>CM057161.1:12744910-12866448 GCA_029962745.1 Echinometra lucunter | reverse complement strand
CCAACAAATGTTGATGAATAGTCATCTTTAAAATAATGTTGCTGCAAATAGGATGGTCTGCACATGCAGGATAGAAACATATCTTTAAATGTATGATCTGCGCCACATACCATATTTTTCAAACAAGCCGATCGCGACCTTTACTGTAAAGTAAAGTCTATAGCCACTTATAAAAAATAATATCTATCGTGAGTTTTCCCTCCAGAATTTTATGGTATATAATAATTGTTATCAATAGCAAATTTATGATTATCTATTCCATGAAAATATAACCCCCCCATGTCTTTCCAGAGAATTAGCAATTGTTAAAACTTTGATAGCTGGGTTACAAATAACTCCTGAACTTTGCTCACCACTTGAGATGTCTAATGGTACTCCATCACTATGTTGTACAGTATTGTGATACATACGCCGCAAGAAAATTTAACATACATACAAAAATTGTAAAAGGTTAAACTGGAAATACTACAATATTAAAACGAATTATTTTGTTAATTGTAAGGACAGCAAGAAACTAGGGAAATTTGTGTAGCTGGGGCGTGTTTCCCATAATGGCAAAATGGGGGCGAAAATAGTGCAACAAAAATATCCTCGCGGAGGAATATGTTCAGCAAATACCGTTCAAATGTGATGTGTTCAGCAGCACCATTTTGCAGTAGAAGGACGAGAGGCGCCATCAAGTTTGCATTGACACAACTGGTAAGAAGAATATAATGCATTATTTATCTGACTAAATGCAGGAAAATTCATTCAATGTTACTTCATTTGCTGATTTCGCTCCTGAAGAAAATTCGAGACTTGGCAGCGATTGGATTGGCAATAACAACATTAACGATGTGTAAAATTATTTTGTTTTGTCTGCTTGAGGCATTACAAGAATATAACAAATACCGGTACTTTTATATGTGGTAAAGTATACACATGCAGCAGTTGTTCGTCAAGGAGTTATAACTATTTGGTGTTATTTTGTAAAGACTATGGCCACGGCCACGTCTCTTTCACCCCTCCTCCTCCATGAAGGGGGGGGGGGGGGGGCGAGATGAGTCTTACTGATATGCAACGGTGACATAACGTGGTTACAGACATGGAGGGGCACTTGCATTTGTAAGGCGGTATACCCCCGGGGGTCACTGGCAGACTGAAGTGGTATCCATGCTCGTCCAAGCACCTCAAATTTGGACCCTAAACGGCGTAATCCCTGGTGTAAAATTCTACCCCTAAATGGCGTAGGATTATGTAAAATTTACCCCTAAATGGCAAAAATGGTGTAGGAAAATGTACTCTCAAAAGGTCAAAGAACCCCTAATTCTCAAAAACATCGAATGTTAGACAGAAAAAGACCTCTTTTTTCCAGAAACGTCAAGTGTAAAACTGAAAAACACCCCTTTTTTCGTAAAACGGCGTCGACGCCTTGGCTCCGAAATCCGACCCTTTTACGCCGCTTTTTTGGACAAGCATGGGTACCACTTCAGTCTGTGAGTGAACCCCCCCCCCCCGGGGGGGGGGGGGGTATACCTTACTTGCTGAATGAAAATAACACGTATTAATGCAACGTGAGTAGGATCGTATATACACTATCTCCTTTCCTCTCTTTTTTGTTTTCTCGCTCCTTTTCGCATATTCATCTCCTTTTCCTTGCGTTTGAAGATTCGATGGGGAGGGGGGAATGCTCCCTGCCACCCTGTTTTGCAACTGTAATAATCTGATATGTCCCCCCCCCCCCCATCTCCATCTCTCTCTCTCTCTCTCTCTCTCTCTCTCTCTCTCTTTCTAACCCTCACTCTCTGGTTTCGATTGCAGATATGATTTCAAGAGTTATGTTTCTCCAGCATGTCCAGTCTCAAGATATTGGAGAAAATAATCAAAGAAAAATTCCTTTCACGCTGCAAATGACCACAAGGAGAAAACGCACCCCGATTACGATCCAATATACCAAGAGGGATGTCTAAAGAAACTGCAAATGGAAGGCCATAACAATCAACCTCAACCGTTTAGAAACCATGAGATCAAGAGTGTATAGTACGATGACAACCAATTTTTGATACATTCCGTTGCCGATGAATCATTCTAAATATTATCATTGAAGTCGTGAACAAAACAACGACTGCAACGACAATGAGCTCGAAATCGAGTTCGGAAGACGATAAAGGTACATCAGCCATTGTATCGACACCGATTCCGTCTGCAACACTTGCTGAAAGTCAGACAGAAACATTGGATGATGAGGGAAATCCTGCATCCCCTCGAGGAGATCATTCACCTCCCGAAAACCAGTTTCCAGATTCTTCGCTCAAAACCAAAATAGCCGTTCCAGTCGCACCTGCCACTGATGACGCAGAATGTTCTCCTTCCATGTCGGCGGAAAAACAACCACAGAAGACAACCAAGAAAATAGGTAGGTTTATTCTGCATGCTGTCTGTTATCATCATCAAATGAGTCTTTTACAATAACTAAATTAGAGAGTTAGAAAAGTGGTATAATCTAGGTCTCATTAAAAAATTGATAATGAAATAATAATGATAATAATATTGATAATGATATCAATAAAACAGTTCCTATGCCATCAAGATTTTCTCTTTCACCACCTTCAATTTTTTTTTTGAAATATATATTCATATAATTTTTTTTTCTCTCCACTCTGTTTGTACCTTCTCTCTATCCCTCTATCTCCCTCTCGTTGTTTTTATTGTCGGGGGCATCACCATATTCAAAAAAGACGATCAAAGTCGTAAATTCGCCAACAACCGTAAGGATTCCCCACTTTTAAGCCCCCTTTAGGAATACAAGCGAAAGTGGCCTGTACTAATACATGTACTTTGTGATGAATGCCGACCAGAGTTTATAATCAGGCTGTAATGTTACCAAAAAATGAATGTGTATTGTGAACATTAATCGCATTTACTTTTGCATAAGTGCTTCTGAAGGGGTGGGGGTGGACGATGCAATATCTGTCTAGGGCCTTGATTAATAAAGCATTCCCCCCTTTTTTTTTTGGTCTTTTTTTCCCCAGACATGATACCAAAGAATGCTATCTTCGGAGACGAGCATTTGCTTCATTTATCGTCGGCAGTTGGAAACAACTCCAACCTTCTGAAGCTGGGTATCACGCTCAAGTTCACCTACCAGCAATCACGTGAGTACAAGCAGATGAATTATTCAGGTGGAGAGGTGGGTCATGGTCATGATGGAACAACCAAGATGCTGTTTGACTGGAAGATGAAAAACAATGGCTATGTTCACGATCTGTATGCTGCCCTACAGGATTCCGAGTTGGTCGCCATTGTCGAGGAACTCCTTCAACAAGGTAACGATCAGTTGCACTGTCGGTAATGATAGATCATGTTCAGGTTGACTTTGTGGTGAAAAAGTTTTATGTATTGTATTGGCAATCATACGGATTGGGGGTACTTCAGAAATGATATTCGTTATTTCGACTCATGATTTAGACGTTATTATGGCTATGGATGGTAGTGTACGACCATGACGACACTGTTCATGGAAAATTAATACACCATTTTTCATCTTCAATTTGTCTCTTAAATACCACTAATACCCAATCAAGACACCATACCCACGAATTATTATGATTCTTTCTTTTCTTTTTCTTTTTTTGAAAGAGCAAGACAAAATTAAAATGTAAACCTATTTTATCACGATCTCTGTATTCCATTTATGTTTCCACAACATACAGATTACGCATATATTCGTCCAGAAGAACCAGTGCCCGGTGGTAACGACTCTTTTATCAAGATGTTCAGGGAGGAACTGACCCAGTACTACCTTGATGAATATTGCTGCGTGAAAACAGACCCTTGGGAAGAAAGAGAGTTCAAACTCAACCAGTACTTCATCAACATGGCGCTATGTCAGGAGGATACGTGGACAGGTAAAGTCACAAAGATCACTCTCAAAGGAGGGCACAACGACCTGTTCGACCTAAAGGTTGATAAGCGATTACGTAATCGAATTCTTGTCTTCGGTGAAGGAGGTATGGGGAAAAGCACGTTGTGCAAAAAGCTTGCCTACGACTGGGCGACGAAAGAAGAAAATTCTTCTTTGAAGAATGTTCCCATCGTCTGCGCTCTCGAGTTCCGAAAGCTACAAGAATCAGATACAGTTGCCAGTGCCATTCACAGTCAACTCTTGCGCAGGGACAGTGACATAACCCCAGAGAGGATTAGCCAGTTCATCAAGGCAAATCCGTCGAAGGTAGTCATTGTTTTTGATGGGTACGATGAGTTTGATCCTCAGAACCACAAGGGCGACTTCAATGACTTGCTGGCTTGCAAGATCTTGTACCATGTAACCACACTGGTCACCACGCGTCCATGGCATGGCTGCTTGTTGCGACAGAAGACACGGATGTATGCACAGGTCAGTCTTGACGGCTTTGATGCAGATGGAATCAAAGCCTATGTCCATCAATACTTTGATGATAAGCAAACAGCCATCAAGTGTTATGAAGGCATCCTGGCTAATGGTATCATGCTCCAACTCTCAAGAACCCCAATTCTGCTCTCGATGATTTGTTATCTTAAGAAGACTTGTTCTGAAGATATAGATCATCTTGACACCCTCAACTCCCTATTTGCCAAGTTCCTCCGGGCTCTTTTTGTCAACAACATTGAGAGAGTTGGCGCTACGCAGCGACCTCTGTACCATGAAATGATCACAGAAGTTGTCGATATGACTAAAGTTGAACAAATGTGGGATGATCTTGGTGAAATAGCACTGAGAGGAGTGTTGGTCCCGGGAAAGAAATTGATGTTCTCAAGGGAAGATTTCCAAGGGAAAGAGTACATCGGTGAAATAGGCTTAAAGTTGGGTATTCTGGTCAGACAGAAATTGAAGGTAACACAGGACAATGTGTTTGAATCAATGAAGATTGTTTACTCCTTCCCGCATCTGCTTTTCCAAGAAAAGTGTGCTGGCGATTACTTGGCCACTCATTCTGAAGTCTTGGAGTCAACTCTGGAAGATGTAGATGGCGTTGGACAGGTCATTTCTTTGCAGTACGCCCTAGCCTTCACTTGTGGCAGGAGAGCACGAGAAGAGACTTGCGAGAGTCGTTTCCGGTGCAAGAAAATCATGCAGTGTCTCTCAAAGATGCAGGATACTTCTGGAGAGATTCCTTCGTTCTTGGAAGAGACGAAGGGTCTCGACAACATCATACCAGACTTTCTGGACGATATGCTTGCAATTAAATCGTTCCATTTCGCAAGATCTCTCTTTCTGCTAAGCATTATACTCAATCACGAAAGTCAGGCAGGATCCGAACTTCTTGATGAGATCACCACCCTAGACAAAGACCGCCCTGTTCATTCCCCTGACCAGGACTATGATGGAAGACTCTGTCATAGTCTCCTCTATTTCTTGAAGTTTGCCTTCATGTATGACTGCTTTCTACAGCCTTGCGGGTCACTGTCATTGACCAACAGCATCGACAGAATCCCCTTGTATGATTTTCTGTCGAAGGCAATGAAGGTATTCACAGAAATAAGGAACATTTCTGTGATGAAATATTCCGCTGATTTCAGCCTTCCAAAAGAGCACTATCAAGCAAACAAATGGGATATTCCATCCCGAAATGCAGTGCTCCAAGAACTCCATCTGAGTTATGGTCTGGATCCTGTCAATCTCACAGATCTGCTGAATCTCATAGTCGGCCTGAACTTCGATGTACTAGCGCTGAACATGTCATACTGTCAGATGAACATCCTATCGGACGTCAACCAAATACCAGTGCCAGTAGATACAGATCAAGTCACAAGCACTCGAATCGAGAAAATCGATCTCAACAGCATAGAAACTCCTGTTGAATTAGTGTATCTTCTGGAGACAGCTGCAAAGCTTTGCCCAGTCTTAGTGCACTTGCACCTGAACTACATGACACTGAACATACCCCATTACAGTTCTTGGCAGGATTGGCCCGTCGCTCTCCTTGGAAAGACATTCCTCAAGAATCTCAAGATTGGGTACACTGACAACCCTGTGTCAGCCATAGATCTGATAAGAGTTCTTTCATTGCATTGTACCCACCTCAAGACCTGCTATCTCAATGATGTCGAGTTAGACATACCTTCTAATACTGACATACAGTCTGTTGACTTCCTTGAAAAGTTGGACATTGAAGAGTTCGACCTGAATGATCTACATTCCACCTTGAACTTGGCGGGTTTCATGTCACTTCTCAGTAAGACTTGCTCAGGGGTGAAGTCACTAATTCTCAACAGGTTCAAGTTGGCTGTACCGAATTTCGTTGAGATAGAAAGCAGAGGTTCTTGTGATAATGTAGATCTAGAAGATATCAGAATTCGGATGGCAAAAAGTGTTTCTTTGACCCCACCCAGAGACCAGAGCGTAGGGCCATCCGATAATACAAGGGATCCATCAAAAGCACGCGGTGCTGCATTAGGATCTGTTTGTTCTGAGAAGAAATATGACGAAGTTGAAGAAATATCACAGATCAAGCCAGGAGTACATGCAGGAGACAGCAATTCACTTCCATGCCAAGGAGGTAAAGGAGTATGGCAAGTTGATGGTAAGATGTTACCGGCAGGCACAGTTCAAAGTAGCAGCACAGTGGTTCCTGAGCATGCAGGTGAGAGGAGGCTTTCCTCCAAAGACGAGACGCGATTGTCTCTAACTACTCCCTGTCAACCCCATGACACATCTGAAAAGAACAAAACGGTGTTAGAACCCAAAGGCGCCTGTGGTTTTACTCCTGATCCCAGTCAGAGTAGCTATTTGTCATCGGGAGAGGAGGCGGCATCGGCCACTGATGGAAACGTTGCATCAGCTGGTAATGCTATGCCTGGTCCAAAGCCGATGGCAACGACAGACATCGGGGTCTCGCTCATTTTTTTGAACAAGAATGTACCCACTGATTGGTTTTCTCTCATAGATTTGCTGGCCCTCACAGCAAAAGCCAGTTCAAATCTGAAGAGGCTGCGGCTCCTAGACGTGAACGTAGAAGTGCCACTGGACTCTGGATTAGAGAACCACACCTTCAAGACAGGGATAGAGCAACTGATTATGGCAAAGACACGATTCCGCACTTCACTGGTGCAGCTCCTGAGTCTTGCTGCAGAAGTGTGTCCAAATCTCCAGGTGATAGGTCTGTCTGATTGGTTAGAAGATATAGGGCCAGCACTTGCTGTTGACCATCACAGTCCGCTTGGTAACTTAAACCTCACGGAAATGAGAGTAGAATTTCTCCATAGCTCTGTCTCATTGCACGGTATTTTGTCACTGACTTCAGCAATGTGTCCCAACTTGAGAATCCTCTCCATTGCACGTGCAAAACAGTCGACTGCCTCCCCACCGGCAGAATTGGCCCAAGGTAGGGAGACCAGGACTAGACGGTCTGGTGGTCAACCATGCAGATTTCGACTCAGTTTGATCCGATGCTGGAACCCCGTCAGCATCCCCGAGTTGCTGTCTTTGCTGAGGTGGTACTACGGAGATGGGATTCTGCACGTAGCACTTTCGAACTGCCAATTAGCCATTCCTCCACAACAAAGTGACCATTCCTGGTATGCAGATGGTCATCAGTACCAGGTACACTTGACCAGCTGCCGAGCACGTCTGGTGGCAATGTCTGTTCAAGAAACCATGTCTAGAACATGTCCTTTCTTGGAACCGGTTGCCAATGATGATAAGGGTGAATCTTCCTTGAAATATCAGACGCGCCACTTTGACACTGATTCTAACGAGTCACCTTTCTTTGATGATAACAGACGCCTCCTTTATTACGCTATGCTTCAGCGTGAAATTGACATGATAGAGTCTCCCCGCTCTGCCAGGGATGTTTACTAGGCCTCCAGTAGGCTATCACTGGCGTTATAACATTCCATGCTCTTGGCAATTATAACTTCTGTCTACAAGTAAGAAAATCTAATGAAATTGAAATTTCGACTATGGTGATAAAATTTGATAACTATTAATAATCAATATCACAGATTCATAACTGCTTGTCGCAAATAATGGTTAACATGGTTTCTGTAACAGTCACGACAAACTATCAGAACTGAAAACCGATAGATATTAAAAATATAACTAATCAAACACGAAAGAGAAAGCCTATAGCTTGTACAAAAGCATTTTTTGTAAATGAAGTTTACCTCGTTATGCTGTACAAGAAAACGATATGTGACCGTATTACACTAAAGAAATATATCAAGAACAAGACATCCTATTAAAAAAAAAAAATGGTTGATCGGTTAAGAGTGACGTTTTCTTCGTCCGTGACATCGATCATTTTATGGATTCAGAAGACCAAGGTAAATTTTTTTAAAAATCAAAATGTAACTCCTTCAGTGGTACCTTTCACAATCAAACATGAAATAGCTCGACAATTTCCAGTTAATACTTAATTTCTACAAGCTTTCAAACTTTCAAAATGTGTCCGTCCGTGACAAACCAATCGGGTTTGAACAGAAAGCAGCCATGCATGTAAATCGTGAGCGTCTCGCCCTGGCAAAAAAAAAATAAGAGAACGGATGTGGAAATATGAAATCCTCTGTGAAACATCATTGAATATAACTCCAGTAAGTTGTAGCTAAAGCTAGAGAAAAATGACAGATTTTGAGACAAGGTGTGGACAATGTTACCCTTCTAATATTGGAAAGCATGTATGTTCGCAATTTATCGGTACGGCATGTATTTACTCTGTTAAAGCTATAAATCTAAAGGTTTATTTCATTTTATCTTCACTCAGAATAATGCAAATCGTGTTTCGGGCACCCGAATACTGCGCATGCTTTCTATCTGTTTTCTTTAAAATTGTAAGCCAGCGGACTTTGTTTTTGTTCTGTATTCGTGTGTATTTTTGTTTCAGTTTTTTTTTTCTGTGTTTTTTGTTTGTATATTTTTTTGTTCGTTTTTGTTTCTCTTTTCTCTTCCTTTTTTGTAGTGATA
Organism: Echinometra lucunter; assembly: GCA_029962745.1. Classification (NCBI taxonomy): domain Eukaryota; kingdom Metazoa; phylum Echinodermata; class Echinoidea; order Camarodonta; family Echinometridae; genus Echinometra; species Echinometra lucunter. The sequence continues at coordinate 12,857,528 of CM057161.1, read as the reverse complement.
GGTGTTTTTTTTTTTATATGTCTTTGTAACTGTATTAATGAATCATTATTTATGACGACTTGTGTTTTCTTTTTCTTTTGAGGGGTTTGCAAAAATACAAGCGCATTCCCCTCCATTTTCAACATAATTTATATACTTAGTTTTGAATACTCCATTGTTTGAAAATTATTCTTATTTTGTGCATTCTGTTGTTTACGATTTTCTTTTTAATCTATGTATGTTATTCAAAGTTGAAAATGGAAAATAAATGAAATGAAAAGAAAATGAAATTAAAGTATATTAAAGTAGAATATATGTACTTCCTGTAAACGCCACACGATCAGCGAGTACCCGTATCTCTCAGATATTACTTTTCAACTGTAACCATAATCATTATTTCAATTTTGTATGTATTCTCTTGACCGAACGCCGAGATTTCCAGCAGAAATATTGGTGACTGCATATTGAATATTCTTTTCATCACTGCATTTATAACTGACTGCAAACGAAGGGTATCATCACTAAACATGTGACAGCATTGGCCCCGAAGAAATACATGATATACCGAAATGCATTTCAGAAACGCACCAGACTCAAATCTTTTGGCCTGTAACTGTTAACAAGTTTGAATTCATCGATCAGTTGCTACCATTTTCACTTTACTAAACTATGTTTATTATATCAAGATATAATGTTTTAATGTTTTCTCATTTTATATTCGACCTCCATGAAATTGGAACACCCTTTGGTAAATTCTAGACAGATTTATTATTTGTATTTATCTTGTAAGATATGTACCTCATTTCATTGCAAACATGTGTAAATATTGTAAGTTCTAACTGTAATATGTTTGAATGCAATATTTTTAAAGGGACTATTAACCTCGATTTAGCATTGTGCTATTTTGTTAGTTCCTATTGCCAACCTACATGTATTGTATATGTTTACTGCATGCATGTGGAATTTAGTAATAAATGATCAATATAATAGCTTATATAATCACATATTCATGTGCATGCTTGTTTGACTGATTATTTATTTTTTTCATTGTCACAGAATTTGGTTATCGAGTATCCATCTTCACCCATCAACAAACGAATATGACACATTTCATTCATTCAGTTTGTAGAAAAATAACGAGTTGTGCTTTACCTCAGCTTGTGTTGTATCACACAAAAAAATATAAATACCGTGATTGGAAGAACTGGTACAGAAATATAGAGAGAAGGGGAGAGAGAGGGGGGGAAGAAAAAAGAAAATGAGGAGAAAGAGAGAGAGCAAAAAGAGGAATGGGGAAATACTTGACTATACAGAGATTACACCAAATGCTAAGTATCATTTTCATTTGCATCAATTCACTTTCTCCACCTCTCACAGACACTGAACTTTCATTACCAATAAAGTTTGATTTCTTAAAACCCCAGGATTTCCAGACATTACATCAGTTAAAAGACAATGAAAAATAAAACTTTCAAAACACAATTGAACTGATAATTACTGTTCGAGAGACACTAAAGGTAACATATTTATGAAATTTTATTGTTCATAATTACCTAGCTGCATTTGCATTTTTGTGTAAATTGTAGAACACATAAACAAGTCACTTGTAGCAAAGAATGTAACAAGCACAAATGCAATTCACGTTTGATGTACAATATACATCTCACATTCAACATGTACATTTCCAAAAATATAAACTCTTTACCATTCAGGAATAAAAAAAAAAAAAAAAAGTTCCCAACCTTTCTTTACATCATATGAACATAGTACAACAGAGGTCCACTGATAATCAATTAAAGTCAGCTTACCTTCTAGAACGTACATCATCTTGAAAGAAGACGTTTTGGAATGGCAAGAAGAATTTTATTGCTTTGACTCGAGAGTCAACATTAAACAATTATTCCTCCTGAGAAATTCACCCAACAGAATTCTACCACTTCTACATATCAACATTCCTTTCATCTAAATATTTCAAAACATTATCATGTATATTATAAATGTTTGATAAAATCCTTTTCCTGTAGTACAAAATTTGCTTGAGTAAAATGTTGATTTAAGGTATATCATAAAACTTCGAAATACATGTAGTAAGGGCAAAATTGGTTTGTTTTGAAAGATAAATTCATTTCTAACACCAGAATATTCTCATTACCTTCTATCTACTCCGAGATAAATATATGACCCATCAAGAAAGGAGTACAAAGTGAAATCATGCATCTAAGTAATAGTCTGGTATACTGTTGCACAGATCTACTGAAGATCCTGATTGGTTAACAGTGGCAATTTTGTCCATCTGTGACATTCATCATTTCAATGATTCTGTATTAAGTACAAAACCATGGCAACCAAATTTTAGAGAATTTCAAATCTTTCAGTGATATTCTTCACAACGAAACACAAAATTGCTCAACACATTTCATCTTATTTTTTTTACAGGCCATCAAACTTTCAAAATTTGTCAAATGTCCGTCTGTGACAAATTGATCAGGCTCTGAAGCAAAACTTTCAAATGTTCAAGACTGAAACATAGAGAACTTAACATACACAGTTCACATATATATATGTTCAAATGGAAATTGAAATCATTGAAATGGAAATAACAGAATGGAAAGAAATGAACAGGACAGGCTCTGAAGCAAAACTTTCTTAAGTTCAAGATTGAAGCACTGAGAAATTAACATGCATAGTAATGCACACAGATCTATATGTCAAAATGGAAAGTAAACTCAATAAAATGGAAATAACAGAATGGAAAGATATGGATAGGGCAGATCATCGCAAATGACCAATGAATATCTGCCTGATCACAATAATTAAAAAAGAATATGTCTATATATGTAATACTGAAAAGAAAAATATACCATCATTCCTTTTGAAAGTCGTTATTGAACAACATAATGTTAAAAGAAGAACATATTAATAATGACTCACATTGTGGCAAAAGGAAACAAAAACAAGCGGTTCTGAACAAATGTTCACAACATATAATGTATAGAAATATTCTAAGGCAAAAGAAAATAATGAGAACACTTTAATAATAATGTAAAATTGATTCATTTTCCAATATGAAAGATACAGAAAGAACAAACGAAAACAAACCTCCCCCCCCCCCCCCCAAAAAAAAATTAGAATTGTGGATATAAATACAGGCACGATGTGACTGATGCTTCATTTGCTCTGGATCAAACCTCAAAATGGATCATAGTTTTTATTTCAAATAATTTACCGCACTTGTAACAATACGTCAATTGTAGTAGTCCATTATTTGTTCCCTTAGCCTACCAAAGTGCACAAAGAGTGAAATAACTATTCTCTAGTACAATGTGCATCTATGAGACATGAGTACAAAATGAGGTACAGAACATGTTACCAAACAAATAAAATATAACATCTAATGCTTTACCTACACAGACATGTATATTAGCACAACACACTAATGGCAGATATCATGTGATTAGTCATGTGATACACATGGTGACAATCAGACTCTTCAAACAAAAATGGCAGGATTCTTGTGACTGGCCCAAAACCCAGTGGCTCGAATTCACGAGAGAGGTCAAGGTTGAATTCCATGGTTGGAACTGGACTTCCACCATGGACTAAAGTAATGCAAGTAAGTGTTTTAAGCATATACAGTCAAATCTGCTGTATAGAAAGACTGCTTATCTACAAAGACCACAATTTTTGTTTCCCACAACAGATTTTCCCATTGAAATGTGTATGAAAGGAACCTGTCCATATAGACCACCTGCTCATAAAGACCACTTTTCTCATCTCCCTTGGGTGGTCTTCAAACAAAGGTTTCACTGTACTGCCTGAGTAGGAGATACGAACATGTACAGACTATGCTTAAGGAGTTGTCCACAGTGGGACAAGATAAACTGAATTCCCGAATCCAGGCCAATCACTTTGAACAAGATGTTATTTTCAAAATTTTATGGGATATGGCGCAGTCTCCACAGTCATCAATTGGACGACTCTATGGATACAGAAATGATGTGGTGCTTATAACTGCCATCTGCATTTCAATGGCACCGACAAAGAATGCTTCAGTGGCAACTATTGTGCATTATGAAGAAAAGTCAAAGCTATGGATGGATAATTGAGACCTGAGAATATTCAAATTCAAATGAAAAATAAAACTAGATGAATCTTCGACCGCGCACGGTCGAAATTTATGACTCCGCCATTGCCAGATCGGAAGTATATGGCACATTCATGTTAAATTTTCTATTTTCATGTATACAATGACATCTTTGACCTTGACCTTTGACCATGCGACCCCCAAATCTAATCAGACCATTGTCCCTCCCATATGCATACATGAGCCAAGTTTGAAGTTGATCCGTCAAATGGTTGTTGATTTATCGCAAGAACGAAACATTTCTATATATATAATGACCTCTATCACCTTTGATCTGTGACCTTGAGACCCCAAAATCTAATCAGATCATCATCCCTCCCATATGCATACATGAGCCTAGTTTGAAGTTGATCCATCAAACAGTTCTTAAGTGATCGCGAGAACAAAAACAGGACGGACAGATGACACGAAAACATAATGCCTCTGGCACCCACCTTCGGTGGGTGGAGGCATAAATATATCCCAACAAGCTGACAATAAACTGAAAATTTGAGGAGGCACTGTGACTCAGTGGTAGAGCAGTGGTCTTGTTACCAGGAGTTCCCGGGTTCGAAACCAAGCGGATGCGCTAATACCCTTTGGTAAGGCATTAATCCTCATTACCAAGTCTTTCGGAGGGGACTTAAAGCTGTCAGTCCCCTGGTTGCTTACTAACAAGCATACACATGCTTTCTTAGCAGTCAGGTAAAAGAACCAACCAACCAATACATCCATATGTGAATAGCCCTGTAAAAAGATAGTGGAGTATGTGCATGGGTCACACTGATAGTTCCATGTTGTACAGACGGATGTTCTCTTTAAATAGATGTAATAGCATGCACTTATTTCAAATCGCCAACCTTATCCCACAAATGCAGGCACTGTATCACATTAGAGTATGCATATACATTATACTTACACACTATACATGCTCCCCCCCCCCCCATTTTAGATACATCGTTCATAAGCAAAGTGTACAGTGTCTGTGTGTAAACTAATTGGCAAAAGGGCCAACGAAAGGGAAGGGCCCTGCCCCTATTGAATAGCAAATAATATTTTAAAGAGTAAAAAGGGGGGAAGAGAAGAAGACAAAGTGATGGGAAAATGAAACGATCCCCATTTGTGACAGAGGGTCCACATTTTGTGCTTTGGTCTAATAACTTTGATGCAGAGCTCTAAAAATCATATCAAATACATGAGCAGAAAGAGCAAAAAATTCTACACAAACTGTGTCCATTTTGGTTGCGTCAATATTCGTTGTTTGATGCTGAAAATTTTTTAAAGGAAAATAAGCATTAAAATCCTTAAATTGGCAATGTGATAGAAAGTTTAAAATCACTGTTTTCCCCTGCAAATTGGCAACTTTTTGACTTCTCATCATAATTTCTGTCAATTCATATTCATTTCAGATACATGACGTTTTATAAGAAAAATGTAGCAATAAAATAAAAATGTTGGTATTGCCAATTTGAAGAATAAAAGTTGATCAAATAAGGCTTTAAATAATTCCTGTCACGAAATGGATTAACACACTATCCTCACTTGACAGAGCCTGCCTTCTCACATTTCATTGACCTACAGTGTAGTAGAACCAGTGCCTTCAGTAAGACCAGTGACCAATGACAATGACTGGACTGGACCCACAATGTGTGAACTGTTACATTTCACCCAGTGACACAGTTTTGTGGGAAGCCAGAATCTTTTCCATCTATCCCACAAGGGGGAGACTCTTGTCCATTTAATCATCCTGCAAGAAAAAAAAAAGAAGGAAAAGAAAACAGTGAAGGGGATCATCTTGTAGGGCGATGATGAAATGAAAAAATATTCTACTAGCTATGGATCAAAACCCTGGACCACCACATTGTTTGAAGTATATGATACATAGATATTGTACACCTGCCAAAAGTGAAATGTTGCAGTCCCATGTATCTAATGAGAATGTAGACTAAGGTTGGTAAAAAGTGAGTTATATGACAAGTGAATTTCCATTAAATAGAATCACAAATAACAATGCCATAAACTGGAAATGCAGATGAATAAGCGAAATGAAACTAGATAAGTAAACTGGTAATAATAATACATACATATATGCAAGTAAAATGATACAAACAGTAAATGAACAAACTGGTGCCAGTAACAATAAATGAAAAGTACAAAGGTTATGCAATAAACACATATGTATAAAATGGCAAATCAAAATAATCTAACATAATCATACAGTACAAGTTGTTTTCATAATTTTCACACCTCTCATTATTCTTGGATAACTTGATTATTACATAAACAGCAACAGTCTTCATATGAATTTTCCAGTTCTTTGCGGATCTTTCAATTCCTTGCCAAAAGAGTAATATAGATTTCAACAACAGAAGACTTTGAGAAAATTTTGAAGGTCATGACCTGGGCCCCATTTCATAAAACTTGTTATCAATATAAAGTTGCAATAACTGTGATAAGCTTTCTGATTGGCTGAGAAAAAATTTGTCAAAAAAATGTGGCAGTTGCTACTGATAACAAGTTTTATGAAACGGGACCCTGTACTTCACTTACCCATTCATCATCATCAACACCTTCAAAATCATCTTGAGGTAACGGTTCAGCCTTCAGGGCTAGCTTGTTGCTCATGGCGGTCATGATCTAAATTTTAAAATGAAAAACGCAAAATGAATAAATTTTTTTCTCTTTCCAGACAGAAATAATGTAAACATTACCTGAACAAATGGAAATGTAGACAGACCATATAAAACATTGCAATATTTGGTCATTCATCTAAGCATGGGCATCAAAAAGGAGGAAGACAAGGGGACACCCCCCCCCCACACACACATTTTTAAGGGTGGACACACAATAGGGTATGTCCCTCCAACACAATTTAAGCTGAGGACCTTTATTTTTTTTTTGTGTATGTGTACGTCCCCCCTAATTTTATGTCTACCCAAAAAAATTGAGTGTCAATAAACTACAGGGGTATTTATAAGGTACCTTTATCACTATGTACAACTATAATAATAATGCTCTTCCCCATATTTTTGATGCCATGTTCCTTAAAAATCAATCTTACCATAACTATCCCACGAGACGTTCTTACGAATTTCATTTACCTTTCTGCAGAACTTTACTAGCCAAAAACACATTCATATACAACGGTCCCAAATTCTGGAACTCTCTTAGTAATGATATTAAAGATAGTGTCTCTTTGAATGCATTTAAAGGGGGTACCCAATGCTGAAACAATGTTAGCTCATTTGAAAGAGCATGATTTTATTAGCAGAAAATCATCTGCCTAAAGTTTTTTAAAAAGTCGTGTTGCCAAGGAAACCCCCAAATGTGGTAAGATTTCAGGATATTTTTGACCCCTCAGCTGTGACCCAGTTTCAACTGGGTACCCACTTTGACGTCAAAATGACGTCAAAGTGGGTACCTTGTCGCGCACTTCTAGCAAAATGCGCGCAAGGTATAATACATGTTGTACAGTCTAGCGCGTAGCACAACTGCAATGCGCGAAGCTGGGTACCCACTTTTACGTCATACCTCATACTCAATTTTTTGGGGTCAGCTCATAACTTTTCATCAGAAAATTAGCCAAAATGCATTGATTTCGATTGAAAAATCATCATATTTTAATTATCATTCTTCTTAGAATTCTATTCTCGATCATATATCAAAATTTTGTTTGCCATTGTGTAATCACTTTAAACATAAGCTCAAACTTTTCTTGCTTCATTCTTACAACAGTTAACAATGGAACTGAGATTTCAATTTTGGTTACGTCTAATCAAGGTCATCGCACTATCCTATACATAGGAAATTCCTACCTGTCTATTCTTTCTATATTTCAGTCTGGTTGTCGGTCATGTTATGTCATGTTGGTCTTGGCAGCCCATCTCCCATTTCCTCTTTTTAATTTCTTGCTATTTTCTCCTCTTTTCCCCCTTGTGTTTCCTGTCTGTTTGTCTTGTCTTTTCTTGTCTTGTCCCTCTTTCGTCTTGTCTTGTCTTATGTTATCTTGTCTTATTTCTCCCTTTTCCTATTGTCCTTTCTCTTCTTTAATTGTCTCAAATGCGCAACGCATCGTTCATCTGGCGGAGTCCTCACTGTGTGACTGAATCTGCAACTGTAATATATACTGCTGTTTCACCTACCTCTGTATCACACATTCTTCTGTTTTCTTTTCTTTACTTTCCTTTTTCTTTCTTGAGGAATCCACGTCACTACAAGCATTGCTTTTTTTGTGGATTTCTCTTTTCCAATATCATTTTTTTTTCTTCTAATACACTATGTCAAGCAGACATTTACTTTGTTTTGATGTTAATTAGAGGAAAAAATGTTGTACATGTATGTTTGTTTATTCACGATATTTCTGCTTAAAAGAAGAAAAAAAATTATGTCTTGTGTTATATCGGAAATAAAACCTGAACTTGAACTTTGTGAGTGATTATTATTATTAAGTGCACAAAACGGGACCTTGACATGATGTATAAAAATATTTTTCATACATATGTGATGTGTATTAATAACGTACTTGTCTATTAAAGACAAAGTAAAACAGAATAGAACAACACAAAACAAAACCCAAAAGAAACAAAGAAACAAACAATAAAATGTGTATGTACCTCCTCTCTTTTCTCTGCATCAGTCTTATAAGATAGCTCCTGATCACTGGAGTATTTCTTGGGTGTAGGTGCAGCCTTAGGTATGGAACTCACTGTAGCAGTACAGTAACAGTAATGGAAAACATAAGGAATCATATTAATACTTTGATGATTAACACTGATGAGTGCATGTTGAAAAGTATGTGTGTGTTCAATCCTATTTTCCAATTTTGCAGTACCAAACATCTACTACTTTATACATGTATATTGAAACATGCAGGGAAATGTCATCATTGGTAATAGAATACACTGAAATTAGACTATCAAATGATGCACTTCATCAAACAATATTAGAATCAATGGGGGGAAAATCCACTCGTCACTGGAAAAATTAATGCACTGGAATTTGTTACAGAGCTGATAACATGTTTGTTCGTAAATTGCAGAAGAATGGACCTTGGAGGAAAATGTAAACTGTACATCATTTGGGCTTGGAATAAAATCAATGAGGCATGGACGAGCGAGAGAGACAGAGACAGAAGCAAAGATGCAAATGAAGAAAGAGAGAAAGAGTGAGAGAGAAAGAGTGAGAGAGAGAGAGAGTGAGAGAGAGAGAGAGAGAGAGAGAGAGAGAGAAAGAAATGCAAAGAGATAGACAAGGGACAAGAGAGTTGGAAAGAGAATAAAAAGAAAGAGAGAGAAAGAGATAGCAAAAGATTTAAAACAAAGAACTTACAATATTTCATTCCCTCTGGACAGAGGTTAAGAGTTCTAGGTTCTCCATCCTTGCCGCTAAACCACTCAGAACCTGTCAGAACTGGTTCCCATGTCACTCTGGTATCGGGAAAGACATCGTCTTGGAAGTATTCTTTCTACAAATAGATAAAACAGGAGTGTAATTCACAACTGAAATATTTATTGCAATAAAGTGAAAAGAAATGTTAATATACATCACGTGACTACAGAAACAAGAGGTTAATCTATAATGAACAGAAACAAAATCTTTGTTTCCACCAAATAAAGAAATAGCATCATTACCTTAACAAAGAAACACAAACATGCACTCCCACACACACAAGCACAGAAAAAATATCTTTCAAATGCCTTGCAAAGTAACAAAATGTATATGTTCCCTTAAAACTACCAAGACCATATCCGACAAAGCTTCGTTGTCGTTTGATATTTTGAGTACCTACATAAAGAGAGAAGTGACATAGACATGCTATTTTGGGGGAAACGGAATGGCGTTCGAATTCTTTCTATTTCGAACACACAGGTGCTTATCAGAATTGAATAGAAATGTTGCGAAACAGAGGAAACAAAATGACGTTCAAATCATGGGTTGTCGCTACTTTCTTTATGTAGGTACTCTACTGATATCAAAGTCATATCGCCCTCACCTTAACCCGGGGTAGTGTAAAGTGGACGGGTTCTATCGTCGTCTTGGAGAGTTTCAGCGCCCTCATGAACTCAACATCTTTGACTGTACAACATATCTTGGGTAGAAATGACAGGGCCTGGTGGGAGAGAAGAGCAAAAAGGAAGACAAATCTTACACATGCTACTCAACAAAAGAGCATAAAAAAAAAATTCAAACAGAAGTGAGAGGATGAACAGAACCCTTCTCATCAACTTGGTGCTTCAATTACCTGAAATATCGAAAACTGCTCAAATTGACTTTTTTTTAACCTTTTAAACGCTATGCCTGACATAACTCGGGCTTGGGTCTATGGAAATTGTGTGTCATCAAATCAAATTATGTTCAACAGGTAATAAAAATGGAATTCATTGCATCACTTTCTATATGTAATTATTATCATGACATGACAAAATTTAATCACTGCAATCAGTTCTGATAAGTTATCAATACGACAGCAAAAACAGACGGAGCAAAATATTCTACGCATACTCTGCCCATTTCGGTTGCATCAGTATTTTGCTGTTTGATGCTGAAAGTTTTCAAAATGAATATAACCACTAGAATTCTTATATATTGACAATGTGATAGCAGGTTAAAAATCACTTTTTTTCCATGCAAACTGGCAACTTTTTAACTTCTCATCATACTTTCCTTCAATATTTACATCAAATACATAACTTCTAACAAAGAAAAACATCAATAAAATATAATGTGAAGAAGAAATGCTGATCAAATATGGTGTCAAATAATCCCTGTCATTAATGAGTTAAATACAGGCCCCTAAAGCTCCGCCATTTTGTCCAGATTCATTAGAAGGCCGACCTAAGCACCATCAATATTCATGATCAAAAATGAATAATTCATTTTGTAAGATGCTTCCAACTTGTAGCATTTGTTTGTACTCATTATGAAACATTACACGGATCAGCTTACCGCATGCACAGTTAATGCACAATAAATGCGCAACAAATATACGCATTAAATCAAAGTGTCACAATAAAACTGATATGCACAACTCTGTTATTACTGCAGACTTACTTGATGTGATTCGGGTGATAGATAGCTGGACAGAGGCAGGAAGTAGGGGGCCTCCTTCAAGATTTCTAGACACGTCACTACACGCTCTCCCTGGGGTAGATTGAAAAAATATGTACATGCACACTCAAACTTGAATGCTAATTTTTATGACTACTCCAAACAAGCACCTATAATCTTTTCAATTTTCTGAAAGCATTATGGAGAACAATGACAAATCCTGCACAAGATTGAATTATAAAAAAATAAATAAATAAAAGTACCCTTGTGGGCCCTCTTACTGCGAATGCATACAGTGTGTCAACTAGACTACTTACAAGTCACTTCTACATTCATTGGCAGTGCATTCAAACTTGCAATATCTCTTTACAGGAGCAATATCCTAAGCCCACATTTCTTAATGCAGTATAGAGACAATGGACCTCTAACATCCAGAAAATATAAAATATAAAGTAAATTTAGGTAAAGGTACCCTTCAAAACAATTTTATACAGAAATAAGACTTCAACATACCTTGCCGGTCATGAAGACTACGTGTGTATCAGGATCGTAGCACGGGATTAGAGTTGCAGGATTCTGATCGATAGTTAATGATTCTAAAGATTTGGAGAGGTCCTTAGGATCATACAGTGACGCTGTTCTTGAGGAATCCCTAGGAATAATGAAAGAAATAAAGAACGATTTGAAGAAAAGGTTGGACAAGTTTGGTCTGCATCGAACCTCTCCGTGTATGCTCTTTGGCAAAAGGAAGCAAGTGACAAAAGTGACATTTCCTGTAAAGGAACAAAATGTATCTGTCATTTACATTGACGTCAATGCAATACCAAGATGTCTAGTCTAACATATCTCTTAGTCGGATGAGTTTTCATGCATAAAACTTGGCCCGAAAGAGTAGCACACTAGGTAAAATATGAAATTATCAATGACTCAAATTCTGTTGATATGCCACTTGCTTCCTTTTGTCTCCCAAGCAAATGTCAGGTCACCTGAGAGGGTTCATTCAGATATGCAGCAGCAAACCCTAGGGGGAAAACCCCCCCACACTTTATGTGCTACGCCACTTATGATAATAAGTTGTGCATTAATGTGATGAAAATAGTGATGGCTCAAATAAAAGAGACAAACTCGTGACATCATGTGTTGTGCTAACTTAATAAGAATTTGATTGGTCCACACTTTTGCCACCAGGAGGCAGAAAAATATGCCTCTCGCCTCAGCGTGTTTTTTTTTTTCATTTTTGCCGCCTCGTATCCCATGCATCTGTACACATCCAAAAAAAATGGGAGTTTACAGCGGGGGTTTTGCGCTTCATATGTGAACAAGCCCTAAAAGGTCTACATCAAATATAAAATGAATAAGAACCTAAAACTTTGGAATTAAACATGACAAAAACCGCTTGAAGTTTTCTTATTACCTTTCAAATCCAGATATGAAGAGGAGATCTCCATTGTGGACCCAGAATATTCTAGCACTTCTTCCCCCAATTGGACCGGGTCCTTGCTGATTAAAGAAAAAAAAAACACCACAAACAAAAACAAAATTATATAGTTGATTATGATGATGCTGAAAAAAAAGTCTTTATTGTGCATGAAACATTTATTCACAACATAACTGTAAAATCACATCACTGTCATGTAACATTGATCTAATAATATGTGGCAGCTAATGGTATATCCAGTTGTTCCCCTCAAGACAAAATTAAACATGCTTGGATCCAACTTTATTAAACTTGACAATTTAAAGTAATTTCAGTAAACTATTTCTGTTCTCAAATTATCAGTCAGCATATCCCATGTCAATGAAACTTATCATTGTTATTATTTTGACTTACAGCGACAGGTGTATTTGATGATCTTGGTTCATATATCCTAATAAGACCATCTTTGCAGACTGTAGCTATTCTCTTTCCATCAGGACTCCAAGCTGCAGAGAATATCTAAATAACATAAAATATAAGCACAGATACATTCAATTAACAAATCAATTCAACACAAAAGCAAGATAATATACTATGTTTCAACTAACCAAGAACTAAAATTCCAACAATGACAAAAATCTAGCAAATTTCAAACAATCTTACCAATCACTTATCTACAAAAATGTGATATTTCTCCATTCAAAAAAATTAAAAATTACTCTCTTTATTCCAACTCGCTTGTAAAAAATCTGAAAAATATAAAATCATGATAATAAGCAAAGGGTTATACTTTTAGGATGTTGCACAGTGCAGTATGACATAAAAAACACACTACATAACAAAACACAACAGCACACCAAATCACACCAAACAAAAAACACCACACCATACAATAAAACATAGTGAAAAAACATGTCATCACATGACCCAACATGACACAAAACAACATGACAGAGTGCTACATAAAACAACCCAACATAACAACAGACAAGAGAAGAAAAACAAAAGAAAAACAAACAAACAAACAAAAGAAAAATACACAACCCAACACAAAAAGAACAAGACAAGAGAAAACAAACAAAAGAACATAAGCACAATCCAACACAAAAAGACAAGACAAGATAAAAAAAAACAAAGAAACAAACAAAAGGACATACGCACAACCCAAAATAAAAAGGACAAGACAAGAGAAAACAAAACAAACAAAAGAACATACACACACAACCCAAATTAAGACGAGACAAGATAAAACAAGATAAAACAGCGCAATACAGTGGAAGAGAACATAACAAAATCCCTACTTGATCTGTGTGTCCTTCCAAGGAATATCTCTCCTCCCCCGTTGTCAAGTCCCAGACCTTCATCAACATGTCGTAAGAAGCTGATAGGAGAACATCACTAGCCAAGGGATGAAACTTTATGAAGTAGATTTTCTCCTCATGCCCTGGATAGCAAAAACAATAATGATACTACTCACTAGGTCAGGCACTCATATCTGAGTGTGGATGAACAAAAAAATAATAAATGTATTATGTAAGGACAGTCAGAATGGAAATATGGAATGGAAGAATCTATGACTGATACTACAAATTGTATCCACAAAACTTCAAAATTACACAAATTAATGATTGGAGTGAAGGGGAAGTATATCAATAAAACAGTCATGTGGAAAGTGGAGTCCGACTTTTGTGCTCATCCAGCTATAATCCATCTTCAATTATATCTCCAGCAGAATTCATGTATTTGCACCTAAGGGTTTCATTACAGAAGTAACAATGGATTAGATGGGGTTTTTTTTTTTCTCTAAATATTGAGACACAAACAGCTTTCTAGCATATAGTTGAAAATGTAGAGGTTCTCACACGATGTCATCAAGTTCAAGTTTAAGTTTTATTTCCACTCATAAGAAGAATTACAATTAAATGCAACAATAAAACCATATACAATTTTATTGTAATACAATAAATCGAAAACATGTGAATAAATACAACTTCAAACAACTCATCACCTGCCCAATGGCTTTGTTGGTTTGTAAACAAAGCGTTAAGCTTCTGGAGAAGGAAAAAAAAACCCACACATGCATAAAAACTCCTAAGCATGATTGCTTGTGATACAAGATACAGAAGTGTGCAGTGCACCAAGCTTGATTCATTTCATCTTGGTGGGTGCAAGCAGTTTTTTGACATCAGTGAAATATTTGGGGACTGGCCCCCTTATAATTTAGGATGTCTGGACTGACCTCTGAGGTACAAGTCTGGTTCTGTCAGGGTTCCTTCGAAGCCATCCTCTGGGAAGCTCCACAGACGGATTTTTGCATCATCACAGGCAACGGCCAATCTGCAGTCATTGAAGGGATCCCAGGTAAAGTCCATCATGGTCGAACCGTTTTGAATGGTAGGTACTCCTGTCTCTGGAAGCTTGCCTGGTTTGTTAATCTGGAGGGTGGGGAAATCAGACACACGATATAGGTTTACCAGTCTGCATCAAAGAGACTAAAGCTTGGTGTCCACACAAGATAAGGGTCGCAGAAGCAAATCATGTCATTTCAGCATTCTTTCCACATCAAATACACAAAAAAAATGTGGGAATCATTATTTCCAGGGACATTACTACGAATCTCTGCATATTGACTACAGACATACCTGGGAATGTCCTAGGAATCAATCGGGAAGGGCGCGAAATGCTGCAGAAAATGCTGATCATAGCAGGACACATCAAGGATCACACCAGGGCACTGTAACACAAAGCTTAGCAATTGATCGTACAATAAATTTTTGCAATTGAGTGCACATAGTGGTCAATGCAATCAATCGCAAAGATCAATCGTACGATCAATTGCTAAGCTTTGTGTTACGGGGCCCAGGAGTAGTAAATCATCGACTAGGACAATCAGGATGACTTTCCGAAAACTATTTACCGTAGATATATGCACAATATAATGCAAATTTTCAAATTTGGCACCGACTTCAGGTTTTTCTCATATGCCTGCTACATAGTATGCATGCCTTCGCACCGCGGAGGCTTTTGGGGGCATTTGCATAAGAGGCCAAAGTGTTAGAGAAAGGCAGGATGTCCTGACGATGTCTGCACGGCAATGCAGACAAGTTGCCAAAGGAGTCAGGCAGTTCATTTCTAGGTCCAAATTTTGGACGCAAAAATTTTGCCCTCTACCGAAATTGTGGAACCACCAGAAGTGCTTTTGGAATGGTAAGGACAGAGAATTGAATCCTTCAAGAATCAAAGAGAGTCTGCTGAATGCATGCGGATTTACTAAATTTGCTTTACGGGTCTTGTGCATGCCCTAGTGGACACCAGGTTTTAGGAATTTATCGCATTTAATAACAGGCAACATGTGAGGAGAAACCCGGGAAGAAGTGGTGAACAAAAATTAAGAAACAAAACATTTTCAAATTAGCCAGTTAATTGTCTAGAGCTAGCTTTGTCAATCGCCATAAAACCCAAGACCTACAGAATTTAGAATTCGGGTGGTTCATCTAATGACAACATTCCTTGTCACCATCCCATAAAATGAAGTAAAATTTATACAAATCTGGTCCTCATTTCATAAAACTTGTTATCAGTAACAACTGCCACATTTTTATGACAAATTTGCTCTCAGCCAATCAGATGCCAGGATTTCATTAGCTTATAACAGTTACTGCAACTTGTTATTGATAAGAAGTTTTATGAAACGGGGCCCTGAGTGTCCAAGCATTAGTTCTGTATGTTGATGGGACTTAATTACACCCTCACTGATTACCTACATCAATGATCGTGATAAGACCTCCACTCCCAGCTAGTGGTACTGCAGCCCACTTCTTATTGGCATGGAAACCATCACATTCCCCAAACACGTTGATGCTGGCATTTCTGATGTTGATGATGTGCTGGTTCCTCTGACCAAGAGTTCCCTAGAAATGAAAGTGGACAATATCACAGTTCAAAATAAATTTTAATTTAGAAATATATAATCAACATTTAATAGCTAGAGAGAGAGAGAGAGAGAGAGAGAGAGCTAGCATGCAATAGATTACTAGCAGACTGTGCTGATTACAAAAAAAAAAAAACATTTTTGAGTTTTTAGCATGGAAAAACAAGCAGAGCTCATATCCATTCTGAAGACAGTATACTAGGAACATATATTTGTTCTGTTTCCATGTATCAAAAATATATGTCCATTTTGATAACATCTGATTAACCGATTTAGTATAATTCCACAACTTAAAGATTCAGATATGTAAATTTTCTAATAGAAAAAATATATAATTTTTTTCATTACATGCATGAGACACAAAAAGTGAATACTTTCAAGTTATTTTAGTCTCCTTCAGCACCACTGATCTTATGGTCTGCTCTCTGCTGTCAAAATTTGGCTTCAGACAAACTAATTTAAAAATGCGCACATAATAATAATAATAACAATAACTCTTATAAACCAAGAGTAGCCACTTCAGCTATCAGCAGATCTTCCAGCGGGCCATGTATAACATAATATGTTATTGTTACCCTTCTCCATTCTTATATGCCGAGTGCCTGGCTAGAAGGCAGAAGGTCCCATTTTTTAAAGTCTTTGGTATGACTCGGCCAGGGATCGAACCCACGACCCCCCCCCCCCCCCATTCATGAGGCAGATGCTCTATCATTTGAGCCAACATGCCCGGTTAGCCACATCTAGCCACTACTCTGATTTTTGCCTCACGACTAAGAGAATGCATTTACACTATTTTCTTTCAGTCTCATCAGGGCCCTCATTAGGAAACTAGATATTGGTGCCCTGGATTGGTTTTGACTAAAGCTACATGTAAGTTGGATGACAAGTAGAAGTCACAACTGCCACTTAAAGCATTACAGTGTAAGGTCACGTATCTCAATCCATTTCTTTGTTATATACTCTTTTTGCTCACGTGTAAGTGCCTAAACTTTGATGTCTGTCCCATGGTGAATTTCTTCTTTGGAGATGTGTTGTTGGTTGTTGAGTTGGATGCAGCACTGGAGGCTTCAGCTGCTGGAGGGCTAGGTGTCTTTGCTGCTGCCGGGGCTGAGGAGGCTGAGGATGATGATGAGGAGGTCGAGGAGGATGATGATGGTGATGCAGAGGGCAATGATGATGATGATGTTGTACTGGACGAGACAGGTTCTCTTGAAGGCTGGGTTGTTGCTTTTGATGCGGGTGGGTCACTGGGTTTGGTTTCCTATAGAATTCAGAACAATACAGAGACTACAATGTAAACATTATTTTCAACTATTACAGCAATAATCCTTTCCAGTGACTGTTTACCTGTCTGTCTGTGCATTTTCATATGCTGGAGATTGAGATTTCAAACATTTGAGTTCACAGTCTTTGGAATCTCAAATATATTAACATGAAAAAAATATATAAATACAAATGAAATATCGGTATGGTGACCCAATAATCAATATTAAGCATTACACCGTCACTTCTAAAAATCACTAGAGAGCTTAGATGACAATGTAAGACACCAGGGGGGTGTTTCACAAAGAGTTAAGTTGGATTTAGAGTCATGTGTAAGTGCTGATGCACATGTGGTATGAATAGCACAAATCCCCTAAGCATGATCAGACCGATGCGGTGATGCGTAATATACAGCATGCAACTAGGAATTTAAGTGCGACTTTCAGTCCAACTTAACTCTTTGTGTAACACCCCCTGGTCCGATAAAAAAGTGAATAGAGAGAAAGGGAACAAGAGGGGGAGAGAAAAAAGGAGAAAAATACATCAAAAGAGAAGAACAGGAGAGGAAATGTGAGACAGCTATCCTTCGATAAAAAGAAGTGAAAATGAATCATATTCTGCACGATGAATTTTTTCCCCATTTCTCACCTGTTTTTGTAATGATGGAGCATCTCCTCCAGCTTGAATCTGATTGGATGAGGCAGACCCAGCTGATGGCTGATTGGCTGGTTTCTTGGGCTTCTTATCCTTTCTCTTAGCTGGATCAAGGCTTATCTTGGCAACCTTTATTGAAACAGATAAAAAGAGGGGGAAAATCTTAAACAGCAATGTATGATAAACATCTCCATGACAAATCAAAGTTTATTGGCATTATTAAAGAAAGCAGTATACATGTATCTGAAAACCTGCCTACATGTCAAGCATCATGTTTACTACCAGCTTCAAGATTTAATCTCTTCTTGTAAAAAGATCTTCCCCTACAAAACTTCTTACATTTGAAGCTGGCACCCGTTATCAAAAGTCCTACAACCGAATCAAATGTATGCCCACATCAATAAAATGCTAACACATTCTACAGAACAACCTACTGAATGTAACAAGACATGTTTACTTCCGTCATTACCACCCTATTTTTAATTACTAAGTCTTACCTGTGCATTTTCTCCAGCAAACCACTGAGTTGATGACAGAGCTGGCTCATCACCCGCTGTCTCTGGGAATAATTCTGGGTAGAAGTTGACATGTCTCTGTGAATTTCATGAACAAACATTGATAATACGGGTTAATCTATAATAGCATAAAATTGAGGTCTGAAATAGTAAAGTTCTGATTAAGCTTTAATTTTGAATACATTTGGACAAATAGCTTTGGAAATTGTTATAATATCTTTAGCTCCTGCATGCATTTTCAGGGTACCGTCAATTTCAAGGAAATCCTGCCAGGTACCCCCTTACTATACCTGTGTCAAGAGTGGCACATATAAATTAATGTCTTGCCCAACGAGCTTAGTGAAGTGGCAAGGACTTGAACCCTGTACCTTGCAATATCCATTCTGGTGACTTGTCCACTACACCATACCATCACTACAGAATGAATACATTTGTCCTCGATAGATGAATGAGCAAGCGCATATGGGAGCATCATGGTACAGTGGTTCATTCCCTCGACTCTCAGTCACAAGGTTAAGGGTTCAAATCTCTGCCGGAAGCATATATGCCCTCAGACAAGGCATATCATCTACAGCTATCTCTCTCCATCGAGGTGTTAAATGGGTAACTGGCAGGATTCATTCCTGGAAATGCACTGTGCACCAATTACAGCTGCCGCAGCTAAAGCTGCAGTAATAATAGTCTGAACTATTCAAAAGAGGGTAGAGACGTAATAACATGATACAAAAGAAGAACAGTTTATTAGTAGTACTCCTGATTTGCACTTACTGTCCGAGGTACTTCAACTTTGAGAGGAATGACGGCTTGCTTGGTGAGCTGCAAGAGTCTACCAACCTCACATGACATCACATCTAACACTTTCTTGGGAACGAGACATATACCCTTCTGCTGCTGATCACTACTATATGTTGTACCTGGGGATATAAACAGTGTTCACATATTGTTCTAAACAATGATAATAAATGACAATACCAATAAAAACAAACTTCTAGGTCCATATTTAGAGGTACGTTTATAACTATTCAATTGAAGTGTATCATGTTAGTCCACCAATTTATAAAGTGCCAAAAACAACCTCTCCTTTCTCTATGAATAATCATAGCTGTTATCTTAAAGAAAATGCAAGAACTTGTTACTGGGCAGTTCCATAAAATGATCAACCTTTTTGTACGTGCAACCCCCATTTTTCTCCATTCTTATTTCACTTTGTGAACTATTCAAGCCATGATAATTTGAGAGCGTTACATATTTTCATAAGAACTACAAAGCTGAGACGAATCATTTCAGGAAAGTTCTACATATAGGGGGTCAGACATACATATTTTATGGAATTGCCTTACTGCAAATCAATCTTTTATAATCATATCATGGCCTTCTTGATTTTGTAATATTTTGTTCGTTTTGTTTTATCATTAATGTAATTTTCACAGACCTTTAAAAGAGTCAACACTTGGCTTTCCATATATCAATGGACTACCTATTCACCTGTACATGTAATTAAACCCATCCTTATGAAATATGGGCCAAACGGTTATATTTTTCATTGACAGACAGCAAGACATTGCATTGCAATACAATCATATGCAATCATATCAAATTATGAAACATTAAATATAAAACAATTTTTGTATCTCAAAAATAAACAATACAAAAATCAAAATATGAAATAGATGCAAATGCATAGTTTGAGCCTCTATTCAATGTGGTAGAAGAGACAATAAAACAGTGATTACTTACAATCTGAGAATCTGGTGCCATCAGGAATCTCATAAATCCCTATCCTCTGATCACCCTGCAAAAAAAGCGAATTAATAGATTACTTAATTAATTAATTAAAATTAAAAGAAAAAATATGGCTACAGATGTCAAAAGACAGTTGCAGCACTAAAGGCTTAAAGGTAATGACCCAAGGTTTGTAGCACTGCTTGTTTGTCTATATTTATTACCCATGTGTTGTGACTGTATCAATTAAATAAGTGAAAGATCGTCACTTGAAAAATATAACCAAGTCAATTCAAATCAAATCAAATCAAATCAAGGGTGATTCACAAAAGAGACCTTATAAATGTGCCTACAGTACACCTTCCAAAAATCTTGTTTGAATTCCAGTGTGGGTTAATCATAGCAACATGACTTGAAATGATTCAATGATTGCCTGAGGTATGCTTACCTTTCCACACAGGAAGAGAAGTTGAGTGTCAGGATCATACAAAGGCATCAGGATTCTGAAGAAAATAAGAAAGCCAATATGTAAGGTAAAACAATAACTCATGATACAAGAAAATGTTAAACAGATACATTTCAGCCCTAAATCATCAAGTCTTTCGAAGTCTCTAGCCCTGTTAACTTCCTGGTGAAAAGGATTCCGTGGAGGTGAGGGCTTAGGGGTGTGTGTGGTGGATTGTGTATGGAAGGGTGAGGGTTTAGGAGTTTATGGTGGGGTGAGGGCTCAGGGGTGAGGGGTGTTTTGCGTATGGGAAGGTGAGGGTTTAGGAGTCTACAGTGGGGTGAGGGCTCAGGGGTGAGGGGTGTTTTGCGTATGGGAAGGGTGAGGGTTTAGGAGTCTATGGTGGGGTGAGGGCTTAGGGTTGTGTGGTGTACTGTGTGTGGTGGGGTGAGGGTTTAGGAGTCTATGGTGGGGTTAGGGTTTAGGGGTGAGGGGTGTATTGCCTATGGTAGGGTGAGGGTTTTAGGGGTGAGGAGTTTATTATCTATGGTGAGGTGAGAGGCGTACTGCGTATGGTAGGGCGAGGGTTTAGGGATGAGGGGTGTATTGCGTATGGTAGGGTGAGGGTTTAGGAGTCTATGGTGGAGTGAGGGCTTAGGGGTGAGAAGTGTACTGCGTATGGTGGGGTGAGGGTTTAGGGATGAGGGGTGTATTGCCTATGGTAGGGTGAGGGTTTAGGGGTGAGAAGTGTACTGCGTATGGTAGGGTGAGGGTTTAGGGGTGAGGAGTGTATTATCTATGGTGGGGTGAAGGTTTAGGGGTCTATGGTTGGGTGAGGGTTTAGGGGTGGGGTGAGGGTTTAGGGGTGGGGTGAGGGTTTAGGGGTGAGGAGTGTATTATCTATGGTGGGGTGAAGGTTTAGGGGTCTATGGTGGGGTGAGGGTTTAGGGGTGAGGAGTGTATTATCTATGATGGGGTGAAGGTTTAGGGGCGAGGGGTAAACCTTACCCTGTTGATGTTCCTAAGTCCATGGAACAGCATGATGATCCAAATTTACGAGTATCATACACCTTTACTTCTCTCTCTCGCCTCTGATAGAAAAAAATGTATACAAGTAACAATTCATTGTACAGAAAATATCATTAATAAAATAACCAAATACTACAAATAAATCATATCTATTTAACCTCATGTACATGAAAAGAACAAAGTATCAAATTTCTGATGATGAAAAGGCGGTATCATCAGCATTTGAATAAATTGTAGAATGCAAAAGTAGAGAAAAATAACTGATGGAAGTGAAATTTGTTTAGAAATGCAAACACCAAACAGGAGCATATCAAAGAACAGTACAGCAATGACTTAACAGACAAGGAAGGAACTTTTTTTTATAAGTTTGGTCCAGGAGGTTTGAATTGTATTGATGAGAAAACATTGCTTGGATGAAAAATACTTGCTGGTACTTGCCTTATAAATGCTTTCTTTTAACCACTTAGTTATTCTTTCACATCTAATTTTTTAATGTTTAGTTGTATCACTGACTTCGACTGAAAATAAAACTTAAGAATACATGCTTTTTCTAAAACTGTTTCTGATTGTCATACACAAATTGTTTAGCCATTAGCAATCAAAAGTAATTCAAAAGTAATTTACATAAACTTGACATTGTGTGTACTTGCAGTAATGACACTTACACTATTGAAACCAGTAGAAAGAATATAATCCCTGTCTCCGAGCCAGCACACTCGCGAGTCTCGAATGTTGTCATGACCGTTTGTTTCCTGATGGAGAAAAAGAACATACATACATGTAGAAGGAAATACAGACCACTCATGTATTTAAAAGGTCCTGGAAATATTAAGGATGACAATGACAGTAAAAGTGAAAGAATGGAGGATGTCGATTGTATGACAATTAATGATGCTACTTTTTGAGAGTGGTACCATGCTTTCAAAAACTAAAATGAATTTATCCGGCTTAATTGCACAGCCGTGACCATTAAAGACATATCCAGCTTTGCTTAGGGTAAAACTGATTCTTGTAGAGCAGTAGATACCTGCAGTGTATCACAGGTCCAACTACCAATTTCATTGACAAGAATTTTTGTTCTAACAAATCAAAGGCAGAAATTCTAATAAAGCAAAATAATTTTTTTTTTCATATGTACATGAAGGCTACATGAAGAGTAATGACATTCAGCAAAGCAACCTAAAAGTCACAGAATTTTCTTTTATAATTATTATTATTTTTTAGTTTTTTAAATATTTCTTTTAAATTCAAAATTTGTAAGAAATAATTAATGAAATCCTGTAGTACACTAATAGAGCACATGTAAGTATGAGAAGGGTAGGATTCATGAATACCAGAAAGGCAGGGGCTGAGATTCCAGGGAAAAAAAAGAAATTGAGAGATGACTATCTTCTCATCTCTGGATTTTCTTCTCTTACTCTTATGTGACTGCCTTTTCTAAAGAGGCTGTCCCATTAAGGCTTGTTCAGATATGAGGAGACGAATCCCCCAAAACAAATCCCTGAAATTTTTTTAGTGTACAAGTCAATGGGGTATGAGGTGACAAAAAAAATGTTGCCGAGGCAGGAGACCTTTGTCACCTGGCCACAAAAAGCTGTGGACTAATCAAATTCATGAAAAGTTAGCGCAAAATATGTTGTCATGAGTATGTCTGCGCAACTTTTGACAAAACTCTCTTTCATTTGAGAGCTGACACGTTAGTGCACGTTCATTAACATAAGTGGGGTGGTTTGTCGCACCATATCTGAACACTAAAAATGTTGCGGGGATTTGTCTCCTCATATCTGAACAAGCCTTTAGTCTGCCTATGGGTGAGTGTACATGTAGACTTACAGAGGTTACACTGTTGGCTCTCGGATCCACTATCCTTATCTTTTTATCTTTGGCTGTCGTGGCCAGGAGGGTCCCATCCATCTTCCAACTAATGCCCTGAAGCTGGTCCTCTGCTACCTCCACAGCTATAAATAATAATTTTTTTTTAAAAACAGTTTAAAGAAAGCCTCAGAAGCTTGAGTTCTGGGAAAAGTGAAAGATAAATTGTGAGCTTTCTCTTTCTTTCCATGTCAGTGAGGAAGAATATCATAATTAAAATGTCCCCTGGAAAGAAATGCTCTTCAAATACCCTCATATTGGAAATAAGACAAGAAAAGCCTGAAAAATTTAGGTTCTACATGTGTGTGACAATGTATATGGTATCTGAAAATTTTCCGGTACAAACTAATGCTATTTGGTAAATTTCATCAAAAATTTCCTTTTTTAATATTTCATTTGTATAAGCACTTATCAAAAGGCTCAAATGATAATAATAATAATAATGATGATAATGACAACAACAACAATAATAATTATAATAATAATAATAATAACAATGATAGTAATAATAATAATAATAATAATAATAATAATAATAATAATAATAATAATAACAACAATCATAACAATCATAAAAAATAATAACAATCATAACAATAACAACAACAACAATAATAATAATAATAAGGTGCTATTATGTGAGTTCATAAAATACCCCCTTTTGGAGAAAGGTTGGCACAAATTTTTGTCAACATTAAATCATCTGTCTACTCAATTTGGTGTCAGAGAATATATTCATAGTCTGCCCAATAACAAAAAATAGATATCATATATAAAAGGAAATTGGTGGGTAAAACAAACCTAACTACAATAACACAGGCATGGAATGAACTATGAAGCCATTATCAATCATACACTGTGATATCCAATTAATATCAATTACTGACATCTGCACATGATACGATGGACTACATGAGTCATGCACAAACGGTGAGTCATATGCCATTCATGGAATGGACTGTTGGCTTCGGTACAACAAAGGGCTCTGTAGACCCCCTCTAATGAAATTCCAATAACATGAGGCACTGTTCAACATGTGATTTGAAATGCTGATACTCCTTTTAGCAGGGTGTACATGTACAACATACTCCTAAAAATAAGGGATGGGTGTGTCTACATCTAGTACATTTACATGTACATGTATGATATTATATTAAAGGAGAATGCAACCCAGGCATCAGTGTGCTCTTAGTGAATAAAGATGACCAAGAAGAGTAAACAGTGAAAGTTTGAGCAAAATCGGACAATCTGTTCAAGAGTTATGAATTTTGAAAGTTTCAGTAAATCCCTATTTTGAGGATCCTTGGGTTGGCAACTTTGCCAATATCTGTGATGTCATTGTGGACAAGTATCAGTTCATTTGTACATAATTTTTCAAAAAAATTGATTTATTTGAAATTTCAAGTCAGGAATCAACATAATTCTTCCCAAAATGCTGGCAGAAATTATATAACCATGTCATACTCAAACAATGAATCAAAAGAATTTTTATTTTTCTTAAAAATAAAGAAAATGTTAAATTCTGTGTACAAAATGAATGGAGATTTGTCCACGATGACATCACAGATGCTGGCAAAGTTGCCAATTCAAGGATCCCCATAATAAGGATTTACTTAAACTTTCAAAGTTCATAACTCTTGAACAGATTGGCCGATTTTCCTCAAACTTTCACTGTTTATTCTTCTTGTTTTTCTTCATTCACTGGAAGCACACTGATGTCTGGGTTGCATTCTCCTTTAATGAATTATAATACTGGCAACATACTCATCCCATATTTTATGCTGACAAATTGCACATATAAGACCATGAGAAATACAAGTAAAAGAGATATGAATGAAGTAAGCATTCAAATACATTTTCTGTGTACTGGATCTACATGTAAAGTGTGTTTCACATAAATCCTGATTTTCCCATCAATTACTAAAGAAATGATTTTTCACATTATTTTGCATTATTCATGTCAAAGATCATTTCTTCCTCTTTCTGATTTCATATGATACCAGATACATTGTACATGTACGTTATGATATTGCCATGCATGAATGAATTTGAATGGTATGGATGGAGTATCGCCAATGTCAAAAAGTAGTTTGCACACAGGACTCATGAATAATGAAATTTCATTTGATTATAAAAAAATCAAAATAGAGAAAAGACAAAAATAAAAGATAAAGATAGGCACCATCTCATGTTTTATCATTCATCAGTCAACATTTCTACAGTTCTGAAATGAGATTGGGATCCCTACTCAGCCCTAAAGCCCATCCACATGACCCCTACTTTGTCTGTCCTCGCAAATGAATGCAAATAGAGGATCAATGAATGGCCATTGATTGAGTATTCGCAAATCACTTTTTGGCATTGCCAATTTAAAGCTACGATGAGTCCATTTTCCCTTGCTCCATCATCACTAATGGGATGTCATATGGAAGAAGAAAAAGAAATTTCTTTTTCATGTTGCATTACATGTAGCATATGCTTAATAGCTACATGTACAAGTATGTTAGTTGATGAGATATTGCTGGGAAAAAAAGTTGGGTTTCCTTTTTTTAACCCATTCGTGACAGGAATTATTTGAAGCCTAATTTGATCAGCTTTTTTTCTTCAAATTGGCAACACCAACATTTTTATTTTATTGCTACATTTTTCTTATAAAACATCATGTATCTGAAATAAAAATAAATTGACAAAAAGTATGATAAGAGGTCAAAAGTTGCCAATTTGCAGGATAAAAGAGTGATCTTAAACTTTCTATCACATTGCCAATTTAAGGATTTTAATGCTTATTTTCCTTTAAAAATTTTCCCGCATCAAACAACAAATACTGACGTAACCAAAATGGGCACAGTTTGTGTAGAATTTTTTGCTCTTTCTGCTCATGTATTTGATATGATTTTTAGAGCTTTGCATCAAAAGTTATTAGGCCAAACCACAAAATGTGGACCTCTGTCATGAATGGGTTAATAGCTACATGTACAAGTATGTTAGTTGACGAGATATTGCTGGGAAAAGTTGGGTTTCCTTTTTTTAAAGAAACACACTGTGTTACATGTACACGTACATGTGACTCATTATTGCAAATGCCTTACAGATTTTGAGGTGCTAATTACCTTATATTACCTTCATAATTTTTTATAAGAAGCAAATGAAAGTGATAACTTAAAGGCATTGGCTAACTTTGTGAGTAGCTGATTTTAAAAATTATCAAACTAAGATGAAACATGTGTATGAGTACATGTACTTGTATTTGTACTCAAAAACCCTGAAACCAACCATAATTTGGAATGAAAAAGTGTAACTTAGACGCAAACGACAATTTTATTATCCTTCGTCTCACGAGACAATCACTAGGAGGACCACTTTGCTTGAATTTGAAAATGCTGTTATGTGCCTCCCGCCGCGTGATATGCCAATGCACACAGTACGGTAAGGTGAGTCATACGCGCATGCGCACTCCTTGTGTCTATTCTTTGCAACCGACCATCGTACATTTTTCAAACAGTGGTTCACATTTTTTATATTAAAAATACTTCCTGTGGATATTACACTTTGAGACTTTCAGACTGGTATTTTTACACTATAACCCTTATGTTTATCCCATTTTCAAGTAACAAAACAAGATTGTTTAAAAATCATAACAATGTTAGCCAATGCCTTTAATTGAGAATGTGTGAAAATATTGCAAATGATCAGAAGTAACCTAGTGGTATGAAAATGTAAAAAATATGGTTGTCTTGTACACTGAACAACCTGTCGATCTCTCCTCCTATCCTGCATGATAAAAGAAGTTCGTACACTGGACTGGGAAGTATTTTGTTAATTTTCTTTTCATATCACCTCAATCAAAAGGCACATCAATATTATTTCTCAGATACACTTATTTTTCAATGCACTCACATCTTATCACATACTGTCATACAAAAATTTCAAAGGGATACATTTTTTGAAATGGAAAAAAAAAAGAAGAAGGAAAAAAAAAAGGAAATCAAAAGATTTTCAAATTAAATTTCTTACATAATGCTTCCTGTTCCTGATTCAGATCATAGATTTTCACTGTGGTGTGAACTGATGCAGTCAACAGATCACTGGCTGTGGGGTGGAAGAGAACATTCTCTACTTTCCTCTCAC
The DNA here is from genome assembly GCA_029962745.1 of Echinometra lucunter. Lineage (NCBI taxonomy): Eukaryota > Metazoa > Echinodermata > Echinoidea > Camarodonta > Echinometridae > Echinometra > Echinometra lucunter. The sequence goes on along the minus strand of CM057161.1, from coordinate 12,829,403 downwards.
CAGCTTGGAATGAACAAACAGGGCCTGATACACCATCTGCAAACCCTCCCTCTGGAAGATCCCATATTTTGATCTGTGCAGATGGATACAGAGGAAACAAAGGATTCATACAAATTTCCTAAAACCTTTTATAACACAATTTCGTGTGAATTTTTACACAGTGTACATGTGGATTAGGAAGGCTGATTTTACTACCCTCCTTAATTACTAACTTGGTTTTTACACATTGTATACAGGTATACAATATAGGAAATGAATATTCCACACATTTTCCTCCATATTTTGCCTCTGTACAAGGAAGTCACCTTTCTTGCTCTTTCTGTTCTTTTTTTTTAACAGAAAAGAATGAGAAAGGTGACTTCCTTGTAGAAAATGGGAACTGATGAGCCATAAATCAATGCACTGGGACAATAAATTTCATACATCCCTGTAAGCATGTGATGTTAAACTGTATGTTTACATGCACACATGGTTCTCGCCAGTACATAACACCCACGGTTCCAATACCATGCGTAAAGGGTTTCAGTCAAGGAAGAACCATGTGTGAAATTGCTACACCATGCGTGGCAACAAGGGTAAACTAGATGAATCTTCGACCACGCGTGGTCGAAATTTATGCCTCCGCCATTACCAAATCAGAAATAAATGGCACTTCATGTTGATTTATTTTCATTTATACAATGACATCTTTGACCTTGACCTTTGACCTTGAGACCCCCAAATCTAATCAGATCATTGTCCCTCCCATATGCATACCTGTGCCAAGTTTGAGGCTGATCGGTCAAATGGTTATTGAGTTATGGTGAAAACGAACCATTTCTATGTACATAATGACCTCTATAACCTTTGACTTTTGACCTTGTGACCCCCAAATCTAAACAGATCATTGTCTCTTCCATGTGCATACATGTACATGAGCCAAGTTTGAAGCCAATCTGTCAAATGGTTCTTAAGTTATTGCGAGAACGAGCCATTTTTATGTGTATTATTACCTTTATGACCTTGACTTTTGACCTTGAGACTCCAAAATCTAATCAGATTATTGTCCCTCCCATATGCATACCTGTGCCAAGTTTGAGGTTGATCGGGCAAATGGTTGTTCAGTTATGGTGAAAACAAACCATTTCTATGTACATTATGACCTCTATGACCTTTGACCTTTGACTTTGTGACCCCAAAATCTAATCAGATCATTGTCTCTTCCATGTGCATACATGAGCCAAGTTTGAAGCTAATCTGTCAAATGGTTCTTAAGTTATCGCGAGAACGAGCCATTTTTATGTGTATTATTACCTCTATGACCTTGACCTTTGACCTTGAGACTCCAAAATCTAATCAGATCATTGTCCCTCCCATATGCATACACGAGCCAAGTTTGAAGTTGATCTGTCAAGCGGTTCTTAAGTTATCGCGAGAACGAAAACGGGACGTACGGACGGACGACCCGAAAACATAATGCCTCCGGCAACCACCTACGGTGGGCGGAGGCATAAAAAATACTGGAGTATACAGTATATTCCTAACAATAATGATAACTGTCACAGATTATTTTGCTTTTTGGCAATGTATTTTTACTTTTATGCCATTACCAAGAAGTATTTTTCATCCTTTTAAGGTAGCATATACTGCCGCCACACCTAACTTGTGTTATTCCGTAAAACTTTCTAAACTTCCATGCTTTGCGCAGAGTGGGAACCGTGCGTGGATTTTTTTCGAGTGAGAACCCTGCATGTACATGTAGCTGTATCAATTAACTGAAAAAATACTTTGTGTACAATTAGTGTGTGTGAAATACCCCCTTCTCCTCCCCCCCCCCCAAAAAAAAAAATCCCCCAGCATTATTCTAGGGTTTATCAGTTAAGGAGGAGTTTGAAGAAAATAAAGGATAACATAAAGGCCTGTTCAGATACGACACGACGACCCCCCCCCCTCCCGCAGATATGGCCGGCAAACGCAAACCACGCCACTTTACCGGTATGCTTATGAACGTGCAATAACGAGTCAATGCTCAAATAAATGAGATTTTTGTCAAAAGTTGCGGAGAGAAACTCATGATATCATATTTTGTGCTAACTTTTTAAGAATTGGACTGGTTGACAGCTTTTGCCACCGGGACGCAAAAAAATATGCCTCTTGCCTCAGCGGCTCTGTTTTTTTGTGCCTCACATCCCATTCACTTACGACACACCTTGTAGGTTTGTCACGTCACATCTGAACAAGCCTTAAGACCACAGCAAGGAATTAAACCGCAGTTTGATTCTGTAAATAGCCTCATTCGTGCGCAAATAGGCCTATGTCAACTATTTGCTACATGCAGTCAGTTTTATGCTAATTGAAAGTATGCTTGAACCAATTTACTCACATTATATCTTTAAAGAAATGATATTTGAACTTCATAGTTTGAATAAAATAGAGGAACATGGAACCTCTGACATAACATACAGAGCAAAACATCTTTTTGTAATTAATACACTTTAATATCATTTTCTTCCATGATTTGTAAAATGGTAATTTCCTTGTCGAAATAGGAAACAACGAGCCACCAATTCAGATACAATAACTGTTATCAAACTTTCATATTAAAGGGTAAGTCCACCCTAGAAGTTTCATTGTTTCAATAAAAGGAGATAAATTTGAACAGCATTTTAAAAAAGAAATGAGCAAAATCGGGCAAACAATAAGAAAATTACACTCATTTACATTTTCTAGTAAACTACTCTCGGCTCTGCAAATTGGCAACACTGATGACATCGTATGCAAGCAACTCTCCATTCACTTTGTACATGAAATATCACATTTTCTCAATTTTCTTGGAAGTTACACATTTTCTAAACCCCATAATCAATGTATGTTCAGAAGAATTGCTTTTTACATTAACATACTTTGACTATGGGTAAGAAAATGTGTAACTTCCAAGAAAATTGAGAAAATGTGAAATTTCATGTTCAAAGAGAATGGAGACCTGCTCACATATGATGTCATCAGTGTTGCCAATTTGCAGAGCTGAGAGTAATTTACTAGGAAATGTAAATGAGTGTAATTTTCTTATTCTTTGATTGATTTTGCTCATTTCTTTTTTAAAATGCTGTTCAAATTAATCTTCTTTTGGGGTGGACTTTCCCTTTAACAGTGCACTGCATACATGTAGTCAGTGTACACTTGAGCGACATGTACATGGCAATCCGTTTCCTTTTCAAAACATCTGCAAGCCATTAGCTTTGATGCCAAAACTCTAAACTGAACAAAATCTATAACCTCTCCAGATCCCAGATATAGTGTTGGTTTCCAAACAATACTCTATCAATCTAATATGTACAGTATACTGGAATTATCAGAGAAATGAATACCACTTGTAATTAACATTTGCAATTAATTTTTGATGCCAAAATTACTCTGACCATGGATTAAACAAAACAGTGTTTCCTCTCTATATTCCAAACGTAGTATTGGTTTCCAACCGATTTTCTCTCAGTCATTGTACAATACTGGAATTATAAGAGAAATGAATACTGTATGTACATGTAATTATTAATGAAGTATGGATGCCAAAATTACTCTGGCCCCAAACTAAACATAATCTATTTCCTCTCCATACCCCAGACATAGTACTGGTTTCCAAATCAATCTATGTACAGTACACTGGAATTACAAAGAAATGATTACTTCGGTTTGGAAATAGTTAGAATTCAACAAAGGGTCTCTGTAGATATCATAGTTACAAGCTCAACAGTACCCAAGATCCAAATTTAGTTACATTTATCTTTTCAGGGAAAGAAACCAAGTCATTACATCACTTTTAATGCATCATCTATTGTGTCAAATTTATAAAACAAAACATACAGGTATTTTTTAAACATAGGCAAGAGACTAAACTTTGAGAGAAATGAAGGGGGCAGATCTAGGGAGAAGGGTCATGGGGAAGGGGGTGGGTGATCTACCCCCTCCCCTCCCCTCCCCCACCCCACCCTCGTTCCTTCTTTTTGCCTGTCAAAAAACTTTTGGATATCACACCCTAAAAATCTGAGGCCAGTTTTTAAACCTGTCCCCATTTGAATGGAATGGGAACACTCCCTCCTCCCCTCCAATCCATTACCAAATCCTGGAGCTGCCCCTCTACTGAAATAGTAAATTTGAAATGGTTTTCTAGACTAGAATGATTTTGATTTAGGGCCACATTTCATAAAACTTGTTATCAGTAACAACTGCCACATTTGTTCTCAGCCAATCAGATACAAGGATTTCAGTAGCTTACAACAGTTATTGCCACTTGTTATTGATAACAAATTTTATGAATCAGGGCCCAGTCCTTACCATCTGATCCTGTGAGCAGGTTGCCAGGAGATAATCGTTGAAAGGAGAGAAGTCGAGATCAGTGACGAGGGATGAATGGGCATGGTGAACATACAAGGTATGGGACTGACGACCCACCGCGTTCACGTCCAACAACCCTATACTACCTCCACCTGAAATAACAGAATGAAAAAGAATGAATTTAAAGACTCAAAAACACAACTTCAAACTGCCAAAAATTGCAAGAAATTCTACCTGTTGTATATTATTGAAAACTGATGCGCATTTTTCCTCCATATCCTTGAACTTTCTCCCTCTTCTATATATACACTTACCACTTTGACTGTCTGTCCTACTCTCTTTCTTCTTCTTCTTCTTCTTCTTCTTCTTCTTCTTCTTCTTCTTCTTCTTCTTCTTCTTCTTCTTCTTCTTCTCTTCTTCTTCTTTTTCCTCCTCCTCTCTCTCTTTCTCCTTCTCTCTCACTCCCTCTCCTCTTTCTCTCACACTCTCTCACAAGTATTGCCACAGTGATTTCACAAAATGTATAATGTAGGTGACAAAGCAAAAACATATTTTTACATCTATTTCATAGTATTATATATCTTTTTCATAAAACAAAAACAAAAAGGACTAAATTTTCAGTTGGTTAAAAAATACCTTAAAAGAACACATGTGACAAAGTTTTTAGACTTTAAAGAAATTGTTTCTAATACCATCATCTCTTGATGTATCATGCCATGGTCAATGATATGAAGACAAACCCATGTCCAAAGTGACCAACACATTGGCATTTGTTTCATACATTATATCCCTAACAAATTTTCTTAGGGCCTAAATGATCATGAGCTACATATGAAGACAAACCCATGCCCAAAGTGACCAACACATTGGCATTTGTTTCATACATGTAGATCCCTAACAAATTTTCTTAGGGCATAAATGAGCATGAGCTACATCGCTGTAAATGATATATCTTGACCAGAACAGATTTCACATTAGTATTTCAGTTTCAATGCTTAGTCATGACAGCTCCGGTAGACAAGGAGTACCAGCAAGTGATGATCGAATTTCATATTTGATGCGGAACCAAGAAGCAATGGTGAAAATAATACCTATGGAAATATGAAAGAAGTTCCTTTTTCATGTGAACTTTTGTCCCCTGCTTTGAATTCATTCTGGCACAATCAACATTCATTCACAATGCAATATCTTGCATGTATGCTCCCTCAACAGTAAGCAAAAAATCGTTATTATAATGTGAATATAACTTAGTAATTACAATAACACTCCAATAAAACATCATTTGTTTTGTAAAATGGTAATGAGGATAAATTCCTTGTGATTTAATCCATCACCCTCATAAAATTTTTAATAGATCTAGAGTTGACAAGGATACGAGTAACTTTAGACAGTGAACCAGATGATCATTAGAAAATGCTAATGGCTGGTCATTAGCACTTTCTAATATTAGTTCAGTGTTGGGAAAAAGAATACCTTGTCATGGTCATGATCTCAACCGGTCATTTCATTAGAATCTATAGCATCATTTTATGAAAGTCAATAATTTACATGTACATCAATCAACAGATGGCAAGCATTACATGCACTTAAATATAACGTGATAGCACCTAAACTTAAATACATGTATGGTGACAACCAATGAATTGTCTCTGAAGGTTTGTTTAGATATAAAGTGGCAAAGTTTGAGGAAAAAAACACAAACCCAGAAAAAAGAAACCATGGCATTTTTTAAAATTCAAAATAAATGGCTAGCAGGAATGAGTGATGGAACAAAGAACCTATTTGTATTCCTTACCTGTGTGTTTTATAAAACAGAAAAATGTGAAGCTCAGTACAGACTCTCATGGTTTTTGTTTTTAAAGCAGTTAACAGCTTCATATGTGAATTGGCCTTAACAAGTTATACTTAATAGTAAGACTTACCAGGTGGATCAGCATTATATGCCATGTAAGCTCCACTGGCTTTGATATGATTCCCGCATGATGAGGGAGATCCTACTCGAACATCAGTTATCCAAGTCTGAAAGAGATAGAGAGACAGACAGACAGTAAGAAAGACAGAGAGTAAGAGAGAGACACAGACAGACAGACAGACAGACAGTTAAGAGAGAAAGACACAGACAAACAGACAGAAAGACAGTGAGACACAGAAAAACACACACAGACAGATATATGTAGAGTGGGGAGAAGAGAAGGGAAGAGAAGGAGCAACAAATGAGAGAGACACAGACAGTAAGAGAGAAAGACACAGACAAACAAACAGACAGACAGAGAGACACAGACAAACACACACAGACAGATACATGTAGAATGGGCAGAAGAGAAGGGAAGAGAAGGAGCAACAAATGAGAAAGAAGAAGAGAGAGGAAGGAAGAAGGTGAAGGGGAAAAGGAAAAGATAAAAGTAGAGTGGAGAGGAGGAAGAAAGAGAGACGGAGAAAGATGAAGCAGAGAGAACAAGAGAGAAATAACTGACCCCCTCCCTCCCCCTCAAAAAAAACACAAAGAAGTTCAATCTTACCTCTCTCTTTGGATTGACACAAAATGCATTCTTGAACTTGGAAACCTTAAACCTGTTCATGGTGATGTTGAAGATTGTATCAAATCTGAAAAAAAAGAATAAACATACATACAATATACTGGTAAACATCATACAAATTTAGTTTTGATTATCTCGTCAGTTGTATCACTTACATCTATGTGCCAAGCACCCACTATTTGCATTACTACAAGAGGAGTCATGATGACGCCAACGTTGGTGAATTTTTACCTAGGCCAAGTTTCCTAACCTAGATTTTAACACAGCTGTATGAGCTTGATGTTTCAATACATCTGACATTTACAAACATCAAGCTTGTACAGCTAATTTCAACATTACATGCAGTTTAAAATTATAAATTGTAAGTAACTGATTTTCAAGATAAGCAGAAGTTTGGGGAATTACAAAAGATATAATTAAAAGGTTGACATTACCATGTTTTTTCAGGGTCTTTTTTTAAATGGCTACTAACAAATAATTGTTACATTGTACGTTGAGATAGTAAAAACTGCCTAGTCTATCCCGGGGGAGGAGGGGGGCACTCAACCCCATAAGTGGTAGGTATTTGCCACAGGCAAGACACAAAAGGAGGGCTTCGGAATAGGCTTATCGTGGAAAGGACGGTCTTCGGAACAGAGGTGATGGTCAGGCAGCAGCCCAAACTCTGATCTCGCTTCCATTCGATGAAGGGCTCCACCCTTCATCGAATGAAAGCTTAGGTGCCTACCTTTGCAGGGCTCTCCAGCTCAAACTACACAAGAATACTAATTATAAAGAAATATGATGAAATTTAAGATACTTACAACAAAATGCAGTTAGTGTTTGATTCCATTAGGGGAAAGGATGGTCCAAAAAATTAGTCCTTATCCACCCAGATCTTCAATGAATCTTTTCCACAGGCCATTGTTAGTTTGTAAATGCGCAAGTTCGTGTTTTGTTTTTGCTATGCGAAATGGCGATTGCCGGAATGGCTTCAAGTGACTTCAACTTGGCGTGCCAAAAGGGAAATTTGATGGATTCTAAACACATTTAAGGTGAATATGATTTCTGAACAGAATATTTAAAATAGTAGCATTGTATATATATTTCATCAAAATCTTATTTATTAGTAGGAGTTTTCACTGTGGCATATGAGAGCTCCACCAAGAAGCAGAGGCAGCATCCCGGGGCTATGGCTATGCGGAGTAGCATTAGCATTTGAGAAAAAACAAAATCTCTTCAAAGTTCCACAGAGCCCAGCACCCATGATCACCTGCATGAATTGATGGCCTGCAGAACTATTAATCTAGAGTCTACATGACGTTTCTTTGCAGTGCAAGAGAAGACAAGATGCCTGAGGTTCCATCCATACACTTTCTCCCTGGAAGGCGTGTTAATAAGCCAACCAACCCCGCCCCCACGGCCCAACAGCCTGTACTGTACGGCTACTACCGGGTAAGCAGAGGGGCGGTGTCCGTCAAAGTAGACTCTGATCTCGCGCTGGCAAAAATCATTCAAGTCGGAATCTCATCGTTATAGCAAAGACAAAAGAAACAGCATATGTCTCAAGTACCTCACAAATAAATCGACACATTATCAATAAGAAACAAAAAAGAAAACTAACTTACCAAAAGTCCACGAAATAGAGACGTTTTAACTATCGTGAAATCGACTTTGACTCGCAGCGGAGAATCCGGAAATGAGTGATTAGCGCATATATGCCGCGCCAGTCGTCATGCAGCCCGCCAGTGTGTGGTGTTGTAAGCTTAGCAATTGGGATGTCAGCTTAGATTTGAATGCAGTCAAAGATTATAGCAAAACATGCAGCAGGAGCATCTCCCTGCATGCAGGCATACCTGATGTACATGAAGATAATGAATAAAATACAATTAAAAGGCAGTATAAAGTACTGGCGTACTGATGGGCCGGGGGGGGGGGGGGCTTGAGGGAAGTTGCCCCAAAATAAAATTCAAACGCAGTTTTATAATTCGATGCCAGTGATTTACAAATTTTGCTGAAATGACATGATTTTCCCCTTTTCCTTCTTTTTTATTCTCCTCTCATTTTGTAACTTGCCCCGACCCCGCGAAAAAAAAAAAACATTCTATTTTTTGCTCATTATGCCACTGATAGAAATAAAACTATATGCAATGTTTAATAAGTCTTTTAATATTCGATGGAACTTAGCAATGACAGATGATGTAACGGAAATTTCAAGATCGAGTATAAAAAGTTGAGATTCATGGTACGGGAAAAATAGTCTCGAGCAATAATGAACAATGCACGAAACTGAAACAGATGAATATTCTGTAACAAGGTTATAAATGTAATTAATTTATATAATCAGGTATTTAGGGTACAAAAAGGAATAATTCATAATTAACACACTAAACTGGCTAAAGTGAAACAAACCGGAAACTACTCCCGCTATACTTAATAAACGTAGTTGTTGGGTAAGAAAAAAACATATACAGATGGGTAATTTTGGCGGGTATGCCTTACCAAAGCTCAAGTATGATAAAAATATGGACAGACAAAGAGAGGGGAAATAGAATAGGAAATGTAGAGTAAGGAACAAGTAAAAAGCAGAAGAAAACTGCAAAATAGTATAGCGATTGAGTTTTGTGGCAGTGCAATCGAAAGATAATTATGAGGGAAATACAATTTTAACACTAGAAACAAAATCAGGTAAGGAAAATTCTGGCCTGCTTCCATCAAACAGGCATAGGGGCTGCGGGTGAAGGGTTAGTACGTTGTCACACTAACTCATTTAGGAATAATAATAAAAGTCACCTGCGTCTTCCTTTCAAATTTTTTCTCGTATAACAATCATTTTTCCAACAGAATTCTGCATTTGGGAAGAGGAATATCATCTCCCTTACCCCCCCCCCCCCGCCCCCTCCCCCTCCTGTACACAAGTCTTGTGTGAAGGGATTCCATCTGGGGATTGATCCCAAACTTTCTGAAAGGAGAAGGGCAACTTCTAAATACATGCATATTGCCGGTAAAAGTAACAATTCAGTATCAGCGGAATGTCTTTGTTGTTGTTGTTGTTGTTGTTGTTGTTGTTTTGTTTTTGTTTCTGTTTTTGTTTTGTTTTGGTTTTTTTTAGTGGGTGTGACATCCAAACAGGTGGGGTCCAAGGAGTGAAGCCTGCAGAAGCCCTTGGGGTTAAGTCATGGTTTTGTTCGGCCTGGAACAGTTTAGATATTAATTTTTCACATTTTGTAGGTTTTCATAACAATGTGCTTATATGGTACATGCCCTACACCTTCTTCCATAGGCGTCAATTAGGGGGAGACAGTGGGCCCATCCCCCAAATTTTAGGGTTGTAGGACACTTGGGGGAAAAGACACTTGGAAAGGGCAATAGAGTATTCCCCCCCCCCCCAATAGAATTTTAGAAACAGAGACACCTGAAAATTCAAAATATTTGTTGGTAGGCCTATGCCCCCCCCCTCCATTTAAGATGAGGAATTTTGGGGGTGTATTTTTCACCAACTTAAAAAACGGATTGACGCCCATGCCCCATCCGTAATACATGCTTAATGGGGCCTACTCTTCTCAACTTTTTCAACTTTTTCCGCACACCCACCCGACTCGTTTTACTATACTCCAGTGTTGATCCGTATTCTTTCAGATTCAGGTTCAGATTCAGATTCAGATTCAGATTAAGATACTTTTTGACGGATTTGTGCATGACAAGGACAAAATAATAATAAATAGGCCTAAAGAGTTGAGAAGAAAACAGTGGAAAATACGGTGTCTCTGAACTTCATTTTTTTCTTAGCGAGGGGTACATATGGAACTCTTCCATACTAATAATGATAATAATAATGATAATAATGATAATAACGATAATGATAATAATAATGATAATAATGATGATAATAATGATAATAATAATGATAATAATGATGATAATAATGATAATAATGATGATAATGATAATAATAATGATGATAATAATGATGATAATAATGATAATAATGATAATAATGCTAATAATAATGATGATAATAATGATAATAATATTAATAATGATATTAATAATAATATTAATTAATAGATCGTCGCGTGCGCAGGCTGATTACAAGACTAATATCATCACCTGAGAATCACATCAAAATGGCCCTTCCATCTGCGGCTAATTCTGGAGGTTTTGCGGGTGATAGAACCCTTTTTGTTGGTGCCAAGGTGCCACAGGAGATCAAATCTATGGTGAAATTACTAAAGAGTACAGATAAATCAACATTTAGAGAGCTTCTGAAAGGTAATCATAGACCAATTTAAATTGTAGACCCATCTATGCCATTTTGTGTTGTGGTCTGAGTAGATTTTGTACGTGAGTAGACAGTGAATAGTAAGGATGAGCAAAGATGAGAGAGCTGAGCTGAGCCTGCGGCTGTAATAATGTTTCTGTCTCTGTGTGTTCATTTTTTGATAAACAGGCAAAGTGTCAATATATGTACATGTATTTCACTTTTTGAAAATTATGATTAGATTTAGATCTAGATCTAGTTTCACATAGCACACCCCACCCCCTGGCCTGGAGGTTATATCTTGCATGGATGCCATAGTGTTGAGTTGTTAGTGGTCCCCTCCAAACAAATCAAACAGGCAATTGTGCTTTACTTCTTTCTCCCCGCCCCCCCCCCCCCCAAAAAAAAAAAAAAAAAAAAAAAAAAAAAAATTGCTTCTTTTTTCTGGACAGTGTTCACAGTCTGAAGTTGTCTTGTGTTTCATTTTAATTTTTTTAATTTTTACTTCTTTCTCCCCCCCCCCCCCCAAAAAAAAAAAAACAAAACAAAAAATTGCTTCCTTTTTCTGGACAGTGTTCACAGTCTGAAGTTGTCTTGTGTTTCATTTTAATGACATCATGTTTGTTTCATTTGGCAGCTGCTGTGTCTACATTTGAAAGTGCCGTTATCAATGAAGACTTTATTCCAAATTTATCCAATGAGTGTGGCCAATCGAGTGATGCTCTGTCCATTGTGTACTCCGGGATCTTGACAATCCTTCGTTCGGCATACAGACTTCCACAGACATCATTAAAGCAAGAGGTAGGAATCATGTTATGAACTATTTAGTATTTTCATTTTCATTTTTATTGTTATTTTGTTTTTAGATTGTGAGTAAGAAATGTAATTATTTGCTTAGAAAAATATAATAAAATGAGGTGTTTTTTTGCGTAGGCAGCATAGATCATCCCCTTACTAAGTGCCAACTGGTGCATGAACAGATGCCAGAAATATTTGTTCACCCAAGTGAAGTCACCCTACGACTAATGTCAAACAGATATTACTTGCAGCAGGTTTCTCCATTATGTTTTATTTCTTTCTTTCAGGGGGCTTCTTCCATGCCAACTCCTGCTCTCATATCCCCTCTCTTCCCTCTTTCTCTTCTTCCCCTTCTCTACTGCTCTCCTTTCTTTCCTCTCACTTTTGCTTTCTCTCCTAGCTCCTGTTCTGTCTGTCCCTTTCTGATAGCAATGTTAGAGAAACGGGAGGGACATGTACCGGTATGCAATATGTTGTTTCCGTGATAGCATTATTTTAGACCCTAAACATTTTAGCAGAATATAAATACATCTCTAAAATATTAACAATTTCTTACTTTTTTGTTCCTTTCATTCATGATAGCTCTTTAAAGCTGATCTAGCAGAACTTAAGTAAGTATTATACAGACAATCCTATTGTCTTATTTGACAAGCAGGTGATAGTGTGGAAAATTTCTGAAGACGTCCAATAGCTGGTCTCGCACAAAAACAGAACTTTTTCATCTGATATGTTTTTAGTAATTTTTGACAAAATTCAAAGGGAAGATGAACAGTTCTTATTATTGATGCATAAATGCTTTTTTAAACCAGTGTATGCTACCCTGTCTAGAAATCAAATGAAGAGAATGAAGAGAAAAATGAATATTTAAGATAGCCATTGCTTTTGTCATTATTATTATTATCATTATTATTTTATTTGGCAATTCAACAGAAATACAAAGGAAATCAAAGAGAAATACAAAGAAAAATGAGTAGTTGATGCTGACCATACATGCCCGGGCTGCCTGGAAAAGGAAAAAGTAAAATTAAGTACTGTAGAACTCAGGCTTTCCGCCTCGACCCGGACATGCGTGGCCGCATCCTTAAGAACAATTAACATAAAATTTTATAACATAATAGAATAATATAAAATAACATAAAATAGTATAACATAAATATATGGGAAATCATGAAATTGAGGTGGTTCAAACAAAACAGAATAATATGACTAATTGGATATTGGATTTGCTATGACAGAATAATTGTAAGCACAGAGGTAACACAATAAAAAGTAAAGTACGTCCAAAAGTTGGGGATTTATACAAATTAATGTGTTTTAAGGATATGAAAATTAACCAAGCTACTATAACTGAGCATATTTTTTATTACATCAATAAAACAAAAAAGGTATTTCAATCTTGAACTGCTATAATAAAACAAAAGAAATAGTATCGAGTAGTTTAGTAAATAGTAAATAAAAGCCCTGACTTTGAAGTGAGGTTCAGGAGGAAATGGGATCTCAGACCCTTAAAGCAGGGACTGCAATTTAGGAATTGTAAAGCAAAGTGTTAGTAATCATACAAAATTGATAAACAGCACAACTGAGAAGTGAACGATCACAATAATAAAGGTTTGGATGAAATACTGGTATGTATAATGAAGAACAGAAATAGGATGGGGCCTCTAAGACAGGCAGATGCAGATTCCCCTCCCCCCCCCCTCCTAATTAGAAGGAGTAAACTCACTTGTAGAGTTCTGACCGCAAACTATGTATCTATGGATCTAATGATCTGCAAACAAGCACAAACTCATTACGTAGACTTAAGGACAACTCCTCCCATAATCTTGGGAAGAGGTGTATAGGAGAACATTGCAATCTCTTGGTTCTTGCAAGCACGTGTCTGAAAAGTACTTTTTCTTGGTAGCGATCATTGATGATGATGTTTGCATTGACAGTTCCACAATCAGTTAGGTTGAAAAGGGCTTTTGCAAAAAATGCGATCAAAAGAAATGTACGCCGTGTGGCAAGAGTTTGCCATTGATATAAATGTAACCAAATGATTGTAGAATGTAATGATTTAGTAATTCACATTTTGATATGTACATATTTTTTATAATGGAGGAAAATAGTTCAATAGCATTCTTCTGTTATTTTCTTTTAAATTACAGAATTCCACCTGAATATGCTACTGACTTTGCAAGTGCAGTGTATGGACCTAAGTAAGTATTTTGATTCTGAAGGATCATTTTGTTTTTATTCTTTCTTTATTTCCAAAGTTTGAATGTAATTGTATTTTTAAATTGTTTTATTTGCACTTTTCTATTCTTTCCACTTCTACTAGTTAGCTTGTCTTCTTTGCGGCTGAAATTCACCTGCAAATAGAGGGAACACACCCATTTTGGTTTCTTGTTGCCCCCCCCCCCCTCCTTCATAATCTATGTTGCATGCCTCAAGTATACAATTCCAATGATATGTCCCTCCACTCTTTCAGTTTTCAATCAAAGAGGCATCTGAAAAATGGGATGGACCATTTTTCGTTCTTTTGGGGGGATTTGTGTTTCTTTGTCATCATTTTGAGATTTATGCCCTGTGGCGTGGTCCAATCATTTCTTTGTCTGAATGATTGTTTTACAGGAGAACAGCCATTAATAATGCACTAGAGAAGGGCAGAGTAAGGTTCCCAAAGCTAGATAACTTCAGATGGAGGGTAGATGTTGCTATATCAACAAGGTGAGTACCTTAAAGGCAAAGTCCACCCCAGAAGTTTCAGTGTTTCAATTAAAGTAGTTAAATTTGAACAGCATTTTAAAAAAGAAATGAGCAAAATCGGTCAGAGAATAAGAAAATTACACTCATTTACATTTTCTAGTAAAGTACTCTCGGCTCTGCAAATTGGCAACACTGATGACATCATATGCGAGCAGCTCTCCATTCACTTTGTACATGAAATTTCACATTTTCTCAATTTTCTTGGAAGTTACACACTTTCTAACCCCCATGGTCAATGTATGTTCAGAAGAATTGCTTTTTACATAACATACTTTGACTATGAGATGAGAAAATGTGTAACTTCCAAGAAAATTGAGAAAATGTGAAATTTCATGCACAAAGTGAATGGAGAGCTGCTCGCATATGATGTCATCAGTGCTGCCAATTTGCAGAGCCGAGAGTAATTTACTAGAAAATGCAAATGAGTGTAATTTCCTTATTCTTTGACCGATTTTGCTCATTTCTTTTTAAAATGCTATTCAAATTTAACCCCTTTTATTGAAACAGTGAAACTTCTGGGGTGGACTTTCCCTTTAATGTTCCTTGCTATCTTTTTTTTTTTTTCAGGAAAACAGACAGCAAATTATTTCTCTGAAGTATTTTTATTGTTATCATTTGTTATCAAAAGTCAAAGAGAGAGGCTTGAGAGAGATATAAAGAGAGATGATACTCCAGGGGGGTGTTGCATAAAGCTGTTCGTAAGTTACAAACGACTTTAAGAACGACTGGAACATGTTCTTGGGTGCTAATCAGATTCTCATTCATTTAATTGTAGCATAAGAAGGTATCACCAGTCGTGTGTAATGTCGTTCGTATCTTACGAATCTTATGAAACACCCCCCAGAATGGCAAATAATAAAGTAGCATATTAGACGTACATGATGACACAGTAATCTTACTCTTCTGTACAACTTGTATAAAGGTATATCATATCATATATAACTGCTATTCTTTATGACTTGGTGAAATGATTTCAAGTGAATATAGTATTCTGAAATTAAGAGGTGTTGAGAACTAATGCAGTATAGCATTATATATGTACATCTGGAAGTAGGAGGCAGTACAACAGTACACTAGACATTTGCCTGTACAACGTACCAAAGAAGAGGAGAGTTAAGGCAAGAAAAGTAAGGAAAAGGGAATTAAACATAGGGGGGAAAAGAATTAAAAAAGAAATTAGGATGTTTTATAAATATTATATGACAAAGTATCACTTTTTTTTGGGGGGGGCTTCCTTTTTGTGTGATAGATATCAATTGCAATTTCTTCCCTTAAAGTAGACAAATAATCAACAGATATCATAATTTTGTTTCATGTGTCGCCCTCTGTTGACAGTGCGCTGAGTAGATCATTGGAACCCTCCATCATGGCAGAGATGACCCTCAGTGATGGTAGAGTGCACTCATTTGAGGTAAGTTCTTATTTGCTGAGATCCAGGAGGGACTTAATTTCAGTTCCTAATTCTCACAGCAGATGATATCTATTGGGGTGATGTGGTCTAGTGAATACATAACTTGACTCTGGATCACACTGTTCGTGGTTCGAGTCCAGCCATTAACCCATTCGTGACAGGAATTATTTGAAGCCTAATTTGATCAGCTTTTATTCTTCAAATTGGCAACCCCGACATTTTTATTTTATTGCTATATTTTTCTTATAAAACATCATGTATCTGAAATAAAAATAAACTGACAAAAAGTATGATAAGAGGTCAAAAAGTTGCCAATTTGCAGGAGAAAAGAGTGATTTAAAACTCTCTATCACATTGCCAATTTAAGGATTTTAATGCTTATTTTCCTTTTAACAAATTTTCAGCATCAAACAACAAATATTGAGGCAGCCAAAATGGGAATAGTTTGTGTAGAATTTTTTGCTCTTTCTGCTCATGTATTTAGTATGATTTTCAGGGCTTTGCATCAAAAGTTATTGGGCAAAACCTTTAAAATGTGGACCTCTGTCACGAATGAGTTAATGAGTAACCGGTAGGAAGGAATTCCTTGAAATGCTTGAGTGCTGTAATGGCAGCTTGGCTAAAGCCATGGTAATAATAAAGGAGTGCCATGAATGGCTAATCAGTGCCATACATGAGCACTATCCATGAATCTCCCTTTATTATTACTGGAGATGATTAATCAGAAAATTGAGAATTTTTTTTTTTTTTTTTTTTTTTAGTTAGACAGAAAATGTGCCTGAAAGTCTGAACACAGACGACAAGCCTAATGGTGATATTGCTTTTCAATACGAGTGGACCTGTGCAAACATGTCATTTGTGAGGCTGGGCAGGAAAAATTATGAAAATGTATGTATTTAGTAAGGAGAACCTTGGTAGTAATACCTAATTTGAGGAGTTGAAGTTCAGAATACAGTCACAATTGTATGATTTAATTCGTTTTGTAAATTGATTGTGAAAATGAGAGTTTCTTGTATTTTGTATCCTTTCTTATTTCTTTTAGATTCCAATTTCTAAATTCCATGAGCTGAGATACAACGTAGCATCACTCATGAAGGAAATGGAAGACCTGGAAAAGAAGAATATTTTGAAGATTCAGGACTGAGATTTGAAAAGCTCTAGACAATTCTGTGCTATTGTACATGCTGTAAGGATGTTGAACAATTATAGCAGATCTAGACATGTTGAACTTGAAGAGGCCAGCATCATCAGAGAGTCGTCATTCCATGTGATCAGCCATGATAGTATGAAAGTATGACTGAAAAGGGAGAGTGGCATTAACACGACTTCAAATCATAAAGGTTTTTGAGATTGTGAAAGCACAGAAACTTTGTTATAGGTTAATAAAGCAGGATATTTGAATTGATCAAAAGAGAAATATTATTGCTTTTGTGTCACAAGAATGCAAGTACATTGTACTATAGACTTATCCATGGAATTAATTTCAAACTATTTTTTCTATTCTTATGCACTACCGTTTCTATACTTTGAAAATGGATAATCAAAATAGTATCCAACATGTACAAGGCTCAATATGTGATGAAATGCAGCTCAAGCAAATAATTGTATGTCGGCTCTGGTAAAAACGTACAGTGAAACCTGTATGTAAAGACTGCTCAAGAGAGACACGAAAAGGAGGTGATCTTTAAGAACAGGTTCATTTGATACACATTTCAATGAGAAACACTCTTCAAGGGAAACAAAAACTTTGGTCTTTATAGATAGGTGGTCACTAGAGCAGGTTTGATTGTATTTGTAAATGTTAAAGTGAGACATGTATGTTAGAAAAGGGATCAACAATAGAAAAAAGATCAACTAATCAAGAAAATCTTGACTGTTCCTAACAATCAAGATTTTCTTGATTAATTGATTATTTGCTACACAGGACCAGCTGCAACTTCAGTTGTGTGCTTGAACATGGAAACTCATGTTTTCAAATAGCATGTCCAAGAAATTTATGTAGAAAAAAAGAGCCAAAATGATCAGATAAAAATCAGAAGTAGAACTTTAAAAGTAGTTAACTTCACAAAATACCCTAGGGGTTAAATTTTCTGCCGGCAACATAATTCTTTGTTCATTATAAAAATGCTTAACATTTTTGTAACAAAGAAACCCCTTCACCTTTTATTGCAAGGTCCCCATATTTACCATCTTTGATGTAATACTTTCATTTTTATAATTAAAGATTTTTGTGACATCAGTAATATGGATGAATCTCATTTCATTATAAAAGGTGAATTACTGCATATTATAGCAGTTATAGTTTCCATTCTCTATGTGATATTCCATTGTTTTGCCACATTGTTATAGTTACATGTATGTGGTCACCATCACATGAAAAAGCTAATAACATTATTAGCCTATTTTTGTATGTTTCATTATGAAAATTAGATTATGAATTAAAGTATATTATTATTATATGATGTATGCTTTTATTTTTAGATTTTGATTTGCTTGGTAACTTATTCATTTACTGTATCTTCCCTTGGCCACATTGTGAAAACATATGGGTTCCTCACAAGAAAGGCTCTTGCAAATATTATGCAATAAAAAAAAAATGGTTGGGTGAGAGAGAAGTGGGTGGAGGGAAAGAGGGGGAAGAGAGAGAGAGAGAGAGAGAGAGAAAGCGAGAGAGAGAGAGAGAGAGAGAGAGAGAGAGAGAGAGAGAGAGAGAGAGAGGGAGAGAGAGATGGGGAAGGGGAGGAGATAGGAAAGGAAGGAGGGAGGAAGAGAGAAACTGAGAATAAAACAAAAAAGTTGCAGGGAGAGAACCGAAAGATAACTATAACTATGGAAGAGATATCTGGGGGGGGGGGGGGGGGGGGTAAATGAGGAGAATATGAAAAAAGAATGAGGTAAAAAAAATGCTGTACTTAATAAATGGAACTAAGTATAGGGAGCATAAACGTAACATTTGTAAAATGACAGTTTGAATGAGTAATTTGGCATTGGGTAATCCCCCAAGGAATAAGTTAACCATATCCATAAATCTTGACTGACTTTCGAATATGTAACAAACTTTAAGAAAGGTTGTAGATTGACATATGATGGATAGAGGGAGACAAAAAGTAAGGAAGTTAATCTTAACCAAAGAATTAAATATGAGCTTAACTTCAGCTTTAGGCTTGAGAAATCTTGAAATAAAAAGAGATCATAATCTTCTTTTAAAAAGGGGTACAATATTAGGTTTCTTTTCAAGACCTTATTTGATTAAGGTTACAAATATTACTGAATTGTCTTTTCAAAATGCTAAAAATCAACTGATTAAAATCAAACTTTCTGTATGTTAATCACATACTTATTTTATCAACATATGAAACACGAAGCTGAGCTGCTCCTGACCTCGGCTCCTGACTTTAATTTTTCAACTCTTCTCTATCATCTAAAATTAGTAAAAATGTCTCAGTACTGAATGAGACTAGGTGCGCATTCACGTGTACGCTTCCAATTTGCTTCTGATCCTGGAGGCATCTCTTACATTGTGGACGTATCGTTTCGGTGGTATTTCATTTTGTGAGCTTTTACTTGCTTAGTAAGCACTGATCATTGATTTACCTGAAGGATTTGATTAATCTCCTCAGGATCTTTTATAAATCTAACAATGAAGTTAAACGAATTCATCGTATTTTTGAGCACCAGTATGTGGGCGGGTGCGTTTCTTCAACTGGTTGAAGCGGGGGAGCAGTCGGCTGGGAAATCTGCGGGAGCCGCTGGCTCGAAGAGTGATGCAGATGACCCCGATCTCGCCAAGTGTATCCTTTCAGTTTTTGTCTTATGTGTGAACAAAAAAGTTATGCGTTTATTGTCAGTTAAAAATAGGGTCAATGTAGTTGTGATATGAGTCATTAGGAAATTAAAATGAATAGTATCTGCAACTATTATTAGATTACAAATTGGTCCAGGATAACCTTGTATAGGCCTACTGGCTTTAAAAATTTCCTTAAAGGGGGTACCCAATGCTGAAGGAATGTTAATTCATTTTAAAGAGCATGATTTCATTAGCAGAAAATCATCTGCCAAAAGTTTTTTTAAAAGTCATGTTGCCAAGGAAACCCCCAAAAGATTTCAGGATGTTTTTGACCCCTCAGCTGTGACCCAGTTTCAACTGGGTACCCACTTTGACGTCAAAATGACGTCAGAGTGGGTACCATGTCGCGCAATTCTAGCAAAATGCGCGCAAGGTATAATACATATTGTACAGTCTAGCGTGCAGCACAACTGCAATGCGCGAAGCTGGGTACCCACTTTGACGTCATACCTCGTACTCAAATTTTTTGGTCAACTCATGACTTTTTATGAGAAAATTAGCCAAAATGCATTGATTTCGATTAAAAATCATCAAATTTTAATGTTATTCTTCTTAGAATTCTATTCTCAATCATATATCAAAAAAAAATTTACCATTGTGTAATCACTTTAATAACACTAACAGGTCTACTTAGTCTATTGCTACACAGCAGACTTAACTTAATTCACTGTTGGAAAGGAATTGATAATGAGAAGGTATTTATCCCAAACCACTTGGCAGTCCAAATGCTGAAATGTGTAAACCCGATAGAGTCACGATATGAAATAATTCATGTTTGCATAGATCTGGTAGTTTAACTTACATTAGAGAAAAGAAGAAGGGGGAAGGGGGGGGGGGTATGAAAAGGACAGGTAAGCATAAAGGAAGATGTATTTCAGGGTGACATTTTATGCCACAAATGATAGTTCACACAGAAATTAACATCTACATTTTAGATTATGACAGACAATTGCCAAGATTTTTCATAAGTTTAAGTGCAAGATTTTGGATGATTAAAGATTTCGGTAACATTAGATTTATAGCTTGGATTTGAAAGGTATGAAGTTATCTTCATCATATTTGGAATTTGTAAAGAGTAATTTCGTATAGTTTTTAAAGACAAGCTATATATTAAGACCTGCTTTAAATGTAAGCCTCAAGAGTCAAGACATTGTGAATGATGAATACATTTTGATATTCTTTTTACCGGTAGACTATACCATATTCCTACAACTTATGTGGGCCGAAATCCTATTAAAACGTTCATGAAGATGAAAAAGATTAAAAATAAAAGTGCTGTTCTTGTATCCAAATTTGAGTTCCCTTGACAAAACTCTTTCAGATCGCGAAATGTTCATCGAGCGACGAAGCCAGCACATGCCTGCCCTTCAAAGTCTGTTTGAATCTTATGATTTTGAGAAGCAACACAAGATGGTCAATTTACTGCTCGAGAAAATGGAAGAGGTAAGCATAGATTAGCACTACCAAGAGTCAAGTAACAAGGATGGGATAATACAGTCAAACCTGCTTTAGCGACCACCTGTATAGAAAGACCACCTGTCTATAAAGACCAATTTTTGTTTCCCTTGAATAGATTTTCCCATTGAAACATGTATTAAAGGAACCTGTCCATAAAGACCACCTGCTCATAAAGACCACTTATCTTGCCTCCCTTGGGCGGTCTTTATACACAGGTTTCACTGTATATTAAACCAGTGGTGTAGTCAAGGCCCAAACCCTCAAGGCCAAGGCTAAGGCCGAAGCTTGAAACCTAGAGGACAAGGCCACGGCATGAATGAAGGAAGATGATTTAAGTAGATCATGCAAAGACAGAGGTTCATGCACAAAAAAGGGACAAGCTAGTACAGTAAATAAAGTGAGAGCTATAAAAAAAAAAAGCTTTAGCTGACAGTTCTGATTGGGAGGTTGCATTAAAATTCTTTATAATAATCAGTCTCCTTTGCGCTGTATTTTTTTTTTTTTTTTACAAAATCCATCAACAACCTTTTTAGATACATTTATTTATTACACAATATATCTATTATTCACCTTTACATAATTTTCTTATTATACATGACACTTTGGGTCCTAGACCTTTTAGGTTGCTTGGGAAACAAGTAGAAAACAAGGTATATTGTTTTCACCTTTGAAAATCGTTGATTGGGAGCTTGCATTGATATTTGCCTTTAGTACAAGTCTGCTTTGCACTGTACTTTGTTTGAAACTATTAACTGACAGATACATGTAGTTTTTACATACCAGCTGATTTTTTTTTGGTTTTGTTTTGTTTTTTGTTTTTGTTTTTTTGTTGTATATGACACTTTGAGGCCTATCATTGATTGGTATGCTTGGATGATTATTGCTAGGTTGCTTAGCAACCAAACAAAACAATTAGCACATAATTTAATCTTCGCATCACATGTTTAATCTTCCATGTAATTGAAAAGCAGTCTGCTAATTAATTGCCTTTTCCTGTGATGGAGCAAATTATTACTGTGTCGAAAGGTAAAAAAAAAAATTATCTTTTCATTGTTGCTTGATATGCCCTTTATGTTATATTTCTTCCATCAATGATTATGATGATGATGATGCTAATCAAAAATAGTGATGACACGACAACAACAGTAATAATGAAAAAGGATTATAATGATAAGAATGATAATGATATTGATAATGATAATGATAATAATAGTAATAGTAATGATAATATTATTATAATAATAATGATAATTATACTAACTACTACTACTACTACTACTACTACTACTACACTACTACTACTACCATTTTATTGTAAAGTGTTTTTTTTCCACTAACAGTAGGACAAAGAGCTTAAAGTGTTGTTATTACCATGGTCCCTGGATTCAAATACTAGGCAATACTGCACAATATGTGCACATTCTCCACTACCTAGGTAGCATTTCAGCCAGTCTCCTTAACCCAGATGGGCTCATACAAGATGTTCTCGTAAGAGTCATAATAAAAACAACTCTTCCACCCTTTTTCAAAATCACTTTTTTTTTAGAGATTAACAAATTGACAATCATAAAAATGATTTGATGATGATAATGATAGTAAAGTAAAGTAATAAAAGTAAACAAAACTTAAAAACAAATAAATCGGTTTTAAAAACCCTGCTTGTCCATGCGAAATGACCTTGCTTATGCTAATCTGTATGGCCATTTATCAGTACACATTGAACTATAGAGCAAGGACGCATGCTTTAGAGTGAAAAGACTTCCAGTCTATACCCTTAAAGCCTTTACCAGTTATACTGCCTTCAACAAGGGATCACTCCGAATGACTCTGGAGGTTGTGCCACCTTCATGCTAGACCGTCTAGCATGACTTTTATCTCACTTTTACCTCATGTTCATGATTTGTCCTCTGTGCTGCGAGCATTCATATCTACAGTGGACAAGGAGTGACACGAGGTAGCCTCTGGAGTTTACCTTGCGTTTTTGATTGATATGACCTTTTATATACCTTATTCTAAGATTCTGGGCCTCTGATTGGTCAAAGAGGCAGTCATGGAAACTGCTAGTTGACTGCCGGGCATATAGCGAAAAAACTATTGACTGGGCATGATAGTTCAACCTCCGTGTACAATACATAAGTACATGGTTTGTTACGCGCTAGCTCTAGAGAAGTAGGCCGGGTAAGATGCGCGTAAGTATTTTGCGCTCGTATCTATATTTGCGTATTGTGAAAATTTAATTACTCTAATTTCTCTGACTGGTAGCACAACAACTTCATTTTAATGCCTTAATTTAGCATAAATTAAGTGGGATTCGGTATATAAAACAAATATTGACTGCTTATTTTTCAGGTCACGGTTAAAACTATAGCTCCTCGGTGATCTTGAGACTGTACCATGCCCCTCGACTTCGTCTCAGGACAAAGTACAGTTTCGAGATCACCTTTGGCTAAAGTTCCAACCATGCGTCTCAAAGCAGTCAATTTTTGTATTATAATATCAGCCATTTGCAGACAGACAATGAAAGACTTGCCTGAAAATGTGTCAATGCCCTCACAGTATGACCAGAGACATGCCAGTCTCATTAATAGGTCTGTGGTATGACCATGGCATTAGATCCCAAATCAACTCCAGCAAAGCTACCCACCGTGTTGAAAAGTTGAAAGTAACATAGGGATAGAAGAAAAGATACCTTGAAGCAAAATGCATTAAAGATCCATTTGATGGGTAACACCTGCTTTAAAATGTCACCTGCTGTAAAATGTCAGATGCCAACAGGTATAAAGTAAAGGTAATCTTCAGTTTTTACACTTGTGAATATTTATATGCATGGGTCCATTAAGTTAGCCCATTCATGACAGAGGTCCACATTTTGTGGTTTGGCCTAATATCTTTTTATGCAAAGTCCTAAAAATCATACCAAATACATGAGCAGAAAGAGCAAAAAATTCTACTCAAACTATGCCCATTTTGGTTGCATCAATATTCATTGTTTGATGCTGAAAATTTTTTAAAGGAAAATAAGCATTAAAATCCTTAAATTGGCAATGTAATAAAAAGTTTGAAATCACCATTTTCCCCTGCAAATTGGCAACTTTTTGACTTATCCTAATTTCTGTCAATTTATATTCATTTCTGATACATGACGTTTTATAAATGAAATGTAGCAATAAAATAAAAATGTTATTGTTGCCAATTTGAAGAATGAGAGCTGATCAAATTAGACTTTAAATAATTCCTGTCACGAACGGGTTAAAGAAATCAGTATTCCCTTTTTCATAGCAATGTACTGATGCAATGCTATCTCACTGTCCTATTTCATTGCTTCAATTGGTACAAATTATATTCATCATCATCAATCTGTTTATTATTCTTCCGTTATCTCTTTATATAACATTTTACAATTATGTGTTGTATGTTATGTTGTTGCTTTTTTTTTCATAGATGCTGGTCCAGTCAAGATTATTCCTGAACGAACAACAATTCCAGGTTGGAGAGAAATTTCCTACAGATCAGACAATGAAAGATAGTGAGTCAAAGTTTCATCATTTCCATAATTTATTAAGTTGCATCTGCATTTTTATAAGAGAAAGAGAAAATAATATTCTTTGAAACTGTATTCATATTTTACATAAAAATTATACCCAGTTAAGAAAAATACTGGTATGATTTTTGAATTTGTGAATAAGTATAGCTAGAGTCTTGCATGCAGTGGTTGTTGTTGTTGTTGTTGTTGTTGTTGTTTTAAGACAGAAAAAAAAGCACAGCAAAAACTATCATACACCAAACAAAATCTCATTTCCTCAGGCAAAGGGTTAGTATGCAACCAGATGCAGGTAGTTGGCAGGCATAAATTCTGGTCAATCAAAGCACCTTGTAGACGTCTGCATATGAGACTATGTAAGCTCTGTGGGAATCGTGTACTTCAGGGCGCATGCACGCACGCCCGTAAATATTTCCCGATAGGCTCCTGCGTTAAAATTGAGATTTTAAATATCATGGAAAATAAGTGCTAGTAATGGCACCATCCAAACCTCTGTCTTTACAAGATCGTGCAATATCCTTCACTTTCTTAAAATATGAATGGGTGTTTTTCAGCATTTTTTTTTCTGTACAGGGGCTGAAACTTAGTTGGTTATTTCTTCCCAGATGAAAGGGGGAAAAAAACAACATACAAATAAGTAAATTTTTGGAAAAATATTCAATTAGGAAATAGGAATATGTAATTTTATATAAAATGAAATTTTATACAAAAGAAAATTTGTGGCAAAAATAGTCAGTTCTGACTAATTGCCAAATAAAACCAAATTAACAACAACAACAACAAAATCTTCAGTGGTTGTGAGGTTTCTTGCCCCACTAAAAATGTCCTCCTAAAATCCAACTGGGACCAACTGCTGTACTCTCATGGAACTGATCAATCTTACGATGGATATCAATCGTAAGTCTATGGCAAACCATGTACTGAAGAGATACAATTGATTGTAAGATTGATTGTATATGTTTATGTTACACCCCCCCCTGAAGCAGTAATTATCCCTCTCTATGCACATATGAAAAAAGCTGTTCAGATATGTAGCATTGATTTTATATGAATATTTTTCCAACAATGATGTCATCTTTGGTATGGGTTGGAGTAATCTCTGAAAATGACTGGATCTATTTACAGGCGTGTGACCTTCAGCTGCTCCTATATTGACCCCCAGAGGCACATGGGCTAGGCTTCTCTCAAGACACAATGCATTCTGAGAAAGTGTCGATTAGGGTTAGAGTTTGTTGAGTTTGATCTATTAAAAAGAAGATAATTTTTTAGTTTTGTCAAAAGAAATGTAACTTGAAGCTTGCAAAATTATCTTAATCTTCATAGCTGTAATACGGTCTGTTAAGCAGTCTCCCTTTTCCTGACTACTTTTTAAAATATGTGTATATTTCAAAATTATTTGAAATTGGTTCTTACAATTTTCTTTTTTGCCTATTCCAACGTGTATCCCTGCCATTTTTGTCGTTGTTGTTGTGTTGTATCTTATATTCATGTTATGATGTTTCAGTCAATTCTGTTTATATTGTTATCTTTTCATTGTTGAGTAGGAATACATAATGCAATTCACATTACGCTGTCATTGAAAAGTGGTTGAGGTTTCCAGAATTCAGTGAATTGATGAACAAATCCTGAACATACCCTGTCTTTTTTTCTTTACCAGCATTATCACTGATTCTGGAGAATGTAGCCTTTGTGAGCGACATTGCCCTCAGGCTACCAGACATAACGCACAAGATACTGAAGAAAAAGAAAGAGTGGAACTCGATTCTCAAGTGGGCTTTTGAGTTCGCACAGAGCACTGGTTACTATGACGACTCGCACCAGACGCTACTTCATCTGGTAAGTCAGGGCGAATCAGATTCAGGTTACAGGTAAAATTGAAATGATATCTTCTAAGTGGTATGAAGGAGAAGGCCTATGGTCTATGTACATGTTTGTTGTATTGATTTGTTCATATAAGATTTTATTGCTGCTGTTTTTATTATTTTTTTGGTCAAAAGAAAGTATGTGTGCAGGAGAGGAAATGAGAAAGACATATTGGCACTTGTTTTTCATAATCTTTTGCTAATTGAAATAACAGGTATTCTTTTCCACCCATAAGTACCCATTTACCAGCTGATTGAAATTGTAAGTAAAATACAGTAGTTCTTTTAAACATTCTACTTTTTAAAATCAATTTCATTGCATTTAAAGAAGTCAGTCTTCAATTATTTTGTATTTGAAAATTTACTAAGCAAAATACTATATTGAAATTGCATTTTGATATTCTTGCCTGACAATGCTGATATGACTTATTTCTGTGATTTTTAAAATATGTTTTATTGTATTTATGAACCCTGTGTGTGTGTTATCTATTTTACTTTCTTTTACCTAGGCATCACAAGAACTGAATTTTGTTAAGAGGGATGAGAATTTTGTCAACCCATACAGCAGATTAAGTGGCCAGGATGTAAGTATTAAGGAAATGAACCGGTTGGCTACTGGAACCGGATGGTCCCCTTACTAAGTCTATGGGAATTGTAGAATTCAGTAGTAGTTGGGTTAAAAGGAACCAAATCACCAAAAATAGTTTGACCTGTATGGAAGGGGTTCCATGGACAGTCAGTACACCGAATGCAAAGAATGAGTATGTGATGTTATTTCTATATAAAGATACTTAAAGTGATTACACAATGGTAAACAATTTTTTGATATATGATCGAGAATAGAATTCTAAGAAGAATAACATTGAAAATTTGATGATTTTCAATTGAAATCATTGCATTTTGGCTTATTTTCTCATAAAAAGTCAAGAGTTGACCAAAAAATTTGAGTATGAGGTATGACGTAAAAGTGGGTACCCAGCTTCGCGCATTGCAGTTGTGGTGTGCGCTAGACTGTACAATATGTATTATACCTTGCGCGCATTTTGCTAGAAATGCGCGACAAGGTACCCACTTTGACGTCATTTTGACGTCAAAGTGGGTACCCAGTTGAAACTGGGTCACAGCTGAGGGGTCAAAAATATCCTGAAATCTTACCACATTTGGGGGTTTCCTTGGCAACACGACTTTTTAAAAAACTTTAGGCAGATGATTTTCTGCTAATAAAATCATGCTCTTTTAAATGAACTAACATTGTTTCAGCATTGGGTACCCCATCTGCCTAAAGTTTTTTAAAAAGTCGTGTTGCCAAGGAAACCCCAAAATGTGGTAAGATTTCAGGATATTTTTGACCCCTCAGCTGTGACCCAGTTTCAACTGGGTACCCACTTTGACGTCAAAATGACGTCAAAGTGGGTACCTTGTCGCGCACTTCTAGCAAAATGCGCGCAAGGTATAATACATATTGTACAGTCTAGCACGTAGCACAACTGCGATGCCCGAAGCTGGGTACCCACTTTGACGTCATACCTCATACTCAATTTCTTTAGTCAGCTCTTGACTTTTTTATGAGAAAATTATTCTAAATGCATTGATTTCGATTAAAAATAACATATTTTAAATGTTATTCTTCTTATAATTCTATTCTCGATCATATATCAATTTTTCGTTTACCATTGTGTAATCACTTTAAAGTATACATGTAACCATGGTTCTTGCCAGTACATAACACCCATGGTTCCAATACCATGTCTAAAGGATTACAGACAAGGAAGAACCATGTGTGAAATTGCTGCACCATGCGTGGCAACAAGGGTAAAAAAAACATTGGAGTGTATATTCCTAACAATAATGATAAGTGCCACAGATTGTTTTGCTTTTTGGCAATGTATTTTTACTATAATGCCATTAGTAGACAACTCCTGCTTACCAAGAAGTATTTTTCATCCTTTTGCTATAGCATATTCTGCTGCCACACCTAACTTTAGGTGTTATTCCTTAAAACTTCTGTGAAACTTCCAAAAATTCCGCGCTTGGCGCAGAGGGGGAACCATGTGTAGATTTTTTTCTAGTGAGAACCCTGCATGTAACAACACGCTAAAAAAAACGTACATGTAAAAGAGCCTTGTGAGTAGACTAGTAGACACTTGTATCAACTATCAATTGTGGCGTGCGCCTGTAATCTAGCTTTAGCAGTGGAAGTTATATACTGATTCAGCAGACCCAGGTTCGATTCTGAATCACATCTTTCGAATGGTGACATAAATAATCATAATGATTGATACATGTCTGTATAAACCCAATTCAAAAACAACAACTCTCTTATAGGGAAGGGGGGGGGCAGGATAGCTTTATTCTTTATTTTTTCCTTATTTTTCCTACTCCATAACCTAACCCAAAGTATGGCAGATATACATTATTTAGTACCTTTTCGGGATTGATTTTGTATGTTTTAACTTGACTAAAGGTATTGGGGGGGGGGGGATTTATATCCTTAAATCTGTATACAGTGTTCTGTTCATGTGCAGTGCTTTTTGAAATATTGATGAGATTTTAATAGTATTGCACATAAATGGAAATGTTCCCAGAAACTCCTTGGTACACACAAATTCTAGTGATTTATTTATTATAGTGGGAATGGAAAAAGAAAAGAAAAAGATTTTGATTGCAAAATCCCATAAAGGAAAAAGTTTGGAAATGTGATGCAAATATCATATCTTTTCTATTATCTTCTTGATATTTTAGATATTTCCACCTCAAATATCTCAAATTTACAAAAAATGGAACTCTTTATATGTTATATAGATGTATGGAGAAGAACATTTACTCATACACTTTTCCAAAGAGTTATTGCCTTCTTGTTCTCAACAGATGATATCTCTCTCTCTCTCTCTCTCTCTCATTGTTTAGTTTTATGATATGCCAACAAAGCCGAAGAAGAAGGAGAAGAAGCAGAAGAAGCGAGGACCTAGGATCAGCAAGAGTGAATTATAAACACATCCATCTAGTACTTAGCTTACCCTCAAGATGCAAGGGTTTCAGTTTGCTTTTTAGAAGATACCTTATTCCAAAGGTTCAATTATTACACCGTGCTTAGTTCTGAAGGCATGTTGTGCATACTGCCTTATTTGACAAAAGGAGGCAAGTGACAAAAGCGACATTTTCTGTGAAAGAGCAAAATGTATTCTGTCATCTACACTCGCGTCCATGCAATACCATGTCTTGCCTAACATATCTCTTAGTGGGATGAGTGTTCATGCAGAAAATTTGGCCTGGAAGAAGAGCACATTAGGTAAAATATGAAAATATCAATAACTCAAATTTGGTTGATATGTCACTTGCTTCCTTTTGTCAAAGTAGAGCATTATACAATGTAGTTCTACCTTTGGATTAAGGCTTCAAATTTTCTAAAAGATGACACCAATTCTATTTTCAGATAACTGTGATACAGGAAATTTGCGTTTTCTGAATGCACCTTCAGAATACCCAAAAAAGAAAAGAAAAGAAAAATCTTGTTGTATACAAAGCAATTTATATTAAAAACACAGATATTCAACTTGAAATATTATATCTACACTGTATCTGTATATTTGGCTTAAAAGCATAAATAGGAAGGGAGATGATGTTGGATCGAATGAAGTCCTGATCCTCTCTCAAAACACAGAGATAAACGTACTTAACCAATACATTTCATCATTTTCATGCACAAATGAAACTACGCATCAGATTCTCGAGGGTTTAGTGCAACAAATGAAACTACGCATCAGATTCTCGAGGGTTTAGTGCAACAAAGGGCTATCTGTGTTTTTGGCCATTTTGAGAAAACTTGCAGTAAAACTATGTTGTAAACACCGGTTTAATGCAGATGGCCATACCTACTTTGGGTGATACCCTCCTGTAGCAAAGTTTGCTGTAGAGACCATTATTACCATTGGGCTCCTGGTCTCTTGTTGATAATTTTGATATCAAAACCTCATTTTGACCATGAAATGCAGATAGCTTTTTTGTTGCACTAAACCCTCGTTAATTTGTCTGTACACGTATCAGTGAACAGTGTGATACAATGACACGGCAAAGGATATAATGTATTTCTTAACTATCCATAGAGTGGCCGATAGACATTATATCACTTTAATCTAAGAATCCGAAGTGCCTCTGTAAAGTGTTTAGTTGTTTGGGGTTGTTGTTTTTTTTTGGGGGGGGGGGTTCATAAACTTTTTCATTCTGTATCATACATAATAGTGTCAGTTTTAGGAAAGGGTGTACAAATGTATAACAAAATGAATAGCTTGTAATAACATTATTATGACTAATGTGATTTTAGTTTTATACTGCTTTTACCAGAGTTTACAGCCTGAGTCTAGAAACAGGGTTTGTGTATAAATTCTAAAAGGAATTGATACAGAATTTATCAGTTGGTCAAATAGTAATAGATTTATATCAAGCGCATGCGCTGGACACACCCGGCTGCTCGGTTTCTTAACATGATGTGAACAAATGTTTAAAACTTCAGATTTGAATTATATTTTGCAAGGAATGACAAAGTCCTATTACTTTTTACATGAGTACTTTATTTGTTCTTTGTGGCTTTTTTAAGGCATATAGTGAGTCTGTCGATTGGATAATCCACACCCATTCTCTTATGAATTTTCTTGTGGCAACTAATATTTAAGTCATTTTTGTGGTTAAGTCTATGTTTTAATGCAGTGATGCCAACTGTTCCTTTTTTTTTTGGCAGTATTTGTACTGCTTTTGAGGAAAAAAATCCTGCAGGCTTCAAGCAAGATACTGTTTTTCTTGAACTTCAGTTACTGTACAGTTCTATGGCTGTAAAGTAGGATGTACTCCTTTTCCTATCATTATACTTCTTTTTAACCCATAGCAGTACAGAGCTTTCTTGAGGTCCAAATTAATCATCTTCAATCCTCAAATTGGCAATACAAATGATTTTTTTCCACATTTACATAGCTTTAAAAAAAGAAATATGGATATAACATAAACCAAAATGAAATATAATTGTAAAATTGAATCAGAAATTGCCAATTTGAACACAGAAATAGTGATTATATATTATTCACTGCATTGCCAATTTAAAGAGTTTAATGATTAGTTACACTTAAACTGCTCTAATTCGAGAGCGCCACACCATAGAGCGATGGAAATGGACTCAAATTTGTCAGTGCATTTTTCTCTTTCTGCTCATGTATGATATGTACTGCCCAACATTCTGGACCAACCGATACTGCAAAAACGTCTCCTAAAGGTGACATTAAACATGAAAATACTACAAATCTTTTTAAAAGGTTGGCATCTCTGTTTAATGGCAGATTTCTGCAGAAGCCCCCCCAAAAATCCCATTTGAAGGAAATGAACTACATGTAAGTTCAATCAAACAACCCATATGTTACGTTTTTATTGTAATATTTATATCATTACAACAGATTTATTGAATCTTTAAACTTTTTTTTTTTGGTTGTATTCTATGAATGTCATTTTATCACAGTGTGTGTTTTCACTTGTACCTCAAGTGAATCATCTATGAGAGGTAATGTATGCATCTCCAGAGCCCAAATATTCAGTGCATTTGTGTACTTGCTTTTCCTGGCAAGAAACCCAGCAAAATTTGTGTGTGCATGTGCATAATGGTTCCTCGCTTTGTTTAATTAATGTGGACATTTCCATGTCCATTTTTTCTTTTTTACTTTGTTATACATTTTTAATGGAGTTAGTGATATTGTCTGATTGATAGGGATGCATGAAATGTTCTTGTCATTTAATTTATATTTCATTTTATGTGTCGGACGAGATGGTCAGACCGAGAAATGACCCGATGTGTGGTCATACAGCAGAGAACGTGTTAAATTCTGGAAAACCTCGAGACTAATGCTGGCTGTGCTTGCTGCATTGAGTTTTCATGAATCGTATTAACTTCGCGTTATGATTCAATCATTTTATGGGACAAATTTGTGATCTGCTCTACTTGGAAAATGTGCAAAAGTTTGTACATGTGAAAGGTTCTGATTTTATGTACAGGTTTTGAGTGTGAACAGTGAGGGGCTTATGCGCCTGTAAAATGCATGGAGTGCCCTCACGACCCATTTAGAGTCAATATTCCTGTATGTAAACAGTCACAGTGTGTTCTGTGGGAATGAAATGCTCTATAGCTGTTTTATAGCTCACACGTAAAACAACAATGCAAAGTGTGATGCATGTATTTGATTGCCCAAAGCATGATTCATTGGAGAGTTAAGGCACATCGGAACTTTATTTGATTCTTAATGTACATTTATGTTTGGCTGTAAGGAGTATGATTCTTTGTAAGTGCCTTTTCATCGATAGAACTGTAAACATGATAGAAATTATGTGCATGTCTCAATATCATCACATGATAACTGCAAAACTTTAATTACCTTTATTTTTTTCAACATTTTTTAGCCCTCCACAGGCTATTTATTAGTCATAAATCATCGGTTACATCAAAATTACCGTTATTTTGTTTGGCAACTTGGTATACAATCACAATTATAAAGTTTTCTACTTGAATTTTATTTCTTTATGTATTCATATTGGATGTGATCTGGGGCCCGTAACACAAAGGTTTGCGATTAATCGCAAATTTAAAACAACCATTCTGATTGGCCCAGGGTCACTTTTTTGAACGAGATGTGCATGGAACAGTGGTTTTGATTGGCTGTTACAACTTTGCGATTAATTGCAAATCTTTGTGTCTGGTCTGGGCAAAATCCTTGTTCATTGTAGCACCTTCTCTTTAAAAAAAAAATCTGGAGAACCCCTTACAGTCACAAACTCCATGTCCACCCAGTTAATAAATATGAGATATAAAAAAAAAATGGCCAAAGAAGCTCCTCTTAATAGAAGGGTTTCCAAATTCAAAGTGCAAACTTAATGAAAGCACCATTTGTTCCAGGGCAACTCAAAGTTCACAAACATTTTTAAGTCATGTCTTACCAACTGAGTTTTCAGCAAATGTTAGGCTGTGAGATATGCTGCTCCATGGACATTAGGTCATATTTGTTGGCAAACTCTTCAAGATTAAGTATGTTTCCGGTGTAGAAAGCAAAGATATGTTTCTGTTAAATAAAAAAAAAAGTGAAGAAATCCACTTCATGATAACTTGCATTTGCTCTCTAATCATTCCCCATATTTTCATAAAGGGTTTTGCATTTCATTATAAACGCTATGCCATTTGTAAAATGTCAAGTCTTCATGAAAGTATGGGGGAATTGGATTACGACTTTACAGCTAACTCACGGCAGATAAACACTTAAAATGTTGAATTGGTGCCTTTAAACATTCCTTCCAATCAGTACTACTACATGACAGAGTGAAGAATATGAGGAACAGTATAGCCATTAAAAGAAAATACTGTCTTCTGTTATCATCATTTGCAAAAGTTTAAGAACTGGGAATTAGTGGGTGTTTCAATCATTTGTAATACATTCTTCTGTCTCATTGAATGATTACATAACATGTTTACTGTATTGATCAGGGCTGGTGTTGAATCCTTAAATCAGAAATATGAGTATTTTTCTTAGTTTTTTACTTAGATAAAGTAGGTATTCAATTCAATATTTTGGCTAAGTATTTTACTCTAAATCTAAGACACCTACCTAGGAGACTTAAGCCAATTATTTTGGAGGCCTTGATTGGCAGGCATAGGTTTTTATATGCAGTCATCATGAGTTGCACAGAATTATATCATAGCGTATTCGAGTGTATTTGATGCGACATGTTCATTGCGCATTGAAGATATGACGTCGCAGTGCTTATCAGTAAGAATTTTGGGCTTAAGATTGGCTTACTAAAGTAAAATTCAAAGTATTGAATTGAATAAGACGTAAGCAAATTTCTTAGCTAAGTAAAATGCTTAGTGAAAGCTTTACTTAATCCAAGTATTGAATTGAATACCGGCCCAGAAGTACAAGAGTAGTGGTAAAAGCCCATATGAATACACTGAAAGTAAATGTATATCTGAAAAATGAATGTGTTTCACTTTTTTTTTCTCTCTTTGAATTATTGCATTTTGGAATGGTGGTCTTAAACTTTTGCAAATGACAGTAAAGTTTACTTCATTTTCTTTTCATTGTTATGAAATAGTAATTGAGCATGATTGCAGAGACTTTCAAATAATCATGCCAGGGGCAGTTTGACAATCCAGTGTGTCATTGTCATGTTTACCCATTCATTTTTCGAGGGGATGGTTCCCTGAGCTATAGGTATTGCCTTGAGTCGATTTCATGAAAGTCTTTGTGATCATGACAGAAGTATCGTGTTAACCAGGTTTGTAAGATTTTATATTTGTTTATATATATATATGAATTTGTACTATTTGTGTATGGGATTGTTAATGAAATGAATTGAATTATCATATTCTATAGTTTGATTCAGAGTAGATGGGCTGAGCACCAACTGCGGTGGTTAGATATTAGGAATGATTCTAAAGAAGTGTTTAATGTTAGGTACATTCAAAATTGAGTATGCTCATTAACGGATTTATATGTGGAATAAAGATGATACTGAAATTAATACTAATTTTTCAAGGTATTTTTTTTGTTAAAATAAGTTATGAAGAGGTTGAGAATTGGTGGTCCATAAATCAGCAGACCAACTTTCCCCACGTATCCGAGCTGCTGCCTGAATGTGAGATGATGGTTACCCGAATATCTGAACTTTAACAATACGAGCTTGGGTGGGTGCTGCGACCCCCATCAAACTGCCACTTCCCATATGGGTCTGACCAATGGCTTTACAGCATATATTAATATGTTAATATATTAATTTACAGGATATATTAATGACATACCAACACTACACAGCTACACACTACACAGCTACCAGTAATTTTAGCATATATCTTATCCAGATTCACTATGATGAATTGTACCTAATAAAATGTTGAACTGAGGATAGTATATAGAGGTGCTATCAAATTACACTTATCAAAATGAAACTCACGAGTGGAGTAATGTGCTTTCGAGGATGCAAGCAAACGGGGGTGGTGAGGGAGGGGGGGGGGGGGTATTTGAATATTGGGGTAGGGGCAAGGATGATAAGGGTTAAGAGCTAGGAGTGAAGTTCTGTTCATTTAAATCATGATTATGATGACAAACTGTGATGGTTGTAGTGGTGGCGATAGTGGTGATGATAGTGGTGGAAATGGTGGTTGTGATGGTGGTGGCAATTGTGGTTAAGGTGGTGGTAATGGTGGTGGTGATAATAGGTGGTGATACAAGGTTGGGGTTGGTGATGGTGGTGGCAATGGTGGTGGCAATGGTGGTGGTGGTGATGGTGGTGGCAACGGTGGTTGTGATGATGGTGGTGGCGGTGGTGGTGGCGATGGTCGTGGTGATGGTGGTGCCGATGGTGGTGGGATGGTGGTGGTGATCGATGGTGGTAGCGATGGTGGTGGTGGTGATGGTGGTGGCGATGGTGATGGCGATGGTGATGGCGATGGTGGTGGTGATGATGGTGGTGATGGTGATGATGGTGGTGGTGGTGGTGGTGGTGGTGGTGAAAAAAAAACCCCTGTTTCATTATGGTTCCCAGGTTCTTTGCCATAAAAAAAAAAAAAAACACTTCACAAGATATAAAACTTGCCTATTCAAATACCGACACGCTTATCACGTTCGTATTCTCATTCCTTGAATTCAATAATCAACAACATAATGCAAGTAAATACAGGATATCAATTCGCTACTGAACTCATATGTATCAAATTGCTCATCACGCGTGCAATAGCGTGTTTTCCGTCACGCAATACGGGGGCACCACTCTGGTGTGGCGAGGCGGCCCCCCCCCCCCCCCATTTCAAATTTCACTTTTGTTAACATTCTCTCCCCTAACAGTACATAGTGTCAATGGGAGAGGAAATAAAAAATGAAATCGGGCCTATTTTCATCGATGATTATTGTTCAATCTACTGCGAGTTTTTTCATGAAATTTGGCACATATCTCCCCGAGGTCACTAACTAAATTACTAAAAGGATCTTACGCCAAATTAACTATCCGATACGGCACGGAGCAGGGACAACGCCCTAAACTTTCACCTCATTTGCATAATTTTCTCGTCTCATTTGCTCACTGAAGCGTAAGAGGTCGGGATTTCGACGAAAATCAAATCAGACGAACTCCCCAAGAAGACTTATCATGGTTACCCACATTAAGCAATTGAATTTTTGGTCGATAGGTGAAAGAAGAGCTTTTCCAGTCCCACGTGCTCATTGAAGCGTGGGCTTTCAATTAAATGCCATGAGATCATTGATACATGTTCATCGGTCATATAAAAATGCTAAAAATGATATCAATAAGATTTTTAGTGCACAAAAATAAGGCAATAATTACTGGATAATTTCAACATGGTGATATTTTGTTTTTATTATGTGTTCATTCAAGCGTGAATTGATAGGTATCATTTGCAAAAGTTGCAAACACCCTTCCAAAACATGAATTCCTCCGCATTAGATCAAATTCACCATGCAAAAGATGTCAAAACTGCAGTTTTTGCCGTTTTCATCTCTTGCTCGCTCAAGCATGAAATTTGGTGCACTACTCATTTGGCATGTTTGGTAACGAATAAAATTTATGTTGCATGCCTTCAAACGCAGAAAACTTAAAGTATGTTCCGATATCACTGCATCAAAGTCAGGTTTGTGAACTTCAAAAAATGACAATTTTGCATTTAGGTGGTGTTCACTGAAGCGTGACTGAAGGGTTTGCCCTGAATTTTCCAGGAAATGTAGCTAAGAATTGTAGCTACATGAGTCTGTATTCAGATTTCATCAAAGGTTCCTGATCGAAAAATACAGGGATACGTTTTAGAGGGAACTTATTTCTTGTTTTGTGTTTAGATAACATGACTTCCTTATACACCCTCCCACCCCATTTCGTCCGCAGATTAAGGTCAGACCCCCCCCCCCCCCCTCCCAATTCGACTGACGGGCTGATAGGCTATGACAACACCACTGTCGCCTGTGCGGGAGGGAGTGTGTCCTTGACCCACAATAATGTTTGATAGTTTTGGCTGAGCCGTGGATAGTTAATATTCCCATAAGCACAGAAGTATAATATTTTATGATAAAGAAAACTATACCCGATCAATCATGCGATTTACCATTTGCGGGTATACAAACCCTTATGCTACTGTTGTGGTCATAGTGTTATTACAGTCATACACATAATACGGATTTGTCAGTAACTTCATCGGGAAAAAAGAATCTCTTTAAAAAGACCGCCGGTGGTATAATTATGATTTTCGTGCAAAAATTTAGTTTGATTTGTTGAGTGTTGTTTTGACTGGTAATGTTTGTTCCTTTATCCGCGGTCTCGCATTACAGTACGTAGCAACACTGTTCGTGTTACAACTTACAAAGTATGGGTACCGGCCACAGAAATAGAAGACGTCTTCTATTTCTGTGGTACCGGCAGAGTATATGTTGACTTGTTTTTGTCGACAGTAATTGTAGACATGGGCTGACTTGTCGACGAAAGAAAAATGCCATCGTCGAAGACACCTCTAGACTGAGATACAGACGTGGGAGGAAGTATTGTGTGGCTGTACTTTACTCTCTTAATTACATAGGAGTCTACAGCTATGAACATACTCTAGTCCTTTTGGCTACCTACTGATACTCGTAAGTATTATACATTTAAGATATGATAATCAAACCTTTGCAAATATATTACTAGTATATTGTACACAGTGTATCCAATGATTACTTATACACTACACATAAACCAAACTATAAAAGGAGAATGTGATCTATGCTTGAAGTCGAAAATTCCTAAATAAAGTTGTAATAAAAATATAGTGAATTGTAAATCAAATCAAAGAGAAAAAAATAGCCTTTGATTTGCATGTAAATTTAGTTACAAATCGTGATCATTCATCAGTTCATGCCTGGATAGCTATGACCCATTACGTACACTCATACTAGTTTCTGACATTAGAGTAGCCTATCTCGTAATGCTTCAATGGTCATGGCTTATTTGTTCCTTTTTGCAAGAGATGAGATGATATCCTTTCATTTGTATACGATTCAGAGCATTTCAGTTGTGTGTGTGTGTGTGTGTGTGTGTGTGTGTGTGTGTGTGTGTGTGTGCGCGCGCGCGCGCGCGTGTGTGTGTGTGTGTTTTCATTTTGACATGAACTGAAATATGAATTGTGAATCTAATTCATAACCCCTGCAGTGACAAAGTCAATAGGCAATAGTCGCGAGAAATTCATCAAAAGTTGTTTTCAAAATGAGTAATATGGATTGAAATACTATAAGAATTGTACATCAAATTAAAGGATGTCATGTCATCTACCAAGAAAATAAAGAAGCCACGACCTTCGAAGGACTACGAGTTATGCTTCAATGATCACAGAAAGGTCTGAAAAATAAGCATGTAATGAGTCATAATCATTCATGCATGAACGATAACAATAGTATAAATTCAGTAGATTTTATTACAACTTATTTAGGAATTGTCGACGTCAAGCATGGTTCATATTCTCCTTTTTATAGTGCGAATATGCAGTGTACCAGTAATTCTGGGATACACTGTTCACATTTGAATTTTAGGCTACTGTAAACCCTGAAATCTATATGAAATAATTTCATTGCGGTATGTATGGAAATACTCCTTTGTGCATTCATTGCAAGACAGGATTATGGGCAAAACTTCTTAGGACATAACGATCGATGGCAAAAATTACAAAGCTGTTATAATGATAGTTCATTCATTTATAACCAGCTGTGTTTCAGGAAATTTAAAGTACATTAAATACGCGGCAGTGCTGGTCAATAGTGATGATATCAATCGCAAAATGAAACTAGGTAATTGTATAGTGATATAAATTAATCATGATCGCAACATAAGTACTGATCAGATGTAATGAATAGCTTGCAATCTACATCTATTCATGAAAGCAGTAGTGTCGAATCGGAATATATATAGAGGCAATTATATGATTTGGGTCACACTCAAGAGGCATTTC
Organism: Echinometra lucunter; assembly: GCA_029962745.1. NCBI lineage: Eukaryota > Metazoa > Echinodermata > Echinoidea > Camarodonta > Echinometridae > Echinometra > Echinometra lucunter. Next base: position 12,789,653 of record CM057161.1, on the reverse strand, counting down.
AGTCTCGTATAACGATATAGGAGGAAAAGTAGAAGATACTAAACTCACAGGGAGACCAAGAATCAACTGAGAAGAAATTTGGAATTCCATTCATCTTGCCATGAGAATTTGTCGAAGTATCCAAAGCTTTAAGCAGTTCATGTATTTAATGGAATTCTATATACAACATGCAGTAATTCACCATATAGCTCATATTAATGATGAATGAAATGAATGAACTTTTAACTTTGAAGAGAACATGTGTACTTTAAAAAATTTATTCTACAGTTATTATGTAATGTTTTATGTTTTATATAATGTATTCAATGTATTTTATGTATTTATGCTTTTGTGTATTTTCAAATTGTATACAGGGCCCCTTGGAAGATTAATATTCACTCTTGAAACTTCTACCCTATTTAAAGAAGAATAAATAAATGAATAGATAAATAAATAGATAAATGAATAAATAGATAACAAAATGAATGAACATTAAAAACCTGATAATACTGCAAGAGTGCACCAGAATGGCAAAGAACAGAGATGTGTGGAAGAATGTTACAATCAACCATCGAAAAGGGAGAAAATATCGGGAAAGATAGACTGTATTGTGGAGATAAAGAAAAGGAAAGTTATAAAAGGAGAGCATCGTAAATTTTTAAAAAGTGAAGCGTTGTCTGAATACTTTGTAAAATAATTTTCACAAGAAATAAATTGTCACGTTTTAAGCTTGTATAGCCTTTTTGTTTCCAAAGCTATTTTCGTTTTAAAATCTCAACTTTCAATTTAAAAACGTTGAATCATTAAAAAAAAATAAGTTTTTCGTAAATAGAGAAGCCTTTTGTAGCAAACCATATTTTCATTAAATGTTACATTCTTTGACAGGGTGAAGGGATTCCTATACTGCAGAGGCGTCGATCCATTTTTTGGAGGGGGGGGGGGGGCAAGACGACCAAGTGGACATGAACCCGCGGCCCGCGGCTATATACATTTCATGAATATATATATATATATATATATGTTATATAAAGTTGAAACAAAGGGCTTCTGGGTACGAGAAGCGTTTTTAAATGGGGGGGGGGGGGGGTATGACGCATTTTGCTACATTATAATGAACCTCCCTGTTTTAAAGTTTTGCGAGCAATCGAAACGAGCGAGCCAAAAATAACAAATTTCTTGTTATGAGGGAAGTGTTATTTTGTCATAAAAATACACCATCGGCCTATATGATAACGAAAATACATGTCTGGTCACTTCTCAACCAAATATGACTCTATTTTGGCACACAGCTGTCCATTGTTTGCTGTCCGAAACCACCCTTTTTCTAAATATTACGAAAGAGCAAAGTGAGCAAGGAAACACGCTTTCCTTTTGATGGTAGAAGTAGTAACCCCTTCAGCAAATTACACCGTCAGTAATCATGAATACTATGGGCCTATGTGAAACATCTAAATTATTCATTTGGTCACCTCACTTGCCGAATTCCTTTACTTTCCAAAACCATTAATATTAAAAGAGCAAGCGCAGCGAGCGAGGAAGAAAATACTCCTTTTCATGGTAGAAGTGTTATTTCATCATCAAAAGATACTATATGCCTATAAAATATCTAAATGATACATTTGATCACATGTGCACTGAATATGACTCTATTCAGCTACTTCGCTTGCCATCTGAAACCATTCTGTTTCTACGAGCTAGCAAAGTCAGAGATCGACAAAAAACTATGGATTCGTATCGTCACCAAAATGAAGTAGATGGTTTTCGTAAAATAGTCAACCACCCCGCTGCCTGAATATTATATTTTGGAATCTTGCTGTTTAAATAAGCTGCTTGCTGCCCGAAATCATCTTGTTTTAAGCTTTTACAAGCGAGAGTAGAGACCCAGCAAACGGAAAAAATGGGATTTTCTTTTAATCTAGGCCGTTATTTACTGAAAGTGTATCTATTTTTGTATGTTAACTTGCCGTTCCTATAGTGAATTGCCGACCGTGCAGAACACGTTGTTCATGCTTCTGCAAGTTTTCAAGAACTGTTTACAGATTAGACAAGTTGCGAAGGACATTATTGCTTATCACGAAGAATACTAAGGGTATACGTAACCATTATTGATTTTTGCAAATCCTTTTATTATTTTCTTGAGATAGATTATCGAAAATAGGACATGACCAACAACGTAAGATAATCTTTAGCAAAACAACAAACAAAACAAATGATAATGATTAATGAAACTTGGATCATTCCACATGTTAATGTTGACATAACAACTGTCTACTTCATTACAAACAGAGATGCTTTGCAATCATTTTCTCTTTTAAAAAAAATATTTTCGGGGAAAATTGATTCGCATTTTCAAGGTTCATTTTTATCATGAATTTGGTTTAGTATTCAGGCTGTTGCCTGTTAAGCTATATTTATATCTATTTGATGTCTACAGACACCATTTTGACCAGAGGACCTTGCAAAACATAATAGAAACTTCCGCCTTTTCATGCTTACAATAATGATAATGATGCTGATAATAACAATAACAATAAAAGACATTACACTGCGCAGTATATTCACCTCAAAGAGTGTCCAAGGCGCTTATAATTTGAAGATTAATTACAAGGTAAACTGGCAGTAAATGAAATACAAATCTGCTCTCATTTTGTGACCTATGGATGTGACCCTGAATTTGGATTGTAATCACATATACAGGTAGACATAACGTACATAAGCAATGGGATTACAGTTGTTACAGTTTACACGCATTCATTTTGTGAAAGAGGAAAATATCATTAGAAAGAATTTTCCATTTTTAAAACGATGTCTTTGTGAAATGATGTTTAGACTTTGGACTCTAAAATGCATAGCGTGCTTATCACGTTAATGCAATTTGCAGAGTAGTCATATTTCTGAAAGCTTTTCATGATGTTGAAAACTGGAAATGGTGACAAGGTGACATTCTTACTTGTAAATGCATATTTTGAGTAGTTGATTGTTTATTGTTTATTACATGACGCTAATAACGATACCTCTTCATGTGTCGTATGTGAGTTTTTCTACCACTTTTTAGTGCTATGCATGTGATTTAATACGAGGCACTAAGTATCAATCACTTTTTATTTTGATTCCTGTTTACACTGTATCCTAATTTCATATTTCTATGATACCTTTTCAATTTTAAGTATTTGGTGTACACTGAAAATTTTGTTATATTCTGTTATATTTTGTTATATTCTGTTATATTTCGTGAACATTTTGGTTCACTCTGTTATTTTCTATAATACTCTGTTATTTTTCTATTATATTCTGTGAAAAACTGAGAACTCCAATATGTATGGATTCCAGTCAATAAACAGTTGAAACTTGAAACTTTTGTTCAAAGCGACATTCTTAGTGTGCTATCTTGCCCCCCCCCGATCATTTATCTTAGATTTTGAATATTTTTAGTTGCAATTGTAATGTATTGTATGTACCATCTCATTATTCTGTATCATTCTGTTTATGTAAAGTTTAACATGGATTGACAAAGAAGACATTCGGGTTATAATTATTTAGTTTTTTTTTTTTTTTTTGGTGCCTTCCCGGCCCCCACTTAATTCTCCTTATATTCTGCTATTGTTTTGCACTTCTTTGTTGTCGAATAAAATGATATTTGCAGTAGTAGTTGTAGTTACTGTAGTAGTAGCAGCAGCAGCAGTAGTAGTAGTAGTAGTAGTAGTAGAGTTGTAGTAGTAGTAGTAGTAGTAGTAGTAGTAGTAGTAGTAGTAATAATAATAATAATAATAATAATAATAATAATAATGATAATGATAATGATAATGATAATGATAATGATAATGATAATGATATTGATATAAAAAACCAATAATGATTTGATAGGACAGTTAACCCTAAAAGATCCGGGCTATTTCTAGTCTAATTACCCCCCCCCCCCCCCCCCCCCCATAATCTCGGCCGTGGATCGCCGGATCGGTAATTGGCATGAGGGTAGAGAATCATACGCCAAAAAAAAAAACCCGGAACGAACAACAACAGTTATCTCCGTCACCATGGAAAAAGCGTCTTGATTTTCTCTATGAAAGGTCACTTTTTCTTTTTAAAAAGAAGGTAAAAATGTTGGTTCTTTAGTCCTGGTGGGGGGTGCACGAATACCCCTCTTTAGAAACCGTACTAGTGATATCAAGCAATGTGCTCACATAGACATGAACCCCGGATATGAACATGGCAAAATACCTGCCGCAATCCGCCTTCCCTCTCTTTAGTATGACGTCATCTTCCATTCCCTTGGCATGTAACCTAAACATTGATAATGACACTGCAATGAAGTGTCTGCATGTTGTCTGAGAACATGTAAACATCAAGTTGAAATACATTTTTTTTTTCTTATTGTTTGCATTCGATAGGTTCTGTGGAACGGGAGTGCAATGCGATACCATGCCTAAACAAGAACATGATATAACGTAGGCATATTATGTTCATGACATTTGGTCTGTTCAAAAGGCATTCGAGGCAAATCTTGGGCCGATGTGACTTCTTGTCTTCGTAAATTTAAACGACTACGATGGCGAAGCCGGGTGCAACGGTGATCCTTGTGGCTAGGTTCTCTTTCTTCTGCATGGAGATCGGTCTGGCGAAGTCGTTTGGCGTGCTCATTCCCGAACTGGAAGAACAACTGCAGACTTCGAACGCCATCGTTGGTCTCATCACGTCGCTGTCGCTAGCGACCATGTACCTTGGATGTAAGTGGATCTCGGGAAGTGGATTTGACGAAAGGGATGGGAGGATCGAGAGGGGGGGGGGGGGGGAGAAGGGAGGAGAGCTTGGAAGAAGGGAAGGGAGTGAGAGGGGAAGAGGGAAGTAATAGTAGTAGTAGTAGTAGTAGTAGTAGTAGTAGTAGTAGTAGTAGTAGTAGTAGTAATAGTAGTAGCAGCAGCAGCAGCAGTAGTAGTAGTAGTAGTATAGCAGCAGCAGCAGCAGTAGTAGTTTAGTAGTAGTAGTAGTAGCAGTAGTAGTAGCAGTAGTAGTAGCAGCAGTAGTAGTAGTAGCGGTAGTAGTAGTAGTAGTAGTTGTAGTAGTAGTAGTAGTAGTAGTAGTAGTAGTAGTAGTAGTAGTAGTAGCAGTAGTAGTATAGTAGTAGTAGCAGCAGCAGTTGTAGTAGCAGTAGTAGCAGCAGCAGTAGTAGTAGTATAGTAGTAGCAGCAGCAGCAGTAGCAGTAGTAGTTTAGTAGTAGTAGTAGTAGCAGCAGCAGCAGCAGCAGCAGCAGCAGCAGCAGCAGCAGTAGTAGTATAGTAGCAGCAGCAGCAGCAGCGCAGCAGTAGTAGTAGTAGTTTAGTAGTAGTAGTAGTAGTAGTAGTAGTAGTAGTAGTAGTAGTAGTAGTAGAAGTAGTAGTAGTGGTAGTAGTAGTAGTAGTGGAAACTCGGTATAAAGAAATTTGATATAACAATATTTGTGATATAACAAGGTAATATTTTGGTCCCAGCCCTTTATATTCTTTTGTTTTTTAACCCTGATATAATGAGATTCCTGCTATAAAAAGGTAATTTTGATGGTCCCAAGGACCTCGTTATACTGAGTTTCCACTGTAGTAGTAGCCGCAGCAGCAGCAGCAGCAGCAGCAGTAGTAGTAGTAGTAGTAGTAGTAGTAGTAGTAGTAGTAGTAGTAGTAATGGCAGGGAGCAGTTAAATTCATCAGCAGCAACATTGGCAGTAGGAGGAGCAGAAGCAGCCCTACTAGAAGTCGTATTAACATTGAGGTGGTTGGAGCTTGCTAGTCCAGTGGCGGTAAAGGTAGTGGCAGAGGCCGAGAGGAGCGTACTATTATATATTGGCCTAAGTTTCCCACGGGCCCTCACATAAAAGGTCTGGTCACCACCACAACAACAACAAAAATGCCCTTTCAAAAACTACAAAAAGGGAAATAAATGAATAATATACTAACGTTAATTTAGAAAAAAAAATCGTATGAAATTCCCCCCCCCAAAAAAAAAAAAATTAAAAAGAATTTTTTAAAATGTGAAGGACAGAACATTTACGAATTTGCTGTACATAACCCCAGGGGCTGTGACTGGCCTCGAGAAGTTTCCTGTACGGAAAGCACGATAATTATCTTTGCCTAAGGGTAGGTCACATTGTGTGCACGGCCGAATGATCACATCATGTAGCTATTCTTAAAATGACATGCATGCTCATCATCTGTTGGGTTTTATGTTTTTTTGTATGTGTGTTTATTTAATGTTTCATTTTGCTTTTATGTTTTGTCATGTTACGTAAATTGAGAATGATCCTTAAATGTTTGGATTGAAATCAACATTTTTTTAAAATTTGAATTTGAATTTGAATCTGTAGCATAGGCGCCGGAAGCGGGGGGGGGGGGTGGTAGTCTCCCCCCCCCCCCCCCAACCCCCCCCCCCCCCCCACCAAACAAACAAAACATAAAGAAAGGAATGAACAGAAAAAAGGTGAGAGAACGTTGGAAGAGAAGGAGCAGAAAAGGAATGATGACAAAGAAACGTAAAAGCTTCCGCTTTTTTGGGGGGGGGGTGGGGGGGGGGGGTCAGTTCACTCATGGTTTGTGCTCACGCTTCAACTAACATTTCAAGGCTCCATAAAATTGACAATACACTATGTATCGCTATTCATATTGTGAATAATTTGGCCTGGTTGTGCTTGACAAAAGCAGTCCTGAAGTAACATTGCAGAAGGTTAATTAGATAGTCGACCCAAGAATTAATTTCTATGATATCTGAAAACTACAAAAGAGAATAGGCCTGCATGCACTAATTCATGATTCTGTATATATTGTGAGAACCGGGTTCCCCTTCTGACATTTTTGAATGGTGTCTTCGCTAAATTTAAAGTCCTAGATTTACTACGCAGATAGTGAAGGAAATCAACTCAATTCGTATGATTTCGAGCTATTTACTTTAAGTGATTATGGGCTACATGAACTAACATGGTGTAAAAAGTTCAAAACGTTTGTTGTATGATTACGTGTTAGTTACTTTAAACTGAATTACATGGGCTTCGCGAACTTCCGAACTATACAAATTCTGTGTCTTAGGACTTGGATATTCTATTTCCATTAAACTTATTGAATGGCTGTGGAAGTTGTGTTCAAATTAAAAACGGCACCAATTTCCAACAAATCAAGATTCCCGTTTAGTCGTTAAAGAGCTGTGGCCTGCTCCTTTGTGAAAGGGGGGGGGGGGGGGTCGACCACATTTGCTGAGAAGGTAAATCAGAATGTCAAAATTTACTGACGTTGAAAAAGACAGGCGGTCACATTTCCAAATTTGCCGACCGATTTTCTCCCAAAATAAGCAATACGAATGTTTATCAGTTTTCAATCTTTGCCCTCTGATTTGTAAAAGTGGGGATGCCGCACCCAATACTTTGTCACCCCATAGCTCTCGCAACGCTCCTGATAAAAAAAAAACTTTCAGAAATGTCGGAACATAATAGTCTCTACTAGAAATAGCGTCACAAATATTACTCAACTCATTTCTGAACAGCCTTAGATATTATTATTATTATTTTATTATTTTCATTTTTATTTTTATTTTATTTCATTTATTTATTTTTTTTATTATTATTATTTATTTATTTATTTATTTATTTTTTTTTTTGCTTTTCATCCACATAGCTCCGATAGGAAAGATGCTTATACACCACTGTTCTCGTCCTCGAGTCCTAACAACTTTCTGCGGGTTGGCGGCAGGGTGCGCCCTGATTGCGACAGCTTTCACGCGAAACCTCGTGCTCATTGGCATACTCTTTATGTGCGTTGGTAAGTGAAAGCTCATACCCCAGTTTCAATTAAGAAACCGACAACAAATCTTCATCAAACCGACACCAAACCGACACCAAATCGTCATCAAACCAACACCAAACCAACACCAAATCGACAACAGACGGAATAAAAAAAAATTACGGCCACGACTAGGTCGGTTTCGACAGACCGTCATCAAATCGACGCAAAACGAATACCGATTTGATCTTTGCCTCTTGGCCATTTAGTTTATTCTTATTTTTTTAATTGTTTGCGATCTTGTAGGTATGAATGGGAATATATAATTATATCTGTAATACACAAACATAGGTATGTATATAAGATGAAGGACGTTCTTCGCTTCGGTCGACCATAATCATGATAATTTGTAATCAGTGCCGATAAAAACGCCTTTTCGACCGAAAATATAAGTTGATCATAATCCTCACATTTCACCATGATCAAATTTATATGAACGAATTCATCAATCCTACTGAGTATCCGAGGATACTATCCTAATAATTCAGTGGTTTCGAGCAGTAATGAAAAGGAGAATTTTTCCCGCCGAACCAACAGTCATTTAATGTTGAGAAGCATGAGATATATTCTATTAATGTTTTTAAATTAATTTGTTAAATGGAAAATTTCAGAGTAGGTATAGCAAAGTAAAGATAACTGCAGTCTCATGGAAGGAGGAATTATTATACCTGTCCAAGACGGTGAAGAAAATGTCAAGCAGGGGCCCCGTTTCGTAAAATTTGTTATTAGTAACAACTGCCACATTTCTATGACAAATTTGCTCTCAGCCAATCAGGTGCAAGGATTTCAGTAGCTTACAACATTTATTGCAACATGTTATTGATAATAAGTTTTATGAAATGGGGCCCAGATGTAAACTCTTAACATCCTTATGTCATCTTTGAACTGTTCTCTGCTTCTAGGATTGTGCTGCTCGGTTGTAAATCTTCAAGCATTTGTCCTGTTACACGAATACTACCAACAAGATTTCCCCTTTGCGAGCTGCGTCTCTGTTCTTGGCATTCCTGTTGGTGCCGTCATCTTGCCCCCTATAACAGAAAAGCTCCTGGAGCAGTACGGGTTGAGCGGGACACTGTTGGTAGTCGGGGCGTTGGTCCTGAACATGCTACTCATTGGATTGGTGCTGAAGGTTCCAAGATCAGTTTCAGATGTGGATAGTCAGCAGGAGAAGGCAGAGGAAAGGGAGCTTGATCCGCTAGTGCCAGTGACGCCTTCTGAAGTTAAAGATTATGTCCCCTTACCACCTGCCAACATTTCGACAAGTGACGCAAAAACAGACGTCGATTCTCAGGGAGATGGCCATTCTACAAAAAATAATAGACAGAGGAAAATAAGAGAAAACGATTTTACCACACAGACAGTCGGATCTGAACTGCCTTTACAAGCATGCACTTCAGGCGTCTGTGATACAAAGGTAGAGCTATATCCGCAGTACGCTGAAGACACCATAGATGATGCGTGTAAGAAAGACAACGCAGAACAGCTTGCACAGAATTCCAAACGTTCCAGTGAGGACATTCTCATGGAAGAAGGGTCGGTTATATCATCTTGCCTTTCCTTCTTTTATTTCGATGTCCTGATCAAGGAACCGCTCTTTTCGACCCTCTTCCTTCCAAGCGTCTTACTGACCTTCCTGGTGATCGGTGGATGGGCTCTTTTCATCGTTCTTTACGCAGTCGAGCACGGAATCGACATCGCTCGCGGAACCTACCTCGCAACATCTGGAGCCATTGGTGGGATAATTTCGTCCGTCGTAATGTCCGTTGGCCTTCGCTACCGCCCAGCGTGGAGTCCGCAGTACTTACTATGGAACCAAGGGCTACCAACTGTCATGCTCTTCTTGCAGATACTCAACTCCTCGTACGTCTACCTGGTGGTGATGTCATTCCTCATCGGCTTCGGAGCGTTCGGCTCTAACGTGACCGTGGAGGCAGTGTTGTCTGAGGTGGTACAGAGCAAGAATTTTCCCGATGCTTGCAGCGTTTTCTACTTGTGCATCGGACTCGGGTACATCATGTCTGGGTATATTGCAGGTATCACCATTACTCAGCAGATACAATAGAATTAAGACTCCGAAGACGACAGATCCTTCGTTTACTATTTACTAATTAACCCGGTGACTACTGAATTATCTAATGCCCATAGGTTTAAAACATTCGGGGACCACCCTGTATTAGTTGATGGGTTAATCTTTTGGCGATGTATAACATCAAAATATAAACGACTGAGATGTGAATACTTTTTTTTTTTCTCGTAATTTGCGGTCAAAAAGGGAACTGCATCCGCACACCTGCCCTTGTCCTACAACCATGCTGTTCAACGTGGGTATAAAGCTAATATGGCCATAAGTATTATGCCTAGTGGAAGTGAACCCAGGGGTGGCGCCTGGGTATTTTGATAGGGGGGGGGGGCAAAATGACCCATAGGTGAATTTTTGACGTTGTAAATGAACAAAAAGGGGTATAATATAGTTGCAAGCCTCATGCCTCTCTTTTCCCATCCTCTTCTTTCTTCTTCCTCCTCTTTTTCTTATTTTTCTCTTTTTTTATCTCATGAAAAATCTTGGGGGGGGGGGGGGGGAAGCATTCGCCCCCCTGTAGCGCCGCCCCTGAGTGAACCTATACTGGGTAAGACCTAAATTTGTGTTCACATGAGTGGTACAACTGGGTGTTTGGGGGGATTATTACGACCTCTTTTCAGATTCTGCTAAAGGTGTACTGATTGCAAAAGGATTTAATTTCCATTTAAAAGTTTTACTGGTTTGAGTTATTTTTGACAGCAGGAGTTCACTGGGAAAGACCTAAATGTGCAAGTACGATCTTCCGCAATATAGCATCGTTTTCTTGCTCTGTGCAGAAACTTCTTTTTATTTCTTAGCCAAGTGCTTCCTTAATTGTATTTCGAAGGTCTTATTATTGGTTACTAATCCCTTATCCTTGTGTTACTCTACAGGTTTCGTCCGAGATCAAACCGGCAGTATCGAACTCCTGTTCGTGTTTCTTGGTGTGACATCGATGGTTGCCTTCGGTCTCACGTTAGTGATGATACTGCTGCTCAGAAGAAGACGGCGCGCAGAGTCTTAATTCGGGAGGAGAAGGGTCGTTTAGTCGATTGGTTTGAGTGATAGACTGGAAATGCAAAGGTCGCTGGTTCAGTGCCTGGCACGGCTCTTGTCCTTGGCAAGGTTTTCTTTTTGCCACTCTGTGCAAAGGATACAAATGGGTACCGAGGTAGTGTTTCATGCAGAGTCTTGTCAGTGATTTGCATCGACAAATTGGCTCTCAGCCAATCAGATGCAAGGATTTCAGTAGCTTATAACAGTTGTCAGTGAAAATCACTGACAAGACTCTTCATGAAACGCTCCCCTGGTAGGAAGACGGAAGTTTTTGTAATAATTGCCATATATGCCGTCACGGTGACAGTATGGTAGGAATTCTCCAAGGGGAGTTAAGATGTTGCACATTGCCTGCGTAAACGATGACCGGGAAAATAACAATGTTCTGTGCAGACAGTCTTTATTTCGAACTGAGTCCTGCATGTACATCCAGATAGCAGAGCGGAAAAAAGAAAAGACATTCGTAGCTTACAACAACAATAAATTGGTTGACATGGTTGAAATGACGTTTGTTTTATACATGTATCTCGGTAATTTTCAAAATATACTTTTTTTCCAAATCACACTTCATGAAAAGCACAAACATAGGCCTATCGGCATATTGCAGAAGGAAAATACTAAAAGATTTATTCTGATATACACGTCTTTCACAGTTCTCTGTGAGGTTAAGTTAGCGGTTAGTATACGTTTCAGTGACATAGGGGGCGATGTACACGAAATTAATCGTGATGTCATAAACAAAATGATTGGTGGTGTAGTAAATCCGTCTATGAACACAGTTGATTACCAAGAATGGAAAAGGGCGTTTCCAATTTTTGCACATTCTTATAAACCCCATCAGAGCAAAGACTAGACCAGCTGCTGGTCGTTTTAAGATAAATGACTTAATGTGATAATTGTCCATTTGGTTCGAAAGAGAATTTCTTTTCCTTGAAAATAACGCCAGAATCATTAATTTTGGCTTATGCGTTCAGATGTTAGGGCTCATTCTGTGAGGCAGTGTCATTTTCAAAATTTGCTACATTTGCGACTGAAATCACGTGAGATGAAGGGAAAACCTTCACCTGACGGCATTCCATAGAAACGGCTCGCTGCCTGAATAGTCTCCTCGTTTTCAATGAAAGAAAAATCAACCACGCGTTTATTCAATCAAGGTGACGTTTCTATTAAATGCCGTCGGGTGAAAGATTTTCTTTCAAGTAACAGGAATTCGGTCTCTAAAGTAGTAAATTTTGAAGATGACATTGTCTCACGAAATGAGCCCTTACATCTAAACGCATGAGTCAAAATGGATGATCCTGGTGTCAAATTATTGGAAAATATATTTTCCTTTGAATATAGTAAATAATTCTCTCCTTATATTATTCATCTTGCTGAAATTAAGGATTACAGGTGTTTCGTTCTTTTTGGGCCACCCGGTAAAAGATAATTATATTATCGTAAAATGTTTTGGACCATTTTGTTATGCTTTTATAAGGGTGTTAATCATTCTATTCTGAGATGCTTGTAGTTGCTCTGGGCACCGTTTCATAAAAGTTGTCAGCACTGACAAGTTGTCATTCTCTGACAATTACCATAGTAACAGTCAGCATGGTCAGTCACCCAGTGCTTCTCAGCAGGCGCGTAGCCAGGAGGCGATGGGGGCGGTCGCTCCCCAAAACGCCACCAAAAAGAAAAAAAAAAAAAAGGAAGAAAAAAGCATGAGCGAGAAAAGAAAAAGGTAAGAGAACGGGAGCGGGAGTAGACAAGGAACAATGACAAAGAAACGTCGGAGCTTCCGCGCTTCGCACGGGAGGGGGGAAAACTCCCCCCCCCCCCCCTCCCTGCACCCTGCCCCTAGGAAGCGCGCTTCGCGCGCTCAGTAAGTGATTCGCACGCTTCGCGTGCTCACTACCGCCCCCCTAAAATGAAATCCTATCTACGCCACTGCTTCTCAGCTAATCATAACCAAGGATTTTACTCAAATTGTCAGAGAATAACAACTTGTCAGTGCTGACAACTGTCGTGAAACGGTGCCCAGGGGAGCGTTTCATGAAGAGTCTTGTCGGTGATTTTCACTGACTAATTTGCTCAATCAGATGCGAGGATTTTCAGCAGCTTATAACAGTTGTCAGTGAAAATCAGTGACACAACTCTTCATGAAACGCTCCCCTGATGTACGAAAGAGGCTAGTGGGGAAGAAAATTTCATGCTGGTAAACCATTATTTTTTTTTGTTGATGTTTTGATATGTGAATATATAGGTGAAACTTATGATGTAATTGTGAATTCTAAAAGATTGATAATAAATTCAGTCGAAAAAAAGTCCGGCCGTGTGGAAAAATTCCTATATATATATATATATGCCCAGTGCATTTCAGAACTTATATCTATATAGCATCGAACTTGTACTTTTCTGGATACTGGTACCCCACCTATAAACCTGGGGCCCGGGGGAAAAAATGTACCACTGTGAATGGTGAACAGATCTGAATTGATTTGATTATAGTTGTTTTGACCTTCTTTCATTTCACATTATGTTCATTGATAAAAAAAAAAAATTGATCAAAAAATGGTGCTGATTAGAACCTTTTTATGTCCCACATTAAATTTTGGAATCTTGAGAGGTTCTTCAAAGAACCATTAAAGGCTCTCTGAAGGATTCTAAAGGGGTCTTTAGAACACTTAATGGCTGTACATGGAACCTTTTGGGGTTCTTGAAAATATAAAGAACCCTTTACAGAACCCCTATAGAATTCTAAATACGGGACAAAAAAAAAAAGGTTCTAAATGACACATTTTTCTAAGAGTGTGTAATACAAAAAATAAGCATGTACACACTAAGAAAAAAGGTGCAATTTTGCACCCTTCAAATACAACACTGGGAACTCCTTTTTGGTGCAACTTTGCACCTTTACAAGCTTTTTGCACCTTTAAGGGTGCAGTTAGCTACATTTTGAACCCTAAAGGGTGCAGAGTTGTACCCTTTTCCGGAAGGTGCAAATTTGCACCTTTTTGTACGCAAAATTCTCGGTGCAAACGGGCATTTCCGGGTGCAAACAAGAACAAGAAGGTGCATTTTTGCACCTTTTTCGTATAGGGTGCAAGATTGCACACAAAAAGGTGCTGCCAGTGTTGCATTTAGGGTGCAAATTTGCACTTTTTTTCTTGATGTGTAAATCAAGCGACATGAGTAACGACACAATACAATTCAATACTGTAAACAATTTCCAGCTATCAGGATGTTGGGGGGGGGGCCTAATTACATGCAAGTAAAGCTTGTCGAGTTATCAGTGTCCCCACTTAGTCATGAAAAGGAACTGGAGAAATAATTTTGAAGAAAATCAACAATAAAGAAAACACGGGGAAGCAGCAAACGGAAAGTAATCAAAAGAAGAGACAACTATAGTGGGCAGAGTGAAAAAGAAGGAGAAAGCGAGAGGAAGAGAAGAGAGTAGCAAAGTCGAAAACTTAAAGGAGAATGAAACCTTGAATAAATATCCATTTCAATGAAAAGATAGGATAGAGAGAAGCATTTTTAAAAAGTTCCATCAAAATGGGTTACGAAATGAGAAAGTTATAACATTTTGAAAAGTCTCAATTTACTTATTTTTGTGGCGATCCTCAAATTGACAATGTTGCTTTAAAATGGTAGGTTTAGAAGGACAACTCAATATGTTTGTACACAGAATTTCATATTTTCTCCATTTTCTCTAAAGATGGGAAAATGTATTTGACACAACATAATGTTGAGTTCACCAGGGTTTAATTTTCCTTTAATAAAATCTGCATCCATGCACAAATTCTTATACGTCGGCAACAAAAAAAGAATATAAAAAACATTTCTAAAAAATGGCTTCACATCGCATAAGTATATGTACGTGAGAGGGATTTCGGTTTGGTTAAACTGGCATGAAAATCATTGAAGAAATAAACTAGAGATGTAGTGATTAGAAGGGGAAAATGTGCACAACGGGCTCCAGGGGCCAAATTTTAGGTTGCCAGTAGCCAGTGCAGTCTTCCCTTTTACCTATGTGCCGAATTAGACGCCGTCATTGTTTCATTCAATTAAAATGGGCCTTTTAAAGTAAACAAATCCGTCCAAACTGGCGTTTAAAAATCTTTTGCACCTGAAAAATTCATATATTAATTCAATTTATCTGACAACACAATACATGATCATCAATCCCCCTCGGCTTCAGTGAAGAGGAAACGTAACCAAGTTGCAACCAACTATACTGTATACTCCCAAGGGAGTAAAATTTTAGGTGACCAAATAGCCGAATTTTTTTAAAGCGTTATATATCTATCCATGTACAAAATCGGATGCATTTATCATAGAAGGACAGCAATGCATGATCTGGGTATATTTTTGTGCTTTGTCGCCCGACTTTATAATAGCAGAACGCAGTAGTTTGAGACACAAACCTTTCTCCGAACCAGAGCCCTTGATTTGTTCCGAACGACAAAATCTCTCCCTCTACGGTGGAAATAATCCATGTTATTATTTCCAGGCTGGCTCATCAGAGCCTATGCTCACACCATCCATATTGTCAGTACAGTGTCACATCCATGTTCGTTTGACATGGACCTTTTACCATTCGATGTCTCTGTTTCTTTCGCTACGTCCTTTGTCTGTTTATGACTGTCCTTTGTTTGTTGGAAGTCATGTTAATTTTGGCCGCCCATAATATACCGCATCATTATGCTACTTCTACATTGAGCTGCATGGAAAGGTCAAACGAGGCTCGAGGATAATTATTTTCGTTTTGAAGTATTAGAAGAGAGTCTGTGCCTGTAGACTAAGTCCATATTTCTTCCACTTTGGGGGTCATGTAAAATGGAATTTTTCTTTTTGTGCACGAAAATATAGAGAAATAGTGAAATATTCATCTGTTGTCTGCAGACCGTCGTACAAGGGATAATGGTAGTCTTAGAATTCAGACATACTAATACACAGCTGATGCAAACTAACGAATAACCTCCAGAGCAGACGACATGTTTTTATAACGGTCATCTACAAACCACGACGATCCGATGTGTACTGTAATAGTGCACAGTAGAGCAATACATGTACAGCAGAGTTTGGAGCGCAAAGAAGATGCGATCCTATACTCATCATGCAGTTCATCTGGTAGACTAATTGAATTCTGACTCGGCATAGAGGTACATACCGCTATGGTTCTGTGGCCCTTTCTTCTCGCTCGGTCAGGTATATATTTACTTATGAATCGCATTTTAAGCGTGACGTACACTTTGATATTTGTAAGCTGTGAAGGAACGTTATCACTGTCAAGAGACGAGAGATAATAATACGTACAACATATATATAACGGAGCTATACTATATTGTAACAGGTAATTGCAACTTGAGTATTTATGAAGTATATCATTATATAAATGTCATTCTATATCTCCCTCCGTGTGTGTCCGTTTGTGTGTAACATATAATATTGAATCCGATATCATAACAATCATCTTATTAGAAAGTGTATGCAACTATGCAAGCTTTTTCCCCATGATTTTTTGAGTACCAATTATGATGATCCTTCACACTAAAAAAGGACTGGTGAAAATAACCAATGTGTTGGTGAATAATTGGTCAAAATCAACCAAAAGTTTGGTACATAATTTGGTATTTACCAATATCATATTTTTGGTCGGACACATATTAACCAAAGTATCGGTCGTTTTGACCAATCTGTTTTTTTAAGAGTGTATTTGTATTATGATGTAGTGTATAATAGTCCTTGCGTATACTGTAAGATTTGCAGTTTGGCAGTCGGTCGTATATGAGATGTCATCAATAAAGCGATTCAAATGTCATTCAGTTGCATTTTAGAATTACGAAGTCTTTAAAATAAAAATCCATATGGTACTGAGCAGAAATAAAAACCGAAGCATCATTTCCAAATTGGGTGATATTTCAAGTTGCAAATCATGGGGCAGTGCTATAGAATGCTGCCATATCAAAGAAGAAGGAAAAAAAAAATGGAAAAATGATATAGCTCTGCAAAGTAATATTCTATCTTTAAAAACAGTAGCGTGCTATTCGACCCCCCCCCCGGCATGAGAAAAGACTGTGAAATAGTAATATTTAGATTTCCACACAGGGGTATCATAATAATTTTAGTAATGGGCAAGTCCAATCTATTTTATATATATATATATATATATATATATATATATATATATATATATATATATATATTATAATTTACATCATATATGCTCCCTATATGATTGCAACAATCGGTTTAAAAAAAAAACCAAACATATTTTTAAAATGTACAATTGAATTGGAAACATACTTGTGGTTTTAGGGTGTTCAAATAACGTAAATTTAATCCATACGGCTAACATTACACGAAGATGTACCCCAAAAGGAACTAAAACAATTACAAGAAGGCTGCTAACCTGCTAGCGCACATTTATACCTGTTCATTAGGAGCAGGCCTACTCTCATTCTAGGTGCAAAAAAGTACACTCACAGTTGTTTATAGATATTAAGTTGATATCAACATGATTCTTAGTACAAAAGCATCATTTCTATTTGTAAAAATAACATTGAAATGATTTCCATGTCCCACAAATCCCTAATTGGATGTGCAACTATATCTGATTGTGTGTATTAAGGTCGTTTCGTTTCATCACAGGTTGAATTCACGAGATAGGAAACACTATTAGAGATTAGAGTTCCGTACTGCCAGCGCACATACAAATTTTTAGCACGTAGTTCAGTTGGAACGTTCTGTGTAAGTTGTCTTTGCGCTGTATAACCTGTATTGCATACACATTTATGCAAATTATGCAAATTGCTCAAAGTTGCTGTTTGGGCAACCAAGCTGAAAATGTTTATAGACCACATAGGATCATAAATCAGCCAAAAAACTTCAACGGAAAGAACTTTCCTAGGTTACACTGTTAGCTAAATATGACGTCAAACCGACTATATGGGGGTGCGGGCGGGCGAGAGGGTGTGTAAACTGGTATACTGGAGTGTGCGCATGAAATTTCGGCAAAATATTTCGATCTCCCCCCCCCCCCCCCACACACACACACACCTCGAAACGGATTTACGCCGGTGATTATAAACACTCATTAGAGCCTGAGATGAATGAACGCATGAAGCTCTTTTGTCAACAAAATGTTTACCGAGGCCTACGCTGGCTATAGGCATGCACAGAACTAATGTGTTTTTACAGTTGTAGAACCGAATTATAGCGCCAATGCAATTTGCTGTGGCGCCTAGTGTCGCCAATAAGGTGCCTAGTGGCGTGCAGTGGCTCAAACTGCCTCCCAACTGGCTCGTGGTGGCTCGTAACGGCGCCAAATTTGAATTTGGCGGCAAGGAAATTTCAAAATGTTTAAAATTTTCGTCGCGCCACTTGCATCGAGCAATCAGCGCGAAGTGTCCACCAAGTGGCACCAAATGGCGCAAACAATCCGCCTATTGGAATCCACTGGAATGTAATGGCGCACGCCATGTGACACCTAGTTTATTCCACTTGGCGACACACAACATGCCGAGCGGACATTAATTCGGCGCCACAGCGAGCCACTACGCGCCAATCACATAGTCTTTGGCGCGAACTGGCGCGAACTGGCGCGAACTGGCGCCGGCCCAGTGGACTCCTAGCATTAGTGTTCGTATGCTATAATTTTTTGGAAGACTTTAGATTGTGCTTATCAATGTCGGACCAGTGTGGACAAGGCCGGGTGAAATGAAGTACAAGTTGAATTTCTTGGGACTGAAGAAAATGCTTCGACTTAGAGAAAATTCGACTTATGAGGGGTCAAAAACAATAGAAAATAAAGGAATGGGACCAAGTACAGACCTTCGACTTAGGCGATTATTCGACTTATGCGACTTCGACTTATGCAGAGTTTTTTGATCTCAGTACAATGACAAGACCTTCAAGATATCCTTGAAATGCTTGCGGTCTGTAAAAGGCTGCCGGGCTAAAGCTGGGGTAATAATATCCAAGTCTTTTGGAAACGCATAATGTGTTATACAAGAACTGTATATTATTATTATTATTATTATTATCATTATTATTATTATTATTATTATTATTATTAATAATTATTATTATTATTATTATTATTATTATTATTATTATTATTATTATTATTATTATTATTATTATATATTATTATTATTATTATTATTATTATTATTATTATTATTATTATCCACTCAATTTGACTTGCAATTTCAAGGGAGCGTTTCATGAAGTGGCTTGTCAGTGATTTTCACAGACAAATTTGCTCTCAGCCAATCAGGTGCAGGGATTTCAGTACCTTATAACGGTTGCCGGTGAAAATCACTGACAAGGCACTTGATGAAACGCTCTCCTGTACCATCTGCACCATCGGCGGAAAAAACCTCCCTACTACCACATCAGTCTGTCCATCGTTCACAGCAGTTATTGATTCTCTGACCAAGGACGGCGCTACGGGGGGGGGGGGGGGGGAGGGCAGGCAGGGGGCGACCGCCCCCTATGATTTTTCAAGTGATCAAAACAGAAAAAAATATGGGGAAAAAGGAAAAACGAGGAAGAAGAAATAAAAAATTAACGGATGGGTCTTAATCTTGTAACTATATCATACTCCCATTTTTTCATTTAAAACGTAAATAAACTCACCTATGGGTCATCTTGCCCCCCCCCCCTTCCATCAAAATACCTTGGCGCTGCCCTTGTCTCTGACTATAATCTCACGCATGCAAGCAAAAGATTTACTTAAGCCCGCCGCACTCTATATGATCCGTCTGCGATCCGATTTTGGAACAAAATTGTTATAGCATTTGATATGAACATTCGAACATGTGAAATCTTAGTTATCGAAATTTCGAATAGTCGTATGAATACAAAAATCAAAATTCCGGGCCGTTTCGAGCCTCCCTGTAGGAATAAAAACGAACTCAATTCCGCATCGTAGTGACGTAATAGCAATCTTGCAATCGGCTACGATTTGAAGCCGACTTGTCCTTTACTCCCACCACAAGGCTTGCAGTTTATAAACCAAAATTTCGATTTTAGTATTCCTGTCATTATTCTGAACTTCAAATAAAATCATTCTACCTGATTAATCTTTCATATTTAATGCTAAATGCCATTTGTTCGAAAATCGGGTCGCAGTCGGATCGTATAGTGTGCGGCGGACCTTATACTGGAATAGAATTTGTTACTTGTTGTCATCATTACCTCATAACAGACCTTTAACCGTTTCTCCGCGCTGCAGCTTGAATCTGTTCCAGACCTATGCTGGCTGCATAAATACCAAAGTACCATAATGGCGAGGTCGGGTGCGACGATGATTCTCGTGGCTCGGTTTTCCTTCTATTGCATGGAGATCGGTCTGGCCAAGTCGTTTGGTGTGCTCATTCCCGAACTGGAAGTACAGCTCCAGACATCGAACGCTATCATTGGTCTCATCACGTCGCTGTCCTTGGCGACTATGTTTCTAGGAGGTAAGATATGTTTTACCTTTTTGATTTTTCCCCCGTACAGAATTTCAGAGAATTGTACCATACAGCGCAATGCACCCGTTTTCTACTTTAAAATCGACGTGGTCAAGTCCAAGACATTTTTGTCATGTTGATCTCTCATTTGTATAAGAAAGTGTCATCATCAGTGGCGGCGATTTCATGTAACGAGTGGGGGGGGGGGGGGACGGAAACATGGAAGGCCTCTGCCGAAAATCTGTTTCGAGAAGGCCTAGGCCTATGAAATATTTAAGTGGTTGGCCAGAAATTGGTCACCTGACTAAAAATAGAAATATAATACTAGTATATTAGTATATTAACAATCAAGGGGGACGATCCCCCATTAAAAAAAAAAAATCGAGGGGGGACATGTCCCCCTGTCCCCCTCCCCCCCCCCCCCCCCCCATCGCTGCCTATGGTCATCACGATACGTTATGAGCATACTGACATGGAAAATGTTTCATCCTACTTCATATCATAGAGTTCCCAGCTCTCGTATATTTTCCTAATACAGCCATCAGTTATACTAATGATAATTATGATGGTTGATTTGGTACATGTATGTGGGACAAACAGCTTGGACATGTTGGACATGCCTACATGTTAGCACATGCAACAAGGCTTGAAGTTCCTAAAACTATTTAAATGACAAGTCCAAGATATTTTGTCATATCCCATACGTTACGAGAAATTAAGATATAGCGCGAGCATAACATAAGCATGATAAATTCGTATCAAACGTTTCACGACACTATTTTTTTTCTCATTTAAGCTCCAGCGGGACTTGAAAATTCATGCAATAATCATAATCGGTAACGTATTGGACAAAATAGCTTTAATTTGGTCGAAAAACGGTCTCAATCATACTTGCAAAGAATCAGTTAAAGGGCAATTCTGATGCACACGTTTTACTGTGTAGAGAAATCCTGCTCGGATTACGTAATATTTCACTGTACTGTTCACATTTATCAAACATGTCAAAAGGAAATGGACATGGCAATTGATGGTCGATTTTTGGAAAGTATTGCCGATTATATTTCTATTCCTATACCAGCAAGAATTACATTTCGGAAATCCTATCTATTCTGCAAGAGAACAATGGATTACACTGGCTTAATTGGTCTTTAATAGTGGAGTGATTATTATTGTAGAAGTAGCCCAAACGTAAAGCGGCTATTGAGCGTATCAAAGAGAAAAACAAAAAAATGTCCATTTTAATGGACAATATATCAATTCTATTCTGTTCTGTTCTGTTCTATTCTATTCTATTCTATTCTATTCTATTCTATTCTATTCTATTCTATTCTATTCTATTCTATTCTATTCTATTCTATTCTATTCTATTCTATTCTGCTATTCTCATGAATATTATGACCTCTGTTTGTCTGTGACCTTTATAAACATAATGCCTCGACCGGCCACGTTGTGGCGGATGCATCATTAAAACATTAAAAATACAAGTAGGTTAAAATTGCAAATACAAATAGAGTAAAAATTAAAACAAATACAGTAAAATTGACAGGCTGCATATGGATAGAAGTCGTGTAAAAACAAGAAACTACTTACCTAGAGAATGTAATTATATCAATCTTGTATTATCCATAGCTCCGATTGCAAAGATGCTGTTACACCGCTGTTCTCGTCCTCGGATGTTAACATCATTTTGTGGCCTTGTGGCAGGTTGTTCTCTCATAGCAATCTCATTCACGCGGAACATCGTTCTCATGGGTACATTCTTCATTAGCGTAGGTAAATCATTCATTTTTTTTCCACGTCTTGGGGTATAAACGTCACGATAAGCGTGCCCCTTTGGCAATATTGTTCCACGGCCATACAGTATGAGTGACTCTGGACAAAACTCCACAGCACAGTCGTCAAGACAGTCGTAAAGACTTTCAAAGTTCCAACCTTCGGCGATTCGTCCGTTACTTAAAACCTTGAACCTTCTCTCGCCAAAAGCGAAGACGATGTCCCGAAAGACTCAGGGTTGTGCATGCATGCTGTACAGTGTTCATTCAGGTGCTTTGGAAATATGCGAGCGTTGCACACATAACAATAACTTGTTACGTAATGCGAACATGATTTCAATAAGCCATACCATGTGATATTCAAATTTCTTTGAGTTGATTTTTCTGGAGTCTTTAAACACATTGCTACCCTAACCATATAGCTGCGACGCAGCAAATTTTCGGAATATCCCCAATTTTCTGTCTTTATTCTTTCGTTTATCATACCATTGTTATGATGTCAAAATATTCAGTTTCGTGTAGGCCTACTTCTGGGCGTGTGGGTGTGTGGGCGTGTGTGTGTGTGTGTGTGTGTGTGTGTATGTCTAATAACTGATTTCATTTTTTTTAAAGTTATATATGATTCATGTTTATATTAAGTTTTGAAAATATTAGAATATGAAATATGAAGTGTTAAATTGTTTGATTTGAAATGTTGAATTGAAATTTAAATGTTTTGTTGATGAAATCAGAATAAAACAGTATGGGGGAAAAATGTCCCCCTCAAAAAAGATGAGGGAGTGCCACTCCAGAAATAAAACGAATTGACGCCCTGCAAATGACACATTTGTTGACCGAGCGTCGCAACTATAAAATAAAATAAAATGAAATAAAGATAGGGATAAGGGGGTGCAGCCCTATCATAGCCCTTTGCATGTTACGCTTTTTATGTTTATACTTCTTAGTAATTATGTCAACGAAGAAGAGTAAAAAGAAGAGTGTAATACTTTGCCGCCTTCAATAATAATTCATCGCTACGAATAGTACAGCTAATACTAGTTCATAACGATGATGTCGATCCTTCATTTTCATTTCATTTCATTTTCTTTAATTCCCTGAGATATTTCTCTCATACCACAAATCCTTGGCTTTCAAGCCCAGTTTTCGTGTCTGTTGGAAAAATCCACGAACTACCTACCCATAGTCAGTTCGCCCTTGGTGTCTCTTCACTCTTTATTTATAAATAACCACGTTATTTACCTCTGGTTAATTTTGATTGTTTCTCGTTTTCCAAATTATGTACTCGCAGGATTATGCTGTGCAGTTGTAAATCTCCAAGCACTTGTCCTGTTACATGAGTACTACCAGGAAAGTTTTCCTTTCGTCAGCTGCATCTCTGTTCTTGGTATTCCGATCGGTGCCGCCATCTTGCCTCCAATCACAGAGAAGTTCTTAGAACATTACGGGTTGAGCGGGGCACTTTTGATAGTCGGGGCGTTAGTCCTAAACATGTTCCCCATTGGAATGATGCTGAAAGTTCCAAGAACAAAGAGATCTGCTTCAGAAAGTGGCATGAGGCAAGACCAGATGGAGTTTGATCCACTCATGGTGACTCGGCGTAGACCAAAGGAGGAAGACTCAAAGGAGTATGTCCAATTCTCATCCATCCACAATGAGAAGAGCCAGCCTGAGCCAGAAATCGACTCTGAAGGCAACAGACAGCGAAAAAACGGGAGCAACACTTATGTAGCCATCCAAAATGTCAGATCGGCGTTATCATCGCAAGCGTGCAATACAGCTACTGGTGATGTGATGACTGAGCAACATTTGCAAGGTGGCAAAGACAACAATAAAAAGCCACCCACCAAAGACAACCCAGATGTCCTATTACAAGATTCTTCAAGCTGTACCAAGGACATGCGTCCGACGACTGGAACGATCGTGTCGTCTTGTCTATCTTTCTTTTATTTTGATGTCCTGATCAAGGAATCGCTCTTTTCTATCTTCTTCCTTCCTAGTATATTGTTGTTATTCTTGGTGACTGGTGGTTGGGCGCTTTTCGTCATCCTTTACGCGGTGGAGCACGGCATTGATATCGCCCGCGGAACCTACCTCGCAACGTCCGGTGCCATTGGAGGAATCCTTGCATCTATCCTCATGTCCGTTGGCCTTCGGTACCACCCCGAATGGAGTCCGCAATACTGGCTAGCAAACCATGTACTGTACGCGGTGATGTTCTTCTTGCAGATACTCCATTCCTCGTACATCTACCTGTTGGTAATATCCTTTTTAATCGGATTTGGATTGTTCGGCGTCAACGTCACAATCGAGGCCATGATGTCATGGGTTGTCGAGAAGAAAAATTTTCCTGATGCCAGCAGTCTCTTTTTCTTGGCCATCGGTATCGGATATATCTCCGCTGGTTATATTTCAGGTATGGTTAGGCGAATTATATAGTTCTTATTAAGTCGTGTCACACCATAGATGGATACTTTTTAGTGACCCGGGGAGGGAGGGGGGGGGGGGCGTTTCATAAGTGTCTTGTCAGTGATTTTTTTTTACTGACAACTCTGCTCTCGGCTAATCAGACTGATGCAAGGATTTCTAGTAGCTTATAACGGTTGTCGGTAAAAATCACTGACAAGAAACTTCATGAAACGGGACCCCGAAAGAACGAGCTTCCAATGTCAGTAAACTTACCCTACAGCAAGTTTTTTTGTTACGAGTAATATTTAAGTAAAAACACTTTCTGTCTTTGGGCTGGGCGTGGTATGAATGAGTAGATTTGTGCAAATGAGGTTCGAACGAACATGTACTTCATAACATTTAGAAAAAAAATGTCGGTGGGAGCCAATAATGAGCACATTTCTGACATTGGTATTACAAAAATATTGCATGGTCAGATCAAGGATTTAAAGCCAGTATCCCAAAATGCTGAAAGAAAGAAGAAGAAGAAGAAGAAACAAGATTTCGATGTTATAGCAACAGCTTCTGAACAATATTCAATGTAATTTGCTACCAAAAAGTATTTGGTACCAAAGACTATTTGGTGCAGTTTGTAAAAGAATATTTTTTTTCTTGCCACACATGAATAATCAATTAAACCTGAATCTTCTTAATCTGCAATTCATGATCATCATTACGTAAGTTTTCTTCCTTTCTTCCATTATTGCAGGTTTCGTCCTCGATCAAACGGGTGATATCAAACTCCTCTTCGTGTTCCTGGGAGTGATGTCAATGATAGGTCTCGCTTTGATCTCGACCATGGTAATAATTATTGTCAAAAGAAGACAAGCCAGGCAAACTCTTGATTCAGATCGCATGGAAGATGAAGAACATAATGAACAAAACGAGAAGGCTCCATAAGGAAGGGGGAAATAATCTTGCAAGATTGCACATGGAAACGCCTCAAGAAAAGGGGACGGAGTGGGACTGAAATTTGGTTGAGGAATATTTTGTGAACGGCTCCCTAACCCATAAAATTGAGGGAAAACTCTCAAATTCCCTATAGCCAGTCCGCCAATGCTCATGACTTTTTCTTCCCAAAATACCCCCCCCCCCCCCGGCTGGTTACGCAAATGAGGGCCTTCAAAAAGTGGTTCCCTTTACCTGTTTACTGTTATGGAATGGATCACAGTCAACGGAGATGTTTTCCCCTGCAGAGGCCAAGGTCTGGAAGCGCCACTTAAGATTTAAAAAAGAGGAGTAGATATCAGTTCATGTAGTGTTATGGGCATCAATCAGGGTTGGAGGGACAGGGGAGACATCCCCTTCCCCCCAAAGAAAAATATATATATATTGAGGGTAGGGGACACAATAGGATCAAATTAAGGAAATCTTATAATAGCTTGTCAGCAAATCTTTCGGGTAAAAACAAACACCTGAAAAAGCCCCCCCCCCCCCCCCCCTCTTTTTTTTTTTTTTTTGCCTGTCAGCGAATTTTCGAGATAAAATGTCCCCCCCCCCAAAAAAAAAAAAAAACAAAAAACAAAAAAACAAAAAACAAAAAAAACCAAAAACAAAACAAAACAAAAAACAAAACAAAAACTGATTGACACCCCTGAATAGCTTTAGTCTGAATGACTGGATTCATTGACTGTCTTCATCTTGTGGTGCTAATTTATATGAAATTAACTTCATCACTGCATGATAATCATAGAGTTTAATATACGGGTTGTCATGTATATTTGCAATGATGCTGAACTTCAAATAAAAGTATATCTATCTCAATTTACAATGTGTTCATTGATAAGAGAGCTATATATTTGTAATATTTTGATTCCAACCTGAAGTGAATAATTATAATGCTGCCAGTCAGACAGACTATGATAGAAGATCGGTCAAGGTGGCGCCATTCAGATAATCTCAGAGTGGATTTATAAAGATAATCTAATATGGTAGAAGATTGATTATGGAGGCGCGATGTAGATGGTCTGTGGCAGAAGATTGGTTATTGTGGCGCCCTGTGGTCTATGGTAGAAGATTGGTTATGGTGGCGCCATGTAGATGGTCTATGGTAGAAGATCGGTCAAGGTGGCGCCATTCAGATAATCTAATATGGTAGAAGATTGGTTATGGTGGCGCGATGTAGATGGTCTGTGGCAGAAGATTGGTTATGGTGGCGCCATTTGGTCTGTGGTAGAAGATTGATTATGGTGGCGCCATGTAGTTGGCCTATGGTGGAGCATTAGTTATGGTGGCGCCATGTAGATGGTCTATGGTAGAAGATCAGTCATGGTGGCGCTATGTAGATGGTCTATGGTAGCAGATCGGTTTTGGTGGCGCCATGTAGATGGTCTATGGTAGAAGATTGGTTATTGTGGCGCCATGTGGTCTATGTTAGAAGATTGGTTATGGTGGCGCCATGTAGATGGTCTATGGTAGAAGATCGGTTATGATGGCGCCGTGTAGATGGTCTATGGTAGAAGATCAGTTATGGTGGCGCCATGTAGATGGTCTACGGTAGCAGATCGGTTTGGGTGGCGCCATGTAGATGGTCTATGGTAGAAGGTTGATTATGATGGCGCCAATAGGCGGTCCATGGTAGAAGATTGGTTGTGACAGTAGAAGAAATATGTGGTGGAGTTCAAAGAAGGCTCAAGCAACATCGACATAGGCAATAATGAAGGTGGGTTCAGACAGAACGGTCCTTAAACTAAATTGTCCCAACAATGCCAGAGACACGTGCTCACCGAGAATAAAACATGGGGATATTTGTCATGGTCAGTGGTGTATTAGCAGGGGGGGGGGGGGGGGGGGGGGTGCTGTTTTGACAAAAAAGGAAGTGCAAAGTGATAAAATTATCCGAGCCTCTCCCATACCCCCCCCCCCCTAATCGATTGCCTTATTCTATCACATTGTATTTCTTGATCTCATTTCATCCATCTCAAGAATGGTGCACCCCGGTGACATTGCCTCGTCAGTGTCTGACCCTCGCTACCCTACTTGTGTCACATGTACATAAGTATAGCTGCAGCACATCATACCCCTTTTTTCTGATTTTGATAACGAGTAGACTTAATGAGTAAAGCAGAAAGCCTGCTCTGGGGGCGAGTAGTGCCGTATATGGCACTGGGGCTGAGTAGAGTACCTACATAAAGAGAGTAGCGACATAGACGTCCTACTTCTTGTGAAACAAAATGGCGTTCAAATTCTTTCTATTTCGAACACCCGTTTGCTTATCGGAATTGAATAGAAATGTTGCGTAACAGGGAAACAAAATGGCGTTCAAATCTTGGGTTGTCGCTACTCTCTTTATGTAGGTACTCTAGGGCTGAGAAGTGTATAGCGCCACCTAATATCAATCTGCACCATAGTTTTCGTGACAAAAGAGCAAAAGCAAAAGAGAGAAAAGGGTGTGTGTGTAGCACTTTTAGAAAAGATTACTGAACATTTGACAAGAAATTGCCAGTGTCTGGCTGGTAAAAGGGTGGGGTGAGTGTGAAGTGTACGTGTGTGAGGGCAGAGAAGAGATTTAAGCATGTTTAAGCATTCGCAAAAGTTTATTCAAACATTTTTTTCTAAAAGAGAGAGATGTTTTTAAAGACAGTCGGAAATAGGCATTTAAGACATTTGATTTACATGTATTTCATAACATAGATACGTTTAGAGTGTGGAAAAATAAGTGCTTGCCAAAGAAAATCAACAAATTTTGAAGAAACTGGTGAAAGATATGACAGATAGCGATAGGAATTTCGCGCTACTACGCACTCATCAGATTTTCATTCTACCTAACCCGACAGTGCCCACAAATCTTCACTATACATGGAGGGAACGTTGCATTTTTCTATTAAAAAGGTGATTTAATTGAAACACAACACATGCAGATAACCGCAATCCTATGCTAAAATGTATTGAAATAAAATACATGTAATTGTCAGAAGAGGAACTTCGGAAGTGCTATTTATTTCATATTTTATGCGTGAGTGAGGGAAAGAAAGAGAGAGAGAGAGAGAATAGGGAGAAGAGAGAAGAGGAGTGAAAATTAAAATACACACTAGTCACATCACAGCTATAGCCCTCACTAAATTGGTAATGCTGAAATCCATCAAGTGTCTTTAAGTGGGAATTCAGGAGATTTAATTTGGGTTTCTACCTTGCTCAAACAACAAAAATTATACAAGCTCTCTCTCAAGACAACAGAGTTGTCTTTTTTAGTTGAAAAAAAAAATCAAAGAGACACATATAACTCTGGAATATAATCATTTTATTTGACAAATATTTGGCTATAGAAGATATAGTATTTATAAATGTAAAGTTCTGTTCTACATCACAAAAGTTATATTTTCCTTGATATTATAGCTCTTATCAGTGTACAATTTGAAGTCACATGAATCTGAAGTATTGCCAGTAGTAGTATGCTCAGTCAAGAAAATGAAAAGCAAAACAACTGAATGTGCTATCTATAGGGAAGTCCTTGCTACTTGATAATGCATCAAAGTAATGAGATTTGAGCAGTGCGATTGTACTGCATAATGATGAAAGATGCTCACTACATCTAGCAGAGAAAGATACAAAACCCGATGACATTCAAATGTGGCATTAAAGCTATCCTACTAAATAATCACAAACATAATATATTCATCACCTTTTTCCCCTTTGGGTTTTGTACATGTACATTGAATAACAAAATAATTAATGAGGGGAGTAAGAAATAAAAGAGAATAAGAGGGAAATAAACACCCTGTTATTAGCTTATTAGTTTCCAATACAAGGCACTCCAGTACTTAAGCTAATCTTTATCAGTATTTTCTACGTAACAGCATTTTCATACTTATATTTCACATTAAATACTCTATATTTGGCATTAAGATACACATTTTCAAAAGGAATATGTACTGAATTTGTATCAAGTAGACAGAGCTTTGGAGTACAATAATATAAAGACAGAAAAAAAAATAATGAATAAATTGAACATATACAAAAGGTTGCCGTTATTATGATTCTCATAGTCTAAGTATTTTTTTGTCTTATTCTGTTTTCATCAGTACTGCATGACAATACTGCCTACAAGTCGACCACATCAGTAGTATGCATACATTTGTTGAAGGTATGGAGATGAAAGGACCATAGAATACATTAAGTAAGTCCACAAGAACAGCCTACAAATGAATTCCTGCCTTTGCCACATTACCTGGTTAGTGGTTACACAAAGTAACAAAAAGGGTCAAGTCCAAGTACTTAATAAAAAATAAAAAGGTTACAGTTTAAACATAATGCAATTACCTAGTACTATTAAACAGAGTAACAAGAAGGGTCAAGTCCAAGTACTTAATAAAAAATAAAAAGGTTACAGTTTAAACATAATGCAATTACCTAGTACTATTAAACAGAGTAACAAGAAGGGTCAAGTC
Source organism: Echinometra lucunter (assembly GCA_029962745.1). Lineage (NCBI taxonomy): Eukaryota > Metazoa > Echinodermata > Echinoidea > Camarodonta > Echinometridae > Echinometra > Echinometra lucunter. The sequence goes on along the minus strand of CM057161.1, from coordinate 12,759,718 downwards.
CGAGTACTTAATAAAAAGGTTACAGTCCAAACATAATGGAATGTACAGTTCCTAATTATAAGAACATATCACAGTAAAATTTGTTACAAATCTGCTATACCCTGCTACATAGATCAATAATGTAATAGAAAAATCCAGATTCTTTTGAGAGTCTAACAAATACAGATGTCAATGTCCACATCTAGAACGGTTGAACAGTAAATCATTTGAAGAAAAAAAAAATACAGAAAGGCTATATAAGGGAATGCAAATTATTGCTTAAAGGCACACAAGAATAAAATTAGATACACTATGAACACGACGGACAAAGAAAGCGGACAAAATAAACAACCCCTCATTCTACCCTTCACAATGGTTCTGGTAGTCAAAAGAACATCCCTTCACTGCTATTGTCTAAAATATATGGAACAGGTGTCACATGCATATTCACCTGGAACTACATGATTAAACATTAATAGCTGTGAAGGGATGTTCTTTTGACTACCAGAACCATTGTGAAGGGTAGAATGAGAGGTTGTTTATTTTGTCCGCTTTCTTTGTCCGCCCTTGTTCATAGTGATACATGTATCTTGAAGAATGAAGAGAAATGAAGAAAGAAAGCATATTTTGTATGTGATCATACAACATAAATTCTACTTGGCTGTAACTCCATCACATTTTGCTGATGCAGGCAAATAGCTTATGCCCTATTTTTCCTGAACAGCAGCGGACTTGGCTGTATGGATTTGGGGAGCTTCTTTCATGGACCAATCAATATTTTGGCTAGGGGATCAGCCGATTTGTGGTCTTAGGGCTGGTTTTACACGTTAGAGGATGGGGTGGGGGGTATTTCATAAAGAGTTAAGTTGGACTTAAGAGTCATGTGTGAGCACCAATGCGCAACTGGTTTATTTAACACATACTCTCACTAGACTTCCCAATAGCGCACGTGTCCTGAGCATGATCTGACCGACGCGATGATGCGTAATACTTGTATACAGCATGCAACTAGGAATTTTATTGTGACTTGAAGATCCAACTTAACTCTTCGTGAAACACCCCCCAGATCTACACATCCCAATGCCCCAATTTCCAGTCCGCCCCCGCTCATCAAGTTGAGGTGTCTTCGTCTGTATGGAAAAGCAAGGTGTCATTCTTGATGGGAAAGTGGAGGGAAATATAATGAATAAGTATAGAGGAAATATGCAACATGTGAGAGTTCACAAATGAGCTTTGGCTTAATACAATTACACAACTTCAATTTGTGGAATGTATAACTGGACAGAAGAGACCTTTTATGACCTTCCTACACTGACTCCTACACTTGGAAATATAAAAGTCGAGCCCGATGGTTTGTCGGGGACGGACATTTGACAAATTTTGAAAGTTTGAAGGCCTGTAAAAAATAATGAAATGCGCTGAGCTATTTTACGTTTCACTGTAAGGGGCATCACTGAAGGAGTTGAAAAATGGATAAAATTTGGTAGCCCTGGTTGCCCCAATTGAATTAGAATGCATAAAATGAGCTATGCCATGGAAGGACAAAAATGTCACTCTCAACCAATCAGGCTCAGTTCTGGAACAGAGTAACAAGTCAACCTAGACCTAGATCCCAAGATGTTGAGAAGTACCCACAATTTGAATTCAATTTTTTCTTACGGGGAGGGAAGGGGCTTATCAAGGATTTTTTCTTAGACTTGATGTGCCCCTGGCCTGAGAATTCTTGAATCACTGCAGATTATAATGGAGAGTTCTCTCAGTAGTACATGTATGTGAAGGTCTCCTTTCACATCTTACATCAAGCCTTTTGTTTGTAAGATGGTTTACCCAATCACAGAAATGAAAGTCAAGTACCTCGCTTTCTTGGTAAATATGCTCTGAACATCTCAGACCAAAAATACTGATTAATTTGAGATAATTTAGTTTTTTGTTCTTTCAATGAGCGTAACTTAACATTAACTCAGCTTTGCCAAATATACTGCAGCATTTACAAGCAATGTTATTTTTCATCCTTATCGCATCAATGCCATAAAAGCGCTGACTTCATCATAAGGAAGAATCAAAATGGAAGCGCACTAGTAAGGGCATATGATAACAAAAAATATTAATGGTACAAAAAGCAAATATTTGCAACAATTTCATGTAATAGATAGCTTGAAATGAATGAGAAAAGAATCTATGAGAAACTACACTTGCTGACTAAGAAAAAGCACATCGTAAATCATAGTTTGAAACAAATATTACTTGCTTTGTCTAATATCACAATTTTCATTACTGATACTTTGGAACACAAACATTTGCACATGGAATTACATGTAAATGCACTTGGCAAATTAGAATTTGAAACTTTGAAACAAAAAACATATTTGTCAAGCTTAATATTGCCAATTTTCATTGCTGATACTCTGCAACACAGATATTTGGCTTTCCTTTAATACAGGCAGTACAGGTAAATACGACAGAGAACATTATCTGATATTGTCAATACACTTTTAGCATCAAAGAAAACAATATGGAGTTAGATCATGTAAAGAAACGAGTGTATTGATATGCTCATTGATATTTGTTTGTTAGCTATTAATTTAATATACCAATTCATTTCAGAACAAGAAGAATTTAATACAATAAATGCAATAAGATATTATATACACAACTGAAATCTCGCTATAAAGCAACAAAATATTATCAATGCAGATATGATTTCTTTAAAAAGATAACTAGAGTTAGAATATAATACAATGGAAATTTAAAAAAAAATTAATAAGCGAATTTTAAAGAAATTGTGAATTAATCAATACACAATAAGAATTACATTTCATGTATATCACTTACCAGATATTTAACAAAACACACCATGAGAGCCAGAAGGGTTTAGTATAAACTCTTGTGTAAATGTATATGAGTAAAGCCCTTCTAACGCTAAGCAGACAAAATGTACTTTAACTACCCTATTATCTGAAGACTCATTCTGATATCCACTGGCAAACCCCCATGGAGAACCCCCACATTTTTCTTTAACCGCACCACTTTATGATAATGAGATAGGCATTAAACACATCAGTAACAGTTCACACTAATTTTCTTCTTCTTCTCCTCCTCCTCCTCCTCCTCCTCCTCCTCCTCCTCCTGCTCCTCCTCCTCCTCCTCCTCCTTCTTCTTCTTCTTCTTCTTCTTCTTTTCTTTTCTCCTTCTTCTTCTTCTTCTCCTTCTTCTTTTCTTTTCTCCTTCTTCTTCTTCTTCTCCTTCTTCTTCTTCATTTCTGCTCCAAGCTTTTAGCAAATGGGTATTCATGAATGTCAATAAATAGTGTGGATCTTACCCCTTTAAAAATTAAATCAAATTAAATCAAATTACTTGTAAAAAGTTCTGATCATCCTCCAGCAAGCCCTGGAATGTACTCTAACAAGGTATTAACATAATCACATTGTACTTCCGTATTTAGCTCATAAAATCACATTCTTTAACATGATTTCTGTAAGTACAAAAGACTAAGTTCAAACATTTCAAAAATGTTTCTAACATCTCTTCACTATTCTGGTATGAAGGAAGACTTGAGATTTTAGGAGAGAAAACAACAAATGCCCTCCAAGTTACTATTACTTTGATGATGGTTTATAAGATGGAATCAGAAACATTTCTCTCCTTTGATGTGCACGTATGATTCTCCACAACTACTTCCTACCTTGCTTATGCTTTCATTCAAAACATGGTAGCTGCGATAATTGCGGGTAATGACCATGGATTTTACTGTATCTAAAATTCACTGGCACAGTACGAATTACGTACAACTACAAAAGCTCCCTTTTCATTCTCGTAAAGTCAAAAGATATGATCTACCATAAAATAAAAAACTTCAACGCACACAAAATCTTCCAAGAATTTTGCGAGTGGTTTGCAAAAACTCCATGTCTTGAAAGTCTCTAGTTTCCCGATGGAATGAGAGGTACAGTGTAAAGACTGAGAATTAGCTGTCTTGCATGTAACTTGTACGGGAATTGCTAACCACTGAATAATGCATTCATCATTAGTAGCTACTTATTGGTCATGCAAAGAAAATAGAAAATGGCATTAAATGAATTACCCCATATATTTTGTTGGGTGTGGGGAGGGGCCGGGGGGAATCTCCATCCATGAGGACTTCATTGATATATACAGCATCACATATACAGCATACAAGCTACAATGAACACCTGGGGAGCGTTTCATGAAGCGTCTTGTTCGTATTTTTTTAATGACAACTGTTATAAGCTACTGAAATCCCTGCATCTGATTGGCTGAGAGAAAATTTGTCAGTAAAATCACTGACAAGATACTTCATGAAACGCTTCCCGGAGGTCATTCTCATAAAGGCCTGGGGAGGTATTTTGAAAGTTATGTTATTTTTGATTTTGTGAGAAGTATTTCAAATGTCATAACACATCACAATTAAGACATCAGATATCAGGTGTACCGGTATAGCTTACTTGACACATTTTTAATTGGTTTTGACAACTGACACACCGATAACTCTCACTAACATAACATAAATGGTATAAGTTTTCAGAATGCCATCACTTATATCTAGATCTTTCTACAGGAATGTCCACTTTCCTCACAAAGTCCTCAAACGATTCTCAGAGAAGAAGACTTGGAATGCATGTCTTAAATTTACATCATCAATAATACAAATCTGGAAAATAAACAACTTTTCAAATATTCATCACTGTCAAAATGATGCACGAATGCTTAATACCAAGTAGCTAAGTGCATGAATACATCTGATTGTGATGGATTTCATCAATACGGTATGTAATTCGACCTCACACTACATTAGTAACTGAACTAGAAAACTTGAAGGATCATTTCATACATAAATGTACTATAAGTGGGCTGAAACAAGTAGCTGCACACAGCAAGCAATAACTGCTAGGGATACCCATGTATCTAAAAGCCCATCGCACACCATACGATTCGTCTGCGATCCGATTTTGGAATATTTGTTACAGCATTCGATCTTCATTTGATCAATGTTCTGAGTCATCATATGAATACTAAAAATTGAAATTCTGGGCTATTGTGAGCATCCTCGTAGGAGAACCAAACAAAATCAACTGCAAATGTTAGTGATGTCATAGTAGTCTTGTGATCTTCTATGATATTTAGCTGATTTGGCCTTTACTCAGGTTAAAAGGCTTGCCGTCACCCAAATTTCAATTCCGGTGTCCCTGTCACTATTCCAAACCAAGAGGATAGTTTCACTTGTTTAAAAAATTACATATTTAATGCAAAATGCGATTTATTCCCTAATCTGGTCACATACAAATCAAATATTGTGCCAGGGCATTAGATGTTATGATGAAATAAATGGATGTGAAGCACAGTAGAAGCTTCACATTTCATATAGTTTTGCCGCAGCAGGATTGTTGTTTTTTTTCCCTATGCAGTTTACTGTGTGATGTGGAGGATTCTCAATTGTTCATTGAGATTCCATTTCTTTTTTTCTGTGGAAGACCGGATCTCATATTGTCCAACATGCATACTCTAGCAATGCCATCAGGGCCCCGTTTCATACAACTTGTTATCCATAACAAGTTGCAATAACTGTTATAAGCTACTGAAATTCATGCATCTGATTGGCTGAGAGCAAAATTTGTCATAGAAATGTGGCAGTCATTACTGATAAATAGTTTTATGAAACGGGGCCCTGAGCTATCGTTTAGATCAAGTGCACATATTGCTTATGAATAAATTGTCAAACCTTTAATAAAACTGTCTAAAATCACTGAAAAAGCTGAATATTTTATTTCATACCAACGATAAAATCTTCACTCCGAATCAAAATTCAGGCTTTGTATAATTGATATTTCTAAATTTTGGTCACTTGTTACATGTCATATTACATTATTATGATCCTATGTCTCTCGACTGACACGAGCTAGGAATGAATGGTCTGAAATGCCTCTAGATACTCGAGCTGAAATTCATGAAGGAAGTCAATGTAGACCATGGTCTAAACTGAAGATTCAAACCTTCCAAGCATTATGCAAGTGTGGCCTCATCAAATAGAAGGGCAATGTATGCATTGCACTGATGTACGCCTTATCTTCACCCCTACTTCAGTCCACTCTGGAAGTTTGAAGCATGGCTAAATTTCATGGTAACGATATTTTACACTTGAAGAGTTCACATGCAAAAACCTATAAATGCCACTTTTGAAAATTTCAAAGTAAGGTCACCATCATATAGTAAAAAAAGTAATACTTTTCAAATGATGCATTGCTCATTACATATAAAGGTATATTGTTGAAGTTATGGTCAAAAGTAGCATGAATTTTCTTCTTATTTTCTTTATTTTTCTTGATCTTTAATTGCAAGTATCTCAATTTGACAAAAATGGATATATTAGATTTTGCATTCAAACTCCTCACTTATGACACATTAGGTGAATACTTCAATATTCTCATCATACATGTTCTTTGTTAAATTTTATTCCTCCTTCATGAATTTGTGCCTTGGAAGTCTCCATCTCATCTCCACTCCTCATAAAACCTCCTTGTCTTCTGCCAGCAGGTTGCTATCGTTGAAGTCCTCCTCCTTCATGCCGCTCTCATCCAGCGAGTCATCCGATGGGTACTCCTGCTTGGCCAGGATGTCCTCCATGTTGAGTCGCGGCAGGTAGCCCATGGCCTGCTCGGGGTACAGCCAGGGCTTGAAGCCCGGGTTGTGGGTGCTCTTCCACTTGGGGTAGCGCAAGCATGCCTTGTGTAATGTTTTCATCACCTAGACAAGAAAACAGTGATAAGAAGAAGAAGAAGGAAAAAAAAAAGACTGCATCATTCATAAATAAAGATTTGGGCAATGATGTTTGATAATACAGATTACAAATTCACACCATGGGTAGACGAGAGAGACATTTATCCTAGAGCTCAATTAAAGAAGCATTCTTTTTTAAATGCTTTCACTATCTCACAAGAGAATATCACCTGCAGAGATAAAGGGTGTTAGCTGAAGTTCTCTAACCCAAAGCAGTACAGAGTATTCTTAAAGCTTGAATTAATCAGTCCCCCCCCCCTCAAATTGGCAACAAATTTCCCTTTTTCCCACTTCTACATGGTTTGAAAAATAAAAAACAGAAAAGTTTGCCAATTCAACCAAATGAAAGAAGGTCATGAAATCTGGCATGAAAATTGTCAATTTGTAAACAAAATAGTGATGATATACATATGTTTTTACTGCATTACCAATTTAGGGACTTAATTGTTTAGTTACAAATTAACCCATTCGTGACAGAGGGTCCACATTTTGTGGTTTGGCCTAATATCTTTTGATGCAGAGCCTTAAAAATCATACCAAATACATGAGCAGAAAGAGCAAAAAATTCTACACGTACTGTGCCCATTTTGGTTGCATCAGTATTTGTTGTTTGATGTTGAAAAATTTTCAAAGGAAAATAAGCATTAAAATCCTTAAATTGGCAATGCAATGGAAAGTTTAAAATCACAGTTTTTCCCTGCAAATTGGCAACTTTTTGACTTATCGTACTTTCTGTCAATTTATATTTATTTCAGATACATGACATTTAATAAGAAAAATGTAGCATTAAAAGAAAAAATGTTGGTATTGCCAATTTGAAGAATAAAAGCTGATCAAATCCAGCTTTAAAATAATTCCTGTCACGAATGGGTTAACTTGCTCTTTATTACGAACCACACAATGTACATGTAATGTATTGGAAATGGACTCGTATCAATCAGTCAGATACAGCAGATGCGTCCCCAGAAGGAGATACTGTACTGTTCTGGGTAAATTCAGAGTTTCCAATGCCCTTTCGGCTCTTGGCTAATGACATACCTCTTCCAGTCTTTAACTTTAATTCAGTATGGTAGAAGCCCGAGGGTGTTTCACAAAAGCTGTGCACACTAGGGTTACACATGACTTTATGAATGACTTGAATATGGAAAGCCAAATGGGATTCTCAATATTTAATTGTACATAAGCTAAAGTTGAAATATCTGAGTATATTAACATAATCATCATCAACAAAACAACTTTAATGTGAAATGTAGCTTTTTTGCCAACAATTCAATTGAGATTATGGGAAATACAGTCACACTTTGTTACAACGAGAGGAAACACTTTAGGCATTCCATTTGGCTGTTCATAGTTAAGTCATTCTAAAAATCATGCATAATTTTAAAGGGAAAGTCCAGCCCAGAAGTTTCACTGTTTCAATAAAAGGAGATGAATTTGAACAGCATTTTAAACAAGAAATGAGCAAAATCAGTCAAATAATAAGAAAATTACACTCATTTACATTTTCAAGTAAATTGCTCTTGGCTCTGCAAATTGGCAACACTGATGACATCGTATGCGAGCAGCTCTCCATTCACTTTGTACATGAAATTTCACATTTTCTCAATTTCCTTGGAAGTTACACATTTTCTCAACCCATAGTCAAAGTATGTTATGTAAAAAGCAATTCTTCTGAACATACATTGACTATGGGGGTTAGAAAATGTGTAACTTCCAAGAATGTAATTTTCTTATTCTTTGACCGATTTTGCTCATTTCTTATTTAAAATGCTGTTCAAATTTAACTCCTTTTATTGAAACGGTGAAACTTCTGGGGTGGACTTTGCCTTTAAGCACAGCTTTGTGAAGCACCCCCAGGTCTTCTACTTGTACAAGTAAAAAAAAAAAAAAACAGCAAAAAAAAAAATCAGCTTACCAATTAAGAAAGGTATGTTAATGTTGAATTTTTCATCTTGTACAAGAACAGAATACTAATTCTTTACTAGTGGAACTTTTATCACGCGTTCCCCTTTCATCGAGCCTTGCCTTTCTAACCTCTAAAAGGGAACATGATCAGAAAGCGCGAATGTCTACTACCTAAGATTTTATGAACTGATTAACATTCTCTTTGATATACCACCCTAGTGTTTTTATCCTACCAGCACAAGTCACATCACATTTCACCAAAGCAATCCACTTCACGTGGCCGCTCCGGATACCGCAGCAAATAAACACAATCAATTTGATGTGTCTCGGCTCTCTGATAAGCCATGAGGAAAGAGGCATGTATGCTTCATCCACATGTTATATGGGTAGAAAGTAGACTGAACATGCATTTCTTGCCATAGGTGGTATCAACCAAATTTTTTTTTATATTGTGTACACACTCAAACTTATATGTACAGGTAAAGACCACTTTGTGTGGGTGACATACATGTCAAGTGCTGTCTTTGGAGGCAAGTGATCTTTACATACATCTTCTGTAGGGCTTAACCGATATTCGCATCGGAGATCGGTGACTGCTGATTCTTGGCTGCATCGGCTAAACATCGGAATCGGTAAATATTTTGATGGTGAGCCGATGCGGAACCCATGCAAGCAACAGATGTTGTTTTGCATTGCGGGCGTAGCAGACGGGATTAAATTTTTGTTATTGTATTACTCATCTCTACTTTAGCCGCGCTCTGTGGCGTGCGCTGCGTCGGTATCGGAATCGGAATCGGGCCGATGCGGATGTAAAAACATCGGGGATCGGATCGGCAGCAAAATTCCATATCGGTTAAGCCATAATCTTCAGGTTACTTAATTATGAGACAAAAACAGATCAGGGGAAACAAAACATCCATGTAATACATTTAGTCTATACAATTTTTGTCTTTTTTTGGCAAGACATTAATCCACATTTGCCACTCTCCAACCAGGTGTGAAATGGGTATCCGGTAGCATGCAGAAGTAGATGTAGTCAGATTAGCATGCGTGCGCTTGTTAAAAATGGCACCTGGCCGGAAAAACTCCCTAGGGAGTGGAGATGGTGCACTTTATGTGTGGAACAGCGACTGAATCCAATGACGGGGGTAAGTAAAGTGCTTAGAAATCTACATGTAGTATCAAGTGCAATATATAAATCATTACAAACAAGTGGTATCTCTACAGGGGTGGTTACTGAAGCAAATTCTATTGCATACGGTATTCTTGAAGCTTCAGAAACATTCTTTCCACACTTTCCGTACGGCTTATCTTTCATCTTGAACTTTAAAAGCAGGTTGAAGCATGGCCAAAAATTGGAATCATCCAGACATTTTGGTTGTGATTTGATCCAAGGCATTTTATCGGTATTCGCTCAATTGAGTCTATAACGCAACATAGTTTTCATGGGCACGTGGACATTTTGCGAAGGGTGTGAATGTTGAAAAAATGGCAAAATCGAACATTCGCATTTTATGCGCTGAAAGTTCGCCAAACTTGCGGGGGTTTGGAAGCGTCCTCAATTGTTCACGGGATCTGGGAAACATTCGCAAGGAATTTCAAACTTTTTAAAAATTCTGCCGAAATAAAAAATGAACAAATGGCGATGCTTCTGAACCCCCGCACAAGCTTGGCGAACTTTTGGAGCATAAAATGCGAATGCTGGACTTTGCCACTTTTTTGACATTCGCATCCTTCGCAAAACGTTCGCGTGCCCTTGAAAACTATGCTTTCTTTCTACATTACCGCAGGAGGAAATCTTACCGATGGAGCCACTATCTGAGCCACCTTGTTGACTGCCCACTTAGGTACTGATCCTGTAGAGAAGCAAGAGAGGACAGAGTAAAAAACAAAGCATACAAATTTGGTTTTCAACTGCTAATAACAGGGCTGGATGCAGCATTTTTCAAGGGGGGGGGGGCAGCCGGCTTTTTCAGGTGTCTGTTTTACCTGAAAAATTTGCTGACAAGCAAGAAACGAATGAAAATAAAAAATTTAAAGGTCCTTGGCACTTTCAGGTGTCTATTTTACTCCACTGATAAGGGGAAAAAAAGGTCACGGGTTTCAAAAGGGGGGGGGATCAAATTAAAAGGGGGCACAGCCAATTTGACCCCCCCCCCTCCCCAATCCGCTCTGTATAAGGTACTTCAAATGCTTACATTGTTGTTTATTTTCTAATCCAAGGATAATATCTTGGTAATTCCTATAGCTATTTTTAAGTCTTATGACTACCTACTAATAGCTACAGAAATTACCAATGCATTATTCCTTGCATTAGAAAATTAACAAGAACAATATAAGCATTGAAAGTAGATACAAGATACATATATACATGTATATCATAGTGACCACTTTGTCCAAAAAGTAATGGGTGACTCATCACCATGTAGCTTTCATTTTTCCCATTTTTATGTGTGGTTCATAAATAAGCAGTGCCTGTGAATAATGAAAAATCAATGATTTCATCCAAATTCAATTCCCTTGTGAGTATACAAGTGCCAGTCTACATGTAATCATTGTCAAGGATGCAGACCAAATCATGCCTTTCATTGCAATTTGTGATTCGGAAATCTTTTCTGTGTTGATTCTCCAATGCCTCAAACAATTTCAAGTTTACACTGATATACAGTGTAGATGAATCAAACCATAAAACTTTACGAACTGCATTGTAAAAAACCCATAACTAATCCACGTGGTTTCAAAGGAAACTGCACAAGTTGCCACCTTGCCTTGTCATGGTTTTTAACACCCAAATAGAAGGTAAACAGAGAATATTCATATAACCTGACGTGACATTCTGCAAAATAATGTACATGTAAATGCTGTATTGTGTATGCCTGTATTTATTTATTCATTCAATTTATTTATTTAATTTCCAGGCAAAGATAAGAACGTATAAATTTACAAAGGAAACAAGCAAGAAATATCATCAACTAGTGCCTGGGGATGTTTAGAAGGAAGCAAGTTCCTAGCGAAAGATTCTCCTTACTAGTCGGTGGTGTATACTATACAAAAGGCAATATGTCTATAATTTTCTGGTTTCACTATTAAGTTCTATATGATTTTTTTTTTCAATGGAAGATTAACCTCCTACAATGTATAACATGCACTATTTAGCATATAAATGTACATGTACCTGCCCTGTGATCTATCCCTTTAAGTTCCTAAATTTCACAGGTTACACGAGAGATGGTTGTCTTAGTTACAGGAATTCTGCCTTTGTCAAGTGTCGAATATATTGTATTTTGTCCCTTTCCTCATCACAAAAGAATAATTTGTTCCGCTCCGGCGCCCCCACATGACATCAGCCATCCATCAAAATACACAGCGACAAAGAGAATAATAACTGTAATATTCATGCCCTGCACATAATACATGCACTATCCACTGCACAGTCCTATTTGTATTGTGTATTATTGCACAGCACAGACAAAATTAAATGAACAAATAAAGAGCATGTGGCTTCGCAATATTTAAGGGTATTCCATTCTGCAAGACTAATATCAAAATTAATAATAATTTTTTAATCAAAAACAGATTTTTCTTTAGTATGAATGAGTATTGATACAGTATGTGGCAATATTAAGTGTATAGAAAGGTAAGTGTTAAATGCACTATGGTTTGATACAAATGCTCTTTTTCTGAAGCAGACCTAAGTGTCAAAATAATCATAAAGTTGCAATTTTTCAGTTAACCTCTTTGTGCTGTTTAAAGCCGTGCTGAGCAATAGCATTCAATTACATGTTTATATCCAATGCATATATTATCCATGAGAAAAATATACAACATGTAGGTAACCAACATCATTAACTATTATCAAGCAATTACAGTGTATAGCAATTACAATAATTCAACATCTTTATATCTCCCAACATATTCTTAACATCGTTATACTGAATTGAAAGTTCTCTCAACCTCCGACATAACAGCAAGATTCATCAAGTTAATTAAATCAACGAGTTGCGCAGCCAAGATAAATACATCTCCTTGTCGATACCACTCAAGGCATGAGAAAAGGTCTGAATATTTTTCTCTACATGTATGTATACACACACACACCGTGAGTTTCCTTTCCATGTCTAATTGGTTGAAGTGAAATCCATACTTGATGTCATTGTACAGCCGGTTCTGTCGCAGTGTTGATTTTATTGATTACTCGCCTTCCCTCGACCTGCCCAGCATTCACTGTTAAACATCTTGGTCTGCTGTGAATGGGCCGTTATTACGTCAATCCATTTCTCTTCCTCTCTCTCTCTCCTTTTCTCTTCCTAACTTGTCCTTCCCTTTAAAAAGCACTCTCCACTTTTAAAATCTATATTTACATACAAATACATGTATGCACAGGCCTACAATGCATTTATACACAAATGTAGAGTATATTTATGCACATCTCTTTCTAGAACTCTCTGTATACATTTCTTTCTCTATGGAACTAAAGCTATAAAGTCTATTTATTCTTCTACCATATTGTACACTATTTGCCTAGATTCTGTTCTTTATCATCTCTATGCACAGTTGTACTATTTCTATTTCTTTCCATGTTCATTTTAGAGCACTATGTACTCTTTTAACAGTCTGTCTCTCTCTGTCCCTCTCTCTTTCTTTCTTTGTCCATCCTCTGTTTCTCCCCTTTCTTTTTGTTTCTTTCTAATTGACTTTCTTTTTTTTTTCATTCACTCATTCATTCATTCATTCATTCATTTATTTCTTTATTTATGAATTTACTTATTCATTTATTCATTTATTTATTTATTCCTGTATTCCTTTATTCATTTATTCATTTATCTATTTTTTGCGCTCATTCCTCAGCTAGGACTGCCAACTATGGTGGACATCATTTATTTCCAGTCTCTTAAAATTCAGTGTACATTTCATCTAATGCTCTGAAAGACCCATTTTCCATCATTACCAGGCCAGACAACCTTTAAACAGACTACATTAATCTTTCGGGTCACAGTACTGCCATTTTTCCAAGATTTGGTTGAGAGAAGATGGGTAAGCTGATTGTCTTGGAAGTGCCGAGACGGGTTTGATTTCAAAAACATTAACACCGCTGGGTAAGACATCAGTTTGGTCGTAACCATGGAAACGGGAAGTAGGTTAAAAGGGATGGGTTGTAAGAGGAGGTGATTAACCCGGTTTGACGACTGACATTTCTTGGCCGCCTTCTAACCCAGGTTATCAATTAACTTAAATGTGTCCGGAAAGTGCTACTGGAGATCATGGAGGTAAACGAGGAGAGTAGAAATGAAGGAAGAGAAGAAGGGAAGAGAATGGATGGAGAAAGAAAGAGAGGAATGGAAGATAGAGAGAGAGGGCGGTGGAGAAAGAGGAACAGGAGGAGGGAGGGGAAGATTGAGGAAGAGAATAGGGAAGAAGGGGGTTGCACAGAGGAGAAGGAGGAGGAGGAAGAGGAGAAAGAGGGAGGAGGAGGTTGTGGAAAAGAATGGGGATGAGGAGGTTGTGGAAAAGAATGGGGATGAGGGGGAAGAGGACAAGGAGGACAAGGAAGAGGAGGAGGAAGAGGAGGAAAGGAAGGAGAGGAGGAGGAAGAAGAGGAAGAGAAGAGAGAAGAGGTTTCTGAAACCTACCATGCAGGAATTGATCTATGTAAAGCAGAATGCAGTAGAAAAACTGATGAAAATGAGAGAGGACCAAATACACTGTATGACCTAAAGTGGTGGTATTGATGAAGATGATGGAGATGATGATGATGATGGTGATGGTTCCCTTTAAATCTTAATTTCCTCTTCTGAACAAAACCCTACAAAGTCATGGCCCACAGCTCAAATAGGTCATCAGTTTCCATGGCGATAACAAGGTACTTGCCTTTCGGGTCTGACTGCGTGACGTAGTAGAGTTCACAGCTATTCTTTCCTCTCGGTCTCACCAGGTATCCCGTCAATATCGATTCGCCTCGGATTAAGCCTTTCCTTGGAGGTAGGTCCTGCGACAGAGCAGAAAGAGCAAATACAAGGACTGGTGAGAAATAGAAGAGAATTCAGGCATTTTTGTGTCATGGTGAACATGGCATAAATTGGTACCTCATTCTTAGTCATACAGTGTACTCCAGCTAGGGCCTGACATTAACCC
>CM057161.1:12654254-12744410 GCA_029962745.1 Echinometra lucunter | reverse complement strand
TCTTCATTTCTGCTCCAAGCTTTTAGCAAATGGGTATTCATGAATGTCAATAAATAGTGTGGATCTTACCCCTTTAAAAATTAAATCAAATTAAATCAAATTACTTGTAAAAAGTTCTGATCATCCTCCAGCGAGCCCTGGAATGTACTCTAACAAGGTATTAACGTAATCACATTGTACTTCCATATTCAGCTCATAAAATCACATTCTTTAACATGAATGCTGTAAGTACAAAAGACTAAGTTCAAACATTTCAAAAATGCTTCTAACATCTCTTCACTATTCTGGTATGAAGGAAGACTTGAGATTTTAAGAGAGAAGACAACAAATGCCCTCCAAGTTACTATTACTTTGATGATGGTTTATAAGATGGAATCAGAAACATTTCTCTCCTTTGATGTGCATGTATGATTCTCCATAACTACCTCCTACCTTGCTTATGCTTTCATTCAAAACATGGTAGCTGCGATAATTGCGGGTAATGACCATGGATTTTACTGTATCTAAAATTCACTGGCACAGTACGAATTAGGTACAACTACAAAAGTTCCCTTTTCATTCTTGTAAAGTCAAAAGATATGATCTATCATAAAATCAAAAACTTCAACGTACACAAAATCTTCAAGAATTTTGCGAGTGGTTTGCAAAAACTCCATGTCTTGAAAGTTTCTAGTTTCCCGATGGAATGAGAGGTACAGTGTAAAGACTGAGAATTAGCTGCCCTGCATGTAACTTGTACGGGAATTGCTAACCACTGAATAATGCATTCATCATTAGTAGCTACTTATTGGTCATGCAAAGAAAATAGAAAATGGCATTAAATGAATTACCCCATATTTTTCGTTGGGTGTGGGGAGGGGGCGGGAGGAATCTCCATCCATGTGGACTTCATTGATATATACAGCATCACATATACAGCATACAAGCTACAATGAACACCTGGGGAGCGTTTCATGAAGCGTCTTGTTCGTAATTTTTTAATGACAACTGTTATAAGCTACTGAAATCCCTGCATCTGATTGGCTGAGAGAAAATTTGTCAGTAAAATCACTGACAAGATACTTCATGAAACGCTTCCCAGAGGTCATTCTCATAAAGGCCTGGGAGGGTATTTTGAAAGTTATGTTATTTTTGATTTTTGAGAAGTAATTCAAATGTCATAACACATCACAATTAAGACATCAGACATCAGGTGTACCGGTATAGCTTACAAAGACAGAGATGTATGTCTAAGCGTAAATATACTTGACACATTTTTAATTGGTTTTGACAACTGACACACCGATAACTCCCACTAACATAAATGGTATAAGTTTTTAGAATGCCATCACTTATATCTAGATCTTTCTACAGGAATGTCTACTTTCCTCACAAAGTCCTCAAACGATTCTCAGAGAAAAAAGACTTGGAATGCGTGTCTTAAATTTACATCATCAATAATACAAATCTGGAAAATAAACAACTTTTCAGATATTCATCACCGTCAAAATGATGCATGAATGCTTAATACCAAGTAGCTAAATGCATGAATACATCTGATTGTGATGGATTTCATTAATACGGTATGTAATTCGACCTCAAACTACATTAGTAACTGAACTAGAAAACTTGAAGGGCATCATTTCATACATAAATGTACTATAAGTGGGCTGAAACAAGTAGCTGCACACAGCAATAACTGCTAGGGATACCCATGTATCTAAAAGCCCATCGCACACCATACGATTCGTCTGAGATCCGATTTTGGAAAATTTGTTGCAACATTCGATCTTCATTTGATCAATGTTCTGAATCATCATATGAATACTAAAAATTGAAATTCTGGGCTATTGTGAGCATCCTCGTAGGAGAACCAAACAAAATCAACTGCAAATGTTAGTGATGTCATAGTAGTCTTGTGATCTTCTATGATATTTAGCTGATTTGGCCTTTACTCAGGTTAAAAGGCTTGCCGTCACCCAAATTTCAATTCCAGTGTCCCTGTCACTATTCCAAACCATGAGGATAGTTTTACTTGTTTAAAAAATTACATATTTAATGCAAAATACGATTTATTCCCTAATCTGGTCACATACGAATCAAATATTGTGCCAGGGCATTAGATGTTATGATGAAATAAATGTGAAGCACACTAGAAGCTTCTCATTTCATATAATTTTGCCGCAACAGGGTTGTTGTTGTTTTTCCCTAGGCAGTTTACTGTGTGATGTGGAGGATTCTCAATTGTTCATTGAGATTCCATTTCTTTTTTTCTGTGGAAGACCGGATCTCTTATTGTCCAACATGCATACTCTAGCAATGCCATCAGGGCCCCATTTCATACAACTTGTTATCCATAACAAGTTGCAATAACTGTTATAAGCTACTGAAATCCATGCATCTGATTGGCTGAGAGCAAATTTGTCATAGAAATGTGGCAGTCATTACTGATAAATAGTTTTATGAAACGGGGGCCCTGAGCTATCGTTTAGATCAAGTGCACATATTGCTTATGAATAAATTGTCAAACCTTTAATAAAACTGTCTAAAATCACTGAAAAAGTTGAATATTTTATTTCATACCAACAATAAAACCTTCACTCCGAATCAAAATTCAGGCTTTGTATAATTGATATTTCTAAATTTTGGTCACTTGTTACATGTCATATTACATTATTATGATCCTATGTCTCTCGACTGACACGAGCTAGGAATGAACGGTCTGAAATGCCTCTAGATACTCGAGCTGAAATTTATGAAGGAAGTCAATGTAGACCATGGTCTAAACTGAAGATTCAAACCTTCCAAGCATTATGCAAGTGTGGCCTCATCAAATAGAAGGGCAATGTATGCATTGCACTGATGTACGCCTTATCTTCACCCCTACTTCAGTCCACTCTGGAGGTTTGAAGCATGGCTAAATTTCATGGTAACGATATTTTACACTTGAAGAGTTCACATGCAAAAACCGATAAATGCCACTTTTGAAAATTTCAAAGTAAGGTTACCATCATATAGTAAAAAAAAGTAATACTTTTCAAATGATGCATTGCTCATTACATATAAAGGTATACTGTTGAAGTTATGGTCAAAAGTAGCATGAATTTTCTTCTTATTTTCTTTATTTTTCTTGATCTTTAATTGCAAATATCTCAATTTGACAAAAATGGATATATTAGTTTTTGCATTCAAACTCCTCACTTATGACACATTAGGTGAATACTTCAATATTCTCATCATACATGTTCTTTGTTAAATTTTATTCCTCCTTCATGAATTTGGGCCTTGGAAGTCTCCATCTCATCTCCACTCCTCATAAAACCTCCTTGTCTTCTGCCAGCAGGTTGCTATCGTTGAAGTCCTCCTCCTTCATGCCGCTCTCATCCAGCGAGTCATCCGATGGGTACTCCTGCTTGGCCAGGATGTCCTCCATGTTGAGTCGCGGCAGGTAGCCCATGGCCTGCTCGGGGTACAGCCAGGGCTTGAAGCCTGGGTTGTGGGTGCTCTTCCACTTGGGGTAGCGCAGGCATGCCTTGTGTAATGTTTTCATCACCTAGACAAGAAAACAGTGATAAGAAGAAGAAGAAGAAAAAAAAGACTGCATCATTCATAAATAAAGATTTGGGCAATGATGTTTGATAATACAGAGTACAAATTTACACCATGGGTAGACGAGAGAGACATTTATCCTAGGGCTCAATTAAAGAAGCATTCCTTTTAAAATGCTTTCACTATCTCACAAGAGAATATCACCTGCAGAGATAAAGGGTGTTAGCTGAAGTTCTCTAACCCAAAGCAGTACAGAGTTTTCTTAAAGCTTAAATTAATCAATTTCCCCCTCAAATTGGCAACAAATTTTCCTTTTTCCCACTTCAACATGGTTTGAAAAATAAAAAACAGAAAAGTTCGCCAATTCAACCAAATGAAAGAAGGTCTTGAAATCTGGCATGAAAATTGTCAATTTGTAAACAAAATAGTGATGATGTACATATTTTTTTACTGCATTACCAATTCAGGGACTTAATTGTTTAGTTACAATTAACTTGCTCTTTATTACGAACCACACAATGTAATGTATTGGAAATGGACTCGTATCAATCAGTCATATACAGCAGAGGTGTCCCCAGAAGGAGATACTGTACTGTTCTGGGTAAATTCAGAGTTTCCAATGCCCTTTCGGCTCTTGGCTAATGACATACCTCTTCCAGTCTCTAACTTTAATGCAGTATGGTAGAAGCCTGAGGGTGTTTCACAAAAGCTGTGTACAGGGTTACACATGACTTTATGAATGACTTGAATATGGAAAGCCAAATGGGATTCTCAATATTTAATTGTACATAAGCTAAAGTTGAAATATCTGAGTAGATTAAACATAATTATCATCAACAAAACAACTTTAATGTGAAATGTAGCTTTTTGCCAACAATTCAATTGAGATTATGGGAAATACAGTCACACTTTCTTAAAACAAGAGGAAACACTTTAGGCATTCCATTTGGCTGTTCATAGTTAAGTCATTCTAAAAATCATGCATAATTTTAAAGGGAAAGTCCAGCCCAGAAGTTTCACTGTTTCAATAAAAGGAGATGAATTTGAACAGCATTTTAAAAAAGAAATGAGCAAAATCGGTCAAATAATAAGAAAATTACACTCATTTACATTTTCAAGTAAATTGCTCTTGGCTCTGCAAATTGGCAACACTGATGACATCGTATGCGAGCAGCTCTCCATTCGCTTTGTACATGAAATTTCACATTTTCTCAATTTCCTTGGAAGTTACACATTTTCTCAACCCATAGTATAAGTATGTTATTTAAAAAAGCAATTCTTCTAAACATACATTGACTATGGGGGTTAGAAAATGTGTAACTTCCAAGAATGTAATTTTCTTATTCTTTGACCGATTTCGCTCATTTCTTTTTTAAAATGCTGTTCAAATTTAACTCCTTTTATTGAAACGGTGAAACTTCTGGGGTGGACTTTGCCTTTAAGCACAGCTTTGTGAAGCACCCCAGGTCTTCTACTTGTACAAGTAAAAAAAAAAAACAGCAAAAAAAAAATCAGCTTACCAATTAAGAAAGGTATGTTAATGTTGAATTTTTCATCTTGTACAAGAACAGAATACTAATTCTTTACTAGTGGAACTTTGATCACATGTTCCCCTTTCATCGAGCCTTGCATTTCTAACCTCTAAAAGGGAACATGATTAGAAAGCGCAAATGTCTACTACCTAAGATTTTATGAACTGATTAACATTCTCTTTGATATACCACCCTAGTGTTTTTATCCTACCAGCACAAGTCACATCACATTTCACCAAAGCAATCCACTTCACGTGGCCGCTCCGGATACCTCAGCAAATAAACACAATCAATTTGATGTGTCTCGGCTCTCTGATAAGCCATGAGGAAAGAGGCATGTATGCTTCATCCACGTGTTATATGGGTAGAAAGTAGACTGAACATGCATTTCTTGCCATAGGTGGTATGAACCAAACAATTTTTTATATTGTGTACGCACTCAAACCTATATGTACAGGTAAAGACCACTTTGTGTGGGTGACATACATGTCAAGAGCTGTCTTTGGAGGCAAGTGATCTTTACATACATCTTCAGGTTACTTAATTATGAGACAAAAACAGATCAGGGGAAACAAAACATCCATTTAATACATTTAGTCTATACAATTTTTGTCTTTTTTTGCAAGACATTAATCCACATTTGCCACTCTCCAACCAGGTGTGAAATGGGTATCTGGTAGGATGCAAAAGTAGATGTAGTCAGATTAGCATGTGCGCGCTTGTTAAAAATGGCACCTGGCCGGAAAAACTCCCTAGGGAGTGGAGATGGTGCACTTTATGTGTGGAATTGCAAGTGAATCCAATGACCGGGTATGTAAAGTGCTTAGAAATCTACATGTAGTATCAAGTGCAATATATGAATCATTACAAACAAGTGGTATCTCTACAGGGGTGGTTACTGAAGCAAATTCTATTGCATACGGTATTCTTGAAGCTTCAGAAACATTCTTTCCACACTTTCCGTACGGCTTATCTTTCATCTTGAACTTTAAAAGCAGGTTGAAGCATGGCCAAAAATTGGAATCATCCAGACATTTTGGTTGTGATTTGATCCAAGGCATTTTATCGGTATTCGCTCAATTGAGTCTATAACGCAACATAGTTTTCATGGGCACGTGGACATTTTGCGAAGGGTGTGAATGTTGAAAAAATGGCAAAATCGAACATTCGCATTTTATGCGCTGAAAGTTCGCCAAACTTGCGGGGGTTTGGAAGCGTCCTCAATTGTTCACGGGATCTGGGAAACATTCGCAAGGAATTTCAAACTTTTTAAAAATTCTGCCGAAATAAAAATGAACAAATGGCGATGCTTCCGAACCCCCGCACAAGCTTGGCGAACTTTTGGAGCATAAAATGCGAATGCTGGACTTTGCCACTTTTTTGACATTCGCATCCTTCGCAAAACGTTCGCGTGCCCTTGAAAACTATGCTTTCTTTCTACATTACCGCAGGAGGAAATCTTACCGATGGAGCCACTATCTGAGCCACCTTGTTGACTGCCCACTTAGGTACTGATCCTGTAGAGAAGCAAGAGAGGACAGAGTAAAAAACAAAGCATACAAATTTGGTTTTCAACTGCTAATAACAGGGCTGGATGCAGCATTTTTCAAGGGGGGGGGGGCAGCCGGCTTTTTCAGGTGTCTGTTTTACCTGAAAATTTGCTGACAAGCAAGAAACGAATGAAAATAAAAATTTAAAGGTCCTTGGCACTTTCAGGTGTCTATTTTACTCCACTGATAAGGGGAAAAAAAGGTCACGGGTTTCAAAAGGGGGGGGGGATCAAATTAAAAGGGGGCACAGCCAATTTGACCCCCCCCCCCCCTCCCCAATCCGCTCTGTATAAGGTACTTCAAATGCTTACATTGTTGTTTATTTTCTAATCCAAGGATAATATCTTGGTAATTCCTATAGCTATTTTTAAGTCTTATGACTACCTACTAATAGCTACAGAAATTACCAATGCATTATTCCTTGCATTAGAAAATTAACAAGAACAATATAAGCATTGAAAGTAGATACAAGATACATATATACATGTATATCATAGTGACCACTTTGTCCAAAAAGTAATGGGTGACTCATCACCATGTAGCTTTCATTTTTCCCATTTTTATGTGTGGTTCATAAATAACCAGTGCCTGTGAATAATGAAAAATTAATGATTTCATCAAAATTCAATTCCCTTGTGAGTTTACAAGTGCCAGTCTACATGTAATCATTATCAAGGATACAGACCAAATCATGCCTTTCATTACAATTTGTGATTCGGAAATCTTTTCTGTGTTGGTTCTCCAATGCCTCAAACAATTTCAAGCTTACACTGATAGAGAGATCAAACCATTAAACTTTACGAACTCCATTGTAAAAAAACCCATAACTAATCCACATGGTTTCAAAGGAAACTGCACAAGTTGCCAACTTGCCTTGTCATGGTATCAAACACCCAAATAGAAGGTACACAGAGAATAGTCATATAACCTGACGTGACATTCTGCAAAATAATGTACATGTAAATGCTGTATTGTGTATGCCTGTATTTATTTATTTATTCAATTCATTTATTTAATTTTCAGGCAAAGAAAATAACGTATAAATTTACAAAAGAAACAAGAAAGAAATATCATCAACTAGTGCCTAAGGATGTTTAGAAGGAAACAAGTTCCTAGGGAAGATTCTCCTTACTAGTCGGTGGTGTATACTATACAAAAGGCAATATGTCTATAATTTTCTGGTTTCACTAAGTTCTATATGATTTTTTTTTTTTCTCAAATGGAAGATTAACCTTCTACAGTGTATAACATGCACTATTTAGCATATAAATGTACATGTACCAGCCCTGTGACCTATCCCTTTAAGTTCCTAAATTTCACGGTTTACACGAGAGATGGTTGTCTTAGTTACAGGAATTCTGCCTTTGTCAAGTGTCGAATATATTGTATTTTGTCCCTTTCCTCATCACAAAAGAATAATTTGTTCCGCTCTGGCGCCCCCACATGACATCAGCCATCCATCAAAATACACAGCGACAAAGAGAATAATAACTGTAATATTCATGCCCTGCACATAATACATGCACTATCCACTGCACAGTCCTATTTGTATTGTGTATTATTGCACAGACAAAATTAAATGAACAAATAAAGAGCATGTGGCTTGGCAATATTTAAGGGTATTCCATTCAGCAAGACTAATATCGAAATTAATAATAATTTTTTAATCAAAAACAGATTTTTCTTTAGTATGAATTAGTATTGATACAGTATGTGGCAATATTAAGTGTACAGAAAGGTAAGTGTTAAATGCACTATGGTTTGATACAAATGCTCTTTTTCTGAAGTAGACCCAAGTCTCAAAATAATCATAAAGTTGCAATTTTTCAGTTAGCCTCTTTGTGCTGTTTAAAGCCGTGCTGAGCAATAGCATTCAATTACATGTTTATATCCAATGGATATTATCCATGAGAAAAATATACAACATGTAGGTAACCAACAGCATTAACTATTATCAAGCAATTACAATGTATAGCAATTATAATAATTCAACATCTTTATATCTCCCAACATATTCTTAACATCGTAACTGAATTGAAAGTTCTCTCAACCTCCGACATACAGCAAGATTCGTCAAGTTAATTAAATCAACGAGTTGCGCAGCCAAGATAAATACATCTCCTTGTCGATACCACTCAAGGCATGAGAAAAGGTCTGAATATTTTTCTCCACATGTATGTATACACACACACTGTGAGTTTCCTTTCCATGTCTAATTGGTTGAAGTGAAATCCATACTTGATGTCATTGTACAGCCGGTTCTGTCCCAGTGTTGATTTTATTGATTACTCGCCTTCCCTCGACCTGCCCAGCATTCACTGTTAAACATCTTGGTCCGCCGTGAATAGGCCGTTATTACGTCAATCCATTTCTCTTCCTCTCTCTCTCTCCTTTTCTCTTCCTAACTTGTCCTTCCCTTTAAAAAGCACTCTCCACTTTTAAAATCTATATTTACATACATGTATGCACAGGCCTAGTGGCCTACAATGCATTTATACACAAATGTAGAGTATATTTATGCACATCTCTTTTTAGAACTCTCTGTATACATTGCTTTCTCTATGGAACTAAGAGCTATAAAGTCTATTTATTCTTCTGCCATATTGTACACTATTTGCCTAGATTCTGTTCTTTATCACCTCTATGCACAGTTGTACTATTTCTGTTTCTTTCCATGTTCATTTTAGAGTACTATGTACTCTTTTAACAGTCTGTCTCTCTCTGTCCCTCTCTCTTTCTTTCTTTGTCCATCCTCTGTTTCTCCCCTTTCTTTTTGTTTCTTTCTAATTGACTTTCTTTTTTCATTCATTCATTTATTTCTTTATTAAATTTACTTATTCATTTATTTATTTATTTATTTATTCCTGTATTCCTTTATTCATTTATTTATTTTTCTAGCTCATTCCTCAGCTAGGACTACCAACTATGGTGGACATCATTTATTTCCAGTCTCTTAAAATTCAGTGTAAATTTCATCTTATGCTCTGAAAGACCCATTTTCCATCATTACCAGGCCAGACAATCTTTAAACAGACTACATTAATCTGTCGGGTCACAGCACTGCCATTTTTCCAAGATTTGGTTGAGAGAAGATGGGTAAGTTGATTGTCTTGGAAGTGCCGAGACGGGTTTGATTTCAAAAACATTAACACCGCTGGGTAAGACATCAGTTTGGTCGTAACCATGGAAACGGGAAGTAGGTTAAAAGGGATGGGTTGTAAGAGGAGGTGATTAACCCGGTTTGACGACTGACATTTCTTGGCCGCCTTCTAACCCAGGTTATCAATTAACTTAAATGTGTCCGGAAAGTGCTACTGGAGATCATGGAGGTAAACGAGGAGTGAAGGAAATGAAGGAAGAGAAGAAGGGAAGAGAATGGATGGAGAAAGAAAGAGAGGAATGGAAGATGGAGAGAGGGTGGTGGAGAAAGAGGAACAGGAGGAGGAGGGGAAGATTGAGGAAGAGAATAGGGAAGAAGGGGGTTGCACAGAGGAGAAAGAGGAGGAGGAGGAGGAGGAAGAGGAGAAAGAGGGAGGAGGTTGTGGAAAAGAATGGGGATGAGGAGGTTGTGGAAAAGAATGGGGATGAGGGGGAAGAGGACAAGGAGGACAAGGAAGAGGAGGAGGAAGAGGAAGAGGAGGAAAGGAAGGAGGAGGAGGAGGAAGACGAGGAAGAGAAGAGGGAAGAGGTTTCTGAAACCTACCATGCAGGAATTGATCTATGTAAAGCAGAATGCAGTAGAAAACTGATAAATATGAGAGAGGACCAAATACACTGTATAATCTAAAGTGGTGGTATTGATGAAGGTGATGGAGATGATGATGATGATGGTGATGGTTCCCTTTAAATCTTAATTTCCTCTTCTGAACAAAACCCTACAAAGTCATGGCCCACAGCTCAAATAGGTCATCAGTTTCCATGGCGATAACAAGGTACTTGCCTTTCGGGTCTGACTGCGTGACGTAGTAGAGTTCACAGCTATTCTTTCCTCTCGGTCTCACCAGGTATCCCGTCAATATCGATTCGCCTCGGATTAGGCCTTTCCTTGGAGGTAGGTCCTGCGACAGAGCAGAAAGAGCAAATACAAGGACTGGTGAGAAATAGAAGAGAATTCAGGCATTTTTGTGTCATGGTGAACATGGCGAAAATTGGTACCTCATTCTTAGTCATACAGTGTACTCCAACTAGGGCCTGACATTAACAGGTGCATGGGATATATGGGTCTCCAACAGGTCCACCGTATAGGTCCAGACCACCAATATTTTTTAAATGTTTTATCACAGAACTCAATACATATACATACAGAGCCTGGAATTTCATTTCAGACCCCTATAAAAAAAACGGTTAGTGCAACGGGCACAGCTAACCAGGGAAACCGTAACAGGCTAGTCCTGGTGAAAAATATTTCATTTCTTTCAAGAACTGAACCTTAAGAAGAAATGGTCCACAGTCTTCGAATAGTATACTGCTTCTACGGGGAGATATGAGAGTATTACAGAGAGAGAGAGAAAGAGAGAGAGAGAGAGAGCAGGTCATGTGAGGATAGAAGACATAACAAATATTCTGTTGTAGAAATGGATTAGTATCTCATTACAATTAAAAATAAAAATCAGGGCCACTTGTCTTTCCATGGAGTGCATGTATCTGGATGTATACATACATGTATGATTTACACTTTACCTAAAATTGACTTTCACTTCAAATCAGATATTTCAAATATTTCATTTCAAAATTCAAATACATGCACTATACATACAATCTCCCACCACAATACCTGTTTTATCCTAACAGTACCATCAAGTTCATTAACAACAATAACAACAAAATAGCAGGAAAAGAATACATGAACAGACATTTGCCCCCCCCAAAAAAAAAAAAAAAAAAAATCCTCCAGGTACAGAGAGACAAGCAGAGACCAAGAGAGACAGAGAGAAAGAAAGAGAAACAGCATGAAAGAAAGACAAACAGAGAGACTGTGAAAAAGACAGGAAGACAGACATATCGTGGACAGAGATGGAGAGGGTGAGAAAACAACTGCAATTGACCTCATCAACCCTAACGACAACTCCCATTTCAGATTCTCATTATTAGGCATGAGATTGAGTTGCCACCTTCCCATTGTTCATGGCCCAGCCTTTTGGATGTCATGGCTCCCATCCCATCAAGCAGATGGACAATTCCATGATAATGGAATTACAAATCAGAGATACATGTATGTAGTTCACATTTTTAGAATTTGCGTGCTAATTTTGTACTCTGCCACCCTTCTCACCATTTAATGCTCTGCAAATATGCCCATTCTTTCACCTGAACTCTTTCATTCCAACAATTTTCTACTTCAAAATGATAACGGTAACAAAAATCTTTACCAGAAAATGGTGTCCCTTTCAAATAGCGGAAAAAAAAAGAAAAAAAAAAAGAGCAAAGATGTCATGTGAAATCAACCATTATACACGTACATACAGATTAAGATGGTGGAATTTTTTTTTTTTAAACTTCTTTTTGATTTGAGGATTTGACTATTCAGGACTATCAAAGTGATTGTTTTTACTATAAATCTGAAATTAGCTGATTTTGTGCTTCCCATGTGGAATTGCCCAGATGTTACAAGTCTGCTGTCCCACATGTACAAGGAGTAAGATTCACCTGTAGTCTCAATCTCCAAATGTCATACTTTAATAGCAAGTATTTCTGATCAAATCAACTCAATCCAGGTAATTTTAATAGTCTTTACCATCACTTCCTGCAATCTGATTATAAGGAAATAATTATAAGGAAATAATTTCACTGATCTTCCTCAAACTATATTCTCCCATTACTGAGTCTCTATGAATAAGATTTCATTTTTGATATTGCAATAATTCAAGCACTTTGCTTATGCTTCTAGCCTAATAACCTTGCTAATAACTATTACTTCATTCCATAAATTATACCAACAGATCCCTAATCACTAAATAACCAATCATTTAATAAAAACCCCTCACTGAATATTCTCTTGTTCAAATTTTGTGCATTAATTATCAGTCTTACATGGTATGTTTTCCTGGCCCATAAATCCCTCATGTTATATATCAAACTTGTTCTCACATTTTCATGACATCTTCTACCATCATTTAAGTTCAAATAATCATTATAAGAAACATTAGAAATCATAAGAAACTACCTACATGTAATTTTCGTAATATTTTGTCATGTGTAATATTACCTTTGAATGTTTCATACATATACACTGTAAAGGTGTCATAATTTGAGCTCATATTTTAAACAAAGTGTGGTGAGTCAGGTGAGATGAACTAATGAAAACAGAGCAAAATATCTATGGTGATTGGTACATACTACACTTTAATATCTTCTTATTTGCATCTTTCCTTCTTTCCTTTCTCTATCAAAAGCCTGCTTATGAACAGCTTGTATTCTAAATCTGCTTAGGGAAACAGAGCCAGATGGTCGGCCGCAGCCGGTTTTGATAATTCATGGGTTAATCGCGCACTAGACGGTGTCTAGCGAACCATGATTATACGCTGCTTGAGTATTCTATCCTTACGGGATAAAAAGAGTCGGGGCACGTTGGAGAAGAACGGTGATATTTGTGGGTCACTATCAGCAAACCTGTTAAGTATTGATGCTGTAGAGCTAGGGTTCGATCTAAGCTGGTTGCATGACTTATCTAGATACAATGTATGACTTCACCTGAATAAAGGGGTCAGCTTAAAACATGGAAAAAACGCATAGACCAGGTACAGTTTACGGGTAGATGTGCTATATGGACACAAAAGAAGCTCTATATTCTCCACAAATATCTAGAAATTTTGCATAAAATGGACAGTGGTGTGTGAAAGCCGCAGTACACATACATGCAGAGTTTATATGAGCTTTAACTGATATTGATCTTGAAAAGGCATAGGCCTTTAATAATAAAAAGAGGTTCTGCCGAGGCAAAGGGCAGGACTTCTCACTACACATTACCTATTGTTCCCTATTAAAGAGTCAAAAAGTGAACTAGTGGTGTCTACTGTGTACCCACAGTAAAATTCTGAAGTTTGTGTATACTGTAAATATTTGTTTCTACTTTGTATAATTTTCTTTAAATTCATAACTTTTTTGTTTTGCCATTTTTTTTACCCTCCGACGGCCATTTTATTCAACACAAGTCATCAACTGATCAACATATTTGTAAAATATACAAAGGAATATCATATAATAAAATAAAATAAAAATTATACATGACGAATATCAACAGTAAAAGGCGATTACTGAAAACATAATGTAATGCAAATAATAATGAGAATAATAATTTATACATGTACAAAATACATAATAGACAAATGACAATGCCATACTGCTACTAACATAGAATGATTTGTAAAGTGCAATAAAGTTATTCTAAACAATCAAAATCCTTTCAAAATCTTTCAATTTTTTATTAAATTTATCGGTTTTGTTGGCAAACAAACAAACATAACTTCATTGAAGCAGAAATAACACAGAACACTAGACTGATATACATCCCACTAACTTTAGACATAAGCTATTATATGCTGGAGGTTATCTGTATCCTATTCTGTATGCAACATACAGAACACCTCTTCATTTGGAATGTATGTAGGAACAGAACCTATCTGAGCGTTAAATTGACCTTCCTTTGTCGATTGACATGAAAAGATATTCCCTGCCTCATTTCCCTGAATAATGGAGGTACATTAAAGGAGAATGCACCCTTGACATCAATGTGCTTCCAGTGAATAAAGAAGAACAAGAAGAGTAATACCAGTGACAGTTTGAGGAAAATCGGACAATCTGTTCAAGAGTTATGAACTTTGAAAGTTTAAGCAAATCCTTATTATGGTGATCCTTGAATTGGCAACTTTGTCAGCATCTGTGATGTCACCGTGGACAACTCTCCATTCATTTTGTACACAGAATTTAACATTTTCTTTATTTTCAAGAAAAATAAAAATTCTTTTGATTTATGGTTTGAGTATGACATGGCTATATCAATTCTGCAAGCATTTTGGGAAGAATAATGTTGATTCCTGACTTGAAATTTCATATAGATCAATTTTTTTGAAGAATTATGTACAAAATGAATTGAGAGTTGTCCACGATGACATCACAGATGCTGGCAAAGTTGCCAACTCAAAGATCCCCATAATAGAGATTTACTTCAACTTTCAAAATTCATAACTCTTGAACAGATTGTCCGATTTTGCTCAAACTTTCACTGTTTTCTCTTCTTGATCATCTTTATTCACTAAGAGCACACTGATGCCTGGGTTGCATTCACCTTTAAGAAATGATGCACTCAGCTAACGATGCCGAGCATATTGACAAGACATTTACTCGATAATAGCTCCTTCTTCTCACAAAAATTACTGTTCATTAACACGAGGAGTGCATTCACGATTAGTACACATGTACATGTACTGTATGGTGAACATGGTATGAAAAAATAATCAGAACAAAATTCACCATTTTTTCATTTTGTTATACTAATTCACACTGCAGAGCTCTAACATACATGTAGGACAACAGATACCTGTAGGGCAATATAAATGATAATGAAGATATTCAAAATCAGTTTAACAGGACAGTTCACTGCACTGAATATTTATTAAGTGACAAATACTTTTGTACTTCTAACTTTGATATTTATAAACTTTGATATTTATAGACGATCTATTCCTAATGACGATGTCACACTAATAGATGTACATGTATTCATTAACTATTTTCATCATGTACATCTATCTATTAGCTGGATCGTAATTAGTATGATGATGGGCCTAACATGTACTGAATTAGAACTGAAGTCTTATGTTATCCCCAGCTCTTAAACAATCCTACCTAATCACTAATCTTTAGTTTCATGCATGTGTATAGTATAATAGGATCACATGCTAATCTTGTTATCTTGCACTGTCTTTCATCACAGTCTTTCACTCTTGATTCCTGTAGCAATACAAAATAGTAATTATCTGATTATCACCTAATTTGTAATCTACTGTTTCAGACTGTGCCATACCATACATGGCTAGATGAAATGATACTGCCTAATGATTTCATCCATCACTATATAGGAATTATTACCTATATATTGATATTCAAAAAAGTTAATGGTTCATATATATATATATATATATATATATATATATATAAAGAAAGCATTTGCTGGAGTACATCCAATCCTAATTCATTTTCCTGTCACAGATGACCATTAAAGGCATTGGTTAACATTGTTATGATTTTAAAAAATCTTGTTTTGTTACTTGAAAATGGGATAAACATAAGGGTTATAGTGTAAAAATACCAGTCTGAAAGTTTCAAAGTATAATATCCACAGGAAGTATTTTTAAATATCAAAAATGTGAACCAATGTTTGAAAAATATACGAGGGTCGGTTGCACAGAATAGACATAAGGAGTGCGCACGCGCGTATGACTCGCCTTACCGTACTGTGTGTATTGGCGTATCACGCGGCGGGAGGCACATAACGGCATTTTCAAATTCAAGCAAAGTAGTCCTCTTAGTGATTGTCTCGTGAGACGAAGGATAATAAAATTGCCGTTTGCGTCTAACTTACACTTTTTCATTCCGAATTATGGTTGGTTTCAGGGTTTTTGAGTACAAATACAAGTACTCATACACATGTTTCATCTTAGTTTGAGAATTTTTTAATCAGCTACTCACAAAGTTAACCAATGCCTTTAATCTGGTTCATGCCATACATAGTCATGGCTAACCTTGAGAAAGGCAAATGAATCTTGCAATTTGTTAATCATTGACTCCTTAGTGCTGTAAAGATATACCCTGTACAGACTTACTGGTAGGTGTGACCATGTAGAATTTCCCAAATCTGTTTGCGGTTTGATTAATGAGTACATGGAGCTTGCTCACACAGCAATTTAGAGTTTTTAAGCTGTTTGTAACTCCTTGGTTTGCATAATAGTTTTTGCTTAGGTTTAGCATTTGTACATGTAGTTTTGAATATTTCATGAAAAATGTTATCCCAAGATTACACACAATCTACTGCGTGTGAAATACCGACAAAGTTACTGGTATGGATTAGAATAGGTGAAAGACTCTGATATAGTTTGTCTATGTCTCTCCAACACATGCTTGTGTCAAGCCATAAATACTTTTACGTGAAGTCGTGAATGTTATAAATCTTCAATCAAGTATAGAACACATGTGCATGTGTTCATGTACAAGTACAGATACTGTATATCAAGCTACATATTTACACATATGTAGGCCATACACATACATGTACATGTACAGACAGTACAGTGTATAGTTCAATCCATAGTTAACAAAAGCCAGTGTAATTTGAGCAAACCAAATATATGCAAGAATATAACACTACATAGGAAATCTGCAAGGCAAAGATCACTATTTAAAGGGTAAGTCCACCCTAGAAGTTTAACTGTTTAAATAAAAGGAGATAAATTTGAACAGCATTTTTAAAAAGAAATGAGCAAAATCGGTCAAAGAATAAGAAAATTACACTCATTTACATTTTCTAGTAAACTACTCTTGGCTCTGCAAATTGGCAACACTGATGACATCATATGCGAGCAGCTCTCCATTCACTTTGTACATGAAATTTCACATTTTCTCAATTTTCTTGGAAGTTAAACATTTTCTAACCCCTATAATCAATGTATGTTCAGAAGAATTGCTTTTTACATAACATACTTTGACTATGGGGTAAGAAAATGTGTAATTTCCAAGAAAATTGAGAAAATGTGAAATTTCATGTACAAAGTGAATGGAGAGCTGCTCGCATATGATGTCATCAGTGTTGCCAATTTGCAGAGCCAAGAGTAGTTTACTAGAAAATGTAAATGAGTGTAATTTTCTTATTCTTTGACCGATTTTGCTCATTCCTTTTTTAAAATACTGTTCAAATTTATCTCCTTTTATTGAAACAGTGAAACTTCTAGGGTGGACTTACCCTTTAAAGGTACATGTACAACCAAAAAAATATTGCGGTACATGTATTGTACTTAACATGTCAAGAATAAGTGAGTCATGTGTTTTATGTACTTGAAAATATAAATTACTGGACAGCATTTATTTATTCATTAAGTCTTTTTTTAAACAGGGTAGCCCTTTCAATGACAAATACTGACCTTCCAAAAGGCCCTGTATGAATTTAAAAAATACACAATTTGCAATAAGAGAAAGAAGCCTACAAACATGATATTGGGAATCTAAAAAATGAAGAAAAAAAAAGGATGAATGAATGAACGAATGAATGAATAAAGGAATGAATAAATAAATATATAATTTTTAAAAGGGTGTGACAGAATGAAGCTTACAAAAATGCCCTTTTTCATCTTTGTGCTAGTGCTGGCATGGTACTTCAATAAAACCTCCAGACAATTTTCCTGTACCGGGTATTTAATAAATATAACCTACAACAACAACAAAAAAAGAAAACCTCCCGATAAAACTAAACTCTAAAATAATTCAACTGCCCCTTCTTGGTCATCTGATGTCATGTTTCTTTGGTCTGTTGTCAGTATGACCATGGAACTATAAAGGTATGAAATTTTATGTTTAATCAATTTATTTTGTGATTTATCGATTTACCAGTCATAAAAAGCTCGAGCTGTAATGCAGAAATGAGAATCATAGTTACCTTGTGGAATACTGAATGGTTGAATATGATATATTCTCTGTCCGTCTCTAACCACGTTCTCTGTGTCACAAAATCTCTGTTCTTCATGGGTGATGGACATTTCACTGCAAATACAAGAAAATAGAAAAATCATGGTAATATAATTATCTTCTTCTAAAGTTCTTTCTTTAAACAGAATTTGTTAGAGATAAACTGATTATCACATGTAGTACGGTATTATGAGGAAGTTTAGACACAAAATGCCAGCAATTATATAAAAAAAGAAACATGTTACAAACAAATCATCAAGTAATCTGAGCAGAAACAGCTGGCTGTTATACAGGCAGTTCATAGGGCATGAAGACAGGGTAATCTTTCCAGCACGTGCAACACTGTAGTACAGGTAAATGTATACATGCATAGTAATGATTGCATAATTGCAGTTATTGTACATGTTCATTGCATGCATAAAGATATTTTTCATATATGAAATATCTTCGATACATTGTCATCTAAATTGTTGATTAATAAATAAACATTTTGTATACTGGATAGCAATGTAGGTAATAGTATGCTGCTCCTTTCCTTCCTTACTCCTCCTCCTCCTCCTCCTCCTCCTCTTTCTCTTCCTCCTTCTTCTTCTTCTTCTTCTTCTTCTTCTTCTTCTTCTTCTTATCTGTGATTCTGTAATTGTTGTTAATCTTTACTTTGTTTTGATTATTTTTTGACAATATTGTTGTTGTTTGTTGAAATTTTATTTTCAATAAAAACAGAAAGGAGAAGAAGAAAAAAAAAATGTACCTGTAGGCCAACATATACACAAGTACATGTAGGCAATTACTGTACTGGTAATAATGATGGAAATATATCATTGTACAGTGGGAATAAATCATTTAAACAATGCACTGTAAATATGTATGTTGATTTACACTTGAGGTTAATAAGGGCTTAGGTTATCTCAAGTCAGTAATCATTAACTGACCAAAATTCCCACCATTATCAATGATACTTAAAAATACAAGTACAAATGTATAACTGTGAAGTTGAAAAATATCGAACCATTTTTTATCTCCCTAACTCCATTTGTGTGACATCTTCACCTCGGCAAGTGATTAACACTGTTCATATCAGCGCATTTGGAAATCTCGCAAAAGGCTTTCAACTCATTTCACAGAACGCCATTAACCAGAAGAGTCAATAGCAAGAGGGGATGGAGTCCAATCTGCAAACAAAGACACACGATGAAAGAGCAAACAGATCCTAACTGGAAAGTACCTCCAGAAATTCTTGATTCCAATGTCTGACCTTTCCAAAGGCTAATCTAGCAAGATCGAGCAGGGGTAAAGGCGACAATCACTGATTCAGTAAATTATACCTATAATACATGTACAATGTACGTGTAGGAAAATATAAAGATTCTCAAATATTTTTTCTCTGGAAGGGTTGCATTTTTTCATCAGTGAACTGTAAAAGTGGAAAATTTCTCGCTATTTTTTGCGCTCAACCAAGTTAAATACAATATTGTATTTTTTATTTCTTATTTTTGTGCAAAGGTAGGATAACTGTATTCACATGCAAAATAAACAAAATATATCAAGCAGTTTCATTTTCACGCAAGTGTCGTGCCACGCAAAATGCGTGAAAATTTCCACACCGCGAGATATTCCAGGTTTACAGTAAAAGAAAATGATGGTTGCTGTGCAATAAGCAAATCTTGATTTGTTTTATTTTTACATTGAAGCTCTTATGTGACTCGATTGATGGATGATGAACAGCAATAGCTTTTCAGTAACAAATCAATGCTGCTAGTACCTACTGCTTCCTTCTCATACAGTATCTATGAAATGACAATCAGTTGATAATCACAGTAATTACTAAATACTTAAAGACATTGGTTAACATTGTTATGATTTAAAAAAATCTTATTTTGTTACTTGAAAATGGGATAAACATAAGGGTTATAGTGTAAAAATACCAGTCTGAAAGTTTCAAAGTATAATATCCACAGGAAGTATTTTTAAATATCAAAAATGTGAACCAATGTTTGAAAAATATACGAGGGTTGGAACTTGGTTGCACAGAATAGACGTAAGGAGTGCGCATGCGCGTATGATTCACCTTACCGTACTGTGTGTATTGGCGTATCACGTGGTGGGAGGCACATAACGGCATTTTCAAATTCAAGCAAAGTGGTCCTCTTAGTGATTGTCTCGTGAAACGAAGGATAATAAAATCGCTGTTTGCGTCTAACTTACACTTTTTCATTCCAAATTATGGTCGGTTTCAGGGTTTTTGAGTACAAATACAAGTACTCATACACATGTTTCATCTTAGTTTGAGAATTTTTTAAATCAGCTACTCACAAAGTTAGCCAATGCCTTTAATAATTATCATTTAAAAAGGTGTCTGGTCCACTTTACCTGACACCTTCTGAAAAAAAAAAAACTACAGCAAATTTTACACCCCAACTCTTGGGAATTCAAGGCTTATCATTCACGAAAGGTTGTGTAACACGACGACTGACGTGACATGAACCAGATCACCTCGTGGTTAGAAGTAAATGTACGACATTACTAAAGGTTATCTGAAAGTACATGTAAGTCAGGTGTGAAAAGGTTATTCCACAGTACTATGCCTTCACACTTTAGCAAGGGTTCATAAATTCTACACTTTTCACAGCAGCTCAGTGGACCAGAATTAGATAATGTGCTCATTTTCCACCTGCATTCACTACCTTATTCATGCAAAAGAAAAGCACTTAACCCTTACTGTACTGGGCTATTTTGAGCACCTGACTGACTGGGGGGGGGGGGAGGCCTGAGAGGCCCCCCCCCCAAAGATCTCGGCTATTGAATGTCCGATGAACACGAAAATTTGCTAGTTTGTAGATCTTTACATAAGGAACAAGATGGTATAATTTACATGTAGTTTTTGTTCAATATGCAATTATTTTCCCCTTATAGCCTGATTAATTATGCAAAAAGCTAATTTTATGCATTTTACAGAAAACTCTACCTTTTTGGTCTCTACACTACTGAAGAATCTAGAAAATATATTGAATATATGTTTTTCCTTCACTCAAATTTCTAAACTTTCATTATCTATATGATGTTTGAAAATGCGTATTATTTGCATAAATTATGAATATGCTCATTACATATTCATGAACATGTCAAATCTGCAAACATGCAAGGAACTACATGTAGAATCACTGCAAAAATTGTCATACTCCACATTTTGAACATTGCAATTCATGATTCATACATGTATGTACCTTCTTTTCTAAAGCACAAAAGTTATTTTGGTGTAATTAATGATAATTTATGCAGTTTATGTGATTTTTCTTATGTGCTTCTTTCTTTTTTTGTTTCATTATATCTAATGTTTATTTCTAATGCATTCTTTTGTTCTGGAATACAGCAAGTTACTTTGAGAACATATCAAAACAATGTGATATCAATCATATCTCCCAATCATAAAGAAATACATCTACACTTGTATTCAAATTTCTGCTTAAGTACATGTACATGTACATGAATATATGCAATTATAGCACTTTTTGATGACATGCGCATACTAATTGTTATGAAACATTTGACAGGTATATCCGATTTCAACGAAAATGGTATCAAAATGTGCATAAGACTCGAGGGAAAAAACTCATGAAATGACAATTTGAAATTCCATGCAGTTACTGCGCAATCTTAGAAAATGTCAAGGGGGCCTCTGAGCCCCCCCACCCCCCCCCAGTTCGTTAAAGATTAAAGGCATTTAAAGACCTGCATGTACATGTGCATTATTTAAGAAGAGACACAATGTGCTTTCCACTTCAACATTTACTTAATTACTCTATACAGAAAAACAAAAGCTACATGATGGACTCATTGAAAGTGTCCTTATCTTTGATTGTCCAAGAACTCCTCGACTAAATGACATACGTGTACCGTCATACATGTATATCAAACTTCACTTCAACATTCATACAAGGAAAACTGCCTTGACAAGTATCTTGAATCTTCTATCAAATTGGAAGGTTATCAAAACTAATGTGGTTTTAGTTTACAAATGCCTTCTATGATATGAAATGATTTGAATGACCTACATGTACAATATATGAGCATCATTATGCATTATGATCATAAATGCAACATGTCCATTTACTTTCGTATGGCATTGACGTAAAATAATTAAATTAATAAATGGTAACTGTCCAATACAATTATCATAAAATCATATCTTTAAAAAACATTGAAAATCTACAATACCAGAGAGCTAACTTTATTTTTTCCTTTTAAATGTGTTCATTTAAAAGTACTCATCATCGGTTGGCATCTTTAATAAAACAGAAACTTTCTTTGAAAATATTCACTGGCCTTTTTTTTTCTGAATATGAGTAATACATATATTCTTTTTGTTGTTGTTGTTGTTGTTGTTGGAAAGTGTTTTATCTTGTTAGGTATTATTGAGGCATTTCTTGCCATGTCTATTTCAACATTCCATCCTTTTGTTCTTGTATGTAAATTTAGATGCCAGGAAAATTACTCATATCTTCATTTCAACCTATTAACATTCTGCAATGTATATTACAGGAATTGAAAAGAACCATAACTTTAAAAACAAGTTGGAATGTTACCTTCTGAATATCTGACCCAGATTCTTCTTACACTGTCTTATTCTTGTGCCAAATGTCTCATTTGAATGTTATATAATTTAGGAGCACCAAACTAAACTTAAAGGCATTGGCTAACTTTGTGAGTCGCTGATTTAAAAAATTCTCGAACTAAGATGAAACATGTGTATGAGTACTTGTATTAGTACTCAAAAACCCTGAAACCAACCATAATTTGGAATGAAAAAGTGTAAGTTAGATGAAAACGACGGTTTTATTATCCTTCGTCTCACGAGACAATCACTAAGAGGACCACTTTGCTTGAATTTGAAAATGCCGTTATGTGCCTCCCGCCGCGTGATACGCCAATACACACAGTACCGTAAGGTGAGTCATGCACACATGCGCACTCCTTGTGTCTATTCTGTGCAACCGACCATCGTATATTTTTCAAACATTGGTTCACATTTTTGATATTTAAAATACAATGTACTTCCTGTGGATATTATACTTTGAAACTTTCAGACTGGTATTTTTACACTATAATCCTTATGTTTATCCCATTTTCAAGTAACAAAACAAGATTTTTAAAAAATCATAACAATGTTAACCAATGTCTTTAAATGCAGAGATGCCAACCTTTTATCAAGTTTTGCAGTACATGTATATTTATGTACACCTGTATGGAAAGAAGTTTTGTATGAAAAGAAGTATTATGAGTGGAAAGAGGATTATCCTGCTTTATAGACATAGACCTGTACCCTAACTAAAGTTCATGAAAACAGTATTTTGCTTTAAACCTGAAATATTTTCCTGGAAAAAAAAAAAATACTGCAAAAAAAAAAAAGAAGAACAGTTGGCATCACCGGGCTATGCGATCAATGATTTGTCCTCTTCTTTTTCTTTTCTTTTTCTTTTTTTCGATCACAAACCAACCCAGCAAAGTCAATCTCATACCAGTAGGCCTTAATATGAAAAGGGCCATAGATACAATGTACACATATTAATGTGACAGACAGCACACAGGACCAACATGCTAGTATCATAATCATGGGCTATCTGCCAGCTTTCCTGCGGGTTTGCCAAGATAACAATGTCGGTATCATGGGCTGCCGGCGCGTTTTCGTTTTACACCGTAGCCTAGGCAGTTTTTCGATTAATTGCATCAAACATGCTGGTTTCAAAGTCTAGGTTTCGTTTCAGTGCCATAGAGATATGAATCTCTCTGTTTTCAGCTCTCCTACGCCTATACCACGTACAGCGGCGCACGCGGCGATCGTGTACGTGTACAGAGAGAATAGATGAAAGAAAGGCAAAGAAATACAGAAGGAAAAGGGGCCTTCAAAGAACTGAAGGCAAAGAAACAGACGAGACGATTGCCCAAAGAAACGTAAAAAGGAAAGATGGATCAATAGGCCTAGAAAGAGAAGTCCATAAAGAAAAGGGAAAGGTACAGACACACACAAAAAAAAAATTACATGAAGAAATAGTGAATTCTGTATCCTCTGTTCTTTCTACATGTATTTCTTTGTTCTTCCTCTCATCTATCCTCTCCCATATCCTATGTTTTTATTTGTTCTTCCTTCCATTTATCTTCTTCTCTCTCCTTATGTATCTCATTGTTGTTGTTTTTTTTTCTCCTTTAGATAAGATCAGGCTCAGCCACAGAGAAATATATATAACTCTTTGGGCTCAGCTCATTCGCGCACATGTACTATGTATGATGTGCATGCAGTGGATATCTTGGCTGCCGTCTATGTGCGCTGAGGACTTAGACTCTTTCACCAGAGCACTTGTAGGATTTTTTCGCGAAAATGCCTAGGCAACAGTGTAACACGGAAACGCGCGGGCTGCCGGTTAGTTTCGTGAGCTGTGGGACTACTGTTTAAACAGTGAATCTTGGGGCAAGAGAGCACTGTACATGTGAGACGTGTATGTGCATGTATATCTTTGGTGACCCGATATTTGCTCCTGCAACAATTACTTCTGTCATAATTTCTCTGAAGGTGTAGGGTTAGGGTTAGGGTTAGGGTTGTGATAGGGGTTTGGGTTCAGAATAATGTGAGGATAAGGATTAGGGTTAGTGTTAGGTTTGGTGTTAGATATTAGATATATTGGGCATAATGTGCAGCTTTTCCATGGGAGCAATTGTCGCAGGAGCAATTTTCATGGAACCATATCTTCCGATCAACTGGCAACTTACATGAATAATAACTGATGTCGTTATTTGGGTTTAGCATACAGA
Organism: Echinometra lucunter; assembly: GCA_029962745.1. Classification (NCBI taxonomy): domain Eukaryota; kingdom Metazoa; phylum Echinodermata; class Echinoidea; order Camarodonta; family Echinometridae; genus Echinometra; species Echinometra lucunter. Next base: position 12,719,323 of record CM057161.1, on the reverse strand, counting down.
TCTCCTTTCCTTCTATCATGTGTTTATCCCATTCTCTCCTATACTCCGGATCATGAAGAACATCATAGGCAAGAGGAGCGGATACATCATTCATTACATTCACAGCCTAGAGAGAGAAACAAAAAGAAAGAAAAAGAAGAATGCATAAGTACATAATTCAAAATACAGATCCAGAGTATGCAAAATGTATTCCACAGATGTAATTCACCACCACCTTTACAATATGCATCATGAAAAAGATTATATGAGACGGTTGCATAGTCAGGGATTGATTGTATCATTCATTTTGAAAACAAAAAACAAAAAAACACACCAACAACACAAAATAATGGTAACCCCAAAAGCCCACATGTACGGGACAGGGTAGCAAAAAGAAAACTGGCATAAAACTGATTGAATAATTACATGTATAGTCTCACATTGTCCGCCTTGTATACATTAAATAGATACATCTATTGTACATACACGTACATGAGATCACGGAGTTTATATGTAGCTCCATGGTGAGATCACATATTCCATTCATGATTTCCGGTGTATTTCAGTTTAAATATTTGAAATGAATGGAAGTCAGTGGTTACATTAACCCATTCGTGACAGAGGGTCCACATTATGTGGTTTGGCCTAATATTTTTTGATGCAAAGCCCTAAAAATCATACCAAATACATGAACAGAAAGAGCAAAAAATTCTACACAAACTGTGCCCATTTTGGTTGTGTCAATATTCGTTGTTTGATACTGAAAATTTTTTAAAGGAAAATAAGCATTAAAATCCTTAAATTGGCAATGTGATAGAAGGTTTATAATCACCGTTTTCCCCTGCAAATTGGCAACTTTTTGACTTCTCATCATAATTTCTGTCAATTTATATTCATTTCAGATGCATGACATTTTATATGGAAAATGTAGCAATAAAATAAAAATGTTGGTGTTGCCAATTGAAGAATAAAAGCTGATCAAATTAGGCTTCAACTAATTCCTGTCACGAATGGGTTAAGCAGTACAATAGAGTAGAGGGTGCATCCGGACCGCTCCCTGCACAACCATCACAACGCTCCATACACTTGTCATGTAAATAGTTCTACATGTAACTCTCACTGGTTACACACATGTGTAGGCTAGGCGTGTGTGACTTTACATTGTACGTCCTGATCATGACCAAAGATCAAAAGTATTTTTTTCATTTTATTGCCATTCATTTGTTTAAAATTCAACTTGAGGAAAGAACTTCATAAAACACTCCATTAAGCCTACGGCTAAAAGCAAAGAAATCTCACGAAAAAACAACAACACTGAAGCCTACTATGAGGAAATTCCATAGTTAACCATTTAATAAAATCAAACTTAACAATTCACACATCCCCCTTAGAATTTCATAAAGAAGAAAGATACAGTAAGCTTTGATTTGTCCATTGTAATTATAACTGGTCCTGGACAAAATCCTATGATGGTGTATCGCATGAGTTCCATACAGGAAGGTTAGAGGAATAATACAGGAACTGGTTTAGGAATAGGAAGCTGGTATACAATTCAATCCAACCATATCCTCTTGTAAAATCACATAAGACTTAGCGTTCTTTCCTGTATTACAGACCACATACCACAAGACCAAGTTAAACTCTTCCTGGTTATACTTTAGGATATCCTTTTCTGTAATGCGGATCTAATATACAGTCACTTTGGTTAGGAGATCAAAAATACAACTGTGCTGGTACTCATAATTTGCATTTGCACCTGTGCAAACTAGCGGTGTGTAATCTGGACGATTCGAGGGTAACTTTTTCGAAAAATTCAATCTGTGTTTCCCCGGTAGTTCAACGGCGTTGTCCTTTCAAACAGAGAGTTTCAAAGGGTGTCCCGGGGTGCACCCGAGGACACCCGTTGAAAATCTGCTCTTTTTGAAAGGGGTAGTAGTGCTGCCCCCCTTTAAATCTGAATTGTTCTTCCACTTCTTCACAGGTTCTAGTACCAACCACCTGCATGTAATCAATCCAAGGTTACTAACAATCTTCAGGACTTTCTTTACGATCCTCATACTACAAGTGCCTCCTGAAACATCATTACAGGAACCATGCAAGCACACATGCAGAAGACCTGCAAGCAGCAATCATCATCACCGATCAATACATGTCCCTAATGCCCCTTCAGCCATGACGCAATTCAAGTTCATAAATCTCGGTCTGTGAAGGTTTGCTATCTGATTGCTACATACTAGAGTGGGATATCTCAATACCAAGTATTGTAGACTGTACAGCCCTCCATGTACAGATGCAGAAATAAACACGGAGGAGTCTAAAAATACAGTATACGCCTACATGTATAGCAATAACAACATTTCATACATGCTTTACAAGTACTTGTACATGTACATGTATGTATGTGTACAGACTACAGAAAAATATCACGGGCGGGGTGGGGGGGGGCAACAAAATAATGAGTAGATGCAGTATGAATCGACAAGGTCACTGAAAAAAGGGGGTTGAAAGCAGATGCTACTGTCTTCATTTCTTGTTACTTCCCCTTCTTCTTTCTTTCCTTTTTCATTTCTGTTTTCTTTTTCCCTCTTTTTCCACATTAGCCATGCAAGGAGGGGGTATGTTTACATTGTATGTGCATGTAGCTCTGAATGCTTTTTATAGTGGATTCCTGCTGGCAATCTTGGCACACAATGTGTACCTCTTAAAGGGAAAGTCTACCCTAGAAGTTTCACTATTTCAATAAAAGGAGATAAATTTGAAGAGCATTTTAAAAAAGAAATGAGCAAAATCGGTCAAAGAATAAGAAAATTACACTCATTTCCATATTCTAGTAAATTACTCTCGGCTCTGCGAATTGGCAACACTGATGACATCATATGCGAGCAGGTCTCCATTCACTTTGTACATGAAATTTCACATTTTCTCAATTTTCTTGGAAGTTACACATGTTTTTACCCCATAGTCAAAGTATGTTATGTAAAAAGCAATTCTTCTGAACATACATTGACTATGGGAGTTAGAAAATGTGTAACTTCCAAGAAAATTGAGAAAATGTGAAATTTCATGTACAAAGTGAATGTAGAGCTGCTCACATATGATGTCATCAGTGTTGCCAATTTGCAGAGCCGAGAGTAGTTTACTAGAATATGGAAATGAGTGTAATTTTCTTATTCTTTGACCGATTTTGCTCATTTATTTTTTTAAATGCTGTTCAAATTTATCTCCTTTTATTGAAACAGTGAAATTTCTAGGGTGGACTTACCCTTTAACTACTCCTGAGGAGCTTCTAACCAGCATTCTCCAAGTTGTCCATGTATGTGTACAATGTACATTATACATGTATACACCTGACTGGAGAGAAGTAAATGTACATGAAGATACATGCACCATGTTTATTGAAAGGACTTAAAAAATCAAACCCAAGTTCTGGTCTTGCAATTACACCTGCATTGTGAAAGAAACTGTTTCTGAGCATTTGGAAAAGGCTGATTACATGTACATGTAAGTAGTAAAGAAAAAAGAATCCAGCTTTTACAATCATTATAGTGACAAGAAATAAACTCAATCTGGCAGAGAAACAGGCTCCATGGTAGAAGCATCCAGGTTTGCAGGGCTGGAGGTTTTTCCTGAACTACATGTACACCTGGGGCCCATAACACAAAGCTTTGCGATCGATTGCAAATTTAAAACAAACATTCTGATTGGTCCATGGTCACCTTTTTGAACAAGATGCGCATGAAACAATGGTCTTGACTGGCTGTTTCAACTTTGTGATTGATTGCAAATCTTTGTGTTACGAGGCCCTGGTAATGCCATTACCACCTTGAACTACAAAATGTACACTAGTTGCAGAGACTCCAACCCCAAGAACCTCTTAACCCATTCGTGACAGAGGTCCACATTTTGTGGTTTGGCCTAATATCTTTTGATGCAAAGCCCTAAAAATCATACCAAATACATGAGCAGAAAGAGTAAAAAATTCTACACAAACTGTGCCCATTTTGGTTGCGTCAATATTCGTTGTTTGATGCTGAAAATTTTTTAAAGGAAAATAAGCATAAAAATCCTTAAATTGGCAATGTGATAGAAAGTTTAAAACTTTCCGTTTTCCCCTGCAAATTGCAACTTTTTGACTTCTCATCATAATTTCTGCCAATTTATCTTCATTTCAGATACATGACGTTTTATAAGAAAAATGTAGCAATAAAATAAAAATGTTGGTGTTGCCAATTTGAAGAATAAAAGATGATCAAATTAGGCTTTAAATAATTCCTGTCACGAATGGGTTAAGCGGGAGATTCTCCCGCCAAGACCCCCTAGCAAACGGGAGACTCTGACTCAATGTGCGCGTAGTCCACATCAGCAGCACAAAGAACAAAATTCCTTGAGGCAGCAGGCCATTTTTAGGGTTATAGAAGCTCTCTAGTGCTATCTTGGGCTTACTTTTTTAACATATGACAACACTAAATGAGGTAAAATCCGATGATTGAGATTTGTTTTATCAAAAAGGTGGTTGGGAGGGAGAACAAAGGAGAAGCACAGCTTGGGCAGGAGAAATTTTAACTCAAGCAGGAGAGTGGGAGATTTTGTGAAAATGAACTCAAAGCGGGAGATCTCCCACCAAAAACGGGAGAGTTGGAGTCTCTGTAGTTACTAAAGCCAGTTCTACATTCACAGAAATTGATACAATGGGATTACACCAAATGATGGCTGAACAGTCAAACTATTTTTGCCATATTTTGAATAATGGTACACATGTATAAAGGCATAATTTGAAGAACAACCCTTTTCAAGGCTCTTTTCTATCATGCTATATTTTCAAACTGACATAAAAAAAAAGAAGGCTCACAAATTATCTTTCACCTCCTCAGAGAACTCAAGACTTCTTTTCAAGAGTCCTGACAGCAAGGGCATGAGCCCCTGACCTACATGTACATGTAGCACTACCCTGGCCTTAAACTTTCTACTATCTATATATGCTATAAAACCGCAGGATTGTCTGTGCAGCATTCTAGGGTCTCATCTCTCAATGCATTTATTGCCTACAGGTACAATTTACCGTACAAAAAAGTATTCTGAATATTGATAAAAGTTGCGGTACATATACATGTACATTGGTTTGTATGTACATGTACATGTACATTGTGTCTGGATACTGGATGGGGTTGGCCTAATTTGAAAAGGCCTGTAATAACACTTCACACACCATTGAGTATGAGGAGGGTGTGACACACGTGGAGTAACAAAGTGACCTTGACAAACTAAAATCATATTCTTTCTCTACATCAGTCACACAGTATGTACGTGTAATTTGGTCTACAGTATCCTTGACGATTATCATTTAGGCTGCTCTTAATAATAAAGACTGAAGGTATTATACTCTGACAAACACCCATAAAAACAAAACCACACATCCAATTCTACATACATGTACCTGTATGCCTACAGTAAAGTTCATTTAGATATCCAGCATCAAATGATTTTAAAGGCATTGGCTAACTTTGTGAGCAGCTGATTTAAAAGATTCTCAAACTGAGATGAAACATGTGTATGAGTACTTGTATTTGTACTAAAAAACCCTGAAACCAACCATAATTCGGGATTAAAAACTGTACATGTAAGTTAGACGCAAACCGTGATTTTATTAGTTTTCGTCTTGAGAGACAATAAACTAAGAGGACCGTTTTGCCCGAATTAAAAAATACCATTAATTATATAATCTGCCTTCCGCTGTGTGATGCACCAATACACACAGTACGGTCCGTTGAGCCATGCGCCCATGCGTACTCCTTTCATGTACATCTGGTCTGTGCAACCGACCCTCGTATATTTTTCAAACATTGGTTCACATTTCTAATATTTAAAAATACTTCCTGTGGATATTATACTCTGAAACTTTCAGACTGGTATTTTTATACTACAGCGTGTACATTTGTATATTACCCTTATGTTCATCCCATTTTCAGGTAACAAAATGAGATTTTTTAAATATCATAACAATGTTAACCAATGTCTTTAATCACAGCAAATCCCTGCATTTTTTTTTTTTTAGTTTTCACTACTTGTATAGCAAGGTAAACCATGTCACTTCTGATAATTAGATGCAAACTATTCATCAGGGAAAAAATTAATTACTTTTTTTCCGGGGCTATTTTTTGAGCTCACTCACCTGAATTTTCTACATTGTATGACAGTTTACATTGGAGCCTTCTGGAATTTCAGGGGCTCTTTTTTAGTTTTCCAGGGCTCTTTTTGGCATTTAGGGGGCGAATTCGCCCCGAGCCCCCGTTTATTTTTTTTCCTGCTATTCATCCATATTAGTGCACACTCTATATATTCATAAAGTAAGATTTTGCCAAAAGCTACAATGTATGCACGCACCATTCGTGACATCATATTTTGCACTACAGTTGTATATAGAATTTGATTGGTCCATACCTTTCCGCTGCCAGGAGGCAATCAAGTCATTCATATTTATGCTTCAATGCATAATTTTCCTGGGTGGATTTTTTTTTTTGCCCCATCATACATGTACACCTGTACCATTCAATTTCACTTCACACACACACACACACACACCCACACACACACACAAATGAGGTTTACCTCGGGGGTTTGTCACTTCATACATGTACATGTACGTACGAAGTATAACAGGATTCATTTAAAATTCCTCTGAACCAATTTCTTTCTCAATGCAGAGAGCATAACATGATATCTTCGAGAGACACTTTTTAAATTGCAAAACAATGTCCAGCAATCATCGCTGATTATCAAGAATTTTGTCCTCATCTCCCCTTTAAAAACCAACTTCACAACATTGCCAGAGTAGGGCAGGTGATATCACAAAGACGTACACGTACGTCATAAGAAGAAGTTTCGCAAGAACAAGTAGGGCCTACATTGTACATCAGGCTGCTGCATGCACCATAAATCCATTTCTTCCTAAAATGATTCGAAAGTGCCCACGTCACTGGCCTTTAAAGGATTATTGCAGTTTGGTGTAGTATTGATTTTGTGTCTCCTCTGGCAATGTCCTGACCTACATTGTACATAGCAAATATGAATGAACACCAGATGCCTGCTAACACTGTGTGGCTGTACTAAATGTACACACCTGCACTGAACAGTTCGACAGTGTGTAAAATGAAATACTCAGTCATCACTGCACTTCAGAGAGAGAGGGAGAGAGAGAGAAAGAAAGAAAGAAAGAAAGAAAGAAAGAAAGAAAGAAAGAAAAAAGAAAGAAAGAAAGAAAGAAGAAGAAGAAAAAAAAAACCCACTCCTAGGGAGCGTTTCATCAATATTTGTTGTCTGACAAGTTGTCATAAAATGGGGGGGTGTAACATAAAGAGATACAATCAATCTTACGATCAATTGTAACTCTTACATGTAAGTACATGGTTTGCCATAGACTTACGATTGATATCAGCCATAAGATTGATTGTATTTTTTATGTTACACCCCCCTAGCGTTTCACGAAAGGACTTGTCGGATGTTTTATACGACAAAGTCTGTTTTATCCCACAGTTGCCGTAGTAACGATGCTTCTCAGCCAATCAAAATCAAGGAAAGATGTCAGATCTGACAACTTGTCAGACAACAAATGTTGATGAAATGCCCCCCAGCAGATCTGACATCTTTCCTTGATTTTGATTGGCTGAGAAGCATCGTTACTAATGGCAACTGTCGGATAAAACAGACTTTGTCGAGTAAAACATCCGATAAGTCCTTTCATGAAATGCTCCCCAGCACATTACAGTGAAACCTATTACATATATATGTAAAAAGTAAGTCAGAGACCACTTACACTGTACTACTGCATGTACACTTGTAGATGTGACAGACGACCTGCCTATAAAGACCACAATTTTTTGCTTCCTTTAAAAGTTTATGTCATTGCAATATACATGTCCATCTAGTCATCTACGTACATGTACTTAAAGGGAAATTCTAGGACTGTACCACTTTCCTTCTGCAGTCTATACAGGCCTGACATGTTTCAAGTTGTGGATCACTGCATAAGGGAATGGAATCGCCTGGTTATTAACAATTGATCACACATTTTACTGTTGCCATTGTTTATCGTGCTCTATTTCATCCTCGAATTCCACAACAGGCTATTTCCACTGAATCTAAAGAAATGGTCCCCCCCCCAAAAAAAAGGTCAAACTCCATAGGAACCTAATTATATTTAAAAAAAAAAAAAAAATCCTTTCAATCTGTGGAAATCATTTCTCTAGAACAACCTTGCAGTATCAGGGCTGAAAAAATAAAAGGCAACAAAGAAGTAGGACCAACAATATCTCATTGTGATGAGAATTTGTCAAAACAATTCTCTTTATAATATATACAAGGTTCCACTGTATATGTATCACAGTGCTCATACTATGCAGCAATACACCAATAAATTCAGCAGCACAATGAGTAGAGATTTTCAAAAAAAGGAAAAAAGATTAAAGATATCGGTTAACCACTCTTATGATTTTATAAAAATCTTGTTTTGTTACTGAAAATGGGATAAACATAAGGGTTATAGTGTAAAATTACCAGTCTGAAAGTTTCAAAGTCTAATATCCACAGGAAGTATTTCTAAATATAAAAAATGTGAACCAATGTTTGAAAACTACTAGTATACGAGGGTTGGTTGCACACAGAATAGACATAAGGAGTGCGCATGCGGGTATGACTAACCTTACTGTACTGTGAGTATTGGCGAATCACGGGGCGGGAGGTACATAACGGCATTTTCAAATTCAAGCAAAGTGGCCCTCTTCGTGATTGTCTTGTGAGACGAAGGATAATAAAATTGCCGTTTGCGTCTAACTTACACTTTTTCATTCCAAATTATGTTGGTTTCAGGGTTTTTTAGTACAAATACAAGTACTCATACACATTTTTCATCTTAGTTTGAGAATTTTTTAAATCAGCTACTCACCAAGTTAGCCAATGCCTTTAATTACAGACAAGGAGACAGAATACTGTCTACATGTATGTGTGAGAATTAAGTGAGAGAGATTTTCAAAGCTAAAGGACAAACAGAATCTTGTATAACTTTTGCCTTTTAATATCCATTTCTATATTGGGAAGTGTGATGGCAGTGATCTTTCTGAATGAGATTACCTCAATTTCCATGTATACTCCATCAACCCACGCACTCCTTGTGTCCGCCCACTAGCATCGATTTATCCAGAAGAGGATGAAAAATGATGGAAGGATGGGACTTCTCGTATTTCTCGGAAAGAGGACACTGGCATTCAGGAGGTAATAATCGACTTTCAAATGACCCCTAAGCCCACTGGATAATTGGAGTTAAATGACCTACACTGCATTCAGGTGGGAGATACAATATGTGTACAGTACTTACACCCACACAAATGAAACATGCATGTTATATGTCATCCAAATTCAGATGAATGTTATGACCCCCCCACATTTAAAAAGGAAGAGAATAAACTCCCTCCCCCCCCCCCATCTCTCTCTCTCTCATCTGCGTACATTGTACATGTGTACAGGCAGTACAGCAATAGCATTTGCACACGTCTTACATTTTTGCAAGTCAAAGTTCAGTATACACTGTATGTAACCATACCCGATGATTGTTACGACGGCATACGTGTACATGTATCAAGGAAAGTGAAATGTTGACTACTGTTTCACATTCAAAGATATTTAGGAATGGATGGGAGTCATGGGACACAAAATGACCCAAATATACATGTACCTCTGCCTTGCCTATTTACATCATCATTGTCACTGTTGCTATTGTTATAGCTGTTTGTCATTTTTTTTTTTCTACTTTTAAAAAAACCCTACACTGTACGTTTATGGGTGGATGTGGTTTTACACAAACATGTTCGAAAAATCACTGTCATGATGTCATCAGTCTTTCCGCTATTAACAGCATGGAAATGATATTGAAAGGCAAAGGGTAAACTGTACATGTCTACAGATCTATGATTTTATGAATCCTTCATAGTTTTTTGTTTGTTCTTTTCACCATGAGACTGCTAGACGCAGAGCTAATATTTGACTTCCTCTATAAAAATCGCTCTTTGAGAGTTGAAAATGATTTCATCTTGCAACTGCCTGATCAAATCTATTTCTAATAGGAATGATAACATTCTTGGCTTTATTTGGGAATGATACACACATACATGTAAACATGAGAATGTATAATGTACATGTACACAGGGTTCTCACTAGAAAAAAAATCCACACACGGTTCCCACTCTGCGCAAAGCGAGGAAGTTTCGGAAGTTTACGGAATAACACCTAAAGTTAGGTGTGGCGGCAGTATATGCTACAGTAAAAAGATGAAAAATACTTCTTGGTAAGCAGGAGTTGTCTACTAATGGCATAAAAGTAAGAATACTTGCCAAAAGGCAAAACAATCTGTGACATTTATTATTATTGTTAGGAATATACATGTATACTCCAATATTTTTTTACCCTTGTTGCCACGCATGGTGCAGCAATTTCACACATGGTTCTTCCTTGTCTGAAACCCTTTATGCATGGTATTGGAACCATGGTTGTTATGCACTGGCAAGAACCATGCATGTACATGTATTACACTTGGCACACTAAGGCTAACTAACATCTAGTCAAAGCCAAACCTATGTACATATACATGATTTAACAATCATGTATGTACATATAAGTATGTACAGTATAGGACCATGTGTACTGTACATGTAATGTTAATAGTACTGTATGTATAATGCTGACTCATCCCTTAATATTTGCACACTTTCACAAAAAAGAATGATGTTGAAGTACAATGTACCATGCACATGTGTACATGTACTCCATTTTAAACCCCCAATAGTGTAAAAAGTAATTACAAACGCACCTAACACTTATGTTTACAGTGTAGATGTGACATAAAGCAAATTGACATTTCCTTTCAGAAAAAGTCTGTTCGAAATACCTTCCAGAATTACAAGGGGACAAGGACTCTACTACATGTACATGTAACTTTTCCTTAAAGTTCATTGAGTTTTCCACAGCTAGCACTGATTGAATTTTGGTCCTATGAATGAGAGAGAAAAACTATTTTTAAAGAATAATTCACAAATTTTTATTTCTTTCTTGAGTAGGCTCTAATACTGCCAACTTGTGCCAAGGCCTGCAGACATTGTAAAATGACTGTCCTATTTTCATGGAGTTTAATTACGGGCCTTAAACCAATTTTTAGGCAAGTGATAAACATACAAAGAGTAGTACAAGCTCACTTAACTCTTCATATTTGTTTTCCATTTTATGATGATAATAAATGGTATTTATATTGAGCTTCCTACAAACATACAAAATGTATGTTTCAAAGGGCTGTACAACATCAAGGCAAAATAATCGGTCAACCTACTGCTGGTTCATGGGCCCAGTACAAGGAACAGAAAAAAAAAAAAGAAAGAAAGAAAGAAATAAGGAAAGGAAGAAAGAAGAAACAATTAGGGCAAAGTATAAAGATGATTCTAAAGCCTGCTGCACACTATATCAGTCTGCGATCTGATTTTGGACAAATTTGTCATACATGTACATGTAGCATTTGATATGAACATTCAAACAAATAAAATCTTAATGATAAAAGTTCCGAATAGTCGTATGAATAATAAAATCGAAATTCCAGGCTATTGCGAGCCTCCATGTAAGAATGCAAGCGAACTTAATTCCGAATCGTAGTGACGGAATAGCAATCTTGCGATCGGCTACGATTTTAAGCCAATTTGCCTTTACACCGACCACAAGGCTTGCAGTTAACCAAGATTTGAATTTTAGTATTCCTGTCAGTATTCCGAAATTCAAATGCATGTACATGTAAGATAATTTTACTTGTTTTACCTTCTAACTTTAATATCTAATACAAAATGCCATTTATTCGAAAATCGGGTCACAGTCGGATCATACAGTGCAGTACTTCTCAACCCCTTTTACCTCAAGGCCCACTTTGGCTATTAAAATTTTTTCGGGGCCCACCTGCATTCTTCAAAAATATTTTGAGGACCACCTCAAAGAATCTCAATGAGAAAAAAATCAAGAAAACATGATAAAAGAAAACAGAGAACGAATTCTGTGGTAATTATCTGGACCACTACATTACAAAATCCAACTTACATGGATGGTTGCAATAAATGAAAGACTGATATAATACCCCCACCCACCTCAAATGTAAAGAAATCTTCAAAAAAATTTTGCACAGTGCACTGACGATAATCCACAATTGTTGATGTTATTTCATTATGTTTAATAAATTAAATTCAATTTGATCTAGTATTCAAGAATTTTTTCTTAAATATTTTGGACTGACATCGTGGCCCACCTGAGAAAGCTTCGCCGCCTACCAGTGGGCTGCGGACCCCTGGTTGAGAAGCACTGGTATAGTGTGCAGCGGGCTTAACAGAGTAGAGTGACATAAGAGGAAAAGATGGTCTCCATCGATCCCATCCCGCCCTCAGCCCCTTACCAAACAAATAATGAACTTGATCACTTTGATACATGTAGTTCACGAGTCATCTTGCCCCTCTGTTGATGCCCACAACAGAATCAAATTATTTATTTATTGTAAGGAAGCTTCATGGCAATGGGACGATTTCTTTTAAAAATGTCTGAATCATTCAAAGGAGTGGCCATGCATATAAATGAACACTATTCTTAACCTACATTTCAACATGACAGCCCAAAATGTACATCTCAGCAGAATTAAGTTAGTCAGAAACTGTTCAGTTGTGGTGTGGAATGAAAACAAAAGAGAAATTATACACATTAAACTCAATGCAACAAGGCTATGCGGAAGAGTTTAAACAAACAAACAAACAAACAAACAAACAAACAAACAAACAAAAACAAACAAACAAACAAACAAAAACCCCTAAGCTAGCCCAAGCAATTTAAGACAAGAAACAGATTTTCCTCCACCCCATTTCCCCCAGCCTCCCATCCCCTAAAAATAAAAGGCAGTGACATTCATCTCACCTTCAACATGCGAATTCTTGTTGTTGCTGCTTCCTTCTCACTTATATTCTGGACCCACACTTTGATATTGTTCTTATTGTATTTGACAGTCCATCCATCTGCTTTATCTACCAATTTTCTAAATCTATCTAGATCTGCATCGTCCGGTATACACACCACTCCAACTTCCATTTTGAAGAGTTCCCTCCACTGAGTATTTTCAGTGGACAAGATGTGTTATAGCCCCCGTAGGTACGGGTGAAAAGGACGGACTGTACCGCTGAACTTGAAAGGCAACGTGATTGGCAACGGGCGATGTCGAGAAGCGTTGTACCTCTCCTAAATCCCTCTCCACTCTAAAGTAAATTCCAGAAAATAGTTATTTCCACAAGTGTATTAATCCTCTGAAAAGGAATTCCGACATTAAGACGTCACTGCTACGAGTTTAAGTGATGATTCTTCTTTGGCCGGAGACACAAATGCATGTCGCGTCAAATCACAATTTTGCTGCCGTGGCTTAGTTATCTGAGATAATATCGTAGAGGGCAGATATTTCAGACACCGATCTGCATCATGCCTTCCTCTGTTACCTCCTTTTAATTTTAAAGTATATGAAAGAAATAGTCATGTATAATTTGGTATATTTCCTATATCTATTGATTGATGCATTGTATTGCTTTTTTTTATTATTTTTTTTTTATTGGAAAAATCAATTGATTGATGCATTGTATTGCTTTTTTTATTGCGAAAATCAATCTTGTTTTGCAGTTATGGATAAGTTCATTATTTCATATTTGTGTTTATATTGATATAAATGTATTTCATTAAGTTTCCTTGTATATAAGCAACTATATGTGACTTATTGTGATTGTTCCATGAAATGTGATATTGATTTCAAGAGGAAGGAATAAAACATTATTCAAAACAAAAAAAAAAATCATGATTTACAAACAGATTTGGCTTCTCACACAAGACATGTCCTACCCCTGTCCATGCAAACTTTGTAAAAAAAGAAAAATAATTTTAAAAGTTTAGGACAATACTATGTATCTCAGATTTTTTTAAATTTTCCAAAGCGTTTCGGAGGGTAAGATTGGGTGGAGGGGCGATTGTTCCCTTATTTAATTTACCCTCAGCCCCCGGAAAAATGAAAACTAAATAATGAGATATCTTTCTTTTTTTTAATAGAACGCCATCAGATATTCTAATTTTGGAGAAGAGGGAATAACGAGCCAGACCTTTTTTTTTCAGAATTGAACAAGTATGAGAGCTTTCACTTTGTTTTGCCTCTTCATAGCTTTTTTTCAGATATACCCCACCTGCCTATATAGGGATGGAGAAACTACTTGCGACTGCAGGGAGGATCAGACGATGCAACACCTTTTGGTCTGTCCCTCCTATCAGAGCCATGCACTGTCAATGATCTGGAGGCTTTCAACGCCAAAGCAAGATCCTGTGCTCTGCACTGTGTGTAGTGACTATATCAGTTTAATAATTGTTTTTTTTTAATCAGTGAAAGTAGGCTTCTTTACATGATTCAATCTTTAAAGTTCCTTTATTGTTTTAACTCCAGCAATATCATTCAAGAGACAATACACATACACAGGATGGATTTATGTTGTAATACTGCGATATCTGCAAATTAAGACCGGGAAAATGCACAATATTAATATGATCTATACCACATTATGACCAGTTGTGAAAAATTAGGCGAACTTCCCAATTGTATTTATGCATTAATGTATTTATGTATTAAATGCTGCACTTTTTGTAAACAGGCATGTTATGTTGAAAACTGATTTTGCAACAAATATATTCGCAATATCTATTCGCAATGAGTATATTCTATTCGCAACAAGAATGAATGTATGTCTGGGCGTTAAAAAAATCTGAATCCGAAACAAAAACCTTTTTGTGAGCACACTGGTTTGTACGTCTAATAAGACAGACAGAGAGAGAGAGAGAGAGGAGAGAGAGAGAGAGAGAGAGGGGGGGGGGGGGGCTGGGGCGGGGATTGACTGTTTCCCGTACAAGTTATTAGTGAAGGTGACGATAACTGGACCTAGATGTCGAAATATTAAATAAAGATTTTGAAGCGCAGTCACTTTTACCTTTGTTAACCAAAATATCGACTTGACGTTAGATTAATACATGATCATTATTGGGGATGAAAACTACATTTCTCTCTCCCCCCCCCCCCCCCCCCTTATTTCCACCTCCGGCATAGACAGTGTTTACATCTGTCAGGATTATACGTGGCCTGATAACTGAGGCCGGCCCATAACTCTGAAATAAACAACCGAATAAATGGTAGTAAAATCTTCTTGTTAAAGAATTTAAAAAAAATATATAAAAAACATAAAAACAAATCTGCTGGCTATGCGTCGATTAAGCTACTGAAGACCCCCACCCCCATACACGCACGCCTTTTCATATTTTTCCTCTGCTATATTGAGATTAGCCTAAACCATCCTCGTATTCCCCACACGGTCAATAAAACGATTTTGAGGGACTTCCTTAGACTATTGTTATTCAGATTAATCCATTCTTCACAGAGCCGAATATTGTTCAAGCTTTGTAGAGCATGACGCTTGATTTAAAGGGGGTGCCGGACCTGGACAAAAGTCCAAACCCTGGATTGAGCGTTCAGCCATCACCATACTCAAACCTCACAATATTATTAAGCTCGCCAGCGTAATAATATACTGATTTGTGCACAAAGTCAGTGCACAAATTAAGAGATATTCATGATATACACTCCAAAAAGGCCCTATGTATCTCCTTGATCTTCCTTTCCCTCAAAAAAAAAAAAGGGGGGGGGGGGGGGAGAAAAAGAAAAAACTCACAAACTTTATTTCTCATGTGTAAACATGTACAAAAGCTTTACCCTTAGATAATGGATGGGATTTCACCTTAAGCCGCAACAAAAATGTTAATCACTTTTAATCGCCAAAGCGTGGCAACGTGATTACCAGTTAACCGTTATACATGTATAGACCAATTTCACAACGCAAGAGGGCAGCAGACTGTTCGACACAGTTCGACATACTGCGGTGGGCGCTCCAACTTTTATAGTACACAAGTCAATAGCGCGTTATGTACATTCGTTCGATTTTTTGTCTATTTTGACCAGTATATGCAGATTTATTTTAATATTTGCAATGAGAAATTATCAGGGAAGTTCAGGTAGCAGCTGTGCGGTGCTCTAATGCCACAAGGATTAGAGAAATTTTAAAAATTGGAAGCTAACTGAGTGCGAAATTCACTCGCTTTTGACTCATGAAGCCTGTTTGTGTGAGAAGCCGTACTCCCTACCCAGGTTTCCGTAAGCAATGTGAAGGAATTCGCGCCAGTGGGTAAAAACATCAACAGCAAGTACTTTGAAGTCAAGAAACATTATCATTATGTACTTTGGCGTAAAATTTAATGAGTGAAAACATGACTTTGTAAACAGGGTAAGATTTAGGGCTCCCGTTTACTACGGCTTCTATGCTGCAATCGAACTTTTACTGACAAAACTAAGTTGAAAAACCATCGAAAGTGCAAAAATACATCATACCTTCATCCGTCAGATATGACCATTGTCTTACCTCATCTACCCATGTATCCATGCTTTATTTTATTGATCTAGAATAAAGTAAATGGAACAATATCGGGGCATATCTCATATCTTACATTCATTTTGTACACAGAGCCAATCGCGGTCAGCGCGCTTGCCCACCGCAGCAATGGCGTCGCCGATAGAGGGCCAAATACATAAACCGGACGTGAAATTGGTCTATAGGTGGACCAATAAAAACCACTTTGCTGCTGATGTTAAAAGGTGATGAATTCTTCACTGATGACAACATAAATAGACACTAAAGTTATTGTGGACATAATCACAACAATTCTGTTGGTCCATCTTCAGACCTCATTTGTCTGTAGTTTTAGATCTGGGGCGTTTCACAAAGCTGTTTCACAAAGCTGTTGGTAAAGTTACGAACAACTTTACGAACGACTTGAATTTGAAGTGCCAAATTTGATGCCCAAAGTTTTTCCCGATGTTTTAACAAAGTGTGACTACATTTCCTACAATCTCAATTAAATTGTGACCAAAAAAAAAAAAAAAAAAAAAAATACTTCACAAAACAAATACTTTGTACCCGCTATTGTTTTTTAGCAAATATTATTATTGTTATTATCATTATCATTATTATCATTATCATCTTTATCATTTTCATTACTATTCTTCTTCTTCTTCTTCTTCTTCTTCTTCTTCTTCTTCTTCTTCTTCTTCTTCTTCTTCTTCTTCTTCTTATTATTATTATTATTATTATCATTATTATAATAATTATTATTATTATTAGTAGTAGTAGTAGTAGTAGTAGTAGTAGTAGTAGTAGTAGTAGTAGTAGTAGTAGTAGTAGTATTGTTGTTGTTGTTGTTATTATTACTATTAATCATTGAACATAAATTTGTAATACAACTTTTAATCGCTGATCGAATCACTTATTCCAAATGGAGAATGATAGAGTATTCTATAGTTTTCATGTCACGTCACTCTATTATACCCTGCGGTATATTTCGAGTATACCCAACAAAGGCAATCTATCGAGGGCAGCAGGAAATATTGGTATACCCAAACCCACATCTCAAACTGGAGTATTTCCGCCATCTACTTGAGATTTGGAGCAAATACTTTGAGATCGGTCAGATTCCTTTCTTTGTTTGAGAAAGAAAATACCAACCTAGTCTTTGCCACAGCAAAGAGAGAACTCGCTTCTGCTGTAATTTCCTTCTTTAGAAACCCCCCCCCCCCCCCCCCCGACTGCAAATCAATGATCGCTCCTTTTGAGTCACATGCATAAAAAAATATTTCGGAACACACGATTAAAGCAAAGTCGTGATAATATATCTTAAAAAAACATCGATAATGGCATTAGAGATCAACTTGATGCTAGCTTGTTTGTTTGCCTTTTTCGAACCTATGTTTAGCGGACTATTGTATCTTTTATGATTCTCAACGCCCATTGTGTACCTGGTAGGCCTATATAATACAACGCGAGAAACTGAATCGCAGATGCAAGTTATCACGTATTATTTGATCGTCGTTTAGACTTGTATTATTGACAAGTACTAGCTAGGGTGAAGGATATTACACTCTGCCACTTATTCTCATAATATCTACCGTTTAATGGTCAGCACGTCAAGCAGACGACAAATTGAACCTTGGATGGAGCGCGCGAACTCGAAGCGACAAAAATCCGCATCTGTGCACGAAACAGTAGCCAGCTGAAAAAAAAAGCGTATTGCATTGCATCTCGTCGTAGCCGCAAGGGGAGGTTGTTGTGCTAGCTGCTATCTGCTTCAGACCTTTACATGATCGTTTACCATCATCATGTCTTCGCCGAAGTCGATCAGTGGCTACCTGTGGGAAATATTCACTGGCGGTGAGGAGGACGATCATGGCAAGCCACGACATGGGTAGGTACACGTGTGTCATTATGGAAAAAAGCTTTGATTGTGCGTCAAGGGGGATAATGAAGGCAAATAAAACAGTGGGTGTTTATGAATGCCTAATGGCGTCCCTTGGTTACACATGCTAAAGACTATACCATATTCATTGTATCTCTTATGCATGCATCTGTGCAACATCCTCAAGCGCTTTAATTGGGACTCTAGGTGCAAAAATAATTATTTCCTATGGAATCTGCATAGCTTTGTGTATTATTATCCAAAAAGTATGCATTGTTACATGATGGCAGAATTTCGAAATGCATATTATTGTGCATCTGTGCAAAATATGCATTAACAGACATCTCGACGAAAATAAGCATTTTATTTCAGAAGCTATTATTTACATCTTATACTTGCTTCATCTCCAATGGCCTTAACCTCATGGTAAACGTGTTGTGGTGACATTATATATGAAAAGGATTTGGAATTATGATAGTCACCCTGTCACAAAATGCATTTAAATGAGAGAGAGAGAAACAAAGGAGTGCGAAAATTATTTCAGATCATATGTTTTCATATTGTTACGTCAAGAAGAAGAAGAAGAAGAAGGAAGTATATGCATCATTATTTTGTCTAACTGGTAAGGTTGTTCTGCAATTACTCACTTGGCATTCATCTTCCGGATTTACCTCATCCACACCCCTTGCAAAGCTGATGTGTTTTTAAAGGAAACCAAAATATATATTACATGAAAGGAAATTTTTCTCTCTTGGCATAGCCGTATAAGTATACAGATATCTCGTAATTTCTTTGTAATATTTTCATTATTCATTTTCTACTACTTATACCACAGTCCTTCCAAAGTACATGTAAGTTGGTTGACACAAAATACAAACGCTTTATGATTTTGCTCATCTTTTGGGCGTGACTTTTGACACGTCTTTTTACATGGTCCCATGTTAGCGTCTTTGTGGGGGTTCGTCAATGCTTTTGTGGACATTTTTGCAAGTGGATGCGTGTTGGATTCATTGTTATTGTATGGTTGTGCTTTGAGGAGCAGAGTGCATAATAGTCACTTCGTGTTGTCACCAATCGATAAATTCCCCCTGCATTCTTATGTATATGTAAATAGGCCACAAAGCGGCGAGGTCATCTGTTATTATGCATTATAATGTTGCGAGCGAGCAAATTATATATACGTTCCTAAACCCACATTTATACATGTACTTTTAGTAATGAAATCGGGGTTTGTTAACAAATATATAGACCAATTTCATATAGCACTTCTATGATTTCAATATTTCCATGATGTGAAAGTAATTTAATGAGCCGGTATATAGTACTGGTAATTATTTTCGATGTAAGAAACTAATAGCAGTCTCTTTGACAGCCAGGCAGGATTACCACGTAAAATCACGTGAAAAATGCGGAAGTATATAGAAAAGAGAGAGAGGTTCATTGATTTGAAATAGAAATAAGGTTGTGGATTCCAAACATTTCGATGAGTTACTTATCACCAGACCTGTGGTATGAGATTAGGAATGATAACGGTCGCTTCGAAGTAGCCATATTCATGTTGTATTGAATAGGAATAGGTTATAGGATGAAAAATGTTAATGATAATATTCTGCAAAGCGCCTAATACATCTCTCTGAGATGTGTCTCAGCGCTAAATTAGTTCTTTACCGAAATATTGTTACCCCGCTCATCGGATCCAGGCCCCTCCCACACACAATGTATGCACCTTCTCCACCCCGCTCTTATGATAAAAAATGCCTTTAATCGTCTTGAAACAACGATCAAAATTAATTTCGTTCGTCTGGAAAAAAAAATGTGTTTATTCAGAAGAAGCCTTATGAAGTTCGGTCAACGGACGAGTATTGTTTAGAACTTTATGCATGTATTTAAGAAGTTGTATAAAATAATGCATCTCAAGGTGAAGCCTTTTAAAAGATATCGCCTGTAAAACATGGTGGTAAAATCATTCCTACATTCCATTAAGGATTTCACAAACCACTTGACACAGCGAGATGACTACTAAATGCTAAAAAAAAAAAAAACTTTAAAAAAAAGTTGTCATGGAATATCAGATTACATGATTTCCAAATACTTATGCCTTTCTCATCATTGCTTGATCAGGTTGATGTACATTAATGATATTTGATTTTGTCGTCAATTTTCTCCATACGTTAACTGAAAGTTAAGTCGAAGTACTTGGGTTGCTACAGTTCAAGGAAGTATTTTTCGTGTAAGTTTGAGCGAAAAATATCAATGATTATATCAAAGACCCGAGAATACGAGACTTGATATGGGAATTCTGTGAAAAATTGCTTTTATCATGCCAAGCAAGGTACAAAGGTGACTTCTGAAAACAGCACGCAAGACCCTGTGATCAAAAAAAATCTAATAGTGGAACTAACAATGCAAAATATTCCTCGCATCGTGTATTAATAACTGACAGATGGGAAAAAAGAAAACAGCCAAAGGTCAACTTTCAGAGACATTTCCTCTCTGTGCTTGCAGTAATCAGACATCAAAAGATATTTGTGGGGATCGAATATGACAAAAGACGACGTGCAGGTCACGAAGTCTCGTGAAGTAATTTGAGAAAATAAAATGATAGAAAAGAAAAGAAAAAAAAAGGAAAGGGAAACGAAAAAACACAAATAGCACCTCTCCCAGGCACATCTACAATCACATATAAATGCGAAAAAGCGAGAAGAAAATATTGACAAAGAACGAAAGAGAAGGAACCATGCAAGTTTGACAATGTACCAAAACTTCTAAAGTCAAACGTTTTTTGCAAATAAAGAACAGGAAGGCAAACGTTGAATACCTTTGTCACAATAAAATGGTTTCACTCACTTATGAATTCCTGAATTTAATAGGAGGAAATATTGAACAGAAGTTCCCTCGGACAAAGAGTGATATGAATGCATGATTCATATTTGAACACTTTCTGCGATAACATTCCTTTGGGAGTTTGGGCATAATCAACGGGTATTTCTCGGTTTCCATTCGCCTTCGAGGGGTCTGGTATTTGTTCCTCTCCCCATGCAAACGATGATTGTGATGGGGAATAATACACCCCTACCAAGCGTAAATATCTCAGAGGGTATACTTCTTGGCAGGAGAACTGGCAAGCAAGCAAGAGCTGTCAGAAAACTTGTAATTGTGCTTGAGAAATACAACAAAAAGTTCATTGCAAAGAATGTTATAGAAATAAAATGTAGAATTGAAATATGTATGGGAATGTTATATCTCCAAAAAGTGCTATATGTACATGGGTTGAAGTTGAACTTGAAGAGGACGGAATGGATAGGGGTGGGGCGATCAACAGTAGAAGAAACTACGCTCCTGGTTTATCCAGTTTGTATATACCCTAACAATTATGTCGGGTTTGATTCCAATATTTCACAATTCTGACTCCGCAAAGGATAATAATACTAATGATGATAATATTAATATACTGAAGGCATTACCGTGAATTTCCATAAGCCTTCCTACAAAATAATGTAGAACTCCAAACATGATGTGACCAACATGAATCTCTTAAGGAATGATTCTTGTTATGGTGGAAATGTCATTACAGTATTTGTAATTTTCTTTCTTTTGAAATTTGAAAATGTGGAACAATATTATGGTTATAGTAGATTCCAGAAGCACTGCCCTGCCGCAAAGTCCCCCAGTGTCTTCATATAATTATAGTCAACTCTGTAAAGATGTGTTTCACAATGTTGACACGCTCGAATTTCACAGCGTGAAGATGATTTCACACTGTGGAAACCTCCACAGTGTGGTTTACCACAGAGTTCGATTTCACAGTGTGAAGATGTGATTTATAATGTTAAAACGCTTGAATCTTATCAGTGTGTGAAAAAATTCACACTGTGTAGCACTGTGTTCTTTCCGGCAGGGTGCTTGGCAAAGTATCTGATTATCATTAAACCATGTAAAACATTAGCCCGCAAATGAACTTTACGCCAATTAATGGGCGTGAGTTCAACAGTTCAAAGTCGACGCACCTTATCAGTTGTAATATCAAACATTCAGAGGACTCTTGAATGAAGACTTTGGATATCTTATCTATCTTTGTGACATTCTTTTATCAAAGGAAATTGTTGTTCCGTTTATTGATTTCAGAGTATGCAGTAAAGCATAAGTCCACGAAACAAAAGAGCATTATCCTAATTATAGAGAGGGCTGAATATTTAAGAGTTCAACTGTAAAAACAGGGTCTTTACCATGTTTACCGTGTTTACATGGCTGCTACAAAATAATTCTGTTTTCCTTACAAATAGGAACTAATTTATATTCCCAATTTCTAACTTTTTTTTCCCCCAGAAGATGGAGTCTCGACGAAAAGTAAAATATCGTGTCCGCTTATTTAAAATGATTATCAAAAAAGCCCATAGATTAAGTTGTATTCCGCTTTAGATGCATACTTAAATTATCTGAAGACCTTGATGACTATCTCTTTGTTTTAATTTCTGATAAATTTACGAGGAGTAATCCGGAAAAAAAAATTATAGGCTACGTATTGCATGTAAGTCATGAGCTTCACACTTTTTCTTATTTACAGCCGTGAAAATTTTCATAAGTCAAGGTCGCGCGACCAGTTGTAAAAATGTTTGGCTATGTTGGAATTTTGCCAGTTAATGTTTTTGCCAAAATAACGTTTTAATCTTGTGGTTTGTTATGTTTGCTTTTCAAGTGGTGTGTACTTGTGTGCCAATTTTATGGAGCTTTTGCCTTTTCAATGTTTTTTGCTGTGTTGGGAATTATGTTCCTCTCCATATGTTGTTCCCACTGCTGGTATTCTGATATACCTCGGTACGTCTATACATATACGCACACCTCATCTAGTCCTTTCTGTTGTTGTTTGCTTTTCAAGTGGTGTGTACTTGTGTGCGAATTTTATGGAGCTTTTGCCTTTTCAATGTTTTTTGCTGTGTTGGGAATTATGTTCCTCTCCATATGTTGTTCCCACTTCTGGTATTCTGATATACCTCGGTACGTCTATACATATACGCACACCTCATCTAGTCCTTTCATACTATTCAAATTCTAGGCGAAGCTACAATAGTGCTTTTGTGGCCTAAAATCTAAAGGTCGATTGTAAAGTTGTATTTACATGCCCAGAATACGACAATTATTGAAGTCGCAGGCACATGCATAGTACTGTCAAACGCCGTCCTGAGGCTTTGGGACCATCACGCGAATCGCGGTATCTAAGGAACGCTGCCGGGAAGATAATGAATTCTATAAGTTTGATGTCTTGAAAGGCATATAGTGTAATCTGGGAAATGTTTTGTTTTCTCACTGTGACATCAGTTTTGTTTGATCGTAGGTTAATCAATATTTGATTGGAGTGCAAAGTAACACAGCGTTGATGAGTAGGTCAGTCTAGTTTCCAGTCATTTTGGGAAGAAGATGTGCTTTTGTTCTCTTCGCTCTCTAAAAAGGAACAGAAATGATGTTAATCTACGGGCTGTGCAGCGTTCATATTCATAATGCTGGAGAGAGACTCAAGCTATCATTGTTCATGATCAGCGGAAGTATTCGCCTCCCGATCACTGCAGAGTGCAATCGATAGCCTGTCAGTCAGCAACAGTATTTTGTCGTCTGCAAACGCCAGCTCCAACATGTCGCTGGCAGGGGAGGAAAAGGAAAAACGTGCTGAAAGTGCGTCTAGCGGGAGCGTAACAGATGTTTCTGGGTTGCCAGCAATCGAAGATGAAGATAGCGAGGGCAAATACGAGTACTACGAAATGCCGGGCGGCACAGTCTACCGAATCTGTCTGCTCGGCAACATGTTCGAGTCGTTCTACGCCGTCTTTGGACTTATAGCAGTGGTGACGGGGCTGTTTGCGGCCTGGGCTATTCAATATGCCGCCTCTACGAGAAGGTAAGCGTTTCCGTACCAACAACAGACCCCTTCCCATTCCATTTATCAATTCCTCATCATGCATGAGCAGGGTTTTTATCTGTCTCCGAACCGATTAAACTATTTGACGTATCCTGTTTGCCCAGTCGAAATTTCGAACACTGCCGAATATGGCACAATAGTGTCTGTTTCATTGTTGGTCTTCATGCCTATTGTGCGATCGAACGTGCTTTCCCTCTTTCAGCCTGTTATCATCATCGACGAAACCTTGTCTTTCTGCAAGGGAAGATGATGATTTGCTTTACACGTTCTGAAGGCAGTCGTGATTGGAGTGAAGGACGAAAATAAATACAGATCGTTGACTTTCTCCCAACGAGCAAACAAGGTCCACTCCATTGTGTCACCGCTCTGGCCTCCATGTAATAAAATATGCATTGACCCTTGGTGGACGAATTCCTTTCTCATCGCTCAGAAATCCTTTCCTCGTTTGTTTGATTGCATAGAAAGTATATATTTCCTCCATTTTCCTGGTTCCTTCCCTCCGTGGTTCCTACAAAGAGTGTGAAGGCATTCCTGTTTTCCTACAGCCTACAGGTTTTGAGAATAGATTCACTTTCCTCTGGTTAGCAAAGCTTTCAAGCTTTTACCCCAGTACACCACGGTATGGAAGTTATCATTGTTATGATTTTTTTTAAAAAATCTTACTATCATTGTGAGCAAAAGGTCACTTTAAATTGTGGAGATGATTACTGTAACACCATTCACGTCGTACGGAGATAATTTCCCCATCATCTGAATTGTTTCGAGTCGTTAACATGTTAATTAGTTATTATGCTTATGCATAGTTGTGTACATTCCAATTCTGTTTTTACATTTCTCGTCATGTTTTCAAAATGGAAACACAGGAAAACCCGCATATGATTGCTACATGATAACGTCGCATAGACGAACAGCCATACTTCTCTGTCTTCAATATTACCATACATTAAGCAAACATACATAAATGCATATATTCCCTATGGTTGCTTTGTTTTCCTTGTTATGTTTTCACAATAAAAACATGAAAACACACCAAATTGTTTATTTTGACATTGCGCGTAAGCAAAAAAGTACTTTTCAAACTGTTTACCTTCGATTATTTCTGTACATTGAACAAACATTCCAAAACAAAGGTGAATATCGCATGGCATCCCCGAGTATATAATTATTTACCAATAGCTGCAATGTGTGTCATAATATATTCTGGTCATGTGGAGTATAGATGTTATTTCACATTCTCAGCCGATGACGCGAGTTAGATCCATATCAAGAGCCGTGACCCCTGTATTTTTTTTATCCCTCTCTAGTGAGTTGTAGATTCCGAAGCTATACTTGTTTTTCTCTCTGCAAAAAACATCATTATGACCTTTTTTTTCACCTAGTGAATATGGAGGGCAAGCTTTACGGAGATGGGAAAACTCTATAGGTTTAAGATTTGCTTTTCCTTATGCGGTTCAAAATGTTAAACGAACAAACACTAAAACAGCGATATACGGGAATGGTTTTACTGTATTATAACCATAGGTGGGAGGATCCCCTGTAAAGATAATGTTGGTTTTAGGAAGGAGAGAGAGGGAGAGAGAGGGTAAGATGAGAGAGAGAGAGAGAGAGAGAGAGAGAGAGAGAGAGAAGGGAGAGGGGAGAGGCAGTTAAAAAAAAATCACCATTTGCATTCGTTGATATATACAATATTTCTGTAAAGAGTAATATCGGAATACTCTCACCCTTTCTTCAAAATACAAAACAAAAACAAAAGAACAAGCAAAAACGCATCAACAAAAAGAAGCTAAACTGACTTATTTATAATATTCCTCTATGAAATATTGAAATATGATTACTACAGGATCTGAGTCTAAGTGATGATGAAAAGAAAGCTCATTCCTTTATACACTTATTGAAATCACATCTGAGGTTTATAAAACATAGATTATTGTGTAGGTTTATAACCACGTGTTTAGTTTATTTCAAATGAGTGAATTATTCTGCAACCCGGTAGTGTTTTACCATTTCTACTGCAATATTTTGTCTCCCTAGACTGCAATGTGTTGGTGAAAAATGCTTGCAGGATCTCTTTATGAATTATACATTTTTATTTGCAGAGTGTCAGGATAAAGTATTCAAGCTTTAGCCGACTCGACAATGTATGAATTTATTTTGGAACGCAAAGTCAAAAGCATGTGGGGATTAGATGAGATTTGAGAAGATTAATTTGGAGATAGACCAAAGGGAATCGTCATAATTATTTGCGTTGTCTAGCGATGAGCAAGGGATGACTGAGAGGATTAATTGTTGACAAGTCCAGATAATGATCTTTAATTAGCTTTGCTTACATACAGCCACGACATCATGACTTATCACTTGAACTAGGGAGGAAAAACACCCGAGATAACTGGAAAAAAAAACAAGAAAAAAAAAAAGCTCAATTTTGATTATGCAGATACTAAAAAAAAATCAACAAGAATTTGACCGCTTAGATATTATTACGATTTACGACTGGGTGTTTTTCGCTATAGTGTTACATAAGGTAATTCAGTAAGAAAGAAAACTGCATTATGATCGAGAAAATTTACGGCATTCTCGATGAGTCCAAAGGCAAATTTCATACGATAATCTGACGGAAACCTCAAATGACTGTGAGAAAAGTAAGAAAATATGGACTTAAAACAAACGAGAAACGCAGCCAATAACATTAAATTCATATTCTGTCTAATGCACTTGTGCAGAAAATGCATGATTTTAACGCAATTTCTTTCATATCGTGGTCTGTATATAGAAAACCGTTAATAATTTTTGTTATGATATGGCAGGGAATATTTTTGATTAGTAGTTACCACATAGTTAGGAAGCTACCTGCATTATTGTTTTCTCGACTATAAAGACAAATTTTCAATATATTTGGAATGAAAATGTTCTGAATAATCAAAATACACCCTTTTTTGTTAGCTATCCTACAACCAGTTGAGCACAGAACGTGGATATATCATACTGTTATTTAGTTTTAACTAAAAATAGCAATCTGATCTTAGGTACATATCAAACGGATGGGTGGTATTGCGTGGATGACGCCCTGTGCACTAGACGGGTCAAAAGGTTGTTGCATCCTTGCTCTTTTGACTACAAAATGCGTAAAATCATACATAAAACAAGCCATACCCCCTGAATGAACTTTATGACAATAGTTTGCCATTTATATGAATGAGTTTATGGAGTATTACATTACATGAATTATGACACAGCATAAATGAAAAAAATGTAGGAAAGGTACATGTACGTTAACCCCGAAATTGAAAACTTTTTACTGCAAGAAATAGTTTCAGCCAAATGGACAAGGAAATTTTTCAAAGATCATTTCAGACGAGAAAAGAAGCATATTTTGGCCATTTAAAGCAGTTGATTATGAGAATAAGATTTTAAATTTTGAAAGGGATCCTGTTATAGCAGTTAGTGTCATATAGTGCACATGTCATCGCTTTGAATCTTGTGAAATTGACATTCGTATTCTTGATTTTGTATGTGTTTTAGGACTATACAATGACAACTTAATATCGTCGCCATTTTTTTTTTCGATGTGGCTGGGGAGATGGGGGGAGGTGGGGGGGGGGGCACCAAAAATATATCGACACAAATTTAGCCCCTGTCTCGAAAGAGATACACTCTTAGGAAAGTGTGCCTGTTAGAACTGTTTGTCCCATATTTAGAACCTCCAGAATAAGGGGTTCCATAAAGACTTCTTTATATTTTCAAGAACCCAAAAAAGGGTTCCTTGTACAACTAATAATGGTTCTAAAGACCCTTTCAGAACCCTTTAGAGAGAGAGAGCCTTTATAGGGTATTAATGGTTCTTTAAAGGAGAATGCAACCCAGGCATCAGTGTGCTCTTATTGAATAAAGATCACCAAGAAGAGTTAAGAGTGAAAATTTGAGCAAAATCGGACTATCTGTTCAAGATTTATGAATTTTGAAAGTTTCAGTAAATCCCTATTATGGGAATCTTGGAGTTGGCAACTTTGTCAGCATCTGTAATGTCGTCGTGGACAACTCTCAATTCATTTTGTATATAATTTTTCAAAAAAGTTGATTTACATGAAATGTCAAGTCAGGAATCAACATAATTCTTCCCCAAATGCTTTCAGAATTGATATAGCCATGTCATACTCTAACAATAAATCAAAAGAATTTTCATTTTTTCTTGAAAATAAAGAAAAATGTTAAATTCTGTGTACAAAATGAATGGAGAGTTGTCCACGATGACATCACAGTTGCTGTCAGAGTTGCCAATTCAAGGATCCCATAATAATGATCTACTTAAACTTTCAAAGCTCATAACTCTTGAACAGATTGTCTAATTTTCCTCAAACTTTCACTGTTAACTCTTCTTTTTCTCCTTCATTCACTGGGAGCACACTGATGTCTGGGTTGCATTCTCCTTTAAAGAACCTTAAAGGTTCCAAAGAAAAGGTTTTAGTCAGCACCATTTGAAAAAATAATGATGGTTTTAAACTTATATTAACATTTTCCAGCATAATTTGATGATCATATGGACTGGAGATCAATAAATTCCCCCACTAATTTTCTTAAACAGACAAGTAATGCCATTCTAGAGATGTGACTCGAATTTGAACCCGAGTCGGCTTGTCGAGAGTAAAGAGGGTAGATCAGGAAGCCAACTAAAATCTCCCTTTGGTTCTTTCAGTTTTGTTTATTTTTTGTTGTATTTTATTTTCTTTTTGTATGTTTTTTAATGGATAAAATGTGATAAGATAAAAGAGCGGAATCCTCTATAATTATTGGAAATATCTGTCGATGACTAAAGACATTACAATAAGTCCCTGCTTGCAAGCAATATAATTGTGTTTTATTAATTTAATCTTCATTTGAAAATACAGACTGACTACTGTTGGTGATGTATCAAGTTTGTATTGTATAGCAAATTAGCGCCATCTTTGGGCAGACGATCGCTCGACTGACAGTAATATATTGTCCTCCCACCTCTCTGCTGATATTGCTATGATACAATGAATTAAAGGGTCGAGGGATGTCTTTTCCTGCATGGGGCGGGAATAGGGGCGTTTAGCTTTGTGGCATTTACCCCTTCCCCTGCAGTGATTTCAGGATGTACGTAAAGACTCATTTCCATTGTACTTTCTTTGTATTCCAACCTTAGCCAGAAACAACCCTCCGGTAAAAGGATATACACGGTACGATTGATTGCAATGCACATCTATTTCCTTTGGAACAATAATGTTGTGTTTATTATTTACGCAAAGGCAGTATAATGTTACAAAGAAGGAGGCGAACACCCGAAGAGCGGAGCTTGTGTTGGGGCGCCGAAGACATGCTGACAATAATGGGAAGCAAACCATTATGGGTGATGTTCGTTATTCCGTAGGTTCGTTATTTTGAAACACGCAAATTGCGTATACCTATACCGTTAGTCCGAAAATGGAAAAGGCTTCGTTAATCCGAACATTTGTCATGTTTGTGGCATTATTTCGAAGGTTCGTTATTCCGAAGGTTCGTTAGTCCGAAATGAAATAAGGTTCGTTAGTCCGAAAATAACTAACGAACTAACGAACCTTATTTCATTTTCGGACTAACGAACCTTTGGAATAACGAACCTTATTTCGTTTTCGGATTAACGAACCTTCGGAAGAACGAACCTTTTTTTCATTTTCGTACCAACGAACCTTCGAAATAACGAACCTTCGGAATAAACGAACCTTCGGAATAACGAACTGTAATCGTCAGATGAAGGAAACTGGAGTAACAGACAGTTGCCTAATTTCAGTCCATTGATATGATTATGGGTACATGTATATCAGACAGCAGGCATTTTCAGTAGTCCTTGGGCAGAATGAGTTAACATAAATTATGCGCATCTGTTCGAGATCATTTTATCACAGTGTCTTGCCTGGTTTTCCAATGGTGAAGTGCATAATGATACCGGTAGGTAAAGGAATCAACCGCCACCCCCCCCCCCTCGCCCAATATGGTGATGTGTATTTATATAGAATCATCTTATACGAAGTCCTCTTTTTCTGAAATGATAATAATGATTTATTCTTATATTTGTATCCTGTAGTAAAAATGAAACATTGTACCCATAAATGTAGAGCGCAGTGGTCACATGATCACTGGCGTAATGACCGGGGGGGGGGGGGGGGGGCTCGGGGGCAGTTGCCTCCCCAAATAAAATACAAATGTGGTTTATTTCTAATTCGTTACCGGTAATTTACAAATGCTGCTGAAATGACATGATTTTTCGGGTTTTTTCCTCACTTGTTTGCAACTTATACTTTTTTGCCCCACCCCCAAGTTTTCGCTCCCGCCATTTCCACTTCACATGATAGTGTTATCAAAACACACCACCTTACTAATGTGAATGGTTTGGTCTCGGTTTCTAAAATCCATACCGTGCACGTGACACGATTAATTTTGTCACCACAATTAATGCCGTACCTCTTTCGAACTGTGTCGCCTGCCGCGATCGAGGAGGTCATTTAGAAAGATTCGCTTTTCATGAAAAGACTTTCACACCCACGATTCCTATTATGTGGGACTTGGCACAGTATAAAATAAATGAGTGTATCTTTTAGGGAAGAGAAACTGTACAAATACACACTTGGTGACGAAGAGATTGTTTAGCAGAAGCAATATTTGATCATCGGTCTAAGGTTATGCTGCAATTACCAGTGGTAGTGGAATGTTGCGGACACGTTACGACAGAAATATGTTCGTCTTCGAAAGATGACGCAATAAACTGGGAATGTCGAAGTATCTTTACTCGACCAAAAGGAAGGAAGGAAGGAAGGATTCCATTTAATGGAAGCATTTAATGGTGAAGACAGATTGTATGACTTTTAATTTTTCAACGACAAAAGTGCGTTTTTGGTTGAAATTATCCCCAAAAGTGAATGCCAAGGTTCGTCACGCGTGAAACCCTGCGGTGTATTTTTTCAAGGTAAGTTTAAAGCCTATAATCGCCGAACACAGTGTAAACAAGATCTGTGTTATCTAGCATGTAATAATAATGATTGTGTGACTAGGACTAAAGATTGATTGAATGATGTAGATGTCTGTGATTCCTGTTCTGCTTGATATACAGCATAATAATATGGATACAAAAAACGGCGTCTTCTGGTAAATCAAGGAAATGCATGCAACGTGTATGTTTACCACCCATTCCTGTTGCCAATTATTTTTATGATTGAATTTTCGGAGGAAAAAAAACATTAGAAACACAAGCCGCAGCCCCACCCTTCCTACAACTTCCACTTCCGCGATTATCTGACTACAAGGCACAATAATTGTTAATGGGTGAATTTATTTAGAATCATTTTCCAATAATAGAATAGATTCGAATAATCATGTTTTAATGCTGTTAATGAAAGTGTTATTTATCGCGCTACTCAGTTTATTTTCTTGAAGCAGAAATGCACTCTAAAGAAAGAGAACTCCAGTATGAACGTAATGCTGCGTTCATGGGTATCGTGAAATATAAATGCAAGCATAGTAATTTCAGTATACCACTATATTTGCAAGTAATATACGCAAGGGGTATTTGCATGATATGTTTCTGTATGTGCACTTGAAATTATGTTTGTTAGTCATTTTTAAGTCTGGTTTGTCAATACCGTTCCCCAGTCTCTTCTGCCGTGTTGAGTGCCTAGCAGTGAATCTCCATGCATTATCATAACTCTGTTTACTCTGTACACGACCGAAGGTTACGGCGCTGCCGGGTAACAGTATTGGAAGGGAAGTAATGAAAAGAGGGATGCATTGGGCACGCAAGAGGTGGAGGAGGTGGGGGGGGGGGCGTACCAGCATTAATTTGAAAACTCACGAAATCGCCTTACTGATCTTGTGCATGTGAAGGAAAGTGTTTCGATGGGCAGGAAGTAGAACAGAGGCATGCAAAGTAGGACGATGCGTCGGACAGGCAAGAGGCGTTGAGCCTTTACTTGAGGGGAGGGGGAGGGGCGTACCCCTGAAACTCGACGAATGACTATATTGATTTTCGCGAATATAGAAATGTGTTTTGCTGGAAGGAATTTGAAGTGAAGTGGTAATAACGGAAGGGAAAGATATTCATCGGTATTGCAGGGCTTCGTAACTTACTTTTATGGTTTATATTTGTATTTGAATAAGCCCGCTGTTAAAATTAATGAAACTTTGGGGGTCCGGACTAGGCCCAGTCCGGACATCGATTATTTTTTGCACCTAGGAGCCTCTTGTTAAGTGTCAAGTTCTTTTCTTAGAATCTTCCTCCTATAAAGTATGCTTCGAACACTTTCATGCTTGAAGGAAACGTATGACGCCCCCTAATTCTTCCCCTTGGAAATGTGACGTGCCTACCCTCCCGAGGCCTGTTTGAACAGGTAAATATATAAATAGGCCGCTGCTTTACAACTCGTTTCTCTGTCTGACTTGATGTTTGGCATCATTTCAAATTTATTTTCCAGGGTACAAGTGTGGACTCATATCATTTTCAAATATTTATCCATACCTACAGACCCCCCCCCCCCCCAGTACATGAAATACGACCTGACTTTATAGAATGGCTCGTATGGCTGCGGTGACAATAATAATATTATGCAACTGGTTGTGAAAACTTTATATAAAGACTCGGACAAATGGTAGCTGCGTGGAAGTCCAGTTGGCTATACTTTTTCGCGCATTTTTTTTTTTTTTTTTTTACTTGGGAAAAGTTGAATTTGGACAACAAAACGGCATTTATTTGGTGGCAGCTAGTTTCATCTCTGACTTACAGTAAGTGTTTAAAATCGTTGTTCATCATATATCCTTTCTGGATCACTCCCCACCCATTAATTTTCTATTCTCTCTAATTTTAGGATGAGTGGTAGTAGAATATTGTTATAAAAATGCTGAGCTGAATGACATGGAATCATGAAAGTAACGTTTAGAGCGATAGGGAACTCTTGATCGCCCTGCTATTGAAGGAGAATGAAACTCAGGCATCAGTGTGCTTTCAGTGAATAAAGAAGAACAAGAAGATTAAACAGTGAAAGTTTGAGCAAAATCGGGCAATCTGTTCAAGAGTTGTGAATTTTGAAAGTTTAAGTAATCATTATTATGGGGATCCTTTAAGTTGGCAACTCCACCAGCATCTGTGATGTCACCGAGGACAACTCTCCATTCATTTTGGACACAGAATTTAACATTTTTCTCACTTTGAAGAAAAATAGAAATTGTTTTGCTTTACTGTTTGAGTATGACATGGCTACATCAATTCTGCATGCATTTTGGGAAGAATTATATTGATTCCTGGCTTACAATTTTATATCAATCTTTTTTTTTTTTTTGAAAAATTATGTACAAAATGAAAGCAGAGTTGTCCACAATGACATCACAGATACTGGCAAAGTTGCCAACTTGAAGGATCGCCATAATATGGATTTACTTAAACTTTCAAAATTCACAACTCTCGAACAGATTGTCCGATTTTGCTCAAACTTTCACTGCTTTATCTTCTTGTTCTCCATTCACTGAAAGCGCACTGATGCCTGGGTTTCATTTCCCTTTAATCACCTATCTTTCCCCTACCTGATGAACGAGACTGATAATGATTTATAAAAATGAAAACATAGCAAAAAATAGCAACAAAGCTATTGCATCAATGGGCTCTGACGTAAAATGCGGTTACCCGTAATGTTTGAAACGTCCTCGCAGCCAAGTAGATTGATAATTATCATTTGTCTAAACATCCTTTCACCTGGTCACGTGGGTTAGCGGCAGCCACGTGACCAAAATAGACTCCAACACGGAAATCTTTCAAAGCCCATTGAGTGACGATTTTATTTGGTTAAAGTACATACATTTTGTACATGTATGTACATTACAGTTCTAACGTTTTCCCCATGTATGGAGCTCCGCGGTAACATTATAGTTTAACATGTTTTAGGGGGCTGTTTAAGAAAACCATTACGGCTGTACATGCATGCCTGCTATGAGTAAAGAATAAAGTGGTTGCCGCTAATTTCATAGATGATCAGCTAGCCTCGTGGCCTAGTTTCCATTAAAAGCATCCTAAACATAGATTCCCTCGTTGTTCGAATTGCTTGTTTATTTTTGGCGTAATCGAGACACGAACAGATCGAGTGCATGCATGTTGATCACATTAAATGCGAATAGATGCGCGGGCGGACGAGGGGGGGGGGGGGGGTGAGGTTAGGGGCAGGAGTGGGGTGGGAACACTGGGAAGTGGTGGGGTGAGAAGAAGTGGATGATGGAGAGATCATTTGATAACCCCATTAATCCTTGCTGGAACATTTTATGTCCCCAGGTACTCACTTCTATTTTCTGGGTTTTACTTTCAGTAGTGATTTAAAATCAAGTCAGTTCAATTCAAATTAACATTTATTTTCTTCCGCTTAATTTGCTGATTCTACTGCTTGGCATGCTTCGTGTATTTACTACTCTAGTTTCCTTTATTTCTAAGTGTCCAAAATCAAAATGTACGAGATACTTAGGATCACCACTGTGCCTCAGACTGACATATGGACTTAAAGCCCCAGGTATACATCCAGGGATCACACCCGGGATCACATCTGAATTTGTTTCGCTTTACATCCCAGCCATGTTTTCCACCAAAGCAATCACGCCAGGAACTCACTTTGAAAGTACAGAAACCAGCGGGCCTCTCATATCGAAACTGCTCGTTCGTATAGAGTGAAAATAGCAGAATAGCCCAGGAAACATTCCATAAGTGTATTGAGGTGGTTTCGAATGACTAGTATGAGACAGTTGTTGTTCTTTGGGAAAACCCGATGAAAAATTAATAATTCAATTATTCAGGCTCGACTGGAAGTTTGCCAGCAAAAAAGTGCGTTGGTGCAACTAAAAAAAAAAATTAGCGAGGTATATAATATGTAGGTCTTTAGATCACTAGTTTGTATAGTAATTATGAACACACAGATGTTGGAACTATATGTTTGAAAACATTCCCCCCCCCCTCCCACAGACCCCTGAGAAGAGTGCAAGAGTGAGAAGAGTACTTGAGTAACCTGGGCCCCGTTTCATAAAACTTGTTATCAGTAAGAAGTTGCAATAAATGTTATAAGCTACTGAAATCCTTGCATTTGATTGGCTGAGAGCATATTTGTCATAGAGATGTGGCAGATGTGGCAGTCGTTACCGATAACAAGTTTTATGAAACGGGGCGCTGGTGTACCGTGACATAATGTCAAATGACAGCAGGACCTTTTAAAAGTATTCATCTCTATTTTCCTTATTCCTAATGCATGTTTTGCTCCACAAGTCATCCATATTATTACCTTCGAACGGTTTGATATGAATGATGATGATGATGATGATAAGGATAATAGTAATAAAAGTGATAAAATTCATAATGATAATGATGATAATAATAATAACAATGATAATAAAAAAGTAATAATTATAATTAACATTTATGTAGCGTACATTTTGTTTCAAAGCGCTTTCTTTATCCACAAATGATTACAAATAATCAACTTATGAAGAAAATCTGCAGCTATTAACAAACATGAAAATGTAAACATAGAAATACAGTGCGGAATATAAAGTTATGATTAAATATGATTATGAAATTATACTTGAACATAACCACAGAACAGTGGAAAAAACAGCTATATTAACTAACTCTATAAAGTACCGTGTGAAGAGGTAAGTTTTCAATCTGGTCTTTAAAAAGTGGAAAGTGTTGGGGAGGGTGTGAAATTTGATAATTATTTTGGCTTTCTATCCCATTTTTTTTTATTGTAAAGCATGAAATGTTTCTTGAGTTTAAATGTTTCATACATGCACACTGATTATGTTTGCCATATCCTGATGCTTGCTAACATATGACCTATACACACTTAGAATGAAAGGTTCAATTTTGCACCCTAAATGCAACACTGGCAGCACCTTTTGGGGTGCAGTCTTGCACCCTACATGAAAAAGGTGCAAAGATGCAGCCTTTTATACTTGCACTCTGAAATGCCCGTCTGCACCCTTAAAGGTGCAAGTTGCACCTGTAAGGGTGCAGAAGTTTTTACATTCAAAAGGTTTACCTACAGGGTACAACTCTGCACCCTTCAAGGTGCAAAATGTAGCTCACTGCACCCTTAAATGTGCAAAATGCTTCTTTGGGTGCAAAGTACGTTGTACCCATGAAGGAGCTCCCAGTGTTGCATTTGAAGGAGTGCAAAATTGAACCTTTTTATTCTTAGTGTGTAAGAGACCGACAGGTCAGTGTCGCCGGTCTTCCGACAACCTTGTCGAGGGTTCACGAGATTGGTCGGTCCCGCGGAATTTCGGTCTCGTAGTTTGTCCGTCTACAAGGATATTCATATTGAGGACATAGTTACTGCTATGACATGGATGTCACGATTAGAATAATTATGATACTTCGGGATTAATTCATGCGCTCGCGATGCATGGCGGACAGGCGTATGTGAGATGATGTAATGACAACTGATCAAAAATATTCATATAAAATCAAATAATTGTCAGCTGATGATGTTAACATAAGAAATAGCTTTAGGAAGTCATTTTCTTTCACTTCCACTGTGCTGAAGTTTGGACGCTTCGGTGTATTTCAAGCAAATTGTTGATCTGCAGTGCATTTCCACTGTTCTTGGCTGTGAGAAGTCGCGATTCAACATCAGCCCCGTTTCATCCTTCACAGTTTTTGTTTAAGCAGAAAAGGTGCCCAAATAAAGCCCTTGATTTTGAAGTCCTATGGATTTTGCTTGAGGTCTGTGAATTATAACGATTTTCGTCGAGATGTTATTTAAATGTGATTTTTTAAAAAGTGCTTCGATTTAAGTGTTTCTATGGGAGCCTGAATTACTCGTGTGCGCTCTTTTGGGCAGATGCTGTTCTGTATTTTGACTTGCCGTCATGGGAGGATTTACCATGGAGGGTATATAAGCTACATTTTGTGCTCGAGGGCCGGCCTTTCCGGGATCCGAGGGCCGGCCTTTCCGGGATCTGAAGGCCGAATGTCGAATGATACAGTTTGAGTGGGCCGATACGTCCAAGATCCCCATCTGAACCTCAGTCCCAGTCCATCACTGCTTGAAGAAGAGAAGACTGTCTCAAATCGCACTTAACTATGGCAGGCCATTTATGCCATTGTTTGTTTTTACTATCGGTCTCTCGACGGACGTGAATATCATTGGCACAAATTTGCAGAATTCACCTTCTTTGTTTTCTTCATCAATGAACTATGAAGAAATGGGAATTCTGCATTTGTGAGCATGATATGCAAATCCTTTGAGACACTCATGGTGAAAAAAAATATGGCATGAATGGCCAGCCATAGTTAAGTGTGATTTCAGTCAATCCAATCTTAGTCTTTCTGACCCCCCCCCCCTTCCCAAGTCATTAGGACATTAAAATTCATAAAGACTTTATTTAGAAAGAATATGATATCCGATGATTGATTTTTATGGGTCAATTAGTTATCAGCACCGATATACCGCTGGGTTGGGCATTTTGTTTTACTTTGTCTACCAGTACCGTATGGAATGCAAGAACACGATGATTAGTTCATGCAAATACCAATCTTGTTACACCAGTTAATGATTAACCAATAGGCAGGACGGACCCCCGCACCGTAGGTGGAAGGGTTCTGACGTCTTGGGGGTTGTGTTCCAACTGCCTGCCGTCGTTAGAGGTTGGAATATGAGAAATCAATGTAATATATTGTATTTTTTTAAAAGGGGTGAAATTTCTTTTCATTACATAATATCAGATGAAAGACGAAAATATATGAAATCTTACTTTCATGAATACTGTATGAATAGTAATTTTTCAAATGAATATTTTCATTAGCAATACAATAGTGTTAATTTCATAGGAGAGTCAAGATTTTAAATTTTCCTAGATTGTATTGGCCCTTTTTATAGGAATTAGTTCTGCAAAGCATCTTTATCTTAAAACGGCAAATAGAAAATTACAGAACATTACGAATGTCAAATATTTCATTAAAATATATTTTTAATTCGGATTACAAATGTATTTTATGAAACTGAACAAATTAAAGGTAATATGATTATTCTACATTTGAGAGATCCTGAAGTGGTTGTTTATTTTAATATGGAATTTGGAAAAAATTGTTTCAAAATACAAACTAATCACTTTGTCATGAATATTACGATTTTTATTGCAACTTATTTCGATCTAGTAATTGGCACGGCTCACGAAGAGTTCGTTCACCAGTTGGAACACAGAACAAACACGTCGCGACCTTCCTTAGTTGATTTTGATTTATTTAACTAAGTTAACTCTGGTCAAAACTTCAGGAGAGCTGCACTTCTCGAGAGAGAACGACTGAAATACTGGACCAACTTAACACATTGTTCCTAAGCTGCTTAGACAGTTAACAAACAGATAGCTCAATGTGGTTGTTATGGTTATTAAGTGTCATCCCAAGTTGGAACCAGGATGTTAATTGGCGGTAAAGTGATGGGGGTTAAGTGATGGATGCCTCAGTAATGGATGCATCAGTGATGGATGCCAGCTTGGAGACCGGCGGAGCAGTCGAAGGTTTGGAGGATGCAGAGGGGGAAGAAAAATCGGCCATCGAGCAGTTAGCATCCATCATGTTCGTTCTGAGCAATTTATTTCCTGGACTCGTGCTTGGGGTTGTGTATAATCGTATCCGAGCTCTTGAAGCCGAGGATGAGGATGACGACGGTGATGGTGGTTGTGATGATGACGACGGTGAAATCGATGAAAGTGACGATGAGGAAGATGACAAGGATGATGAGGAAATCAGTAATAATAATGTTAATGAGAAGTGAGTAAGCGGTTCAGTCGTATTAACCTTTCAGTTCAGTTTGATTTGTCTTCTGTGTACATATAGGCCCCACGACTCTAATCTAAAAGAAAAGACAAGTGCAATGGATACAACATCTCTTACTACAATTTCATTCCTTACGCCCACTTTTTGTGCGGAAGAGATTTATAATACTCTGCTAGTATGGGATTCGTCATGAAAAGTCAGGTATACATTCAAAACTGGATCAACAAAAAAAAAACAACAACAACAAAAACAACAACAACAACAACAACTATGTAACCAAAAAAGATTTGTATGCCAAACACGGCATACTTTTGATATGGGTAAAACTGTTGCTGTGTGTTTATTCCATTTCGTAAGCAATACGATGATAGCATTTCACCTATGGAACTGAGTTCTAACTATATTTCACGCTAAATTATATAATCCTGTGAATGGACGGGGAGGGGTAGCCCCTTTGCTTTTCCCTTGTAGTGGTACATTTGAAGAAGAAAACAATCGAGAACATAACGTGGTAAATAGTCGTTTATGTTTGATGAAAAGTTAAATTATATTTTTGGTGCATTTAAGTCGTCGTGCTTCTTTTATGACCTGAATTTCGAACAAAATCCTCTTATCTCAACCCACTTGATCTGTGAGACGACATCTTGTGTTATCTTGGCGGACAGAATTCAGTTTTAGAAAAATAAATAAAGCAAAAAACAGCTGATAATAATTATGTGCATGGGTGCTTCATGGCAAAATCAGAATTTGAAGGGGGAAAAGGACATAGAGGAGAAGTAATAAGTCGGAATATAGAGATCTTTACTTAAAATTAAGATCACATTCAAGCATTCAAAAGTTCTGAGCGACGAGAGTACATGCAGAGATTTCCAACTCCCGGTGTTGTCACTCTGTATTGACTTCGTGTACGCATGATCGTTCGAAATTTCACGTAAAAAGGGGTCTTTTTTGAGCATGTTCGTGATTTCGAAAAAAGGGGTTGTTTTCATGAGCCTGTACTCGAAATTGAAAAAATAAGGTGTTTTTGAGCTTGTAGACCTCTACTCGAAATTGAAAAAAAAAGTTGTTTTTTTTTCTGGTCCTCGTTTGCAAAAAAAATTTAATGCGAAAAATAGGGGTGTGTTTTTTAAAGGCCAATTTGTACCCGTTTTGTGCTAAATAGGGGTAAAAATGGCTGAAAATGTACTTGAAACACCGCGAAACAGGGGTCAAATTCTGGGTTGTCGAACGATCATGGTTACACCTTTGAATATAGAGCGACAACACCGGGTTCCAACTTCCTGGTCATGAGAAAGCAGGCGGGGAAAGTGAAGTGGACAGACTGATTCAGTTTAGTGAGAGGGTATTAAACGGATGATCGGAAGAAGCGGTAGACAAGGAGGAGGTTAATATAGTGGAATATGCCACGCCCATTTATTTTAAGCATAATAAGGGAAATACCCCATATTGTTTAGTACAGGTAGATTATTTTCTCAGCATCTTAGCCTTGGCAAAACATTATTCCATCCCAATCAGATGCTGGTTATTACCCATGAAATAAAGTGGCGTATTAATGATTAAACTTTGCCCTCTCAATTCACAAAGAGCGAAATGAAACCGCTCATAGCTAGAAGGAGAGGCTGTCAAAACAAGTGCCTCATTAACTTTGACGGCCCATCACCCCATAGCTCAGGGGTCAGAGCTCGACGCTACGCCGCTCCGCTGCGCCGAGGTACATGTAGGCCTACATGCAGATATAGCGTCGTCTGGACTGAAAGTATTCCAAGTTCCCGTGTAGACGGGGCCAGGGAATCAAACAAGGCCTATTTGACAAAAGGATTTCGCATTCAATCCAGCACAGTTCCTTTGCTTAAATGGATGAAATACGAGCGCTGCTTTTTTGTTCTCTGCCCGTTTCCGCCATAGTTTTCCAACTCGTCATCGCTCAAAATCCGATAGGCTCCAAACTGATTTCTGATCGTTCCGCCATCGTGCACAAATCCCGCGATCTGTTTTGCCGCTCGTAAACTGTAAAGGGAAATTATTGCCACAAGAAAGGCAATTTGTTGGTTTTGAATGCCGCTACAGAGGTACAAAAGAGGTGCACACAATCATGATGGGGAGGACAATTCGTTTACAGGCCTGCATTTTGTTTGTACTACAGTCTGTTGCATCAGAATCTTTGGCGAGGACATACTAGAGGATACAGCATTTTGATTTCGTACCAGGATTCTTGGGTGTGTACAGTGATTGTGAATGCTGAACCATGGATATTCTGAAGGTATTTGCAGTAACTGAAAGGTCAACAAATTATAACCTTTTCTGGGTCCTACTATTCCCCTTGCACATTCGTCCCTGCCCTTCAGTTGAATTTTTCAGAAGAAATCTTAAGACCCACTCTGTGATTGGATTTTGAATTTTTATGCACTTGGAGAGAAAAACAATTACTTTGTTTCATTTTTTCTTATTGTAAAGCGCTTCGAGCGTGTTCTTTTAAGGAAAGGCGCTATATAAATATC
Source organism: Echinometra lucunter (assembly GCA_029962745.1). Taxonomy (NCBI): domain Eukaryota; kingdom Metazoa; phylum Echinodermata; class Echinoidea; order Camarodonta; family Echinometridae; genus Echinometra; species Echinometra lucunter. The sequence goes on along the minus strand of CM057161.1, from coordinate 12,677,733 downwards.
AACATGTATGTATGTATGTATGCATGTATGTATGTATGTAGGTGTGTATGTGTGTATGTATGTATGTATGTATGTATGCATGTTTGTAGTACTGGACAGCTAATATAGGTCATTATGCTTATTCAACATTTCCTGCGTTGAGAATTTATTTCCGATCGTCAAATAAGTTCCAAGGGTCGTGTATGAATTTTTGGGTCCATAAAGAAAATGGTGTATACATTACAGCATTATGGCTTCATCTCTTGCAGGTAATTCATGTTTCATTATTCAGAAGACATGAATGTCTATCCGGTTTTCCAAACAATATCATCCGTCTGATGAATAAATCATCTTTGCATTTTCCAAGTATGACGATACACATAATACGCTAAATATACTTGGTGTGGATTATTAAATAGGCCTGCAATAATTTGTTTAGACCGTGGATATGCAGTTGGGTTGCAGACTGTTTGTATGCACATGATAACTATACCTGTGTTAACATTTTTTGGCATAGGCACATTTTCCTCTTTGAAAAACATTGTTTTTCTTTCTTTATGTGAAGTGGTATAATGAATACAATAACTCAGCATGTGAACTTGTTTTGATGTGCAATCGAGACAAGACATTCATTCCGAAACCCTTCCTGAATACTCTCAAAACTTAATTCGATCATGATTAACAAGCCTTTGACATATCCTATCTCAGTGATTTCCATGGATGTTCCGGGTACATCGTGACATATCCTGTCACGCAGAGCATCTCAGATTTCCTTTATTTCCTTTTGGCCTTTGCTCAAGTATAAAATATTTACAGATTTAGTAGTCACAGTATCCACTTCCTTCATTCGAGCGATCGCAAGCCATGATTATTAATTTTGCTTTTCCATAATCCTCTGCGATCAGAGAACAGTATTACACAATCTTTCGAATGAACACTTTCAATGCAACAAGCGCTTACTGTATAGTGGAATATGGAGCTTTTGTGATCGAGGCAACATCTCTAGTTACACTTATGATATTTTGAGGATAACACCATAAGACAGAATCGTAAGACAGAATATGTTGTATGATTTTGAATATTAAGGACTGGTCCCATTACGGCTATAAACGTTTTGGCAGCAAGATTTGTTGTGACCTCCATCATTAATAAGAGGTCATCAAAGATTTAAGTTTAAAGCTTTTTTTAGTTTAGGTTGGAAACGTGTCCGTATCTTTGTGTCATTAAGAATATCTAATCCCATCTGTTTATGTTCGCTTGAATGCGTTGCATGATTACGAGAAATAACTAGACATTATATGTGGAATCGAGGTTAGATAGTTACCCTTCAGATGGTCTCACGTGGTTCTGTTTTGACGTGTTTACATTGTTAGAGCGTTCCCACTTAAACGATGGCGACCCCTGCGACAAATTATCATGAAATATGATCAAGGTGACCCGACTCAGTGACAGAGAAAGAATGTCGAGCCCAGATATATTCACGATATCAGTAGCTAGCTCGGTTTCTGAAATTTTTTTCGTTCCTCCCCTGATATGAAATTTTGCCATACTGATTTATGGTACGCTGTCGTCTTTAAAGGAAACGAACACCCTCAAGTCAAGTAGTTTTTAAATCAGTGAAGATGCAATAGGCTAAATCTGTTCAGCGAAACTTTGAACGATATCGCACCGATTGAGAAAGTTTTGGCTATATGAAATCTTTTGTGTGACATTTTATGACACCACCATAGCTATAATTGATGACATCATTTAGTGGATAACTCTCAATACGTTTTGTACATCACACAATTCCTATATTCTGTTGATGAAGAGAATTTTTATCATACTCTCTTTTAAGAAAGGAGCGAGAGCGTTCACTTATTATTATTATCATTATTTTTTGGTTTGGCGTCACCTGTGCTTGGGAGGCGAAAAGCGAAATGAAACACTGTAACCCTCAGGTGTCTCTCCTCCCGATTTCACTAATTGGGGGTGTGCAGGTGGACCACATACACCGGGGTTTCCCCCTACTCTTATACAAATAGTGCAGTGGGATCTTTAACGTGCAAAGGTGGTGACTCTCCTTTACACGGGACCTCCATTTAACGTCCTATCCGAGGGACGGAGTGTTTTCCACTGTAGCATAGCCTGCGTCTATGAAACAGGGGAGGGGCACGATAACACACAACGTAGGCTTCACTCATCCGCCTGGGCTGGACTCGAACCCACGGTCTTTGGTTCGACAGGCAGACGCTTTACCGACTGAGCCAACTCGCTTCTCACTTTGTTAGGGGTGAATTTTAAAAAAGAGTGCATTTAGAGTTTTTTTTTTTTTCAAATGTGATATTCACTCTTTGAGGGGTGACCACAGTGATCACTCAGAATTTTGAGTTAAAAGAGTGAATAAAGAGTGAATATCAAAATTCTTACTCTTAATTCACTCTGACTTCACTCTCTTCTGAAATTCACCTCAAACAGAGTGAACGAGTTCACTCCTTTTTTTTTTTTTTTTAAAGAGAGTACCCACGCTTAAAACTTGTGAAGGTTCCGGGTATCTGCCCCTTCCGATAATGAAATAATTTTCGCGCAGACCTTTAAGAATTAATTGGAGTTCGTAACCCCCTTCTCAGATGCGTCTTTCAACTTCAAGGCGCTAAATTTTCATTCTAAAAAGAAATCTTGAAAAGAGTTGACGGGAGAACCCGAATGACCGATTGTGGTTGTCGTCCAAATTCGGAAAGGGGGGTAAAAATAATCCTAGGGTCGGTCACTGGTACACCATTTAGTTCATCCCATGTGATTTCAAATGGAAGTAGCACTAGATAACTTTTGAGCTGCTACCCAATCTCTCACCGAGGTAATCTGTCACAGCATTGTTAGATTTCAACGCTGGTCGAATTGACGACTGTAAGCCTACCTTGAATCTCATGATTGTTGGAAAAAAATATGCCTTTGAAATTGTGATACACTCATTAAGCGATGTCAAGTTTCACCTGATGCGTCAGGTATTGAAAACGAAACAACGGCTATATTGGTTATTCGCCTCGTATCATTTCGCAAATAGCATAACGAACCCTCTCACGTCACCAATCTTCAGTAGGCAATGGAGCAAGACTGATGTTGAAATGTGTCAACACGAAGGCCAATAAATATTGCCCTAATTTTGTTTTTCAAGAATTTTCCAACTCAACCGTATAGGGCCAGTGTTTGATTTGGTAGTGTACATTGTATAATCTCTTGTTTACCAATGGGCGGTAATACTTTTGAAAGTTAATAAAAACTTGTGTGTTACACAGCTCATTGCTTCTGACCTACTGTTTTCCTTTCTTTTCAAATCATTGTCGCACTGTTCGGGTGGAAGAAGTAGAATGAAAGCGATCTAGTAATGTTCACAATGTATCACAGCAACTTATAAATCAGCAACACCTTAAAAAAAAAAACACACGCAAGTTTTTAAGGTCAGAGTTTGTTAAAGTGTTAAAGAGCCATTCCCTCGCTCTTTTGAAGTGACGTTTGGTCCTACAAATTATATCGTTCTAGCACAGTGTACTTTTACCTAAGTCTGGATATGCACCGGGTGTCCCAGAAAAAGCGGAACGGCGGATTTTCAGTACTTTACCTTCGAAAAGTATGTAATTTTTCTACATCATAGGGTACAGCATCCTCTACCAAGAAGAATAATACCGATATCATTGAATTTGGCGAGGTTTTTTTTATTCTACGCCCAAGTCATTTTCAAATTTTGGGTCAGAGATGAGAGCAAAATTAAGTCGGGAAGACCTTTCATAATACGATGTTTGAGGGAAGCCCATTGATACATGTAGCTCAACATAATTTCCATCCTGTGTTATTGATTTTGTGTCTTGGGAATCTGAATTTGTCACCAATTATCATACCAATGTTGTATAATTCTTCTTATTTTTAATATTATCATTAATTATGTTATTCTGGGAAGGGGGTATGGCAGGAGGAGGAGCAAGTTCATAGTGCTGCAGTGTTTTTTAACCTCGCTATTTATTTTATTTATATTTATATTTTAAATTGCTATTGTGAAATATTTGTATTTTTCATCTTGCCTATGAGGGCTCGCATGCCTCCGGGTAATAGTGAAGGATTTCACTTTTGCGAGCCCTGGCCCATAAGCAACCATTTCTTTCCTCTGCTCTTTACTTCTCATTTCATTCTCTTGCTATCATTTTAAAGATATTTGTATGCATTTTATTCTGTTCACTTTGTATGTCAATTGCGTATCAATTTCTGATTTTTATAGCCAAATAAATAAATAAATAAATAAATGAATAATAATAATAATAAATAATGAATAAATAAATAAATAAATAACGAAACATGCCATAATTATGGAAGACCATTCCTGGCACAATATTATTCTGCTCTCATCTGTCGCAAAAACATGCGAAAATTGAAAATTACGGTATTTTAAAAAACGGGCATAGGATCAAAATTACTTCGCCATATTCAATGATCTTGTTATCATTTTCTTCGGGAGATGATACTTTAGCCATCGGTGTAGACAAAATATCAACATTTTGAGGGTAAAGTACTGAAAATCCATCGTTCCATATTTTCTGGGACACCCAGTATTCCGCGAATATCGTCATAACAAAATTTACATCGTATGGGCTTGTCCTGTCGAAAGTGGGCCTTGGGTTCAGGGGAGCGTTTCATCAACATTTGTTGTCTGACAAGTTGTCAGATCTGACATCTTTCCTTGATTTTGATTGGCTGAGAAGCATCGTTAATATGGCAACTGTCGGATAAAACAGACTTTGTCGGATAAAACATCCGACAAATCCTTTCATGAAACGCTCCCCTGGTTATACTACTGGGTTTTTTTTTAGAGAAACTGCGGAACTGTCATTTTAAATGTTTCCTTGATTTTTCTTTATTTTATTTATAATCCAGCATGAATGTGTGCGTCTAGGTCTCCTAATGAAAAACGTAAAATATCATATCTATGAAATTTTGCCCATTGCTTTAGCTGTGATACAAATTTAATTTTCAAAAATGATAATAAAAATGATATAAATATTCGATTCACCATGTAAATTGCATTGAAAACAAACAAAAAATGTAGCAGTGCTTGTTCTTTCATAATCATTTTATCATACGTTTACATTGGACATCATGTTATTGTTCGGAACAGCCTGTACAAATAATAGCATAAATATATATGTATCTATTGAAATAATGCCTGTGTGTTTGTCGAAGATACATCACTTTTAGTCGTCGTATTCTCAGTGCTTTTTATGACAACCACGCTTGGTCCAAAGTCCAGTCATTGTGGTGTACAAACAATACGTGTGCATTTGGGAAAATGCAGTCGTACACAATTATAGCCCTGATGCAGATGTTGACTCATAGTATATATGGACATAACTATGTCGGCGGGTCTCACTGCTATGGCAGAATTGAATGGCTAAGCTTTTGCTTTTGTATTGCTCGCCTGCTTGTTGGAGATTTAAATCAATCTATAGTCTTGTCATCTGGTATTTTCAAATATTTGGTAAGATACAAGAGGAAATTTTTTCGAGAATAAGGCCCTTTTTTGTAAAATAAGCTCTTATGTGATCGAGGGTAATTTGTTCTAACTATATGTTACAGTCTCCTTTACTAAGCGCAACGGTGTAACATACTCCACTTTTGTGAGCACTTGTTCAGAGCTGTAAGTACGAATTTCCCTCTAGATTGAAGAGAGCAAAATTGGCACTTACGAAGTACATGAAAGGAACACTCTCATCTTATGTATTGAATGTTCTGTTGTAGGCATGATTACATTCCTTGCTAATATTTTCTCATTCTCTTTCGTTATTTCGTTATAGAGAGGAGTCTGAGGAGGACGAATTCGGTACGGACATTGATAATCCCGAGAAATCATCTTCGAAGGAGGAACAGCGACAGACGAACTCGAACGAAAGCCCCGATGACAGCAGGATCGGTACAGCGGCAGAGAATTCCACTGGACCGGAGAACGCGAACCAGGCAGATGAAGCAAGAAAACGAATCGGCAGTGACAGTGAAAGTACACATAGCAGCTTAGACGATTTCGCGGATGCCATGGATAGTGTGCAGAATCCTGACGAATATCCAGACAGCTATCGATTGGCTGATGGACCAAGTGATACATCACGTGATCAAAACATGGATGATGCAGTGTATCGGGATCAAGCTCGTGACATTGTGGATCAAGCTGTAGATGATGCATTTGAAATTTTAGACAATGAAGGTAAAGAACTACTGAAAAGTCATGATGTTGTCGACACCCAAAATGTTTCACAACCTTCACCAACCGATCATGCAGGTGAGGATGTGAAACTCCCAGGTGATGTGCTGGTCAAAAATGAGTGGGATAGAAACTCTAATATTGGAGTAGATGAGGCCTTAGATGATGCCTATGCAGTGTTAGACATGCAAAACATTGATGAATCGCCGAATAATGTAAAAGACGAAAATAACTTGGACAAATCATATTCAGTTCCCGTGGACGAAGATGTGAAATTAACCTTAACAAGTGCAGAAGATTCCATTCCACAATCTTCAGCCATTCCTGAAAACCAAGATGACAGACCAGAGAGATCTGGTCAGTCAGAAGAAGGAACGTCTGAAGAGAAAGACATCACCACGCTTAAAACGTCGGTGGAATACGTCACAGTTGAACGGCATGATGTGCCTAATGCTCCCGTGGTAAAGAACGCCATTGATGACGATGTTGTAGAAGACGGATCGGATGACACCACGACGTCGAGCGACGCCGACACAGTGAAGGACGCCGGAGGCGACATCAAGGCAAGAGAACAAGATTTGGATCGGGATGAAAGAACGGAGGTTGAAAATGTAGTTGCCGATATCATTTCAAATGAAATGGTGAAAGAGTTGACCTGCGATTCGGACTCTGAAATTGAACATGATTTGGACAAGGAGGAAAGAACGCATGTTGGCAATGTAGTTGCCGATGCAATTGCAGATGGCATTGTGAAGAACTCTGAATTTGAACATGATATGGACAAGGAGAAAAGAGAAGATGTTGGCAATGTAGTTGCCGATGCCGTTGCAGATGACATGGTGAAGGACGCTAGAAGTGACATCGCTGCAACAAAAGTTGATTTGCCGAGGGAAGAGGTAATGGAGGTGGGAAATGTAATTGCCGATCGCCTTTCGAACGAAATGATTAACGAAACCAGGAATGATATGGACATTCCAAACGAAGCCTTCCATGGAAAGGTTGGTGAAAATTATAATGACCTTGTACAGCCAGTAGACAGTCAAGAGGTCGAATGTATGTTAGGAAGTAGTCCAAATGAAGCATCGGATGAAGCTAACTATGACGAGAACCGCGTCAGTGTTGAAAATGTTGTCGCAGATTCCCTAGCGAAAGAGATGATACTAGACACTCTCGACGAATTAGCAATTAAAGATAAATCGACTTTAGCAGCTGATGATAGTGAACTTCCACAAACTGTTGTCGATGAAATAGCAGAGGAGAGATTAAGAAGTTATCGCCGCGTAAGTGACGGCCCAATTCCACAAATTAGAATTGACAGCGTTGATGATGATATCGTAGAGGAAGATAGTACTGCAGAGGACTTTGCTTCACCACAAAGTGAGATCAGGTATGAGACTGAAAATACAAGTGCACTTCCAGACGGAGCTGATGACCATAGTGTGCCTAATGATGGGGATGATGACTTTGCCAAAGACACCTACAACGCGAGTGATTACACTCCAGAGAGTGATGAAAACCAAAATCAAACGAAACTCAATACACAACTTCCAGTCGACGTCAATGTTACTGTAAGCGTAGTACACGATGAAGAAAAACATTTGGAAAACGATTTCAAGAGTGATGCTGAAGTCGAGTCAGATCCCGATGTGGAAATAGTTGCAACTGTGAAAGCATCACATAAGGATCCTACCAATGTACATGATTTGTTGACGAAACTCACGGGTGAAGAGATTCCTTCTGGGAAATCTGAAGACGAATTTGAAACAGACCATGATCCAAAGATCGGCATGGTTGAGTTCATGGCTACCATTGGAAGTGCAGGCGTTGATGACCATCGTGATATGGGTGATGGTGAAGTCGTCGGCATCGACCGGAGGCCAGCCGTAAACGAGGAGCTCATCACGTCTGCAGCTGCACAGCCAGTGGAGTGTTCAAGCATAGACACATTCTGCTTCCGTTCTCAAGAGCCAAATGATTTGGACAATGAACATGATTCTGATCTGTCAGTACCGCAGAATATACCGACGCAACAAATTAACGGTAAGGAAAGTTTTGACTTTCAAAGGGCAGGTTCCGTTAGTACTGCCCAGTATGAACAGCTAGGAGAAGTCCCCTCTCCGACGAATCAAGATTCGGACGGTCAAATAGTGACTGCCTCGGTAACAGTACCAAAGACATATTTAAGAGATATTCTGTCTTCCCTCAGCGGTGAAGGTTATACCGAAGCAGTGAAAGAGGAAGATGGTGGTGATGAAACTACAGATCTTAGAATCGAAGATTTTCTTCTAGCTGAAGTCGAAACGCAACATGTGGTTGATTCAGAACCTTCCGATGAACACTTACACGACAGAGAACCAATCTGTGAAAATAGTGTGATTCCTGCACCTGTATCAATAGATGATTCGAAAGACGTTGACTTTTTCAGCAACATCACAGGCCTTAACGAACAAGAACAGATCCCTCCTGCTGATACATTGGAACGAGAAGAAGTTGGAGCAGAAATCCTTTATAAGGACGACAAGGTAATTGTACCTCGACCTGCCGCTGCAGCAGAAGCAGGACCAGAGCTAGATGTAAGCAGCATCCATTCCAACGTCCCACTAGCCACACCTAGCATGGTAACACCTATAAAGGAGGAGGATGTGATTCCTACAGATGTGAGAAAGACGGTGAATGGTCATCGTAACTTGAAATCGGTTTTGAAATCACTCGGTGGCGAGCTGTCAGTGGATATTGATCTAGATGACTCTGACGTCAGCGAACCAAGCCCTCATCGCAAAAGAGTAATCACTGATGCCATGGTGAGGGAAGCCATTCAATTCCTCTTGCAGAAACCTTTCCTGTACTCCTACGGCATGTATGACAGTCAGGACAGCCTCTTCTATAAATCCCTTCTCAATGATCCCATGCTCCCCGGCGGTCGGGCATTTGCGCTGGTCAGTAACCTTGTCGGTAAAGATCTCACTCCAGAACAGAAGTCGACACTTTTTGCTCTTGTCTCTTCGCCATCAAAAGAAAACCTTGACGATGACGACTATCCATCGGACGTTGATGAACCCATCTTCCCTGACATGCAGAATGAGGAGTCCCAAATCAATTTCGATGAACTGTTCGCCTCCCTTGAAAGGAAACCAACTGAACAAGATGACCAAGTTAGCTTGTCTCCAAAACAGGTCGTGACCGAGAGCTACATTACTGATACCAGAGAGGCGATGGAAGAAGCAGTGCCCGAGTCATCCGAGAGAGTCACCAAGGGCTATCCCGAGGTCGAGGATGCAGTTCCCGAGAGATTGAGACCAGACACTATTTCATACTCAGATGATGATTCTTCTTCAGTCTCAAGTTCAGATACCTCAGGTAATCATTTTTATCTTTATCAGTATGGGTCAGAGCTAAACAAATTTTCAGTACAATTTCTTCGTAAAGTGAAACACATTTTTTTTTTGCATGCTAGATTATCAATATCATGTATTAGCTTTACACCATAGACCATTACGATACCAAACTTAAGTCGGATAAACCATCAATCGCTGTCGCAAGGAAACTTCATGCAAAAATGTGTTATTTTTTGTAATCATATTTCATTGGAAAGTATTTTTACTTTTACTGTAAAATTACTTTTTACTTTTAAAGTAAAAATGTGTTTTTACTTTTAAAGTAAAATGTGTTTTTGAAAATAACTCGGAACGAAATGTAATGATAAAAAGAATTCATCTTCGTTTCTTGATTTTTTATGTTTCTTCATATTTGATACTTGATTATTCGATTCGCTATTTCATTTATTTATTTATTCAGTTTTTTTTTTACAAGGTAGCCCCATCTTAGACAAGTACTGCTATACTTGGGGGCCCTCATTTACCATTTCACCATTCTTTTTTTTCCCCCACAATTATTAATTTTTCAGGAACGTACATCCTCGACAATCAAGTGGGACTGGTAGAAGAAGATGAAGAGGAAGAACAGGAAAGGCCAATGTTCAAGGAACCAAGAGACCCACGTGATCTGTCACACCATGCATCACGTGAATTACCCGGTTACCAGGGGTACTCCCACGAGCCATACCAAGAGGAGGAAGAAGAGGAGGAAGAGCCTGAGAAACCGCAAGCTAGTAGGATGTTCTTCATCACAAGTGCCATGCTGGCACAGATGGCCGAGCAGCAGAACGGTGAGTCGTCGACAGACAGTAATTACGAGGGGCGCGACAGGCAATCAGACTCACCTGTATCAAGTTCTAGTGAGGATTACTTGGAAGAGATCCCTCCCGGTTATGGACCAAGCAGTGGAAGGTCCTGGCCAGAGGATCCAGCTACAACGGGATACCACCAATACCTTCACCAAGATGACCCCGAGCGATCGTACCAGAGTGAGGTCCCGACTGCAGAATATGATCATGACAATGACATGAGATTTCGGCCGATTTCTGGCGGAGAGTCCTCGCTAGAGCCGACCCCAAGATTTTCCACTTCTCACCCGCTTAAGGACAATCGAGAGATAATGCATCCGTCGCAAAATGGACACCACGTTTTTAGCGACTATGACTCTTCTTCTGAATTGTTAGAGATAGAAAAACAGAGACAAAAGTTATTTCCGTCATCACCACATGATTATAACCTCCTTCCTCAAAATGAGAAGTTGCAAAATGGAAATACCATGGACAGTTTGCGTGATCAACCCTTGCCCATTCCTGAGCCTGCCGTTACCTTGAAAGTGAATTACCCTGACGAGACGACTCCAGCACGCGTGAAAGATGTGTTTGAGAATGGTGCCTTAAGCAGCGGTCAGCCTTTGGCAGGTGATTTTAAGCCTATCCCAGAACCTACCATTACCAGAGACATGAGCATACCGGAGCAGGTACAACCTGTGTTCGCACGATCAATTTTCCATCAAGGCTTACGGGATGGTGACCCGCGAACAAATCCCGCACCGGAACCACACGAATCCCTGGATAACTACCCTTCTCGTCATCCAGCAGAGAATTCCAAATCAGGCGAATATGGTCAGATAAACAGACATACCGAACCACTTAGTCAAAGCGAGGAGAGTATGTGGTCACATTCTGATTACAGAGGGTACTCTGGTTCGTCAGAAGATGGCGATTATGATGATGACACGTCCTTTGCCTCTGGGGAGCGCATGTTCGCTTTAGTAGGCCTACCAAACAATTCTCCAACCGCTGCTCTCTCAGTGAATGCCTCCATCGAGGTATATCGGGCTGAGGAGCACATGGAAATTCAAAAGAGCCTTTATTCCTATGAGATCAGCAAAGGAATCGCCGGTCCAGACGGCAAAATGGTCAAACTTCAGGAACAGTCCTTTTCCTTCGAACGTCGTTCGGACATTGTCGTAGAGTCAATAGACGGCCGACATGAGGTGACCTTTTCAGAGAGCGCCGGAGAACAATTCTTGCAGCCAGAGGAGCATTCCAGAAACCAATCCGAAAACCTTTCCAAAGAACATCCCGAAGAACTCCATGAACAGTCTTTTGCTTCCGACCATCCTTCGGACACTGTGGAAGATTTAGTAGATAGTCCGGGTGAGGGTTTCAGTATGAACGAGACCGTCTCAGCCGATTTCACTGGCAAGCAATTCATGCCGCCGCCTGCCCAAACAAGTGACTACCATCAGGAAGAATTCAAACTTGATCTTCCTTTCGACTCTGCCGGAGAAGAACTATCCGAGAGAGAAGGTCTCCAGCGGCAGGTGGAGTCATTAAGCGAACTCCTTTCGGAGAGAACCTTAGACATGCAGAAGTTCAAAGACGACTATCCATTTCTGGATCGGATCATGTCCGATCCTAATCAAACTGTGCCTGGCTACGAAGAAGGACAGCTGATTGGTTTGTTGGAGACCTACCGACAACTAGAGGAAGATGTACTGGAACTTATGAATATCTACAAGGAGACCAAAACCCAGTTTGCAGAATTAGATCGAATGGAGAGAGCATGAGATAATGTACAACCATACAGTTCTATGTCTTCAAGCTGTTTCATTATTTCTCCATGTTATCCTACTCATTCTCGTTCTCTACCGTCTCCACGTAACCCTTAATTTGCAAGTTTCATGAGCGTATTGATTGTATATTTTAGGCCTATAGCTTGTCTCAGATTATGTTTAGAATATTTTTTTTTCGATTTAAAAAGCCCTATTTTCTAAACAATTAAGTTTATATATACAGAACCGTATAAAGATCGAATAGCTAAGTGTGTTCACAGATGTTTCGTTGTGGTTCAACAACTGGTAACATTAGAACAGGACCTATTTTAAAAGCAGTTTCATCGATAGTACATTGAAATACACAGATTTTTTTACAAAAATTGTACTCGCAAATGGCTGATCACAATGAAAATGTGGTTAGTACTGTATTATGGTTATCAGAGTAGATTGTTTAAATCAATAGCTTTTCATAGGGGATATAGTGGCACCGGCAGAACCACTAACACTTCAAGCGCTGGCGCACTTTACGTATTATTATTAAGGGAAAAGGGCAACATATCACCTATATGTACTGCACCAATGTGATCAACTTCTGCATACTTTTTATTCTTTTTGACATATGGTGAAACACTTGTTGAAGCATATGTCATATTAAATGGAAATTCTCTTAATGAACGCTAAAGACTTTTTTACATTATGATTGGGGGGGGGGGAGGGGAACCGCGCGGGGGTGTATTTTTGCGTTCAGAATTAACGGCAGTGACGCAACAAAGTTTGCGCTTGAAATGTCTCGTACCCATTCTCTTCCAGTGAGCAGGTTTAAAACCTCAACCCCTCTTATGTCAATGGATTCACCTGTGTGTTATAAAGTGCGCCTTTACCCCCCCCCCCCCCCGCGGTTTCAACACTCAAATATATATATGTGGAATAATGGTGGCCTGTCCTTGTGTCTTTGTAGCGTACATTTCTCCAACAATGTCGCGTAGATCATGAATGTATTATTCAGATTATGTTTTGAATTTAATCGGGTAATAACACATACTATAATTTACTTTAAAAGCGATGAAGCCTTGAACAAAAATTATCAATTTATAAAAATACGTCAGGGTATCGATTTTAATCAGTGACAACAGGTCACAAGGGCGTCGCTAGATTGGTGTGGGGGTGTGTTATCTTTCGATCAAAATTTCATGTCCCCAAATTGATTATTCTAGACATTTTTTCTTTTCGAAATTTCTTTTAAAAAAACATTCTGATCCTTTTGCAATTATGGTCTGAAAACCCACATTCAAATTATAGCGATGCCCTTGACATACCCTATTATATTGTGCTATGTAATACATAATGTTTATGAGAACAGACTCGGTATGGTGCAGTTGAACAACAGTGTATACTGTCGGCTTCAAAATATCAAATGCATATATATGCGGCCTGTGACTTATATCAAAACACGCAAAATGTAAATCGCCAAAGAATTATATGATATGGCCTTAATAACGATGACTGCATCAGTTTCCTTGTGATAACTTCGTTGTTGTGGTTATTCTCATATTGATAATGTTATATCGATATAGTCTTCCATTTCTTCATACTATAGCCTTCACTCAATGATATAGTAAGTCTTGTGTGTAAATAGAAATTAGCCTTGTGGGTGTGTTTCTGAAGATGAGGATCAGGGCCCCGTTTCATAAAACTGTTATCAATATCAAGTTGCAATAACTGATATAAGCTACTGAAATCCTTGCATCTGATTGGCCGAGAGCAAATTTGTCATAGAACTGTGGCAGTTGTTACTGATAACAAGTTTTATGAAACGGGGCCCTTGTGCACTTTTTCCTGAAATACGTTTTTCTAACCTGTACAATGAAGCAGCTTTTTCCTAGTCAACATTTCCAAAGGGGTCGTAATTTGTTATCATATAGCATAAATTGATTCATCTTCTTCACGTATCTGAAATAGTAACAAGCGCTTTACATTAAAAAGAATTCCATGTCTATTTCCATGTTATTTATTTCCGAACCTTACCCTATTTTCTACGAATTATAGAAATGTTATACATGTAGTAACATACACTGGTATTACAGTGATTGTAGACAATTAATGTGCAACATTACCACAAATATATTAAGTGAAAATGTGCGTTGTGCACTGTTATATTTGAAGAGTTTGTTTGCAAAAGGGGTTAGATCCACTTTTGTAACTACAGAGAAAAAAGCATTTGCCAGATTTTGTACGGGCGTCTATATTATGGAAAATGAAATTTGAAAGTGCATTTTTTGATGAGTGCTCTGAAACTGAGCTCAATACTTTTGTTCAAAAGCACACAGTTGAACAACGCTCTTATATCAAGAACTCAGTTTTAATTAGAATTGGATCTAACCCCTTTTGCAGACAAACTTTTCATTTGTGCACGCCTATTATTGTTCTATCACTGATACAGTTTTTTTAATACAATTTAAATAACGAATATAGCGCCCTTTCCTGATTGTCAATCATTGTATAATTACATGAAATCAAGTGTACATTTATATTTATATTTCATTTTATATATACATGTATATTATAGTTCGAACGATTTATATTTCATGATTAGATTTTGTACAAAAGTTCATTTTTGTTAAAAGTACACAGTTGAACAACGCTCTTATATTGTCAAGACCCAGTTTTTATCAGGTGGATCTGAACCCCTTTCAGACAACTGTCATTTGCGCCGCCTATTTTGTTCGATCACTGATACAGTTTTTTATACAGTTTAAATAACGAACATAGCGCCCTTTCCTAATTGTCAATATTGCGTAATTGATGAAATCAAGTGTATTATATATATATATATATATATATACATGTATATTATAGTTCGAACGATTTATATTTCATGATTAGATTTTGTACAAAAGTTCATTTTCTAAGTTAAAAACAAGTATGTTGTAACAATTTTGACTGTGACTGTTGTCACTCGACGGTGCTTTTTATTATGGTGGCCCTGAAGTTGTACGCTCGACGACAGGTCATGTGCGCCGTGAATATCGCGACCACTGGACGCGAACTTTGCGTTCCAGTTGCGAAATTCGCGTCTTAGGTTGCCAGTTTTCTTGACTGGGAACGCAAAGTTCGCAACCCGGGAACGCAAATTTCGCGACTGGGACGCAAAGTTCACGTCCAGTGATGGCAACTTCGCGACTTGGTCGCAAAGTTTGCGTCCATTGGCTGCGAAATTCACGGCGCATATGACCTGTGTCGAGCGTACTTCAGTCCAGAACCACCATCATGACCATATTTTATAAACAATTCATTTCGCCTACGTCAAATGGAATTAGTGTCTTGAAATCAGGATTGTAAATCAAGGATATCCTGATTTTTGTGATTGGTAGATATTGTATGTTTCAAAATATTCTCCAAAAGGAAAATTATAGTTCATTGATGAAGAAAACAAAAAATGTAAATTCTGCACATTAATTGTGTGGCCATGATTTGCGCATCCCTTGAGAGACAGATGATGAAAGCAAACAGTGGCATGAATGGCCTGCTCAGTGAAGAGCGTCTTAAGGGGTGTTGCAAGAAAGTTGCAGTCGATTGCAAGTTGCAACGGATTGTCACTGGCCAATCAAAATCATTGTTGCATGCATGTCTTTTTAAAAGGGCAGACCCTGAGCCAATCAGAATGGTTGTTTCAAAATTAGCAGTTATTTGCAATTGATTGCAACCTTCTTGCAACACCCCATATGTCTTTGTGAATGTGAAACACCTATAGAGATCTACAGCCCACAGCACTGTATTTACATTTCTCGCCAGCCACCTGATAGCTATCCGAAGAGTCGTGAGGCCGGAATTTTCGGTCTAGAGTATTTTCGGTCTTACTGGCATTCGGCTTTGAGGACTTTTGGTCAAGTGCCTCTATACGCATTACAGGGATTTTTTTCTTTTGTGATATTATATATATTGATATGTATTGTGTTTAAATTTTGATAATTTAGTTAACATTTAATTCTAATATGATTTAAATAGACACATTCCGTCTGTTGTATTTGAAGTTTGATAATTTAGTTAACATTATTGTAACTCTTATTGTTTAAAGGTTGCGAGGAGATCTTATAAGAGGCAAAGTCTGTTATTGACCTACTATATACATTTACACGCAAATTATTATTTCTGTAGATAGACTACAATGTATATTTGTATACTTCAATTACTATATTTCTATCTATATATATCTCTAAATCTAGTTATACCAGACTCTCTGTAAATAAACACCAAATCACTTGTCCTTTTTTGTAAAGTTTGTATACGAAATAAATGGATTTTAAAAAAAAATATAGATGAATTTGCAAAAATACTGATGTGTTTTTCTTCGTTTTGTTCCTCTTAAGTCTAGCCGATATTGTAGTTTGCTGAATTATTTTAGGTATCATAATTTAAAACTTACTCGTCTGAAATGATTCTTCTATTTCTTCAATCTTTTCACATATAAAGTTACAGAAAGCAATAATTTTGATGTTGACCGAGAAAGCCGAGGACCTCCCCCCCCCTCCTTTTTCACAAAATTTTCCGCTAAATTTGGGAGCAAAAGGAGGCATTCGTAAAATCCGAAGACCCTCTTTATTGTCAGAAATTATTTTGTCAGGTTTGCCCCCCCCCTCACTCTTAAAGACAGATTCCTGCCGTGGCCCAACTCGCCTCTCTTCTCTTTCTGCCTCTTTGTTTGCTCCCATCCTCTTTCTTAAATTTTGGTATCCTTTCTGACCCCTTCCTCATTAGCCCCCATTGCCCCTATGACTATTTCTATTAGCTTTTCTCATTCCTTTTCTCTTTGTGTGTCACCCTTTCTGTCTCTTTCTTCATTTGCCTGATCCTCTCCCCCTAATTAGCTCCTCTCTTCCTCTGTGTACCTCCTTCTCTATTTGGAATTCTTTCTGCCCTTTCTCTCATTAGCCCTCATTGCCCCCATGTTTATTTCTGTTAGCTCCCCTCTTTCTTTTTTTCTCCCTATTGCTTTGTTTGTTATACCCTTTCTGTCTCTTGTCTCTTTCTTCCTTTGCCCCACCCTCATCTCTCTCCTCTCTGCCTATCTCTCTTTATTATAGCTTCTCTCTTTTTCATTCTTTTTCTCTCTAACCTTTCTGCCATTTGTTTATTTACCTGTTCCCTCTCTCTTTCTGTCCCACCCCTCTTTCTCTCTCTCTCTCTCCCACTCTGTATTCTCTTTAATCGTAGCTACAAATATTATTTGCGTATTTTATTACTTTCATTTCTGGAAGACAGATGAAACAAAGTGTGCAAGGACTGTACTTGAGTATTGGCTACATGGGTCGTCCCATATGCATGTAATCACGGCTTTTTATTAATTTTTCCAAGTGAAAGAGTTTCAGAGATTGTGTTTGGATTTCCTTCTATTGTGGTTGCTTAAACTTCCCGTCTAACAACGAACAGATATACAAAGAACGAAGCAAATTTTGTAATAATTATATAATAATCGTGCAAAATATATATACACTAATTTCATAGCTTTAAATTTAATCATTCTCTTTTGTTATTATAAGTTTTAATAATCATTCAGGGTAGCCTCTTCAGTTATATAAACTGCTGTCCTAGAGGGCCCAATGTACATGTACTGCTACTGTTTCATTTCTTTCTTAGTCCTATAACTAGCGAATTCTGTTGACATGTCTTAACACACACATTTTACCCTAAATGTAAGATATACACAAATTATGACAATATTATAACTCTAAAGCAAAAGTTAGAAAGCTAAAGCAAACACCTGGACCAAACATAGAATCTAACCGTCACCTTCTAATCTAAACTTAATCTACAAAACTCAATACCCTACTTTTTCGTCGAAGTAAAGCATGAAGCAATCAGTACGGTCAATGTACATGTAATTATATTTACTGCCCCCAGCTCCACCAGCTCTCAAGCATGTACAACATGTTTTTATTTACACTCATGGCTTGCTTTCTTGATGCTAAGATAGGATTAAAACTTTTTAAAAACTTATTCTTTTGTTTGTATTGAAACATTATATCATGTATAAATTTAGCTTTGCGTGATCAAATATTCACTCACTGTACTCATATTCTCATCACATCCTATCTCTTAAATAAAGTAGTATTATGGTTTCCAACAATGGGAAGGATATGAAGACATCTAAAAAATAATTGTTTCCTCCGCACCAATGAATAAATGCTATTTTTTTCCAGTACTGAATTAATTTTAATTTTACACAATGTAACAACCACAGACTTCTTATAACGGTACAGCTCATATTTACAAGCAGAGGCGGAGGAACGTGGGACTCAGACAATTAAAGAGGGGGGTGCACCTTTGGTGGACGAGAAATGTCCTCCACTTCCGCATTGGCAAAGCACTATTCTCCGCCGCCATTGTCTACAGTGAACAGGTAAATCAGAGAAAACGTGGCGGCAAAAGCCCGTGGGAACGGGCCAGTGCTTGCTACAAGAAAAATTACTAAATGTACGTAATTATTCATCGAATGAGACATCACAGGATTTTAATTGAGAATATAATACATATCTTATAAATTCGTAATTTGTACATTGATACTAATCTAGATTTTATGTTAAATAATATAATGTGTAGATAAGAAAGAAAAATAAGTGTACATAAAATTATGAATCGAATGCATCGGATATTAATAGGAGGCTCATACTTCACCCCGCCCCTTAAGGAAGTAGATGAAGCGGGTGATTGGAGAAGGGTCTTTGAAGGCGCAACCACCCCATCAACCTCCTCCGAATAAGGAGAGTTTGCCATTTATAGTACCAAAACTTAGTTTAGACCGAAAAAGAAAAATTTAGTAGGTTAGAATTCGCATTTTAGAGTACGTATACCCCGATCATTATCCTCCCCCCTTGAATCGTCGACTCTTTATACTCTAGTTTTTGCACTGCCTATCTAATCCAAGCTGTGTAACCGTGATATAAGGGACGAGGGGTCGTAACGACCATGAGAATTTCTTTACTTTTTGCTGTTGTTAATAAATAAAGCCTTTTTATTCTGGAGCCTTCGAGAGCCAAAACTTGTGAATTTGCCTTTATTTTTCTAAAAAATTACCCGCATATCGCGACCCTTTCCAAAGAACTTCCCTAAGATTTGCCCCCATCCCGATGCTGATGAGGCTTCTCTACAATTGTTATTACTATATTCAGAAAGCAAAGGTGCCCGAATATCCCCATATATATATTGACATCAAATAAATAGAAATAAAACAACAGAAATAAAATAAAAGAAATAAAAGTGTATTTCCACGAGAGTTGCCAAAGCTGTTATATATGTTACCTGATCACAAATATATATATATATATATATATATATATATATATATATATAAAGAAATTCGACGATTGCAAACAACTTTGGCAACTCCCTTGTAAATAATAAAGATTGAAAGAAATGAAAATGGGAGAATAATAATTGCATAGCTCTCTCAATGTTCAACAGAGCTGTCATCCATTTTGAATCTTGGGTTGAAAAAATGCCTCCGCCGGGAATTTTTTCAACCCAAGATTCAAAATGGATGATTTTTGCGTCCAGGGGAGCCATAAAATTCCAGTTTGGTACAATTAGCGCTAAGCTGACGTCGAGGGGTGTCGTTTTGTCCCACATTACTCTTGAAATAATAGAGAACATCTCGTAGAGTTGCAGGCTCCTCGCTAGTTATTTTCTTCAAGTCCACGAATCCAGCACTTGCACCCTCGCCGATAGAATGCTTCTCTTGCAAGATTTGACTCTCATAACTAGCGTAGGCGACACTTGGGGAATGGACACAGAAATAAAAATGCATGCTAAAATGCATGCTACCTCTAAAGTCACCAGAATGTGTTCGATTCAAGACCAAGCTGGCATTTGCACCAGGACGGCTCCGTGGTGGGTTGCTCTTAGCCTTTGATTGCATCCACTTTACACTTTCAACGTGCTCAGCAAACTCTCTGAGTTGGAAATACTTGGCTTCTTTCTTGAGATGGTCGAATTCATTGCTTTCAATGGTACTGAAGATACCGCCGTCTCTGAGGTACTGAAGGACACGGTGAAAATGGCTCCCATCTCTATCCATGACATAGTTGCCTTGAGAATCTCTGGCAACTGTGTAATCTCCATTCAACATTTTAGTGAAAAATGAATCCTCCTCCCTCAGCAGTGTCCTTCTGGTTGTGTTAAAAAGATTCCCGTTATCAAACATCAGCCCTATTGTTTCGCTTGTCGACAAAGGTCTTCCAATCGAGAGTTTAAGTTCTTGGAGAAGGAAAAAATCCGCCTCGCGTTCCAGCAAACCAAACTCGCTGAAGTTTGCTGGTACGACCAGCTCCCCGCATCTCAAATAGTTCAAGACATGTCGGAATATCTTACCATCTCGGTCAATCAAGTAATTTCCTTGGCCATCTTTTGCAGACGGGATGCTATGGTCCAACATGGCGGAAAAGAAGGTGTTCGGATAGCGTGTTAGCGTGGCACGCGATGTCTGATAGATCCTACCACCGACATTCAAACCAACATAGTCACTGAAATCCGTGGCAGAATCCATCCCTTCTAACACTGTGTTGAGGTCTTTCGGTAATTCTTTCCAAGTAGCAAAGGAAAATGCACATAAGGTTTTTCTACAACACAGATCTAGCTCTGCAGGTATCATGAACAATATGAGAACAGAGAACTAATTCATGGCGATTAGTTCCTTGGGTGCCCTGTGTACTTTACCCTCCCCCAAATGACGTCATCTACTCATCTGCATGGGCGGACGGTGAGGGGGCCGGGCTAACACTGAAATTTTCTGACAATTAAGACAAAAAGTTCCTCTGCTTTTTCAGGCGCCTCTGTTAACATAAAAGTTTTTTTGACGAGGGAATAAACAGCTCCCTAACATCATCGGGCGCCTTTTTCTACTCCTTTTTGTTACACCGAATCGGTAGATAATTAGATGCAAAGTAGCTTACCGAGAAAGCCACCCACACCGCCCGTTTGAATCCGATACACCAATCAGAGTAGACAATTCGAGAGAATTTATGAATATTCATGATTCACCTGTGCCATTCTTTCGAAGTGTACGTTGTATAATAACAATCGATCAGCTGAACGCGCGAACCACTATGCGTAGGTTGAAATGAAAAAGGAGAGAGCAAATTTTTTTTCATTTCATTTCATTTCATTTCATTTATTTCCATCAATAGTTTAAAAATACATATATACATAGTATAAAAACATAAGATAGAGGAGACAGCAAGAAAAGCAAGAGCTTTATGAACAGCTGCCACCTAGATATAAAAAAAAATACAATAGCATAAAAGAAATAGATGTAGATGGGCAAAATAACTGGATATCATAAAATAAGTTATTAAAAAACAACAACAAATACAATAAAAAGTTAAACAACCAGGACAAGCCCAACACAGACAAGGTATAATGCCAGACAAAGAGCCTAATATTGCTTCAGTAAATATGACTTATAGTTACGCTTAAGTGAATTTAAAGATGGACTTGTCTTTATAGCTGGGTGTAATTCATTCCAGATCTTAGATCCCCTATAAAATACACTTGTTAGACCAAGATTAGTTCTGTTTAAAGGTAAGTGGTAATCAGAAGAGCTTCGAGTACTATAAGAATGGAATTGGTTATTGAGTTGGAATTGCTTAGCAATCGCCATTGGAACACGATCATTGTGACATAGGTACATGAATATTACGATATTAAATTTGTTCAAATCGAATACTTTTAACAGACGCAATACAGCAAAAATAGTGGAGGTATTGGCAAGATAATGGGCATGATAGATGATTCTTACAGCTTTTTTTTGCAGTCGAAATAGTCGAAGCATAGAGTAATTAGTTGAATTTGCCCAGACAATATTACAATAGTGAAGATGGGGTGTTATAATAGCATTATAATTCATCCGCAGTATATTTTGAGGAAAATTATTCAACTTATACAATATACCAATACATTTTGAAATTCTGTTACATATCATATCTATGTGTTTATGCCACAACAATTTCGAGTCAATTTCGATTCCAAGAAATTTTACTGAATTGACAAAATCTATCCTATCCTTGTCAATAAATATCAATAAGTTACTTGTTTCAATAGTTTTATTTGTAAAAAGCATGCAATGAGTCTTTTTAATATTCAAGACCAACTTATTAGTGATTAACCATTCATTCATTTTCTGTATTTCAGTGTTGAACCCAGCGATTAAAGAATTGAGATTGTTATTTGACATAAACATGCTAGTATCATCTGCAAATAATATCAATTGTAATTTAGACGAGGCATTGCACATGTCATTTATATAAATCAACAATAATAATGGGCCAAGGATAGAACCCTGAAGCACTCCACATTCCAGGCTGCCAAGATCTGATCTAGTATGATTAACTAATACGTATTGACTGCGGTTTGATAAATAGCTACATAACAACTGCAAGGGAACACCTCTAATGCCATAATTTTGTAGTTTGTCTAATAATATAAAATGATCTAAGGTATCAAAAGCCTTGCTCAAGTCTATAAATAAACCAATCAAAAATTCATTTGAGTTGAAGGCATCTCGAACTTTAGAAACTAAATCAATAGCTGCATGGGATGTGGAGTGTCCAGGTCGAAAACCATACTGGCAATCAGAAATTATGTTATGTTGATTTAAGAAAGTTGATAAGCGATTATATATGCATTTTTCAAGTATTTTGGAAAATAATGGCAAAACTGATATTGGTCTGTAATTATTCAATTCACTTTGAAAGCCACTTTTAAAAATCGGAACAACTCGCGCAATTTTTAACTTTGATGGAAATTTACCAGTTTCAAAAACACAATTAAAAATTTTAGTCAATGGATAACATATAATGTGAATAATATGCTTGACTACTTTGATATCAATTTCATCATAACCAGGGCATGAACCTTTATCAAGAGATTTAACTATGTCAATAATTTCACCAGGTGTTATTGGATTTAAAAATATTGTTTCAGAATTTGATTTTAGATATTGCATATAACTCCTATTTGAATTGTCATTTAGAAATTTATTCTTCAAAGACATACCAATATTTCTAAAATGTTCATTGAATACTTGAGATATTTCTTGGTTATCATAAATTACTCTGTCACCAATATTAATACTTTCTATTTTTGTTTGTTTCTTTTTCTTACCAAGTGCTGTATTAATAATTGACCAAGTTTTCATCAAGTTCGACTTGACTTTAGAAAATAATTGTTTGAAATAATCATCTTTAGTACGTTTAATCTCATTGTTAACTTTATTTCGAAAACATTTATAAGTTCGCTCTCTATAAACTGTAGGATTTTTTATGTACTTTTTATACAGGAGATATTTCTTATTGC
>CM057161.1:12543536-12653754 GCA_029962745.1 Echinometra lucunter | reverse complement strand
GATATTTCTTATTGCACTGTTTACGCAAGTGCTCATTGAACCACGGTTTATCTTGCCTTTTTTTAAAATAGCTCTGTATTCTAGGAAAATGTACATCATATAGCTTTGAAATTGGAATAGAAAATTATCATAATTTAAATCAGCATCATCTGTATCAACATGCCATACAGTCTCAGCTAAATCATGAGCAAAATTGTGATGTGACAAGGTTTATAATACGTCTAGTATAAACACTATCATTTGAATGAGAAGTGTTATTACTCAGACAAAATAATAAATTGGAAAGTGATCAGAAATGTCTACTAAAATAACTCCAGATAATAAACAACAGGTATCATTTGTGAACACATTGTCAATAAGAGTGGCTGAGCGATCAGTGATACGTGTTGGAAGGTGAACAGATGGAAACATTGATTTAGTCAAGAATACATCCAAGAATTCAGTGGCTTGTGAACAGGTTTTTGCATTGAGCAAATTTATGTTGAAATCACCAGCAAAATATAGGAGTTTGTTTTCCTTACTCGTAGAGAGTAATATTAAATTCAGTGATTCAATGAAAGATTCAAATGTGAGTTGGGCGGTCTGTATATAACACCAAATATAACATTCTTAGGTTTCAGCTTAATTTCTAAAAATATACATTCAATGAACTCTGTGAAAATATAGATCATCTCGATGAGAAAATATAATATCATCTCGAATGAAGGCACCAACTCCACCCCCTCTACGTTCAGGACGAGAAATGCCCATAAAAGTATAACCATCAATGTTTGGGGGTAAGTCAGTATCTCTTAACCAAGTTTCAGTTAGTCCAATGGCACAAAAATTCAAATCAGTACCATGCAAAAATGAATATAGATTATTGAAATTCCTTTTATACTTCTACAATTAATATGTAGGCATGAAAATTTACTACCAATATCATGTCTAACTTGCTCCTTGGAAACAAAGTCATTAAATTCACTCGGGAGCAAGTATCTTTGATTTGGAGCTCTAACTTCATCTTCACTTTCAACTGGAGATAAAAGATCATTGATTTTCGATAAGTCTACATCTTTCAAGACATTTTCATACGAGTGTTGGTCAGGCATTACACAAATAAATATAACAACATGAAACACACAAAGATTAGGACATAAAATTCAATATAACACAAGGTGATAAAATGAGTTTGGTTTATTACGTTTCCTTTAAAAAACCAGATGAATCGAATCCACCGGGGAATGGCAAACATGGATAATACTGTTATGCATCTTAAAAATAAAAAAAGAATATAGATCTACTTATTTAGCAAAATAGTGAATACAGCTAGACATTAAATTATTTCCTTTCTTCAATAATCTATCTGTGTTATTGAAAATTGAACTAAATATTATTCATTATTTAGTATATTTGAATATTTATCCCCCTCCCGTAATTTAATGAACGAATCTATATAACACACCGCGGCTAAAGCAGTTGCGATTGGTCACGATCGTCGCTAGCTGCTGTATATGTAAGACCTCATACAAATGCAAGAGCTCCGCAAGTAAGCGAAGGTCCACTGATCACTGCCATAAATGCACGCTTTTAGTCTATTTTTCAAATCCTGGTTGGCAAACAAGCAGCGCGCAAGGCCTTGCCCAAAGGCTACCTAGGTAGGTGTCTTAGATTTAGAGTAAATATACTTAGCCAAAATATTGAACTGAATACCAAATTTTGCTGAGTATTTTATCTTAGTAAAAAACTAAGAAAAATACTCATATTTTTGACTTAGATATTGAATTGAATACGGGCCCAGGATTTTAAAAACCAGGATATTCTGATTTTTGTGAATTTGTAGAATGATATTGTATTGTATGTTTCATAAAAATTCACCAAAAGGAAAAATAAATGGTACTTTATCCTTGATCCTTGGCATTGCAACACTATATTTTAGCAGTGTTAAAATCTTACAGATGTTTTACGGGGAGACTAACTTTAAAAAAAACTAGTGCTATGGGGACGTATAACAATGGGATTTATTCCGTCAGGCGTAAACAAACAGTTAGCGGGACATCAAGCACGATTATCGGTACATTT
This sequence comes from Echinometra lucunter, assembly GCA_029962745.1. Lineage (NCBI taxonomy): Eukaryota > Metazoa > Echinodermata > Echinoidea > Camarodonta > Echinometridae > Echinometra > Echinometra lucunter. The sequence goes on along the minus strand of CM057161.1, from coordinate 12,651,693 downwards.
TGATGGCATAAAAACAAAAGATTGTCCTCCTAACACAGTTGTTATGTACAACTATATGTTCCATGGCATTTGCTCCGGTGACAATTACTCCCATGGAAAATCTGCACGTTAAGTATAACATAAAACCTAACCCAAACCTAACACTAACCGTAATCCTTATCGTCACATCATTCTGAACCGAAACCCCTATCACAACAACTCTAACCCTAACCCTATGTCTTCAAAGAAAGTAAGACGGGAGCAAATTATCGCAGTAGCAAATGTTGCGTCATCGTGCAGGTTCATGTATTATCAATATCTGATCAATATCGTATATGCAGTGGGGAGGTGCTTAAATCATGTCCTGTAATTGAACGGTTCGATTTTTTTTCTCTCTTGTATGGATAGCAATGTCCTATTTGGGGACATTCCAGTTGACCCGAGGTTCTCGCAACCGAAGATCCATGTGACCGAATTTTGCGATCTCATGAACCTTCTAATGACCAGGAAAGCGTTTCATGAAGAGCCTTAATATCACTGACTAATTTGCTCTCAGCCAATCAGCTGCGAGGATTTTCAGTAGCTTATAACATTTTTCAGTGAAAATCACTGACAAAAAACTCTTCATGAAACGCTCCCCTGGATGACTACAGAGATCTACAGCCCACAGCAGTGTACATGTATTTACATGTCTCGCCAGCCACCTTATAGCTATTTTAAAAATCGCGAGGCCGGAATTTTCGGTCTAGAGTATTTTCGGTCTTACTGGCATTCGGCTAAGAGGACTTTGGTCAAGTGGCTCTATAAGCATCACAGGGATTTTTTTTTTCGTTTATATTACATGTTGATATATGATATATATTGTATTTAAAGTTGGATAATTTAAATAACATTTAGTTCTGATATGATTTATAATAGACACATTCTGTCTGTTATTTTGAAGTTTGATAATTTAGTTAAAATTTAACTCTGATTGTTTAAGGGTCGCGAGGCGATAAGAGGCAAAGTCTATTATTGATCTACTAAACACAACAAAATAAGTAACTCCCCCCTAATTCAAAATACCATAACTTTTTACACAGATGCTTTGAGGAAAATATTTGGCAGGAGTGTTCCTACAGTTGTTGACTAAATTCTGATTGAAAATGAGATTGATCTGTCAAGTCATGCATGAGTGAGCAGACATTAAAGGCAAAAATGTCACTTTTCAAAAGTCAAAAGAGTCATGGGGGGGGGGTGTGTGAAACAAGATTTTTCTGGTGTTTGTTTAACTGCTGTTGATGTTTTTCAGGGTTGCGCCATGGTTGAGTGAGAAAATTTTTAACGATGAAGCAATAAATGCTAAAAATTTACTGTTTAATGCCGGAAAAATGACTACCCAGTATTTTCACATAATGTGCTGACTCGTGTTGGTTGATGCCAGTTCTTTCCATAAATTGAAATGGATTTTGTAGACTTAGGAGGGCTGAACATCATTTTCCTCAAAAAAAAAAAACTGTGTTCACCCAACTGTCATAAACATGACAAGACAAGACATAGAAATCACTGGGTCAAACACTGGAAGAGACCAAATTTTTGCCAAAGTTAGTTTTGTTTCACAGACCGCCCAAATGACTCTTGTGACTTTTGAAAAGTGACATTTTTTGCCTTTAATGTCTGCTCACTCATGCATGACTTGACGGATCAATCTCATTTTCACACAGAAATTAGTCAGTAAGTGTAGGAACACTTCTGCCAAATTATTTTCCTCAAAGCATCTGTGTTTAAAAGTTATGGCATTTTGAATTAGGGGGGGGAGTTACTTTTTTTGTTGTGTTTATGTACATGTACACGCAAATTATTATTTCTGTAGATAGACTATAATGTATATTTGTATATTTCCATTTACATATTTCCATCTTTATGTCTCCTGGACCCTGTTGCATAAAAAATACCATTCATGGTGACCGCCATCAGTGGCACCTTCCATGGGAACCTTGGATTTGATTGGCTGTGGACCAATATTACCACGGTAGTTACCATGGATGGAAGAGCTACCATTAATGGTCAGTTTTATGCAACGGGGCCCAGATCTACCGTTATACCAGTCTGTCTGTAAATAAAAACAAAATCACATATCCGTTTTTGTAAAGTTTGTATACGAGATAAAATGATTTTTTATATAGATGAATTTGCAAAAATACTAATGTATTTTTCTTCCTTTTCCTCTTAAGTCAAGCCGATATTGCAGTTTGCCTTATTATTTTAGGCATCATAATTTCCAACTTACTCGTCTGAAGTGATTCTTCTATTTCTTCAATCTTGTCACATAAAAAGTTACAGTAACAATCATTTAGTGTCGTCCGAGAAAGCTGAGGACACCCCCCACCTTTCTCTCTCTCTCTCTCTCTCTTCTTATCACAATTTTTTTTTTGCTAACTTTGGGAGCAGACGGAGACATTCGTAAAATCCAAGGACCCTTCTATTGTTAGAAATTGTCAGGTTTGCCCCCATCACCCTTAAAGACAAGATTTTCTGCCGTGCCCCCGACTCCCCTCTATTCTCTTTCTGCCCACTTTCATCATTAGCTCCCATTGCCCCTGTGACTATTTCTGCTTTGCTTTCTCAGTCCTTTCTCTTTATGTGTCGCCCCCTTTCTCCCTTTCTTGTCTCTTTCTTCATTTTGCCCCAACCCTCTCTGCTTATCTTACTCTCTCTATTAGCTCCTCTCTTCCTCTGTATACCTCCTTTATTTGGAATTCTATCTGCCCCTTCTCTCATTAGCCCTCATTTGCCCCCCATGTTATTTCTGTTAGATCTCCTCTTTCCTTTTCTCTACCTATTTCTTTGTTACCTTCTGTCTCTTGTCCTTTTCTTCATTTGCCCCACCCTCATCTCTCTCCTCTCTGCCTATATCTCTCCTTTTGATTATACTTTCTCTCTTTTTTCATTCTTTTTCTCTCTAACCTTTCTGCCATTTTTTGATTTACCCCGTTCCCCCTCTCTTTCTCTCTGCTCCTAGCCTCTCTCTCTCTCTCTCTCTCTCCCAGTCTGTATTCTCTTTAATCGTAGCTACAATATTATTATGCCTCGCCGCACCGTAGGTGGTTGCCGGAAGGCATTATGTTTTCGGGTCGTCCGTCCGTCCGTCCGTCCCGTTCCCGTTTTCCGTTCTCGCGATAACTTAACGAACCGTTTTTTTAACAGATTCAACCTTCAAACTTGGCTCGTGTATGCATATGGGAGGACAATGATCTGATTAGATTTGGAGTCTCAAGGTCAAAGGTCAAGGTCAATCGCGGTAAGGTAAATACCACATAAAAATGGCTCGTTTCTCGCGATTAACTTAAGAACCTTTGACAGATTGGCCTTCAACTTGGCTCATGTATGCACATGGAATGGACAATGATCTGCTTAGATTTGGGGTCAACAAGGTCAAAGGTCCAAAGGTCATAGAGGTTATTAAGTACATAGAAGTGGTTCGTTTTCACCATAACTCAACCATTTGACCGATCAACCTCAAACTTGGCACAGGTATGCATATTGGAGGGACAATGATCTGATTAGATTTTGGGGTCTCAAGGTCAAAGGTCAAAGGTCATTATGTACATAGAAATGGTTCGTTCTTGTGATAACTCAGTAACCATTTGACGGTTCAACAAACTTGATTCATGTACATGTATGCATATGGAAAGGGCAATGCTCTCATTAGATTTGGGGGTCACAAGGTCAAAGGTCAAGGTCAAAGATGTTCATTATATAAATGAAAATAAATCAACATGAAGTGCCATTTATTTTATTTGGTAATGGCGGAGGCATAAAGTTCGAAAAACGCGTGGTCGAAGATTCATCTAGTTTCATTTCTGGAAGACAGATGAAACAAAGTGTGCAAGGACTATAGTATTGGCTATATGGGTCGTCCCACATGCATGTAATAACGGCTTTTTATTAATTTTTCCAAGTGAAAGAGTTTCAGAGATTGTGTTTGAATTTCTTTCTATTGTGGTTGCTTAAACTTCCTGTCTAACAACGAACAAATATACAAAGAACAAAGCAAATTTATGTAATAATTATACATACAATCATGCAAAATATATACACTAATTCATAGCTTTATTTAGTTATTCTCTTTTATTATTATAAGTTTTAATAATTATTTAGGGTAGCCTCTTCAGTTATATAAACTGCTGTCCTAGAGGGCCCTACATGTATGTACATGTAATGCTACTGTTTCATTTCTTTCTTAGTCCTATAACTAGGCGAATTCTGTTGACATTGTCTTAACCACACCATTTTACCCTAAAAGTAAGATATACACAATTATGACAATATTATAACTCTAAAGCAAAAGTTAGAAAGCTAAAGCAAACACCTGGACCAAACATCTAACCGTCACCTCTTAATCCAAACTTAATCTACAAACTCACTACCCTACATTTTCGTCGAAGTAAAGCATGAAGCAATCAGTATGGTCAATGTACATGTAACTATATTTACTGCCTCCAGCTACACCAGCTCTCAAGCATGTACAACATGTTTTTATTTACATTCATGGCTTACTTTCTTGATGCTAAGATAGGATTAAAACTTTAAAAAAAATCTTTTGTTTGTCTAAAAACATTATATCATGTATAAATTTAGCTTTGCATGATCAATTTAATATTCACTCACTGTACTTGGGGTATATTCTCGTCACATCCTACCTCTTAAATATAGTAGTATTATGGTTTCCAACAATGGGAAGGATATGAAGACAACCAAAAAAAAAATTGTTTCCTCCGCACCAATGAATAAATTCTAATTTTTTCCAGTATTGAATGAATTTTAATTTTACACAATGTAACAACCACATACTTCTTATAACGGTACAGCTCATATTTACAAGCAGAGGCGGAGGAACGTCGGACTCAGACAATTAATGAAAGATGGGTGTGCACCTTTGGTGGACGAGAAGTGCCCTTCACTTCCACATTGCTCCGCCGCCATTGTCTACAGTGAACAGGTAAATCAGTGAAAACCGTGGCGGCAAAAACCCGTGGGAACGGGCCATTGCTTGCTACAAAAAAAGTTACTAAAATGTACGTAATTATTCATCGAATGAGAAATCACAGGATTATAATTGAGAATATAATGCATATCTTATAAATTCGTAATTTGTACATTGATACTAATCTAAATTTGATGTTAAATACTTGATTCGAACTATATGATTTATAATGTGTAGATAAGAAAGAAAAATAAGTGTACATAAAATTATGAATCGAATGCATCGGATATTAATAGGAGACTCCTAATTACGACGCAGTTATGTGAAGTTAACGAACGCTCTACTCCAATGTCTGCAATTTGTTGTCGTTGCCGAAGGGCCGGGGGCGGGGCTGACCCCGCCCCTTAAGGATGTAGATGAAGCGGGTGATTGGAAAAGGGTCTTTGAAGGCGCAACCACCTCATCAACCTCCTCCGAATTAGGAGAGTTTGCCATTTATAGCACAAAAACTTAGTTTAGACCGAAAAAAAAATTGCATTTTAGAGTACGTATACCCTGATCATTATCCCCCTTTGAATCGTCGACTCTTTATACTCTAGTTTTTGCACTGTCTATCTAATCCAAGCGGTATAACCGTGATATAAGGGAAGAGGGGTCGTAACGACCATGAGAATTTCTCTACTTTTTGTTGTTGTTAGTAATTAAGGCTTTTTATTCTGGAGCCTTCCAGAGCCAAAACTTGTGACTTTGCCTTTATTTTTCTAAAAAATTTCCCGCATATCGCGACCCTTTCCAAAGAACTTCCCGAAGATTTGCCCCCCATCCCGATGCTGATGAGGCTTCTCTAAAATTGTTATTACTATATTCAGAAAGCAAGGTGCCCGAATATCCTCATATATATTATATATATAAAATGTGACATCAAATAAATAGAAATAAAACAACAGAAACAAAATAACAGAAATAAAAGTGTATTTCCACGAGAGTTGCCAAAGCTGTTGTATATGTTACCTGATCACAAATATATATATATATATATATATATATAAAATGTAGACAGTAATAACTTCAAAAAGAGTCGAAGGTACGCCTTGTGTAAATCCAATTAAAGCTAATGTTGGATTACACAAGGCGTACCTTCGACTCTTTTTGAAGTTATTACTGTCTACATTATTAATCATCCAACACGTGATTTTTACTAACATATTTGCCAAGGATTTCAATAGCTTATAACAGTTGTTGGTAAAAATCACTGACAAGACACTTGATGAAACGCTCCCCATGAGGCCAAAAATATGTCTCTTGCCGAGGTGGTTTCTCTCTCCCCCCCCCCCCCCCCCCCCCCCCCCCTTGTACACAAATGGGATTTACCTCAGGACTTTTTCGCTTCATATGTGAACAAGCCTTATAGGAATTAGTATCGCCGTGGAAGGCCATGAAATTCCAGTTTGGTACAATTAGCGCTAAGCTGACGTCGAGGGGTGTTGTTTTGTTCCACATTTCTCTTGAAATAACAGAGAATATCTCGTAGAGTTGCAGGCTCCTCTCTAGTTATCTTCTTCAAGTCCGCGAATCCAGCACTTGCACCCTCGCCGATAGAATGCTTCTCTTGCAAGATTCGACTCTCGTAACTAGCGTAGGCGACACTTGGGGAATGGACACAGAAATACAAGTGTATGCTATATTTAGAAGCCAAGCGGAGACCCGGGTAGTCAACAGCCCGGTCAACTGGTTGTGGTTGGTTCATCTTGGCAGTTGATTGCATCGACTGTACACTTTCAACGTGCTCAGCAAACTCTCTGAGTTGGAAATACTTGGCTTCTTTCTTAAGATGGTCGAATTCATTGCTTTCAATGGTACTGAAGATACCGCCGTCTCTGAGGTACTGAAGGACACGGTGAAAATGGCTCCCATCTCTATCCATGACATAGTTGCCTTGAGAATCTCTGGGAACTGTGTAATCTCCATTCAACATTTTAGTGAAAAATGAATCCTCCTCCCTCAGCAGTGTCCTTCTGGTTGTGTTAAAAAGATTCCCGTTATCAAACATCAGCCCTATTGCTTCGCTTGTCGACAAAGGTCTTCCAATTGAGATTTTGAGTTCTTGGAGAAGGAAAAAATCCGCCTCGCGTTCCAGCAAACCAAACTCGCTGAAGTTTGCTGGTACGACCAGCTCCCCGCATCTCAAATAGTTCAAGACATGGCGGAATATCTCACCATCTCGGTCGATCAAGTAATTTCCTTGGCCATCTTTTGCAGACGGGATGCTATGATCCAACATGGCGGAAAAGAAGGTGTTCGGATAGCGCGTTAGCGTGGTACGCGATGTCTGATAGATCCTACCACCGACATTCAAACCAACATAGTCACTGAAATCCGTGGCAGAATCCATCCCTTTTAACACTCTGTTGAAGTCTTTCGGTAATTCTTTCCAAGTAGGAAAGGAAAATGCACATAAGGTTTTTCTACAACACAGATCTAGTTCTGCAGGTATCATGAACAAATGAGAACAGAGAACTAAGTAATGGCGATTACTTCCTTGAACGCCATATGTGTTGCTTTACCCTCCCCCAAATGAGTCATCTACTCATCTACATGGGCGGAAATCTATCTTGAACGGTGAGGGGGCCGGGCTGACACAAGATTCCTCTCAACCACTGCTTTTTCTTTTTTACAGAAAACTTCTTTGACAAGGGAATAAAGAGCTCCCTAACTTCATCGGGCGTCTTTTTCTACTCCTTTTGTTACAAAAGTTACAAAAGTTTGGGGACGTTCTTCCCCTCCCCCCCCCCTCACGTCCAGCAGGATTTTCGCCCAGCATGCCTGCAGTTTTGATTTTTTCCACCTCTTCATCTTATCTCATTCATCCTTTCTCCATTAGTGTTTCACAAAGAAAAATATTAACATTGCATAATAATTGACAAATACATGAGAGGAGAAGTAGAGAGAAAGAAAGAAAAAAGAAAGAAGGAGAAAAATAGTCTATTTTTAAAGAGTGGGGATGGAGATCGAGAGCAGGGGAGCGAAAAGCAGAGATCTCGGCGCAGGGGGCAGGGGTGCAAGAGTGAGAGAAAAGGGGGAGGTGAGGTAGACGAAGAGTGGGAGAGGGGGATCATGGTGCTTACAAAGAACGCAAAAATATTCCTAGGAAGTGGTGGCGCAAATAGAGATGAAAATAATGCTCCATCCTTTGTGCGTAATTTGTGGCTTCAAAAGAATTAATGATATAAGATAAGCCGATTACCTATCGACACACATACATATTGAGACAAATAACAGAGGAAATTTAAATTAAACCTACATTTCAAGCAGATGAGGACCCAATAAGAATTATACTTTGTTTTCCATAGAGAAATCGAAAAATATTATCTTTTGTCTTCGCATCAAACAATTCTTTATGCAAAACTGAATAAGATAAATGAAGGAGGGGGGGGGGGGGTCGATGACTGATTGTGGAAAAAGCGTTGGTGAAATGGAAAATTCAAAACTGAGAATCCAGCCACATGGATACAAGTCTGTTTTGAGGGGAGATGCTTGAATCAATGGCAAATATTTGCGACACCCCCTATCAAAAATATTTGGCCTTTCTGCCACTCAAAGACTTTTAAAAGCATTCGTTTTGTGAGTCAACATCAGAGGTCTACTGGCCATGAAGACTTCGGGGAGTTTTCCATCAGGGGCCCTCTGATACTCTCGCTTTAGAGCCCGATTTGTGTTTAGAGGGTCGATTTTAGGGTCGGTCACTACAAATTTTCCCTATTCAGTATCAGTCTCGGTTCGTCCGTGTTCACAATTCTTTATTCAGCCCTTCTAACCACTGAATATTGTTACAATAAAAAATAAATAAATAAAATATACAAACAGTATATATATGAACTGTGCATGCAACATATCACACAATCATGGTGAATTTGAATGATTACCATCACTGGATGAATTTAACCGAAAATGTTGAGGAGGGCGAAAAATTAAAGTTTGAAGTCCCTTTTAGGAACTTTTAGAAGACCCTTTTAGGGTATAAATATCAGAGTACAATGACTGGATAGAATACGTGACATATGTACATAATTCAATTACGTGTTAAATGAGAATCAAAATAATTCAAAGAAAAAAAAAACAAGGGGAGAAAAAACGAATAAACAAATGAATTAATCAATCAACAATGAGAAATACTATAAACAAACAAATATAAATATGGCACAGCCTGAAAAAACAAGGTATGTTTTCAGAGGAAAAAAAGATACACAAGATCACTAATGAAAATAACACAAATCATTCAACGCTTTCAATGAATACAAGCACAAAATTTGGCCAAATTTGAAAGGACAGTCCAATTTTCACTGTTGAATAGTTGATTCATTTTGTACGTATTTGGGTTATTGCGCCTTGAGCATTTGACCATCAAATGGATTCGGCGCCCCACAAATCTTATTATTATCATCATTATTATTATTATTATTAGAGTAATAGCGTTTCATATATTTTTTCTTTGCTTTTCAAAAGCATTACATTAAAAAAAGATAATGAAATTCATTGCCAATTTGATTTTTTACACAAATGTAACAAAGTCTTTCTTTTCTCCGAATAATATTCTGTCTTACCATAACTATGCCCATTTGGTGATTCAAACAACGAAATTTGCACAGGGATTTTATTTCTGAATCACTTAATACTTAAAGTATTTTTCATAATGGTTTGATGGTTTGAAAATTCGATCATTTAAACACCGCAAGTTTTCTTCGACATCACTGTGTCATTCCTGATTACCAGTTATCATTTAGTCTTAATTTAACTGACGCGCACCCGATGTTGCGTTGGACAATGGTTGCTAATGCGCGTCACTGCATGACGACCATAGTGCATGACCATGTATGTGTGCATGACATTCACTGCGTCATCACAATGACGCGATCCTCATAGTAACCGCTTTCTTGTGCATCATCTACACACACCACACTTAGAATTATTTCGCTTTCATAGATTTGTGTGCAACTTTTGATGTTTACATTCACATGCAAGAACCAACACTTTTATTATTTGATATTATTTCTGTTTCGACAAAATTACGAGAAATTCATCGAGTTGCTTTCTTCTAGATGCGCACAGCCAGACAAGGGTAAGATAATGATTGCATATGATTTCACTGGTCCAACCTGCATAGTTCTGGTGGTATGGTAGTGACGATCATGAGGATGGTTGATTTGTAGTGATGTTATTTTTTATCGTGGTGTTAATTTTCATGATGGTGATGGTGATTCCGCGTCGTCTGAGCTGCGTCGCGTATCTAAAGCTCTTTTATCTAAATGATAAAAATGAGGATGACGGTTTATTATGATCATGATTATGGTGATGATTATGAAGATGGTGTTGGTGATAAGAATAGTGATGTTCACAGTGATGACGATAATGAAGATGATCATGATGATGATTATGATGATGATGATAAATTTCGTTTTGTTGTTGGTCTCCCATGACCAGGGGCGGCGCTACAGGGGAGCAGGGGGTGACCGCCCCCTATGGTTTTTTTTCAAGTGATAAAAAAAAAACAAGAAAAGAAAAAGGGGATAAAAGAAGAAAAAGAGGAGAAAGAAAGAATAGTATGGGAATGTAAGGGCTGGATCATGCAACTATAACCCCAATTCTATCATCTAAAACGTGAATTTACCTATGGATCATCTTGCCCTCTTGCCATCTTCAAAATACCCTGGCGCCGCCCCTGCCCCTGATCAACCACTAGAGAACCCCCCCCCCCCATTCCCCACGGCCACTTCACATCATGATGATGATGATGATGATGATGTTGGTGGTGGTGGTGGTTGCAGTGATAATGATGAAGGTTGGAGTGGTGATGGTGAGGGTGGTGGTGGTGGTGATGGTGATGATAAAAAATAACGTGATGGTAACGTTGAAGATGATAATGATGATGCCAACGATAATGATGGTGAAGCTTAGGCTATCGCTTCCTAACATATATGAAAAATTGAAAAGAAAATGCAAGGGAGTCTTCCAAAGAACTGGGCTCCAAGCATAACCTGAATAATTTTACACGTTTTTATTGCAGAACACTTTAAGTCTCTTTGCTTAAAACTTCACAAAATCATCTCCTGATATTCATTACAACCTCAGGTGACTGGAGCTGATGCTGTTTTGTACTAAAGCTGGACCAGGAAATTGTCTCAAAGAGGCCTACATACATGTCGTATTTGAAAATGAGAAGAGGCTGACAAGATGAGCTCTGGACACACAAGCAACCCCTCACCGTACACTATTGAGGAGCAGCCAGAGGATGGGCAACGATCATCCACCACCCTTGGAGGATCAAATTCTCGGTCACCTCTGAAGATTCCACAAGGTTTGATTGTCAGGACTCCCAGTGGGAGAGACTCTCAAGGGCGTAAGACACCACCTCGCTTCTTTGCCGTCACGAACGAGCAGTTGCAGCGGATGCATTCATCTGCCTCATCAGCGGACAAGGAACCGTTCGGACCAAAGCACCTTAGATTCAAAGATGAGAATCAAACTCCGGAAGAAGGATCTAAGTGTTGTTGTACAATTTCTGTCAGAAAAACAGAGACAGGCAAGCCGCTAAAGCAAAAAGATATCGTAGGACATACAGAGAAGATGGGAGGGATGATAACACTTAAGTCTCTGTTAGAGGCTGAGATACGTCGGAGCAATATGACTCAGACACCAAAGGAACAGAAAGTGGACACCGAACTCAAGAAAAAGATCAAACAACTTTCGTCACCCTCTGCGTCTCTCAGAATAACAGATAGTCCTGTGGATTCATGCACACAAAACCACAGGGAATCGGCTACGGATGAAACAGCTGGTGAAAGTGGGGGATTAACATTTGTAAATCATGATGCAAGAACTGTGACAATGACTGCTTTTCCATCAGAAAATACTACATCTACCAATATGCTATCAACCACTGAACTTTTCAACCATACAGATCTTCCCAACCCTCTAAAAATGATAGATTCATCAAGATCTGAAAGTAATAGTGATGGATCTTCCTTGGGCCTGTCATCTGAATGTCGCCTTGCAATACCAGATAATAAAGTCCCCAAATGCAGCCTTCTTGATATGTTGCTCTCCTCCACCGAACCTCTAGTTAAACATCGAATAGGTGTACCATCGTTAAAGAAAGACGACGGGTATAGGAGTAAAAGAACCACTGCTGACATTCATAATCCGCAGGATCGAACATCAGCAAAGCTGCCAGACTCACCTCCGTCTAAAGGAATGGTTACTTCAAAATTCACGACAAACAGCACAAAGGAAGTAGGAGGTATGAATTCGCAAAGAGAAAAATTCGATGAAGAAAGCAGGTTTCCTCAATCTGCTAAAAGTAAAAGTAGCCATATATCAAGAAACCCTAAAGAATCACAGAGCAGGCCTACTCAGTCTTGTGCTTCAGTACCTAAAGTTCACACAGAAAAGTTACCAACAGTGCAGAGCGGAGATGTGGGATCTTCTGCTGTTCTCCTTCACAAAGCCGAATCAAATTTGACTTCGGATATATGCAGTCACTCAGAAGCCGAGCCTAATGAAACATCAAGGAAGTCAAAGACACCTGAAATTCTGGTTGGTAGCTTAAAAACTATGGACGCCTCATTGCTGACCCAGTCGAAGAATGGTGACGTGTTTCACGACTTCAGTGCATCAAGTAGCAAAGTGCCTAATGATTCTGCAGGGGTTCCAGATCTCAGTGGATCTGTGAAAAAAATAGATGATAAACCGATTGCCTTGAACCATTGTCCAAAACCATCGCAGACATCCGAAAACTCGAACGATGATACCACACCAAGACAAGATCGAAACGCTAAACTTCCTCCCAAAACAACTCTTATACTCACTCCCGTAATGACGTCGTCAGCGACTGCCGGGTCACGATCTTCGGGTCCTTCCTCCGGGCAGCTATTTGGCCTTGTTCACTCTTCGGACAACGCAAATGGACCCATGGTGCTAGTGGCGCTGGGAAGTAGGCCTCAGAGCAGTAATGGAAGCACTACCTTGACTGGTACTGGATGCAATGTAAGGGGAGGGAAACCTCCGTCTTCTACCCCGGTGATGACTAACAACATGGCACTGACTGGCAACATCAATGCAGATGCTTTCAACTGGTGGAAGAGGTAGGTGAAATTTGAAAATACATCGAATCGTTTCCTAATTTTAACCCTAACTAGAAACTAGTCTGCTAAGTTAATTGGGGGTTAGATGACGTGGTATGAATATGAACCATAGCCAAGTTTCAACAACATCCTTTGACTTGAATGGACTGACTTCTTTGACGTAACTCTATGAAATAACGTATCTAAAAACAAATACATTTGGAATCTGAAATAATGCCAAAATTTCGACAAACTGGTCTGACAACTGCAATAAAATTGGTTATTAAAACAATTGCCTTTCAGCTATGTCAGTCAAGCCTACCGAGACAAGTACGGTGATGACTGTGAGTACCACATGCATAACCGATGGGTCAGCATGACTGTTGCCGAGAAGAGTCCCTTTGTTCACCAAGTCTCGAACCTTCTCAAACCGTTGGTCGTGATACAGACGCCCTCTAACAACTCGCTAACTTCGAACCAAGAGACCATTGTCGTCAAGGCACCCACGACGAATAATTCTAAGCCGAACATCCAGAGGCAAATTAACGTCATCCCAAGATTGCAAACTGCAGGTCCAGATCGAGTTATCGCTGACAATCCTGTATCAGCAAGGGAACGTGACGTCCTAGGAGAGCTCTATAGAAGTACCAACATGGCTGATATATCTTCTGATTTCCCAATGGCCTGCAGTAACGGCACCTTGAGGAAGGTGACGAAAAGTTCCAGTGACTTTTTGACTGACCCAGCTGCCAGTTTTGATCCTTTGTTTGCCCGGTGTCTCCTTTCGGGGAGACCATATGATATTGAAAACTGGATGGCGATGAAGACAAATTGGCGAGAGACTCCCAAGTGGATTGTAGACTTCCTTGAGGATTGTGACGAACGAAAGAGGGCTAGAAGAGCTGCCATAGATGCAGCGGTGATGCGTCGCGTTGCCATGGTACAGCGCATGGCGGGAGCGCAAGATGATGATGATGATGATGATGATGATGCCGAAACTTACACCGTTCAGATGCCGCAGAAACATACTGGCAAAAAATATCCACAGTTTGGGGAAAGCAAGGAAAATGCACCAACATGTCAAAAGAATACCCATCAAAGTGAGTCGACAAGAGGTTCACTTCCAAATGTAGGTGTTTCTTATAGCAAGAAAGATAACAAATGCTTGACTCCTACAAAAGAGCAAACTGCATCATTGACCCAGACAAAAGGCTCTGAACTAGTAAATGGTATATTGCACGACAAAATAACTGGCTCCGGAAAGTCGTCACCATGCAACAAATTTCAGCGTTCTCCATTTCCTGAACAAGAAAGCAACCCCCTGGTCGTCGCACCGATCATAAAAAATGCAGCACACAAAACAGTATCTCCTAACATGTCATTGTCCATAAGGGAAGATGAAGGTTCGTCGAATGCACTGCCAACACAGAATACAGAAAACCGTTCAACGGTCAGTCAAGAGTACCGCGGTCATTCTCAAGATGAAAATGATTTGGGTAATCTTGATCTAATCAACGACGAAGAACTCTGGAACATCCAGTGCAGCCTCTTCCCGCCATGGCAACGGGTTCCACACTTCATTGATGCAAATGCAGCAGAGAATTTCTTTAAGAATCTCGGCAAGGATTCAGTACAAGTATCTGACCCACATCCACCTGATATTTTCTCCGATGTGGAACAGGTAGAGAATGTAGCTGAAGATGAGACAACTAGAATGAAGAATCATCTTCAACACAATCCTGCCGATGAAGATGCTAAGTCATTCGGGCAAGAATATGGAGCGAAACATGATAAATATTGTGGGAAGACACTACCAAGTACGTCCTCTGTGATAAAGGAGACCAGTGACACTGATGAGAATGTTTCCATTGTCCCTTCTCCCATCTCCCACATTACAAATGATGAAGGAAAGCCTTGTGATACAACGCATGTCAGAAGGTGTCTTTTCTCAGACATTTCATTCAAGAATGAATGCCAGTCAGAACGACATGAGCCGGCAGTACCAATAAGATCATTACCGACCCATATATCAAAGACCTTTGAAATTAATCACGATCAAACTGGTCGAGACGAATTGGACGAGTGGGTTGCAAGTTCAATCAATCGCCAGAATGAAATCGACATAAGGGTAGCAGGTCCTATAAGCAGAGAGGCTGAAGAGGATGCAGCCGTTTCTAAACTACTCGAAATCCTGGAGGAAAGGGGGTCATCTGAACGTTTGGAAACAAAGGAAATGCTGACGAACCAGAGTAATGTGCTGGAAAAGGGCTGGTCTGCAAGAGAGAAAATGGTCAATGCTGAGTGCTCAGTGATATCAGAAAGAGCCTGTCAAATGCATGGAACGACCGGGCGTGGATCACAGATAGCCAATGAAATCGATAAAAGGCACGAAGAAGTAAAACCGATTGCTGCCACTGATTCATCATTGTCACCATGTTTCTTGGAAAGAGAACTCGTGGAGCCCTCCCCTATAAAGAAACCTTGGAACGAAATAACGGGGGCTGAGGACAATAGCCACAGCCCCAGTGGGAAGGATAGATCACCATTTAAAAATGAAACTCAAAGAGACTTTTTCTTGGAAACCACTCATAACCTTTTAGTCGATCCTGGTATCCCTGATCCTGGCTATAGCGTAGGCCATATTTCCAGAACGACGGAAGAAGAGAAAAAGAAGTCTCGAAAAACCGAAAGGTGGCATGAAGAGATTCAACCTATCATTGCACTTGCAGTCAACTCTTCGTCCTCGTCATGTTCAGTCGAAAACGAAATCAGAAAGACCCATTACGAAGATGATTCAAGAACCACCCCTATTGTTGAACTCCAAGTATACATGAAGGGTGATCAAGCTTCAGAGAACCGGAAAGAAGACCAAACGGCAGACTTTACTGAGAAACCCAAAGTCATTCCTACAGCAGCAAGCTCGTCGGGAGAATACTTGACTGCGGATGAGATTGACCTTCATTCAGGAGGGTTCGACAACAGGAAAATACCAGAGCCATGTACTGTCATCAAGACAGAACCTTGTGATGAACTGCCACAAAGAACACCGGAGTCGAGCAGTCCAAGAGTGTTTGCAGATGGTTCGACAACGTCCGGACAGTGTGGAGACGGCGATATTTCAGTTGGAGGTATAGACAAAGGTGCCTCCAGTGAAGAGGAAAGGGCAAAGGGTTCTGCAAGAAAGAATCACGGAGGAGTAAGGAAAAAAAGAAGGCAAGAAAATTGTCTCGATGATCGACTAGAAAACACTCCTCACACGTGTTTTAATGTAACACCATCCTCAAGTGATGCATCGGTGACTTCTCTTGCTTCATCATCTTCATCATCTTCCTCATCACGTATTACAACAAGCGGAAATGGCAGAGGAAAGAAACGGAGACGAAAGACAGAAAGACGCCGCAACAGGTCCGAGTGGAATGTTGCAAGAGATGCGAGTTCTCTGCCAGATTCACATACGTCAAAGGAAGCAAAGGACAAAGCGCCTCTGCATCGGGATGTGGACAGGGATGAAGGCGATGCCCCAACTAAGGCGTGCATTAAGAAGAGCTCACCGAGAAGGAATCTGCGCCCTGATACCAACAAATCACAGCAAGATAGGTCTTCAAAATCACAATATTCTGGGCGCACAGATTACGCGGGCGAGGATCGATCGAACGATGATAGTTCAGACGAGTTCGTGATTGAAGATCAGTCACCAACGTCGCCGCTCAAAATGGTGATGCGCAGGAGTTCGAGACTGAAGATACGGAGGGTTTCAAAACTGCCACGGCTCAGATCGAGACGATATTCATCAGGAGCCTTTCCAATGAAATCTTCAAGAAAATTTACCAAGACGACGACACGGGGGAGACAGAACAGAGTTAAATGAACGATTTATACTAAATCTATACTTTTTGTAATAGTAATTTTCTTACTCATCGGGTAAGAAAGGGGATTGTTGCATTTAGTGGCGTAGTCACGAGGCTCACAGGGATATATGCAAGTCGAAGTCGAATGCGGAAGAAAGAAAGGGGGAACGAAAAAGAGAATGGAATTCAGACAGAAATTTGATATTTTATGAAATCTCTCAGTCTGCATGACTCTTCCTCCTACTCGAAAGCCTATAATCCTGTTTCAATTCGTCTAACCAGTTAAACCTGTGCCCTATATGACACCAGTATTATCCCCTATAATTGGCTAGACCCCTGCCACGCCAGTATAATGGTTGCTTTCATTTTACTCTAATAGGAAATTTGTAGTGTTCGGATGTTTGCGCGTAGAAGGAAAACTGCATGCCTTTAATTTTTTTTTATTATGATGCTCAGTTTTTTTGTTCGATTTGTTTGGTTTATAAACTTAATAAATCATTCTTCGACAAAAATAGTTGATAGTAGCTTTTTTCCGCGGTACTGTCTACAGTAGGCCTACACGATCGCTTCTAAACTGCAGATAGACAATACTGCTTTGATAAATTCTCTAACTGTAAGAACACCAGGAAAGTATATACACGCTCTATATTTACTCAAACGTAGTATTCCATTCGTAGATTCGTTAAAACCTAATATGGTGAGCGGCACATGTATGAGGATTCTTTGAAACCCGACTACATACATGTAGTCCTAATTGTGAATTTTATGAAGTTGAAGGAAAAAGTTTCAACTGTTGCACGAAGAGGTATTAGTCAAAGACAGGGGCGGCGCCAGGGTATTTTGATAGGGGGGCAAAATGACCCATATAGGTAAATTTATTTACGTTATAAATGAAAAAAATAGGGGTATTATATAACTTAGTTGCATGAACCAGCCCTCTCTTTTCCCATACTCTTCTTTCTTCCTCCTCTTTTTCCCTTCTTTTTCTCTTCCCCCCTCTTATTATCACTTTAAAAATTATAGGGGCAGTTGCCCCCTACCCTCACCCGTAGCGCCGCCCCTGGTTAGACTCTGAAAAAGCGTCATTTACGCAGTCAGACAAGCATAACGATGAATTCCTGAAAATGCTAAAGACATAATACTCGGCTATCAAATTCAAGAGAAAATGTCAGCTATCAAAAACGGAATTGGACATCTACCTCTCTCTCTCTCTCTCTCTCTCTCTCTTTCTATCTCTCTATTTCGCTGTTTCCGTCTTTCCATCCCCCTCTCGATCTATTGCTCCTTCATTACATCCCTTTCTCTTTCTCGCTAGCAAGACCTCCGTTTTCTTTCGTTTCATTCGTGCTTCTACTTTTTTGTTTTTGTTTTCGTTTTGGTTTGTTTTTTTTTTTGTTTTTGTTTTTGTTTTTTTGTTTCTTGTTTTTGTTTTGGTTTTTTTTTTTTTTTTTTTTTCTGTCTCCAAACACATCTCTTTCTCTGCTGTTTCTTTGGGCATGTATCTACCTGTTTCTTATTCATTTCCTGTTTCTTATGTTCCTCTGGAAAATTAAATTCATTTCCTTTAACTATCTAAAACAGACACAAAGAATACAGTGAAGAAAAAAAATGAACAAGTTGTAGCTCATGTCCGAGTATGATCACTCTCGAGTGCACCGACATTGTCAATTACTCGGCTGCCTCCGTTTTCATGGGAGCGCTGTTAAATTTCTGCCTTACACATGGAACGAAATTACACAAAACGTAGCGTGTAGTCAGGTGTTATGGTCTGTATGGGGTCTCTAGACCATCTGTAGAGGTATAGTGGACAAGTCTCCCGACTTTGAGCCCCAAGGTTGGGGTTCGAATCCCTGCCGCAACACTAATTTCCTTTGGCAAGACATTCATCTGCTTTTGCAACGCATCTGTTTCTGCAATACTCGATCAAGATGCACTGGAGGGGAAGGGGGGGGGGGGGAGTCAAATAGCTATTCGTAAAGTTATTCATAACTTTACGAACAGCTTTATGACCCCCCGCCCCCTGGAGTGGTATTCACAGTCCATGATCTGCAGGCATCGGGTGGGCATGTTTGGAAGCGCATAGAGACGGATCATGATGCAGTATGCGCTATACATGATAAAATATTTTGAGAGATTAGATTCACAACGTTATTTGAACATTGATGTGTACTGCATATGGAATTGCTATGATTCGAAAGATATGGGTACTTACCTATCGTGATCAGTTTACTTCCATTTGAATCGGGCGCCATCTGTGTGTGCGCCATTACGTACCAGAACAGAACAGGTCGTGCATTAAACCGATGGGAATGAGTGAATCTTAAAAGTCAAAGAGTTGCAATAAAGATTGGGAAGATGGCTGCGAAAATTTTCGCACACGAAGCACTATAATGTATACCCCTCCGACCCACATCCTTGTGGTCCCGCCTGGGCCTGAAAGACGAGAGATGTGCGCAGTTCAGAAGCTTGACCGAGAACATTTAATGGAAAGAGCAATGGGCCATTTTCAAAATGTATTCCAATTTATACACATTCATCAAGCGACGAGCGTGTACATTCACATTTTACAAATCATTGTATTCAGTAGTCAGAATACACGATGTATACATTATGCGTCGCTAGGTCAGGCTTGGGCTAACTGTATGAACTGTGGGACCAAACAATATTACTGTCTACGCATGGAATTTGCAATCCGGCAATTGAAATACCACGAGGTAAACCAGATCAATTAAGCTGACGTTCGGAACCACTGGCATAGCAGGATTATTCAACAGGGGGGGGGGGGGGGCAAACGTGAAGCATCGATTAAACAAAGGAGCATAGAGACAGGGATTTCGCTCGAATTTCCTTTTCTTTTTATAGGGGATGAACAGGGGGCACGGTCCCCTTGCGCCCCCTGTCTACGCCAGTGTTCGTAACTAGGTGCGTGACAAAGAGCAGTGCTCGTGCCGAAAATGGGTCAAAAGACGAATGTTTCTAAGGAACTGGGTCACATCATATCAAAGCTGACATCCATTTTTACAGTATGCGTAAAATAACGAATATTAATGTCACTTTCTCTGTAACATTATCCCCTTTAATTTTCCCACTAGCTCCTTCTCCTTATCACCAATATTTTTTCTCATTTTATCAACCAAGTGACTTTGTATACCTGGTCGCCTCTGCAAAAATGCAGTCTACCCCCATCATCATGTCACAAACCCTCCAAGTGATGCAAAAATTATAAATATACTTCGGAAGCACACACACCAAGCCGCATTGATCATATTCACAAAAAATGAAGATTACTTTTTCATATGTCAGGCAATCTATGACCAACACTCGCAATTAAAACTATATTCTGAAGCACACACCAAGTTATGGTGACACTGACAAAAAAAAACAACAACTGCATTTTGTCATAATCTCAGTGCACAAGACGGTAAATATAACACACTTCAATTTCTCTGCCATATCTTGTATATTTGTTTTTATTATTGCTTTGTTTCCATTTTTCTTTCCTTTGTTATCGTCATTAATTCGCCCCAAACCATGTCAATTAAAGCACCAGTACTGTATAGTTATGTCATATACCATCCTCCAAGTATAACCACTGCAAATTTGAATATTCACATCTGTATCAACAGAAATAAGAAATGCTTAAAATAACAATTCACTGGGGGGGAAATGGGGGAAAAATACAAAATTCGAAAAGACCCAAAAATAAATGCACTACAGCAGGTGAACTAAATAAAATATCTTGTCTATTGCTTTAAATGATAAAAGAAGTATAAGCAATGAAAGAGAACACATGTTAAAACCAATCTGCATCAGTATATTCTATGCTACTTATATAACTGAATTTAATACATGCTTATTTCTGTTATGAATGACTTCCCTACATTTTAGGAAAGCATTATAAAAGTATCAACAGACCAATAAACACAATATTAAAGATAAAAATATATATTTTCACAACATGGATGTTAGTTTTAAACTGCCAATTTGCAGACTTTTATGGGGTAACATTTCATAAACATGACATGATTGCCGAGTTAAAAAAAGTAGCAAATAATTGAAAACACTACTCCATTGAGTATTCTAGATATGTTTCATGTTCCATGTACAATGGTTGATTATATGAGTCAAAAATTATAGAAAGCAATAAATGGAGATGAATACATTCCATTTCTTGTGATGTCATCTTAAACTGAGAGTTGCATTTAATATAGTTTAATGCGGAAGATCCCCATTTCACCACTCTTTATCATGTTTGGCAAGCACACTCTGGCAAACTTAATTAAAATTTTAAAATTACAGTATGTTTTAGATATATTTTCCTTTATTTCATCCACAAATACATTAAAAATTACAATTAAAACCATAAAAACTTAGGATAAGGGCAAATTAGTAGTTTCATTACCAAAATATTTGTAAGTTCAGAAACACTGAATATAATTACTTCTTTTTCCACCGTCCGAAAAATTGGTATTTGATATTTCAACTTTGTAAATAATAATTTCAGTTAATATAAAAATAGACCAAATATGTTACTGTCTAAAGAAAATGGGCTCTATTGTTACCGAAACTCTACTAAATTGTCACCCCAATCTTTCAATTAAACTGATGAAAGAGGCAAAAATTAAATCGATTGCTCCTTTGTCAAGAAAAGCATAAAAGAAATATGTACAATGCCTGTAAAAGAACTGATAAGCAAATTATATATACATATGAGCTTGTTACAAATTTATACATAATGAACACAAAAATTAGTCATTCACTTAATAGTTCTAAAACGTGTACGTGCAATATCTACCATCACTTACAAAAGCAAATAAATGGATAAAACAGATAGTTGCCATTTTCAAACTTTTGAAAAATAAACTAGCCAGTTTCCAATCAAAGAAAGATTATCATTAAGAATACTAGAGAAAATCATATATAATAATCTGCAAACTATTCCCTCACAGATATGACTGTAAACAGCTATATATCCAATAACTTTAAATTGTAATTAAATCTTTCAGAGCTTTCTTTTTTAATGAAACCAATCCTTAAATCAAACTCGTTTAAAAAATTCATTTCATCCATGACTGAAGTTTTAAAAAAATATTTACAATTTTGTAGATAGAAAAATATATGAATTCTCATTATATTCACCCATACACAAAATCATATTGAACAGAATTATAAAGAACTCTCACCAAATAAAACAAGAGTAAGAATTAAATGGAAAAGGCTGCTTACAAGCAGGTTCCTTTTCTGTCAGTGAAAAGCTTAGTAATCTTAACTAATTTCTGCCTGTTCATCTCACCTGAGACATGTAAAAACGGTCAGAACTAAAAGAAAGATATCCTTGAAAACTATGACCTCACTTTATCGCATCAGAGCAGAAATGCCCTTTCGCAATGCCAATGTGTGAAAAGGCGTTCCTTCATAAATCAAAAAAGACAATTTCATCTGTCTGGAGCCAGAAGGGCATTAAGTTTGTATAAAATAATTCGAGTTAGTACCCTTCTGGCATGTAAATTTCTTCTTAATTATATCCAAAAGGAAGGTAAAAGTAACTCCAAAACAATCATAGTGTCACAACTGGATTTTCATTAGAAGAGCTCCTAAGTGTGTCATATTAAATGTGCCATATTCATTTATGATATGTGTCATATCATTATTGTGTCATATTATATATGTCATATCATTATTTAATGAGTTATCTTTCTTTTAAGGCTGAATACAAGCTCATGACCTTTATGCTTTCCAGCAGTCTTTATGATTCATGTGTAGATTTATTTTTTATTTTCATTTTTTTTTAATATTTTAAAATATTTTATTTTCTGAAAATACCATCTTGTTTGTAGACATTATTACTGATACCTCTTTATTTAGCAAATATATGTACGTATTTTGTCTTTTTTATGGTATTTATGTTTTAGAGGGACCCCAATGATTAACAGTGTTAAACCACTGATGGGGCTACCCTGTTTAAAATAATAAATAAATGAATAAATAAATAAATAAATATTCAACAGCTTTTCTCCACTCGATACATTTAGGGGTGTTTTTTGCGCTGACATGAGTTGTTATCACATTTGTAACTTCTGGGGGGTGTAACATAAAGAGATACAATCAATCTTACAATCTATTGTAACTCTTTAGTACAGGTTTGCCATAGACTTACGATTGATATCAATTGTAAGATTGTATTTTTTATGTTACAGGGCCCAGTTGTTAAATGCTCAGATAAAATTTTAAAAAAGACAGATCCAGGTCGAGACAATGGTAACAATAATGGCAGCAAAAAGCATAATTAATAATCAAGATGAACTGATACAGATAGAGGAAAAATGATACTGGAATGAAAAGAAAATTGCTATGAATTACATAAATTGTTTTTATACTTATACATGACACAATTCAAGAATTCATTATATATCAGACTACATATTTTTAGATGACAATATTCATCATTCTTCAAGAGCAAAACTTTCCATTTTCTAAAGAGAAAACTGTTAAGCAAAAGTTATATGCACTTATATTAGAAAGTTAAATTACTGCCTTAAAACTTCCACTGATCACTAATAAAGATATTTTTTCATGTAAAACCACTTATACCAAATATGCTCGTATGTGTAGATTAGATATGAACAAAACACTGGAGGAAACCTTCTACTATCATTAAGATAAATAGTGGAATTTACTTTATGAAAACTACAAAAAAGAAATGATGGCTATTTCTCATTAAGGTATCATACAGTCTGACAGCATCAGAGATAAAAGAAAAAATAGAAGCAATAAAAGTAACATCTATCCTTTCTCCACTGAATCATATGCTAACTGTTCACTAAGCTATGCATTGAAAAAAAAAATGCCATTCCATTTACCGGTACAATAATTACTGATTTTTAATGGTACATCTTTCTGCTCAGAAATGACATCTTGCTGACGTATTAAAGCAACCTGTCGACCTACTGCATTGCCTCCTATCTTGGGGACTAGCTACTTCAAGGATTATTCCTGCCTACTAGAAATACTGGACCTTCCTGTTGTCAGAGCACTCTCAGTTCACAATGTGTCAAAAGCAGTTTCAAGCAATATTTTCCAGACTTTAAAAAATATAATGTTGTTGTTACTTGGCTGGTAAAGCTGGCAATAATAAATTCGTTTTATATGTTTTTTTTTTCCACCTGAACATATCACCATTTCCTTGATGGGCAATACCTGATATAAAAATATATGCAACTGAAAAACAAGTCTTATGTAGAAGTATGATGAAATTACAGTAACATTTCAGACTGCAAGATACACACATTTTGCTAATAACTTCACTTAGACCCTCACATAAAAATTAATCACTAAAACAAATATTACATGAAACAAGGTATCTGGTAGACTCAGAAAAACCTGATAGTGAAATATTCCTGAATTTCTTGAAAGGAACATGGTTCAGTTCCTTCATCAAATTTGACTTTTTTGATAGAGCAGAATATATCATCTATCATTATCATGTTTCAAAGTCAGTATTTTCCTCACTAACTCTCACAGTGCCGATGTCACGTATATGTGATAAAGAGACTTTGCATTTTTAATCAACCATTACTCCACTTAGAAGGATGTATATGATGATGAAAATATGTCAGAGTTTAGAGGATAAATACAGTACTTAAAATATCTATCAGTCTCTATATGCTACCATAGGATTTGTTTTAGAAAACTGCAGATTTTGGAAAGGATCCATTCTAACTTTAGCATAAAACAG
Organism: Echinometra lucunter; assembly: GCA_029962745.1. NCBI lineage: Eukaryota > Metazoa > Echinodermata > Echinoidea > Camarodonta > Echinometridae > Echinometra > Echinometra lucunter. Next base: position 12,627,048 of record CM057161.1, on the reverse strand, counting down.
TAGCAAACAAATGAGAAACGAAAACGTAAAGGTTCAAGAGGGAAGCTCAGTGCTGTTTCAAAATAATTTTCATGCATGCCATTGAATTAATAGGAATACTTGGTTTCATTTGAAAGGGTAATAAATTTTCTACAACTTTTGTCCCAAACATATTTGTACAGAAGTTAGTGTTAAAGATTTGCAGGCGTTTCAAAAGTAAGAATTATTCATGATTTTGGAGAATCTTGGAACAAGCAAAACCCCTTGGCACCGTAAGAGTTAAAAGGGGTAACTGGCTTTCACACCATGATTACACTCCTATTTTAAACCAGCTTTATTGCTTTCTTTCTTCATATCTTTTCATGTTATCTTTGGCTTCCTTTTCCTTTTATGCCATCTACTTTCAGATCCCGAAAGAAGTGATTATATTTGAGGTAAAAATTCATGTACAAAAAGAAGAATCTTTCTAAAATAAAGAAGTTATGTGGCACTTTTGACTATGATCTAACCAAAAAAAAATATTTCATAACCATCATTGCTATGTTTCTTTTGATTTAGCTTTGTTCTTGTTCTTGTTTGATTGCTTAAGTTTGGCAAATCTTCCAGGTTTTTTCTCTTTTGCGATACCTTCATCTTCTTCGTGTTCAAGGGTGCCACTGGAATCAGTAGTTCTGTCTTCAGGAGCGTACCTCTTGCTTTTTTTGCCTCTTGAGAGAAAAGAACTAAAGAACCCGCCCTTCTTTTTCTTCAGGGAGCTGTCCATACTGGCTTCTGAAGTTGTGATGAGGTCTGGAGGAGTTAGGCCAATGTTGGATGAGTGCGAGCCCATCACTGATGACCCACTGCTACCCTGACGTTGATCTTTCCTGCGTTTGGATTGATTTCGCTTGAAGACGGAGGCGTACAGTCTGGCCCCTCGAGAGGGCTTTCCAGTCTTTGGACTGATCACATTAGAGTCTTCCCTTTCAAGGGAGGCATCTCTTGTATGTTGATCCCCTTCATTTGCATAGATGTTGACTTGAGGTGGAGTGGGTGAGGCTGAAGATATATCAGTTCTTATTTCTTGACTGGACTGTGACTTCGGCACTGATGCCTTTTTCTGATATAGTTTCCCTTGTTGCCCAGGAACTGATAGTGATAGTGGTGCAGTTTCAGCTTGATGAGTAGAATGAGTTGCAGGTGCTTGCTTTGGTCCAGTATCAACTTTAGGATTTTGATGTTGGACTTGGACTTCCAAGCCTGGACTCTTCTCCAAATTTCTACTCTTATCATCAACCTGAGCAGAAAATTCCTTTGGTTTGTCCTCATCAACTTTACTGCCAGTGAGGCAATACACTGTTGACTTTTCATTATCTAAGTCAGTTGGTAAAGGCACTTGTTTTGTATGCTCACCCTCTAATGTTTGATTTTCTTTGCCATCTTCCTGGGCAAAGACATCATCCTCTTCCTGCAGAATGTCATCTTTGTTATCCATGTTGAGGGTGGCATCCTCAGGGATATCAATATCGATGCTTGATCGTGGTGTATTGTTATTGTTGTTGGAGTTTGAGTCTGTGTCTGTATCATAACTGACATGGATGAAATCCTCCATCTCCTCGATCATCAGGTCTAAGTCTGTTGCGGTCTCACACTCATCATCACCTTCCCTGCCCTTGCTGGTCCTGCTCTCTGATTCCTTGGAGGGAGATGAGTTGACGGAGTTGGCTTCCCCATCGCTACCGATGTTCCCACTCATCTTCGATTCTGGTAAGATATCCTCAGGCTGGAGAGAGGAGGTGGAGGCCTTCTTACCTCGCAAGGAATTTTTTATTTCTGAGACCCATGACCCAATGGAATTTTTCTTCTCGGATGAGGTTTTCTTTTCTTGAGGTACACTAGGAACCTCTCTTTTCTCTACAGGTGAGGACATAGAGTCACTACTTTCTTCTAGATGATGTCCATTCAGAGCTACACCGGATTCCACAGCATGATTGCCATTCACTTTGACATCATGGGCATTGCCCTCATTCTCTATGACCAGAGCATCACTATTTCCATTTGCAGTATTTTGCTCATCTATGAACGACCTCCTCTTCATCTGCTTAATATCCTCATCAACTTGCAAACATAGCGCATTGATTTCTTCTAACATATCATCCTGCTTTGCATCCGTCTTAACGTTCCTTGCCTCATCCTCCCGCCGCAACACAGCCGGAGTCGATGTACAGCTTTCATCCAGTGATAACGATGTGACATCGCTCGTTGTAGATGCCATCCCGTCACTGACATCCTTTCCACTGCTTATGGATGCCTTCACCAGCCCTGCACTCATTCCAGCAGGTTTTGCACTCTGTTTCTCATCGATTATCGCAGCCTCCACCAGAGGGGGTCTATCTGCACCCCCTGATGACCCATCTTCATTCATGTAGCTACCGGTAAAACCATGTGTATCAGGGGAGCATATTTGTGAAGAATCTCCTACAATTTCACTTCCGCTACTTCCTGTGCCTTTGGCGAGTGCCTCTGTCTTTCTTCTCTTTTCTGTGTTACCCTCTTTCTTTGTATCAACTCCACCCTCTGCTCCTACTTTGCCACTGGCCTCAGTCTGCATGATAATTTTTCCAGCCCCTGCATCCCCTTCCCCTGCAGAAGACCGACTCTTGTCACTCTTGGGGCCCTTGCCTCCATCCACAACTTCCCGCCCCCTTCCATCCTTGCCACCTCCTTCCTCTTTGATGGATGCTACACTAGGTAACCTGATGCTATCACTGGTACTGGTCTCATCCTCCTGCTTGGGGCGACTGCCCCTCCTGGAGAGGTTGGATATGCTGGAAGCAGTAGACCTGAGACGGAGAGATCGCCTCTTTCCCTTGATGGGGCTCTGGCCAGGGCTGCTTTCATCAAATGACATCTTAGTCTTCTTCAGAACAAAGCCCTGATCAAACAACAAATAGCAAGAAAATCTGTTATTCTTTCTGAAAAATGTCTTATCTCTATTTTATGTCAATTACTTCAACATTTTCAAACCTTTCAGCAAATTTTGCTTGAAGAAATTCAGTCAAGATCTGATGGTCACATAAACATTTGGAGCTTTCATATACATTTTAGTCTTTATGGCCATCTTGCTTTTTCCCCAGAGAGGCAACTTTCTGTTTTTGTCAACATCTTGAAAATCTTAATTATAAAGGTCACTTAGTCCTGGTAGCAGTACATGGATACCACTCTTAGATACCCTACTAAATCCTATCTAGAACCAAACCAGAGTGGATAAAGTTGAACCAATTGTACAAATGAATACTTTCTCCATCTCAACATCAAAGTAACACTTCTAGGTCTGAATGTTGATGGCCAAATTCCCCCACTTTTTTGTTCTCTGTTTTTCTTTTCTGGGTCTTAATTATCCTTGTCCCGATATTTCCTTTCCTTACTCCACCTGGTCAAATCCTTCTTCTCTACCCATTCTAAAAGATGGTCTTGATCTCCTATGCTTGGTGTATTGGTGGAGCCTTACCTTTCTGATATCCTTCAAGAGATTATCAATGAGACATCCGTCTTCTTCTTCCTCGGCTGACTTCAGACCGACGCTAGGTACCCCTCCAGCAGCCTCCCTTGCCTTCTTCTTCTTCTCCATCTCCTCCCGTTGCTTCTTCCGCTCCGCAGCTTTCTTCTCGGATATTCTTCGCTTTGTATTATCCTACAGAAAATCAAACGAGTGTTAATTAATCTCTCTAGTCCGAGGGGATGTAAAAATAATTTTTATTGAGACAAAATGGTAACCTACCTAAAGAGAGGTTATGGATTAAGCCGCTGAACACTAATCCTGAGACAATTCAGGTTAGGGTCTGTGGCAACTGCGTGTTATAATGGAATCAAAAACGTACTGAACAGGTTAATGCAGGCCAGGAAGAACGAGCTTAAAGAGAAAGTTCAAAAGTGGGAGAGAGGGCACTTTGGAGATTTAACTACTTTGGCAGCTGGAATGAAATTACTACATATACTGATGTAAAACATAGGTGACCTTTGTTTGAGCAAAACTGGTTCAGAAATGGCTATTTAATATCAGAGAAATAAACACTGAGTTTTGTACGCGGGCATTGTACTTTATTCACATACGTGTAAACGAATGAGATTTCTGTTAGCGGGACATTGTGCGAAGCATTGTGCACTGCTCTGCGGGTAGCGGTCGGGGTGAGTGGTGGCTAACGTAGGGCAGATGGTAACGGTTGATATGTAATCATTTGAATTATTTTACTGAAAGTCACTGGAAATCACAAGTGGAATACCAGATAATCTCACACATGTATTTTTTTTATGCAAGCCAGACTATTTTCAATCAGTCTCACACCAATTTTCTTTTTGCTACCACCTCTGTTCATTACCTTTAACCCTTTCCATATGGAAAATGTGTGATCCCTTGAATTAAATGCATAGGAGTGTGAGAATTCAGTAGGCCACTAATAGCAATGAGACTATACCCTAGGTAAATATCACCATACTGCTGCTGCCGCTAGTGCTGATATTTTTGTTGTCTTTTATGTTGTTTTCCATTTCATCATTATTCATAGCGTGCTACAAGCTGCTTACTGGGCAGAGTAATGTTAAAAAAAATATCTGTTTAACTTGGCCTATAATTAATGAATTACCGTTACTTTTCATGTCCTTATCTCTTCCATTTCACCTTTTTCTATTTGTCATATTATATGTGATTTTGTCTTTCGCACATGTTGCGCCTTTAGCATTTGATAATCAAGTGGATTGAATAAGAAACCGACAGTTACTATACAGCAATGAATGAAATTTCCACCATGAAAATATGCCACTGGTTAAATGTTCATAACCTAGTCACTGCAGAGTGACTTATTTTCATTTCAAACATCTTGGGAATAAAGGTGCTTTCACACATGATGCGACAGTGTGGTACCACACTGTGGCGCCACACTGTTTTGTCTTCACACATGGTGGGACTTTGTGTCACCACATATGCTAATGAACACGCATTAACGTGTCAACTCTCAATAAGAGAGCATATTGTCGAAACTTGCGCAAGCAATCTCATGGCAACAATATTTGCGCTAACTTTTTAGAAATTTGATTGGTGCGCATTTTTTTTGTATCTAGGCAGCAAACAAATGTGTGTCCTGCCTTGGCGACATTTTTTTGTCGCCCTATACCCCATAGGCTTGTACACAAAAAAGTGTGGCGCCACAACGTGGTTCCACACTGTCGCATCATGTGTGAAAGCACCTTTAGTCGCAAAATAAACCCAATCCTCCCCTTCTCTTTCAGTACCTAACACTAACATACTTACATCCTGGCACTGCTTTATGCGTTTGGCAAAGGTCTCAAAGATTTGGAGGAACTCTTGAAGTTTGAAGGTCTTCTGATCTTCACAGAAGTAGATGGCTAGATCTTTGGAGAGGGTCTCAATCTTAGCCAGGCCAGCTTCAAGTTCTTCTACTTCTTCCTCAGCAGTCTAAAAAAGAAAGGGATGAAAGTGAATTTTCAAATTTTCACAAAGTGAAAAATGTGAAAAATGTGAAAAAGGTATAAAAATCATGATTAACATAAATTTATTGACCAATTGTAATATGTGATTCAAAAACAACGTTTCAGTAGATTTGTAAACAATTAAAGCCATTAGGATAACCATCCAAAGGCAATCACTCCTTTAAAGAAATGACCTCAGTAACCCTCAAACAAATACCTAGAACATGGTGCAGGTACCAGTAATTGTCAGAGGTTGGGGGGGGGGGGGGGGGTAATTGCCTTACAGGGCCCCGTTTCATAAAACTTGTTATCAGTAACAACTGCTCCGCCACATTTCTATGACAAATTCGCTCTCTGCCAATCAGATGCAAGGATTTCAGAAGCTTTTAACAGTTATTGCAACTTGTTACTGATCATTTTTTTTAATGAAATGGGGCCCAGGTGTAGTTGTCAATGTGGTACTTGACAAACGGTCATTGTCCTAAGTGATACTCACTATGATACAAAATATATTACTTATATCAATAAATATGTACTACCCAGATTCTCTAAACAGTACTGACTGCTTTAATTTTATCAGTACAATATATGCACTAGCTATTCATTTAAAGGGCACGACAGTTAAAATCTGATGAAGTTCCATGGGTTTAAAGAAGAAGAGACTACCTTCAGAAATTGAGTCAGCTGATCTTTAATATCATCTGAGGCTGAATCCACCTCCTTCTTGATCTTGGAGAGGTTCTTTCCGAGTTGAGCGACCTCTGATGTCAGGTGATCCACCGACAACCTGCAAAGCGAAAGAGGAAGAATGGGTTAGAACACCACTGATTTCAAGGCAATGTATATGTTGTACATGTATGTCCAACATAAAAAGGTGCTTATTACAAAGTCATGTTGAACTCTGGTGAAATCTAAAGCTTTTGAATACTTGGTAAGAGAAATCTCAAGACCAAACCCTTTGGAAATGTATGATACAGGAGAAGGGGAGAACCACTCGACAGGGTAACAGTACCTGCCTATATGAGTACTTTCTACCCTGTAACACAATGCTAAAGCCCCATTCAGACAAAGAGTATTAACGCAATAACACAAACCAGCTGTGGCAAAGTAGGATAAGATACAGGTGTACAGCACTTCACATTTCATTATCGCATCATAAATAAATCTCTGATTATGCATAGGAACCATACTTAAACACATTTAAACAAACTGATCTATGATGACCCAGCCATCTATTTATGCCTAATTTTTACAGCTGATTTTTATATGGTTTAACACTATGTGTCTGAACAGTGTTTGCTAGACACATTTACAATATCATGCAGACATGCTCAACATTCCTCTAACATGACCAGTTGTGCAGCTGGTGTGTGAGTCATTCAGTCGGCAATATTTTGTGAGCAAGTCCTCACACCCTGTCAAGATACATGAATTATGACACACTTCTTTGACCGTCCAGCTTGATTTGATTTACTTATTTCTGTTTCACAGTAAATATGTACAAAACAAATATATGAATTCTGTAATCTCGTAGTTACATAATTAATATAATGAAATAACTATAAAAGAAAGAACATAATTACTGAGGAACTAGACGAAATAAAGTTGACCTGGCTGAAAAACAGTACAAGCCAATAGCAAGATTGTGTCTCGCCCACCCGTGACTAAATAACACGAAGGTTTCCCCAAGTACATCCCTAACCAAGTTTGATATCGCAAAGTCTTGCAGGTAAACTTTAATGTTTGACCTCAAATGACCTTTGACCTCACCATGTGAACTCAGACAGCACCACAACATGATGTTACCCCTAGTGCATCTATGACCCAAGTTTGGTTGCCATTTGACCATCAGTTGTCAAGTTATGTGTCATAAGAGAGTCGTGCATGTAAACTGTAATGTTTGAAATAAAATAACCTTTGACCTTACCACGTGACAACCGATGCCACTATAACATGAAGGTCTCCCAAGTGCATCCATGACCCAAGTTTAGTTAAAAAGGGAGCAGACATTGCAAAGTTACTTATCATAAGAGAGTCTTGCAAGTAAACTTTCACGTTTGATATAAAATGACCTTTGACCTTACCATGTGACCTCTGATACCACTATAACATGAAGGTCCCCCAAGAACCCTTTCACCTTATCATGTGAAGTCCAACAGAATGATAACATGCACTTCCCCTTAGTGATCTGCAACCCAAGTTTGACTCAAAAGTGTGACACGGTTGCAAAGTTTTGTGTCATAAGAGAGTCTTGCACGTAAACTTTAACCGTTCAACGTTTGACCTGTAATGACCTTTGACCTGACCATGTGACCTCTGACTGGACCATAACATGCAGGTCCCCTTAGTGCATCTACAACCCAAGTTTGATAGATAAGTGTCACACGGTTGCAGAGTTTTGTGTCATAAGAGAGTCTTGCACGTAAACTTTAATGTTTGACCTGAAATGACCTTTGACCTTACCATGTGACCTATGACTGGACCATAACATGCAGGTCCCCTTAGTGCATCGACAACCCAAGTTTGATAGATAAGTGTCACACGGTTGCAGAGTTTTGAGTCATAAGAGAGTCTTGCACGTAAACTTCAACGTTTGACCTGAAATGACCTTTGACCTTACCATGTGACCTCTGACTGGACCATAACATGCAGGTCCCCTCAGTGCATCTACAACCCAAGTTTGGTTGAAAAGTGAGTCACGGTTGCAAAGTTATGTGTGATAAGAGAGTCTTGCACGTCAACTTTAACATTTGACCTGAAATGACCTTTGACCTTACCATGTGACCTCTGACTGGACAATAAGATGCAGGTCCCCTTAGTGCATCTACAACCCAAGTTTGATTGAACAGTGTCACACAGTTGCAGAGTTTTGTGTCATAAGAGAGTCTTGCACGTAAATTTTAACGTTTGACCTAAAATGACCTTTGACCTTACCATGTGACCTCTGACTAGAGCATAACATGCAGGTCCGCTTAGGGCATCTACAACCCAAGTTTGGTTGAAAAGTGAGTCACGGTTGCAGAGTTTTGTGTCATAAGAGAGTCTTGCACGTAAACTTTAACGTTTGACCTGAAATGACCTTTGACCTTACCATGTGACCTCTGACTGGACCATAACATGCAGGTCCCCTTAGTGCATCTACAACCCAAGTTTGGTTGAAAAGTGAGTCACGGTTGCCAAGTTATCTTTCATAACGTTTGTGACGGACGGACGGACGACGGACGGACGACGGACGGACGACGGACGGACGACGGACGGACGACATTTGGATCCCTTAGTCTCGCCTTCACCTCCGGTGGGCGAGACAAAAACGGATGGGGCAAGCTAAAAAAGCAAAGGCCCCTGAAACTTAGTTGCATGCATACGATCAAGAACGGGTATATCATACATATATAAATTTATTTTTAAAAACACACAGAATTTACAAATTTACAGCATAATCAAAAGAATTCAAGTAATGGAGAGGCCTGGGGTGAAGGTGCATAAAGAGACTGGTATAAGAAGATCAGCAACAGAAGCATTTAGGCTTGAGTTGTTGATAGGTATTTGCTGAGTAAATATTTCTTAAGTTTATGTTTAAAAGTGTTAAGACTATGTGATTCTTTAATTTCATTGCGTAAGGAATTCCAGTAAGTGGGTCCGGAGAAAACAAACATGTTTTGGGTGAAGGCTGTTCTAGTTGATGGTATATGAGAAGAATTATGTTGTCTAGTAGGATAATCTGAGAATAGAGCTTGTGGTCATTGGTATCAGATTGCAAAGACGCAAGTCCACTCAAAGCTCAAAAAAGGCTTCTTTTCACAGAGATGTATACATGAATGTAACAACCTTTTTTCTGATGTGGTGGAGAGCACATCACTTAATCACTTTAAATCTAACTTGTTGAAATTTTGATCATCAAGAAAAGATGAATTTGATCCAGAGGAGTCCTTTGCCTGTCCATGTTCTTCATCTGCAGAACAACGCCACCAAAAAATGTGTCCCATTCTGGATTCTTCACCAGATGTCAACGAGAGGCAAATAAATTTCTAAACAATAAATGCCTATACATATGGTATTATCCTAGGCATTATGTCCAACATAAAACACACACTTACTTGCACGCCTGAGACAAGTTCTTCATCTCGTCTGGGAAGGTGAGAAGCTTGGGATCCTTCTCCTCCGCCACCTCCACCAAGTAATGCATCAGGGTCATTCTCGGTTTGTTGGCTCTGGTGTCCTGGAGCTTCAGTAGGGAAGATATCTTGAAAGCCATAGCGTTTCCTGCGTATCCACCCTGTAAGAATGACAGCAAGAGGACAAGAAATTTAAATCCATTTCTTTAATTATTCAGCAAAGAATTGTCAATTTTGCATCATATATACAGACAATTTATGTTTTATTTTTCTTTTTTTTGTGGTTAATTGTTAAAATTAACTTTTCACTATACATTTCTCAGCATGAAACTAATGAAAAACTACTCAAGTGATCAACTAAAATGAACCAAATAAAGTATATTTGCAGACAAAGTGAAAAGTTCAAACTTAAGCTATGACAATGTGCTCACAGCATTCATGTAGTTTCCAGTGACCAAGATGAGGGCCAAGAATTCTTCCAGCATTTTGCTCTCCAGAATGTCTACAATAAGAGAGAAAAAGAAAACCAGTCATCAAATATCATTTTTTTTCAATAACTACCGAATTCTCTCACCTCTGTATGGTTTATAGAAGCAAATGAATTAAGAACTTTTGTAGTACAAGTCAAAAAAGTACACTGTTAACATGGATGAAATGTTTTAGAGAGGTATATGAAATTCTCTTTATTGATTGATTGAAATTCACAATTATTTCCTTTAAAGTCAACAACATAATGCAAAAAAATTCCAATATGTAATACAGCATGTACAGAGAAGGTGGCAAACACCTGAGAAGCGGAGCTTGTGTTGGGGACGTTGAAGATGAACTTGGCTTAAATTTGTTTGCTGTTCCCTTCTATTTCTAAAAAGTGAATAATGCTTGTGCGCTATGCTGATGTATTAATACATTTAGGCATATACACATACATATACACATGAAACCTTCTATAATATAATTTTGCCATCATCATTTTCAAGGGATTTTTCTTTTTTTTTATAGATTGCATTACGAAGGAATTGAAGATTGTTTCCTACCTTTTGAAGCTTGTGCAGTGATGGTGATGGCAGGTTTCAAGTAAGCGATAGCTGCTGAGTGTTCTTCCTTCATCATCATGCCCTCAATGCGCAGTACATAACTGAAATAAAACAAAAGTCATCTCTTTAGTTACATATCATTAAAGGGGGTACCCAATGCTGAAACAATGTTAGCTCATTTGAAAGAGCATGATTTTATTAGCAGAAAATCATCTGCCTAAAGTTTTTTTAAAAGTCGTGTTACCAAGGAAACCTCCAAATGTGGTAAGATTTCAGGATATTTTTGACCCCTTGATCAGCTGTGACTCAGTTTCAACTGGGTACCCACTTTTACATCAAAATGACGTCAAAGTGGGTACCTTGTCGCGAACTGATAGCAAAATGCGCGCCAGGTATAATACATATTGTACAGTCTAGCGTGCAGCATAACTGCAATGCGCGAAGCTGGGTACCCACTTTTACGTCATACCTCATACTCAAATTTTTTGGTCAACTCTTGACTTTTTATGAGAAAATTAGCCAAAATGCACTGATTTTGATCGAAAAATCATCATATTTTTAATGTAATGTTTCTAAGAATTCTATTCTCAATCATATATCAAAATATTTTTTACCATTGTGTAATCACTTTAAGTACAAAAAAGCATAAAAAGAATTCTTTCCAAACAGGTGATACTATTCACACATATTTCAACATTAAACCAGCCCTAAAACACTAATAGAGCAGGTAATGATATTGCTTCCATGGTGTTTTGTAATAACTGCAAAATATGAAATGAAGAATCAAGTACTGTATGTCAGAAAATAATATATAAATAATGAAATAATACCCAAAAAGATAACTCTCAGAGAAAAAAATGCCTAATACCAATCTGAAAAACTGCGTGTTTGGACTGAACCTTCTCACTATTTTGGATAACATTCCAATCTCAAAAATGAGAATTAACTTAAAATAATTGCATTCACTGATAAAAAAAAATTAAACAACTAAAATTTTTGTTAACTCACTTTGGTAATGCTGATAATTCAAGATAAAACTTCTCTGCCATTCCAAGCTTTGTCTTGTCACCAGTAAAGGCATTGAGCATCTCCAACTGTAAAGGTAAAAAAGCATGACAAAGATGAATTCACATGACAACTTCAAGTGGCCATGAAAATGAAAAAAACTGTCTTCTCATATGAACTGGCATCCACCATACAGCAAAGCATTTTGATCTGTTTTTTGTGTAAGTTAGTTAAGTCAAAATTTTAAAAAATATATATTTATATGTTTTATTGGATCATCAGAATCACAAATTTACAGACAATTGTTACAGTAATAGAAAGAACACAGATATCAACTAAAACCAATAGGTCAACAAAACAAAGATGAAAAAAAGAAGAAGAAAAAAAGAAGGAAACAAAGGTAGCACCTATGCATACACCAATGACCCAGTAAGAGTTAAGGTGCTTTCACACATGATGCGACAGTGTGGTACCACACTGTGGTGCCACACTGTTTCGTCTTCACACATGATGGGACTTTGTGTCACCACATATGCTAATGAACGCGCATTAATGCGTCAACTCTCAATAAGAGAGCATATTGTCAAAACTTGCGCAAGCAATCTCTTGGCAACAATTTTGCGCTAACTTTTTAGAAATTTGATTGGTGCGCATCTTTTTTGTATCTTGGCAGCAAACAAAAGTGTGTCCTGCCTCGGCGACACTTTATTGTCGCCCTATACCCCATAGGCTTGTACACAAAAAAGTGTGGTGACACAGTGTGTTACCACACTGTCGCATCATGTGTGAAAGCACCCCAAAGTCTAAATTTCATAAATGGCGTGATGAAAACTGTCACAATAAAACTGTCATGCTTGAAGTGAAAGGCATTTAGCAACTGGATTGTACAAATAGTCTTTGCTCCCAAGGAGAGATATAAGCCCGCCGCGCACAATCTGATCTGACTATGGCCCAATTTTCAAAAGAATGGCATTTAGCATTAAATATGAAAGTTTAAACAAGTAAAATTATCTTATTTGAAGTTCAGAATAATGATAACCAATCGCAAGATTGCTATGCTGTCACTAAGATTCGGAATTGAGTTTGATTTATTCCTACAGGGAAGCTCAAAATAGCCTGGAATTTCAATTTTTTTATTCATATGATCATTCGAAACTTTGATCATTAAGATTTCACATGTTTGAATGTTCATATCAAATGCTATAACAATTTTTTTCCAAATTGGATTGCAGACTGATCGTATTGTGTGCGGCAGGCTTAAAGGAGAATGCAACCCAAGCATCAGTGTGCTGACTGATGTCTGGGTTGCATACTCCTTTTTAGAATTGAAATGAAACAAAAAAGAACAAAAAATGGATATATTTCACTTTTCCTTCACAGAATATGGCTGATTCCTATGAAGTGAAAAATAATCTTTAAAAGACAATGGAACAAACAGCAATGAAGATATTTTAGTTTTCCTTCTCAAAATTCACAGAAAAATCCAAAGAAGAAAAAAACCCCTTTATATCCAAGAACAGATAATAATCTGTACCTAATTGTGAAATTTAAGAAAAAAATACGACAGTGGAAACTCGGTATAAAGAGACCTGATATTTTTTTTTTTCAATTCAATTTCATTTATTTCATTCTCATAAAAAATACAATAAAATCAAATACAGCATAAGTGATAAACAAAATTAGAAAATGAAAAAAGGAACTATATGAATAAAGCCCTTGGGCCTTGTCTTAGTATAGTTCCCTAGTATAAGTTCATAACATAAAATGAAATTAATACACAAATGAAAATAAAAACATAAAAAAAAAAAATGTTTTAATATAATATATAACAAGGTAATATTCTGGTCCCAGATCTTTATATTCTATTGGTTTTTTTTTAACCCTGATATAACGGGATTCCTGCTAAAGCAAGGTAATTTTGATGGTCCCAAGGACCTTGTTATGCTGAGTTTCCACTGTATCAGTTTTGTCTTTTTTTTTAACACCTACCTCATCTTTTTCTGGAAGGAGTTTTGTGAGCCCTCTGAGTCTCTCCACTCCTCCGAACTGCTCCACATTACCTTCCTTGATCAGTTTGACGATGGTCTCATTGGGCATGCGGAACTGCTTCAAGAAGATGTTCACGTTCAGGCTCCTCTTACCGTCCAACAGATTGATCTGGTGAGAAGATGGTGACATGAAATAATTCAGTTCCATGCTGTGCAAATCCTATCTTTTTGGTTGTTGTTGTTATTATTATCTTTATCATTATTATTATTATTATTATCATTATCATTATCATAACATCCAATAAATGGGTTTAATTCGTCACAATAGGGCAGGAGAGTGTTAAAGCGAATCGAGCACGCGTTAAGGCGAATCCAAACAATAGGCCTAGACAAAAGGATTCACCCTAACAACAAGAGATATTATTATCATTATCAATATTATCATTATTATCATCATTATTATCATCATTATTAATATCATTATTATTATTGTTTTTATTATTATTATTTTTGTCATTATTATTATTATAATTATTATTATTCTTATTATTATTACTATTATTATTATCATTATTATTATTATTATTATTATTATTATTGTTATTATTATTATTATCATTATTATTATTATCATTATTATTATTATTGTTATTATTATTATTATTATCATTATTATTATTATTATTATTATTATTATTGTTATTATTATTATTATTATCATTATTATTATTATTATCATTATTATTCTTATTGTTATCATTATCATTATTGTTATTGTTATTATTGTTACTGTTATTGTTATTGTTATTATTATTATTATTATTATTATTATTATTATTATTATTATTTTTATTATTATTATCATTATTGTTATTATTATTATTATTACTGTAATAATTATTTGACTATAAAAATAAATACAAGATATCCATACAGAGCATTAAACAGGTAAGAGATATAGAACAAGGTAAGATGGAAAGGCATATGGGTCAGGAGTCACAAAAGAGAAATTCTTCCCTGTTGCCCACAGGCATGCAAGCCCTCACATGGTATTCAAAGAAAATAAAATATAATACATTATTACACGATATACAAATATATTGTTGCACAAATTCAAGCAAATGATCAAACTTAATACATAATGTAAGATCCACTATCAAAAAAGGGAAGAAAGAAAAAGAAGGAGAAGAAGAAGAAGAGGTGAAAAAGTGGGAAAGTCAGGCTTATAACGTCTATATACTGCAAGCTTTGTTACCATCCTTTGTATAAACTTTAAAATCAAAGACTACCAACAATATATATATATCACATGTCACAAGATGACAAGAAGGGCATTGGATCTTCCAGTAAAAAAACAAATATACGGCAATATCTTAAAGTTTGCAGGTGGTGTTTACTGATGAATTCAAAATGTAATTTTCCATTCCCTTTCCTAGACAAATTTTTACCAACAGAATACACCCTATCTTTCTGAAAGTTTCACTTTACACAGTTGCTGGTCCTTTCAGGGCCCCATTTCATAAAACTTGTTAGCAGTAACAACTGCCACATTTCCATGACAAATTTGCACTCAGCCAATCACACGCAACGATTTCAGTAGCTTTTAACAGTTTTGCAACTTGCTATTGATAACAAATTTTATGAAATGGGGCCCAGCTTAGCAAAGTTTAGGTCATTTAAGAGAAACTAGGGATTTACTTCTGAAGATGCTTTCTTCTTCTTCTTAGCACTATCCGCTTGATCACTGGCTTTCTTTTCTTGTTTGCAGAAGAGTTCTTCCAGATTATCATACTCGGGCGTGATCATAGAGGATCCATGCTCACTTATCTGACGCCAGATATTCTTACCTGAGAGTTAAAACAGAAAAAAAATGAATGATGTGAACACCTGAGAAATAGTGCTCAAGCAGATAATGTCATTAGATTTGGTACTCTACTGCCCTATTCATAATGGTGATCAATTCCAAATATTAAGGAAATTATCCTATCTACTTTTACTGTTTTGTTATTTCTTTGCACTTTCCATTGATTTTCCTATTTTTCTATACTTTTCAAAATCTAAATTCAAACTTTTTAAAACTTTTAAAATGATTCAAACAAAGTACAGAAGTCATTGTTCATAGTCATGGACACTATTCAAAAAAAAAAATGAAGCATAATCAATTCATTCAATATATATCACTATGCTCTTTAAAGTCAGTGGAACTACATGTATTGATCAGGACAATTTTCATATTAGTCATGTTATATCATGTAACAGAAGCTATATACAAGTGACTGACAACAACTTACCAGGTCCAACATTCATGTTTGGTTGAGACATGATCTTATTTGGAGGTATCTTGGACCAGTTAACAGTCCTCATCTTCTTCTTTGGTTTAGGAGGTCCTGAGACAGCATTGGCGATACCAACGGCACTGAACATTGACATACCGGGTGGTCCTGGTGGACGAGGAACACCCATTCCACCTATAGGAGGGGGAGGGGGAGGACCCCCACCACCAGGAAAGGGTGGAGGGGGAGGGACACCACCACCAGGAAAGGGTGGAGGGGGAGGGACACCACTGCCTGGTAATGGGGGAGGTGGGGGAACACCTCCTGGAAGTGGTGGTGGAGGAGGTACAGCCCCAGCCATACCTGGTAATGGTGGCGGTGGTGGGATACCCTGACCACCCGGAAGGGGTGGAGGAGGGGGTATCATCCCACCACCTCCAGGGCATGGGGGTGGAGGGGGAGGAGGAGGGGGTGCACAAACCCCTGGTGCAGGTGGTGGTGGTGGTGGTGGTGGTGGTGGAGCAGGTGCTGCACTTAAAATAGGAGCTTCTGTCCTTGCAACAATCACATCTTCTGCACTAGTTCTTGGGTCAACAACTTTGACTTCATCAGTCTGAATCTCCTTGTCAACTTTGTCAACTGTTATAACAGGCACTGCTGGCTTCTCTGTGATTGGATCCAATCCTTTCCTTAAGAGAAGGATAATGTCCATGAGTCCTTTGGTCAAGAGGTTATGGATATGTTCAGGGTTGTCCAGTGCTGTTGCCTGATTGACCAATCGATCTGCAAGCTCCCAGAGCTCATCGGAGACTTGGTCATCAGGATCCAGCTGAAGTAAGGCATGGAGAATGGACAGAAGAGATGCTGCCTGAGGACTGTTCCCAACCTGCAGGAACATAAAAAAAAGACACATAATCTTCTTTTTTTCAAAAGGCAGTTAAACAAAACAAAGATCAGGAAGTACACATGGTAAAGAAGCTTCAAAACTATAAATGATTTGGATTAAATATTTATCTCTGAATGGAATGGAAAGCAAGGCAAGGCAAGTCCATGATTTTAGTCCAACATGATATAAACTTTTACATATCACAGGTTTCAAATAGATTGTTTTAAAGTTGACAGTTCTTACACGGTTTGGATCTCCCCAAATAGCAATTTAAGTGATTATCTTACTATCAGTCATGTATAGAATCAATCCTGTGATACTTTGAAACATGTGTGACATAAACAAATAATAATACGTGACCTGGGACTTGTCAAAAAAAATCCATTGGAATCTGTTGGAATATTATAATTTTGAAGTATAGATATAAAAAGAAAAAAATTAGCATGTCCATGTAAGTTATACTGAACTGCAACATTTCCGAAGCATTGAATACCTTCTTGAATATAGCATGGAAACATTCCACTGGGCTGTTAAGGTCAACTCCATCATCCGGGTAATAACTCATCAACTCTTCATCATCAACCAGCTTCTGTTCATCAAAGACATCTAGCTGAATGGAAAGCTCCGTGTCCTCTGAATTACTTTGTCTGTAGTGGAGGAATAATGAAATTGGATTTCCTTTACGTGTTTTACAAATTATTCAGGATTGCTGATTGTCCCAGTACTTGAATCTGCTAATATTTCATGTCGCTTGAATTGAACACATTAACATTTTAAGAAAGTGGAGCATCATCAGTAAATTAATTTATATTAAATTAAAACTAATTCTAAATGAATCAACAAAAAGTCTTGTTTTTGATTTTGCTTTTGCTTTCTGTGTGAAAACAAATATACATTAAAACCAACAAGGCCTTTTATCTGTTTTTCTTTCTTTTGGGGGGGGGGGAGGAGGGAGGAGGTCAAACATATTTTTTTATTTATTTAACCCATTGACTACTAAATTCTTATATTTCCATAGATTTTTTACAGTGATTCCAGTAGCCAATGGGTTAACATCTAACAATATTATTATCAATTACCATATGTATAATTATGTCTGAATTCATGTATGATACTCCATTTTCTTCACGTTTCCTTTTTAATGTTGATTTGACTTTATATGAATATGATACTTTGTAAAGCAAGCATTATCAGCCTTACGAATGCTTTGTTTTGTTGGTTTTTAATCAACCTGATCATTTCAATTCAATTCAATTCAATATTTCCAGCATTAAAAGGCATAATGCATGCATGCAAAGTTGCAAACATTATCACAGTCAACCAAAGCAATGCACAGTCAATGCAAAGTCACATTCTTATTTAACTGCGAGCTTTATATGGCAACAGAATTTTCCATGAAATTTGTTCAGGCGTTTAAGAAATATGAAAAATGCAGCAAAGAGCTATGAGTAATACCAGCTGGGGGGTGTTTCATAAAGCTGTTCGTAAGTTACGCATGACTTTATGCACGACTGGAACATGTTCTTGGGTGCTAATCAGATTCTCAACCATTTACATGTAGCGCAAGAACATATCACCAGTCGTGCGTAAAGTCGTACATAACTTACGAACAGCTTTATGAAACACCCCCTCTTTAAAAAAAAAGCACCATAGCTGACAGCTGTCAGACTAGCATGGCTTTCTCTTGAAGTATAGGTAGATGAGCTCTTTAAACCACAAGAACACAGGTGGCATTGACTGCATATGTCATTGCAAGCTTTTGAAAGCAGTCTTGAAGCGTTAAGCTCTTGCACTTCTGATGAAGCACATGACAAGCAAGCAGGAAATTTTTTGTCACAGTCTCAGTAAAGCACCATGCACACTGACTTTTCAGTCACAGACATGCTTCTACAAACATCTGCATAAAAAAAACACCCAAATACAATCTTCAGTCATTATTACTTATGTATGTATTCTCTGTACTTTTTTGGCATGCTCTTAACAAACAACATAAGTAATCAGAATAATGGGAAACCAAAAACATTACTGGGTTACTTCACACAAAAACTACCACACAAAACATGCTCAGATTAGAATCTAAATTAGCATCCTCCCCACATCAAAAAAGATTGATTTCCATTTATTTTAGCAAACAAAATAATCACTCAGATAATCTCAATCAGTATCTAACACAATGCTTACCTTAATAAACTACTTGCTTGCCCCTTCATTGCGCAAAATGAGTGTCAATTCAAACACCCTTTTTCTCAACTATCCCAGCATCCCACACAACTTTAAGTGAAGGGTACCCCACTATTAATTTCACTAAAATAGAGAGTTTCCCTCGCTTGTGTCCACTTTACCAAAATATCCTTCATCTGGTTTCTTGTAAAAACTTTCTTTGTGAAACATGTTATTGTCACAAGCAGTTGGTCCAATTAGGACAACCACACAACTGTTGGAAAAAGTCCAGTGTGAGCTCATGATAAAATCTCTGAATCATTTTGTTTTTAACTAGAAACTGGATGATAAACAAGTACCCCTCTATGAAGAATTGGGGGCCTGACAGATGAAAGGTCGATAATTATCATTATTACTGATTAAAATTTAAAAATTTACTGCACTCAGAATGATTTATCCTGTACAAGTAATAAATCTTGCATGGTATATAATTATGAATTTGTAGAATTGAACAGACATCATTCATGATGTACCACATGAAAATTAAATCAAATGAAATCAAATCATATGAAATTCCATGTAATAAATGCTATTGTTCATAAATCTGATAATTAGCTGGATTAAATTGAGGTTCATCAACTCTTTTCTGATATTTATCACTTAATGATACTCAACACTTATGACCTTTGTTCTCCTGCATTCTCCAATGTATACAATTACAGTATCCAACGGAAGTGAGTACACCCTTTACAAAATGTTAAAATTCAAATGTAAATTCTTACATAAACGTATTACAACTACGATAGAGAAGAACGAAATTGTGTGACTGGTGTATTGATAGGAATTATCTCTTCCATAACAATAATGTAATAGCTGAAGGATTTTGTTTACATTTGTGGCAAGAAAAGTTAAGCACACCCTCAAGGGTGTACTCACTTTTGTTGCATACTGTATGTACTAGGGTGCTATACACTTTGAGTAAAATGTCTTTAATGCAGCAGAAAGGAAAATCAACTTGCTTCAAAATGACAAGATAATGCACAGAAACTGTCACCAATGATGTTTCGGCATGTGTGGTGTCCTAATTGTTCTACTTTAATACAGGTAAAGTCCATGGCCTTTTTCTTTCCGATCAACATCTTTCACAAAACAGTCCATTAGAAAAGAGATGATGTGTGAAAGATTTTGAAAGTATTCTTTGAATAGAGGTTTTTTAATCCCATAAGCACAAAATACCCATAAATTCCCATTTTATAATGTACACTGTAATGTACTTGCTTTTCAAAAAAAAAAAAACCATCTATTATGGAATACTTCCAATATGCATGCACTTAAGAAGAGCATTATATTCCAGCTGAGTTTTTCATTGTGTTCATACCACTGATATTTAATCTGTACCTTATCTACTACTGCCTGAACAGCAATATCATCTGAATAGCAGGCCATACAGCCAGCATGATATTTACTAATGAGCTTTAATAACACAGTATCATGTGGGAGGCAATGCATTACTAAAATGTACTCTGATTGATCAAGACCTGAGCACCGTTTCATGGCAGTTGTCATTCTCCGACAATTTCAGTAAAATCCTTGGTTTTGATTGGCTGAGAAGCACTGGTCATTGACTGTTACTATGGTAACTGTCAGAAAATGGCAACTTGTCAGTGCTGACAACTTTCATGAAACGGTTTCCGGGGGCCCCGTAACACAAAGGTTTGTGATAAATCGCAAATTTAAAACAACCATTCCGATTGGTCCAGGGTCACCTTTTTGAATGAAACATTGGTCTTGATTAGCTGTTACAACTAAGCGGTTGATTGCAAATCTTTGTGTTACTGGGCCCTGGGTCCAATCTTACAAAGAGTTGTGACTGATTCAAATCGATCGCAACTTTGAGATTGATCTCAACTCCTATCTCTTAAGTACACAGTTGAGATCAATCTCAAAGTTGCGATCAATTTGAATCGATCACAACTCTTTGTAAGACAGGACCCTGGTCTTTGTATCAATTTAATTTAACCCATTTGTGACAGAATTCCACATTGTTTGGTTTAGCCAATAACCTTTGATGCAGAGCCCTATAAAATATAACAAATACATGAGCAGAAAGAGCAAAAAATCTACACATAATGTGCCTATTTAGGTTACACTGTAAATGTCCTTTCATGCTGACATTTTTAAAAGGAAAATAAGCACTAAAATCCTTAAACTGGCAATGTAATGAAAGTTCAAAATCATTGCTTTTCTATGCATATTGGCAACTTTGAACTTCTAAACCTACTTTTTGTCAGTTTATATTCATTTTAGGTACATGATTTTTTTATTCAAAAAATAGCAAAAAATAAAAATACTGGTGTTGCCAATTTGAAGAAGAACAGCTGATTAATCAGGCTTCTAATAATTCCTATGATGACTGGGTTAAAGGTAGTAGACCACATTTGCACAACATTGTTTTAGAATTTGAAGAGGAATAAGCCAATTTCAATTTTAAATGACAGATATTTATGTACAACTAACATGTTATCAAATTTACAACAATATTCCAAAGAATAAGTGAAAAATGAATGGCTTTACTCTTCAAGCGTCAAGAAGACGCCTTTACAAAACAAAGAAAATAAAAGAAAATTTGTGTTGAATATTTCCTTCTCAATCCTAAATGGGAATGTACTGGGATCTAAAAATTTACGATTGTTTTTCTGTGGCTTAAAGCAATCTAAAGTAAAACTTTTATGCAGATTGGGTGCCACTAGCAAATGTGGGCTACTGCCTTTAATTTGGGATACTGTATGGACACGCAATTGTGGTAAATATAATACAAGTTCAACTGGGCCAATTTGATCATAAGTCTGTCAACAGACGTCGCCGGAAAACCACAGGAGCCACCTGTGCAGGATTTCTAATTTTGGTTTGGCTTGACACAGTCACTGTGATTCTAATCCGCAACACCCGAGGGCAGTATTTAATCATCAGGATCTGCGAGGATTGATTTGTTTATATGAAGGGAGGGTGACGGAAATCTCCTGTGGTTCATAGTGCATGGGGCCTTATTTATTTTTCTACTTCCGTTGTCATACTAATTTCCTTCTTCCTTCCTTATTACATTATTTTGAGGTCATTATGATAAAGTTCCACAAAAATATGAGTACATGCTATAGGAATGGCATAACATAACGTGAATATCTCCTTTCTGAAAAGTTATGTTTCATTCATTCTTCAAATTCTTTTTGCAACAAAATCCTTTTCAGAAAAAAATACATGAGTTTCACTTTTGTAAACCCATCCCAATTCATAGCTCAGATCCTCATATGACTTTATTTTTTTTTTACTGCACAATACCCTCCTTAATCATATGAAGAATTTTATTGCGCAAACTGATAAAGGCCATGTTTTTGACAATTTCAAAGTAATAACACCTTAATAGTATGAACCAAACTATGCCTTCCATTTGATACCTCACTCACATATCATGGAAAAAAACTTCAAATTATTATCTGAAGTACTAGTATTATATATTTTCTTATCATATATTTTCATATTTTAGCACTTTGATTGCAAATATCTCAAATTTATAAAAATGGATATATCGACTTTAAAATGGAACTCCTCATGCATTCCTACAGAGTTCAGATACTGTTGTATTTCACATGCAATATGCATGAGGCTTACAGTCAAGGCATTACTTTTATTTTTAGTTGCAATGGCATGTTAAGAAAAAAATGATGGGAAATTGTATTTCTAAAGCTTTATTACAGGATTACATTTGAAAAGCTTCCTACTGTATAATTAATGAATTTGACAAGCGCTTATAATTCACTGTAAGAAAAAAATAACTAGCAAGGCTTGGGATATAGGAAGGAGGGGTTAGGGAACAGGCAATAACTATAGGCATCATACAAATAAAACAGATAGGGGAGGGATTTCTAACTAAATATGTATCATAATCATTCCATGTTTTTTTACAGTAAAAAACAACAACAAACAAACATGATGAAGGCTATGTAGAAATATTGTGGCAGGGGGGGGGGGAGCTACAGAATAAGCTAGAAGAAATAAACAGGGGAGGAATTTTGAAATTGCATATTACTGGTACTATTCATGAGTTTGAAGTTAAAATAAAAATGTTGCACTTGTTAAAAAATCTGTTCATAACAAAGCCATTTGAAAAGAAAGGGTTACAGTTTTTAAACAAGATTATTGCATGTAATTTTTTTTTTTTCTTTATTTTTTTTTCTGGGGGTGTTACAAAAACTGATTTTTCTATTATGGCGATAGAGAGGTTGAATAGTACCAATAATGCTCATAAAAATATCATAAAATATTACATAGGTTATATAGATTCGAATCAGTGATTGGCCAAATACCATCACGTGACTAGAGCTGCAAGGATCACAATTGTTATATTTTGGTTTTGACGTCACCTCGGTCAATATAACGGCGTTATATTCACCGACATGACGTCACTCACTGCGTAACTATGCTACGTAGTCATGTGTGTACGCACAGTATGCATGCTGCACGCGCTAGCTGTATTTTTTCATTATTACGTAGGCCTATTATTTTTTATATCGGAGTCGTAGCAGACAGTGCGAGTTAATGCAGTACTACTCTGATGGCAAATCTATATAGACTATATGATATAACAGATATTGCCTCGTCTATCTCTTTAATAAATAACATTTCATCTCCTCTCTGAAGCTATATTTTTCCCCTCGGGACAATATTTTCCCTCAGCGCTGCGCACTTCGGGGAAAATATAACCCCTTGGGCAAAATATAACTCCGTCGGGGAAATGAAATGTTATGTCAAACCTCCAGGCAGGCAATATCTGTATCATGTCTTAAGATATGATGAAGAAAGTGAATGGGAGAATGGCAAAGAACACACTATTAGTCTACACACTTTGGCATTTTCACCCACCAATAAACAGACAAACCACTCAAACATTTTTTTAAAAATTCAGTTTGTTACAACAGCTGTAGCAAATGAAAACTAGTATTCTTCATATTCTAAAAAGACGAGTCTGATGGGATAGAATTTAAACTATGTGCAAGGTGCTACTAAATGAAATTTCATAAGAAGGCATATACACAAAAAATGCTTCCATTTTATTGAACACATTTTCTTGATTTTAGAATACTATCACGTTATTGAGACAAAAAGAATCTTCCTACATTAACAACTTCAAAGTGAAGCATATATGCTTTTACAATGAAATCTTACCCAAATCCACCAGAAAATATGGCAAAAGATGTATATTCTTTAGCACCATCTTGAAAGGCTAGCAAGCATTTTTTTTTCAAAATGAAAAATGGCCAGCAATTTTCAGAAGGATATGAAGAAGACATAAAATAAATCATGCAATTGAATGCATTTTCTTGATTTCAAAATACTAAATTTGATTACCGACAAATGACAAAAAGATCAGCAAAATTGCACAGAAAGAATAAACTAGAGCAAGCAGCAGGGGGGGGGGGGGGGTACAGAAATGATATTGCAAACAAACGAACAGACAAACAAATGCGTGCAATGCATGTAAAATGGCTGGAAAAGCAATCAAAAAGCAAATTAAATCTTAGCTTTTTAATTCAACCTTACCTTCCTTCATTTGATTCAAGCCTTTATGATAAAAATAAGAATCAAATTAATTATGAATAAAGATGATGAGATTGCAGTAACAGCAAGATAAATTGTTTCCTGAAAAAAAAAGAGGCAGCTGGTAGCCAGAAGAAAGTTAAATTTACATTAAAGTAGAGTCAACATATATGACATTCTATGACTCTGACAACAGATATCAAATGCATCAAAAATATTTATATGCAACAAATTATATATTCCGTAGCACAAGAACAAAAAAAAAATGAAATAAAATTTTACCACTTTGAATACCAACCAAAATTCATGGAATAAATGATATCCATGAAAATGCTTTGTTTGCCATTCATTTTTTTATTTAAAAAAATCATGCAACCAACATACTATTTCTCTTTGAGACTGACAGCAATTGGTATTCAATTTTAAAAATGCATAAAATTTGTGAAGACAATTTGGGTATCATTTAGCTGCATAAATAAGATTCTTGATTAATGCATTTAAGAATTTGGCTGGATTGGAAGAACTGAGGAAAAGAATAGTATACAATCAGCATAATGTCATTACAGAAACATAAAATATTGAAAATGAAAGACAAAATATCAGAAATATCTCCAAGCATTCCTATGCCTTGCAGTTACTCAAAACAATCGAAGTGAGCTAAAAAGTGCTCTCTCTCTCACAGCACACGCAGCATGTATCTTGATACTGCTTTGTATATAAGCTGCAAATGTCACCTGGTTTGGTGGTTCAAGGCATGCAGATATACCCCCACACCCCTGGGAGAGTCTCTGCTCATTGAGGGACATTGTAAAGGGATGCTTGCCCCATATCTCAAGATCAAATATCAGAGAGAGATATACAGATGAGGCATCCACTGAATACCTCGGTCATACCTCAATTACCCTGCAAAACTGACTAAACAATGACTCTAAAGGCTTGTTCAGATATGACACGACAAACCCCGCAGCAAACCCCTGCAACATTTTTAGTGTACATACATACATACATACATACATACATACATACATACATACATACATACAGGTATCTAAACACTAAAAAAATGTGAGGGGTTGTCTCAGGGGTTTGTCGCATCATGTCTGAACAAGCCTTTACCTAGGGTGCATTAATGGCTAAATTGCAAAGCCAGAATCAGCATTCTGAAACACAATTTTTAAACATGGTTCATTTTACCGTTTATAACTCTCTTCTCCATGCTAAAGTGTGTTTCAGACTGCACCTCTTTTGTGAGTTTTGTTACTTTTTGAAACAACAATGTTTCTAGAAACAACTGTGTTTAGAACTATGCATGAATCGAAACATCGATTCTGGCCTGAAACTTAAAGCTATAAATGCTGCCTAAAAAGACCAATTCTTGGCCAATACCAGATAATTTAATTCTCTTGTACAGTTTGGTGTGAGTCTGGGTCAGTCAGTCTCAATGGGGTCACTGGGGAATGGAAGCCCGAGGGGCCACTCAGATATATTGGTGTACACATGCGTGTCCATGGGTTTTAAAAATACCCCCTAAACAGGTTTTATACTTCGATGAAAAAACACCCCTTAATGAGGGTTTTGCGCAGTTTCTCATGAAAGCAAACCCCCTTAAAACAGGTTTGATTGAAATATTACCCCCTAACCAGGTTTGTTTAAGATATGACTCCCTAAACAAGATAAAACTAACCTATATAGACCAAAATTCAGGATAACCTTTTAGAAACTGACACATTCACATTTTGTGAACTGACATATTCTTCACAAAAAGCAAACACACAAAAACAAACTGCAAATAGGCATACCGGGGGAGTGCAGGCGGGTTGGTCCTGGGAACAGCAGCTAGCTAACATAATGTGCGAGGACGAGGAAACGGGTGCGAAACTCCTGCATTTTTTATTGATCATGAACGCCCGCATATCCGCCCGCCCTGGCGCGCGCCACTTCCTGAAAATGAAATTGGGCTGAAAATCCCTGAAAATGTCCCAAAATGTTCCGTTCACATATTGTCGTCGGTATGGAAAATTTACCCCCTTAACGCGTTCGGCCACATTAATTAAAAGTACCCCTTTTTGTTGAAAGTCAGCGTCTTAGGACCCCTTAACCTTAACACAGAACGCGCGTTACACGTTCCGCATGAAAAAAAACCCCTTTTTTACGCATTTTCTTGGACGTGCATGTGTACACCAATATATCTGAGTGCCCCCCCCCCCCCCCCCCCCGGGGAATAGAAGGACCTTTCGCACCGTTAAACCAACCCCACATCGTCTCTAACTCAACTAAATTGGCCATTCAGGGTGATGTAATTGTTTTGTTTAGTCCATTGTCAGTCCGGTGTCAGTTTCGATGATGTCCACATTGCCACAGTAACTCGAAATATACTGATTCTTGGCTATTCCAGATAAATGAAATGTAATTCTTTTCTTTGGTCAGGTGTTAGTTTCACTGGTGTGTCAACATATCTGCCAACCTTCCACAGCAAAAATTTAGGAATAACTCATAATAAAATGAGGAATAAAAAGTATTTTGTATGGTTATTAATTGCAAGTTTTGGAAAAAAGGGAAGAAATCTTTTCATTAATAACATTGATATGAAGGCCAAAAAGTGGAAATTTATTGGAATGGTTGGCAGATACAGAGTGACTATTTACGACCAGCCACATTGATACCAGAGATTCTAGACTGGTGATATGAAGTCACCTGTAGACAGTCTTAAAGGTTACCCCATGGTTGGTCTGAATTTGGAGCTGAATTTTCCATGACAAAGATATTACTGAGACTTGTGAGTGGTAATGATTTACTATCTATGTTAGACTGCTGGATATGATCATTTGAATCAAGACATGATATGTCATGCATCATTGCTACATGTTCATTAATCAACTAAATTCATTTCTATACCGTCATTGCTGAAATGACATGCAGCATGTATTAATGATTTACTATCTACATAAGATCTGCTAAAAATGATCACTTAAATTATGAAGTGTTGTTTCATGCTAAAGAGATGGATTATTATGGTGTACTGTTTTATACATCAATCATATACAGTGAAATTCATTACTGTTAAAATGAAAAAGGCTATCAAATTTGCAACCACTGCACTGTAATTATCATGGGAAATCATAATCATACAGATCTGAATATCACTGATTTTGACAGAAAATCATTTTTAAAAACAAAAGAAAATGAAAACCATTCACACACAATGCCAAGGTTAAGAAGCAGATAGGGAATAAATGATTTTCTAATAATCGTCTAAAAATGCAATTTCATATAGGTTGAATTCTACATCCCCTCCTAAAGGTATATGTTTTCTTTTTGTTAAAATGAAAAACAAAAATAAAATACATATTAGGCAGGATTTACTAAATAAAACTTCTATTTCCATCTCAAAATCATTCTTTCCAACACAATACGTTTAATTACAATTTTAGTATTTAGAATACCAGAAAACAGATTCTTACAGGGAATAAGGAATTCCAATCACTCTGCACAATGTATTCAAGCACTGAATTAGCATTTAGGGTAATGCACTCCAAATCTCCTAAGTCTGTTGAACGACTTACAGACAAACACATTCTAACTCAATTTTTTTCACAGCTTCCCATAAACTGATTAGCAGCTTCCTTTCTCTTGTTCTACTCTCTTTCTTCTCTTTTGTTTCCTCATTATCTTTATTCTTTTCCTTCTCTCTCTCTCTCTCTGTCTCTCTCTCTCTCTCTCTCTCTCTCTCTCTCTCTCTCTCTCTCTCTCACCTAGTAGAAAAAGATGCAAAAGCTGTCACTGACATAGTACAAGAAAGCTCTAAAAGCTTTTTGGAAAAACTTTTAATACCTCTGGTGAAAAAAAAAAGAAAACAGACAGCACAATACTAGTCCAAAGAAAATATGACATTTATCACATTTCTAAGAATTCAATGAATGAAAAACAATATTTTCAAAGTGACCATAACTAAACATAGTCTATCCATGTATTTTTTTCTGCTAACTTCCCTGTTATACTATTCTGTTTGGATGACTAATGTTTGTCTCAGTTTGTCGATCTTTCTGTATCTCTCTCTCCCTCCCTCTCTCTTTCTCTCATTCTCTCTCTCTCTCTTTCTCTCTCTCTCCCACTTGCTCTCTCTGATTATCAATACAAAGCAATAGTGATTCTCCTGTATCTTTTTTTCTTGTCCCTAAAAAACACAACATATTTTCAAATTGTCTGAAATCTTTGGCTTTAGGAAATTCTACAATTTTGATGACAAATCAGGACGAATTCCCCTCAATGCAAAGCACCTCAGTCCATCCATCCATCAACCATTACTGGTACATAATGAAAGGGGCACATGCAGGGGTGAACTGAGAATTATAAAAAGGGAGGAAGGCACAATCATAAAAAAAAAAAAAAAAAGGAATTATGACATGAAAAAATAAGTTTTCATATTTTCAGGTGCCTTCAGGGCTGAATATTTGAAATGCGACAAACTTTAGGAGGGTTTACCTTAAATGGACATCAGGATTTATGGGGGAATGGCCAATTTAGCCCCCTCCCCCTACCCACCGGCTGATTTCTATATGCACCAATGAGTTCCATTATGCACACAAAAATCGACTTTCCGCCAATCCCAGGCTAAATAGACCTGAAAAAAATATCAGTCGTTTGCCTTTCCAACATCAATCACATTCCCTTAATGGTCCAATGTTGAACAGCTCTGATTTTTTTTTGAGAAATGCCGCAATCCATGGTTTTACTACTTGATTTATGACTTTACCTGGAAATCATGCTATTAGCATTGTTATGAATTACAATGAATATGACAATTTGACCAATTTCAGTGTCACCCACTGCTTAATAAAATGCTACCACAAATCATAATTAAGCATATAAACCTTATCTTAACACTGAAACAGGTTTTCAATTTTTATTTCTAAACCTATTGGAAATAATATCAGTCTATCAATCGTCCATACAGGAAATATAATAGTTTGACTCTCATGAAATATCTATATCTTTCAGATTCACTGACTCTAGACCACAGTATACTGTATAACAGCACTGAAACCAGTCATACTGGTTTATCTCCACTGAATGTTGATGCACCTTAAATATTGCAAGGGAAAACTTGCCACACTAAATTGCTAAATCCATTTAAAGCAACATTAGACGATAATTTTATACCAAGTCTTTTGATGGCCAAAGATAAAAGGTCCAGGGGAGAATGTCATATTATATTCCACATGATGAAATTGAAGTGCCTACATGCCATACCAATTAGTCAATTATACAGTGCGTCCCAAAAAAAACTTTACACTTTTGAAATGGCTGCCAAATGAAAAATACATGATTCTGGAAGCAAAAGGTTTATATATATGGATAGCTCATGGACTCAACTTTCATATGAGATCAAACAGGCCGAAAATAATTCATGCTTGGGTGAGCACTGCTCACTTTTGTAAAGGGTATGAAAATTTGGTTGCGCAGGAATTGCACCTTTCACTTTGTGAGAGATGAGTCCTTTGGAGGTTACAGAATTGAGGGGATATGATGAATTCATGATCAGTTGCAATCAGTTTAGGTTTGCTGACTGAGTTTTATGGTTTATTAAATCAAAATTTTATGCATGAGTGAACGGGAATTGCATTCATTATTGTAGCATTGCACCTTTCCCTGGTAGACTCAGTGGTGTGTTCATGGGAGTCAGGATTGGGTGATGGTACATGTTGCAGGGGAGGTGAGATAGGGTAAGACTTTGTTAGATAGATGGCATAAGGGTCAAGAGGACAGTATGCCCCCCCCCCCTCTCTCTCTCTCTCTCTC
Organism: Echinometra lucunter; assembly: GCA_029962745.1. Lineage (NCBI taxonomy): Eukaryota > Metazoa > Echinodermata > Echinoidea > Camarodonta > Echinometridae > Echinometra > Echinometra lucunter. The sequence goes on along the minus strand of CM057161.1, from coordinate 12,596,751 downwards.
TCTCTTGCTTCCTGTGTGCTAGTGCATATCTTGACAATTCACATTCTTTTGGTCTCCACTCCAAAATATCCAAATCACCTTCCCTTATCCCTTATGAAGAGAGCAAGATTGTGCATTTAAGGAGGAGGTGGACATGCGGACCACTGAACTAGCAAACTTTGATTTTTATTTTCCATTATCATTTATTTTCCCCCTTTTCTCTCTTACAAGATGGATGAAACAGTTGTAAAATTGAAATGAATGAAAATCAACTGAAAACAAAGACTGACACGCTCATTTTACCAATTTGTGTTACACTGTACCGTTTTTCTTGTCCGAAATTCAACTGCTAAAATGACTGGTTGGTTGGATAAACTTTGAGTGATTGACTGAGTTATTGATTAATTATGACTGATTTATTGAATAATTCATTGATTGAATCAGCTGAATGGTGATTGAATGCTTGATTGATTAATTGATTGACTGATACATTGATTAGTTGAATGATACCTAAATATTGATTGTCTAACTTACGGTATTGATTGACTGACCGATAGAATGCGAATGACTTCAGGTGTCAATGGGTGATACCAGTCCCAGTCCAATTTTGGAAATGCAGGTAGAATTTGGGATAGGGGAATGTGTTCGGGATATTTTGGAGAGGAGACCAACGGATGTAAATTGTCAAGATATGCACAAGCACACCCAGGAAGAGAGAGAGAGAGAGGGAGAGAGAGAGAGGGGGGGGGGAGAGAGTGGGGGGGGGGGAGAGAGGGGGGGGGAGAGAGTGGGGGGAGCATGCATGTCCTCTTAACCCTTAACCCTAGCCAACAAAGTCCTACCTTACAACTCACCTCCCCTGCACCATACCATCACCCAAATCCTGACTTCCATGAACACACCACTTAGTCTACCAGGGAAAGGTACAATGCTACAATAATGAATGCAATTCCTGTTCACTCATGCGTAAAATTTTGATTTAATAAACCATAAGATTCACTCAGCAAACTTAAACTGACCGCAACTGATCATAAATTTATCATATCACCCTCAATTTTGTAACCTCCAAAGGACTTACCTCTCACAAATTGAAAGGTGCAATTCCTGCGCAACCTAATTTTCATACCCTTTACAAAAGTGAGCAGTGCTCACCCAAGCATGAATTATTTTCGGCCTTTTTGGTCTCATATGAAAGTTGAGTCCATGAGCTATCCATACATACAAACCTTTTCTTCCAGAATCATGTATTTTTTCATTTGGCGGCAATTTCAAAAGTGTAAAGTTTTTTTTGGGACGCACTGAAGAACACCATTAGGAATGCTTTATTTTTCAATCTACCCTCATCATGGTTTAATGTAGCTATAATAATATCTACCTACTGCAATATCAATTTTGAGCCATAGACTGTCTTTGATACTGATGCGTAGTGGAGGAACACGATGTAATATTAGTATGGATATCAGTTTTCATTATTGAAATAATTCAAGAAAATATGAGCTGATAATGGAAGCCGGATGAAAATATCCTTGAAAAACCAACTTTATATGTACATTGTTAATTGAGAGGTCACTGGTTTACATTTCACACACAAGAAGTGGATAATTATAGAAAAAGAAGTGGGGAAAATGATAAAAGATTGACAGGCAGAGGAATGCAACAAAACAGAAAAGAAAAAAGGAACAGGGAAAATAAAGAAGAAGGTAGATAAAATACAAGGACAGGTAGAAAATAGTAAAAAAAAAAAACAATTAAAGGAAAGAATGTACACATGTAACCAAGCAAATTTATGTATAAACGTGTTCAAAAGCTTGTACTCCATCATCTATATTTGTTAATGTTTGCCTACTTCTTTTTCGCATATAGTGTATTGATCTTTATTAATGGTTATTTTGTCAGGAAGAAATATCTGAGAATTTAAATTCCTACTTTTTGTTGCCCTTTCTGTATAATTATATACTGTAGTTCCTCATTGTATTTGTTATTGTTCCTCATTCCTGTTAACAATTACTGACTTCTTATTTCACGAAATTCATTCCTCATTCCTGTTTGTTTTAGTCCCTCATTAACAATTTAACCTACTTCTTTTTGTGTAAAATTCGTGGAGAGAACAATGACAATCACATGAAAGATAGATTAGATGACAAAAACACACTCTTGGCATCACTTGAGCTTTCCTGAGGATATCCTACCAGCATGAGCTGGAATGTTTTCTCAGTCACTGCAATGATCACCAAAGGGATTTCCTTTCATGAGATACACATCCCAGCATGCATGAGCATGAATATTGAATTCTAAATACTTTAGAGGAAGTTTTTGTCCCTATCTAATTTTCTTTCTCTCTCCTCCACTTCTCTACCGCCATCTGTCTGTCTGTCTGTCTCTCTCTCTATCTCCTCTTCTCAACCACTGTCTATCTTTCTTTCTCTTTTCTCCACTCCTTAACCACTGTCTGTCTTTCTTTCTTTCCCTCTCTTCTCCACTCCTCCACTGCTGTCTGTCTTTCTCCCTTCCCCTCTCTCTCTCTCTCTTTTCTTTACTCCTCCACCACTGTCTTTCTTTTGTCCCCTCTCTCTTCTCCACTCCTCCACCATTGACAGTATTTCTTTCTTTCCCTCCTCTCTCTCTTTCCTTCACTCCTCTACCTCTGTCTTTCTTTTCCCCCTCTCTCTTCTCCACTCATCCACCACTGTCTTATTTTCTTTATTTCTTCCCCCTCTCTCTTTTATCCACTCTTCCACCACTGTCTTTCTCCCCCTTCTCTTTCTTTTCCACTCCACCAATGTCTGTATGTCTCTCTCTCTCTCCTCAATCTCTTCTCCCCTCTTCCTTTCTTCCCTCATCCATGTCTACTGACCATGGGAAGTTACTGAGTGTTTTGCTTTCCAGGGTTATCAACCTCTGACTGTATAATAAAGGCTGCTGACAATAGAACAGAATACAATCATATTTTGTAGACTGATGGAATTTATCTCTAACCTAACTCTAACCAGGCAAACTTTCACATCCACGAATAAGTTTCTAGCCGTTGAAAATAGAGCAAATACATGTAATTCATATGCAACTTAATTTGTGTTAATGGAATACAGATGGATTTTAACACCATATTGCAGTGGATATAGAAATGTAAATTAAAGTGAATCAAATCTCTTTGTGACACTTGGTTAGCATAACGGAGGTTGCATGATGGGGATGCAATAATGAAAACAGCATCCTAAAATATCTGAGTAAGTAGGATGAAAAACATAATGGTGACTTTCTAAAAACAGAAGTAATGAATGAACTTTGAAAATGAATGCCCAGGATCAATAACCCTATGATACCCGAGATCTGGGTGTAGGGAGCACTAAACATAACTCGTCCTTCATTTTTCAAAAAAGGTAAGAACAAAGAGAGAGGTTATCTCTGGTTATTGGAGAGGCCTTTGACGATACCCACCTGAGTTCAGTCAGGATGTCTAACAGCTGGAGTCCGATAAACTCGTTTCTCATGTGAATTCGAGCATCAAAGTCCGCCGTGGCTATCAGCAGGGCGTTGATGAAACCGAGAAGAGTCGTCTTGTAGGGCAAGATCTCAGCCGTCTTGAGTTCGTTGATGATGAGACTGAATCGGTAGCGCTGGTTCTTCTGCATCTGTTCGGGAGGAAGTGACGAAGGTAGAAATATAATTCTTATCATATAAAATGAAAACAACTACACCTTCACAATGAGATTCTACAGGGTGAAATGATCAAATTTGGGAAGTGTTTGACAAAGATTGCACTTAAAGCTTGTCAAACTTATGTGCGATTTCACTAAGTCAAACTTAATGTATGTCTGATTAAAGTTGGCTGGCTAAGCCTGTTTCACACAGTTGCTCTTTGGGTAAATAGTTGCACATGATCAAGTATTCACACATTATTTTGGCACTTACGGATGATTTAAAGTGAAACTTCAACCTTTGTGAAACACTCCCTCGACTTATAGCCAATACATTAAGAAGGCTGTTTACAAGAACATTTCTCTCTTTATATTTGTAGCCTACAGGTTAGCTTGAAAAAGCTCCAATGAAATATTGGACAGGACCTTCAGTGAAAGTCTTCAGCAAAATATTTTCTTCACCAAATTTGATTGAACCTTTTTGGTTTAATAGGTAGTTCTACTACTATACTTCTAGGAAATTATCTCAATATTTGAGCTCAGAATGCTTCATCCATAATATATTCTTTTTTATCAGACTTAACAAATAGAAATTAAGCAGGATTTCAAACTTGCCTCACATCTGTAAAACAGATTGTAGCCTATAATGAGTCAATAACAATAATTATAATTAATAATAATAATAATAATAATAATAATAATAATAATAATAATAATAATGATAATAATAATAATAATAATAATAATAATAATAATGATAATAATAATAATGATAATAATAATAATTAATATTATTATTATAATAATAATAATAATAATAATAATAGTAATAACGAACAGTTTTTGTATAGTGCATAACACATTACATCAGTATGTCCCCATGCGCTTAAAAACATTTTGGGATCAATTGGTGGCAAATAAAGAATTAAAAACTAAAAACTATGAGCAGTATCGAAAGACATACCTTGTAATCTTCCAGAGCATCCACAGCTAGTTCATATCCATCATGGGTATAGACACAGAGAGCAGAGAGGAGCTCAAACACCTGCTTCTTGACAAGAACATTCTTCGTGTCCAGTGCTGAAAGAGAGGGGGAAAGAATAATGTTGTCACGGACATGCAAGAAAGCTGTGGGAGAACCGTCAGCCTTTCTTCATGATGTTGAGCTTATGGTGACAATGATGATGATGATGATGACTGTTATGATTGTAGTGATGGTGATAAACTGATGACCATCATGATACAGATGATGAAGATGGCAATGAGGATGATGATGATGACGATGATGACGATGATGATGATGATGATGATGATAATGAAGATGAAGATAATGATGACAATGATGATGATGGTGACGATGATGACGGTGACGATGATGAGGGTGACGATGATGACGGTGGTGATGATGATGATGATGATGATGATGACGATGATGATGATGATGATGATGATGATAATGAAGATGATGACAATGACAATAATACAGATGGTGATGTTAACAATGATGACGATGATGGTGATAGTGAATTGTTAAGAACAATTAAATTCATAATCATCATAATCACTTTGACAATGAAGAAAATAATGATGGTGACCATTATAGTGATAACTGTGAAAAATTATGTTTAGGATGATGACAATAATGATGATAATGATGCGAGTCATAATAAATCATAAATATCAAGAATGAATATTTCATGCATGTGTTATATAAGAAAAATGTAATTCTACATCCTTCGGTTTCATTAGAATCTTTCAAAAAGTTAATATCTAATGAAGATTGCCATTCTTCCAGACAGTTCACATGCCTATCATAACGTGTACCTGTTGTGAATGCCTTCTTGGTTGAAAGTTAAAGAGTATGAGTATGAAATCACAGACTTGATGCTTTCTGTAAACATCCTTTATCTTTGTAAATGCTATGGCAACTCATACAAAAGTTATTAATGTTAACTACAATATGGAATGGTATTGGTGTACTTTACACTGTTCTGATGAGAGATTCTGCCAACTATTGGAAAAGGCAACTGTCATTTGGAAAGCATTTTCTCAACCCATTCAGTACAATGTGATTCCATTATAACACACATTTTTCATAGACCCTATATTTAAGTCCCCAGTTTTCCGCAATATGGAAAACAGAAAAATTTCACGGAATTCACAGAATTTCAAGGAAAACACGATTTTTTAGGCCAAAAACTTTGAATTACGCAAAATACAGTGAAAAAACATTAAAAAACAAAGCAAAATCGAATAAAACAAAACCGTGCATCAGCAGAAAATCTGGATCTACGTGTAACCTGTTCGCAGTGTTTAGCATGTGCTCACGAAGCTTCAGTTACATCTGCTGTATACTGCAGTGCGTATGTAACTTACGTTTATGTTTTACAGTTTTTATTATTAGAATTGCTTTGTTATGGCAGCCCTGAAGTAGGCTCGACAAAAGGTCATGTGTGACGTGAATTTCGCGTCCCAGGTCCTGAACTTCTCATCCGAGGTCATGAAATTCATGACCCGTGGTGCAAATTTTGCATCCCAAGTCGTGAAATTCACGACACACGGTGTGCGAAATTCAGGACTGGGATGCAAAGTTTGCACCACGGGTCATGAATTTCGCATCGCGGGTCGTGAATTTCACGACTTGGGATGCAAAGTTCAGGACCTGGGATGCGAAATTCACGTCGCACATGACCCGTTGTCGAGCGTTCTTCAGGGCCACCATACTTTGTCATATGTTATTTACATGTCACTGAAGAACACAGAATCGGAAGTTTAGAACACTGAAGAACACGGAATTTGTATTTTAGAAAACGGAAAACTGGGGACATTTATCTTGAGCTCAGTATTCAACAGGTTGATTACTTTATCAATATGAGAACACTTGCACATGAACCACTTTCATGCAAGCAATGACTTACAGTTTTGTTATTAGAATTATATGTCTAATCATACCTTCCAAGCTTATGGAATTATCTGTTACAAGCACCATGGTTCATATAAGAACAATGTCAACTATTAGAGATGGCTACCAGGTAGCCTAAACCTGCAGACGTTAATCATTTCAATCATCTCCTCTTTGGAACAACATCGCTTGACTTCCCTTGAAATGCCCCTCTCCCTCTCAGCGACTTTTCATGGAGGATTATTTCTACGCTTGGTTGCAGTTTATAGCCACTTGGTCTAATACCAGTTGGTCTAATTCCCAGAGTGTCTAACACCACTGTGGCTAAACCCATTTGGTCTTCTATCAATTTGATCTAATTGCTGTTTGGTCCAATCATCACTTGGTCTATTACCCACTTGAGCTAACCACTAATTGTCATTTTGTCTAATGATAAATGGTCTAATTGCCACTTCTTCTATTAAGTCTTCCTCATTTTCGTCTATTACCAGTTCATGTAATCAGGTAATCTAAGTGGTGTTAGAACAAGTGGGCATTAGACGCATTGAGTATAGCCTAACAGGAAATTAGACGAAATGGTAAATGGGCTAAGAGATAATTAGACCAAATGGTCATTAGACTAACTGGTTGTAGATGAATAGGATTAGACCATGTGGGATGAGACCAAACTGGCATTAGACAAAGTGGGATTAGACCATGTGGCAATGCACCTTGGTAGCTATTCTACATGTAATCATATCGATCTGCTGCAAACACTTGAAGGGTGTGTATACCAGCAGATTTAGCCTGCCATTACGCCATCACACAGCTGTCATCTGTGATAGATGATGCACTTATTGCTTGACAGTGAAATTAACTTATACTGAATGACAATTGGCAGCCATTAGGAGCTTTTGAGTTGCTGGTAATATCTGATTTATGAGCACAGATTTATTGTAATATACTTTGTCATACATGGAAAGGCGTGTTGAAGTAATTCAAAGATTCAAGGATTGGGCATTTCTTTTATATTCATATGATGTGGTTGGAAAATGATTTACAAACCTTCAGAATGTGAATTTCTGAATTATGATGTAATGTAATCAAATATGGAAGAGTTCTTAATGATAAGTCCAAGGTTATCAATTAGTTTGGGGATATTTGCACTGCATATAAGCATGCCACATTAGCTTTGTTAATGCATGTGTTTACACAGTGCAAGGATATATCCATCACTTTGGTTGTGAAATACTGCCTTGAAGTTATTTTCAAATGGCTGTACAGCACTCAATTACATGAGGGTGCAGCATAATGTCAGCACTGTTAGCTTGTCCGCTTTTGAAATAATTTTTCATTACTGTTCTACAGTACAATTTCAAAAGAAAAATCAAGAAAAATTAAACATGGACTATGTCACACAATCCTCAATGTAAATACTATATACATGGGTTGGTTCATGCTTAACCTTTTGACTACTGAATTCTTGAATTCTAATAGAAATAATACGGGGACTACCCGGTTTCAGTAGCCAATGGGTTAACAAAAAAAGGTGCGGTAAAACATGTGATCAGCAATGTAACTGCTCAATTTTAGCGTTTCTACCCCTATTGCTCATAATTAATAGAATGAAGAATATAATGTCATGTTCATCAGTATTTAACCTAATACCTTTACTGTCATCCACATTGTTTTTCTACATATTATGCAAATAATTTTCAATGTACACCTGTAGTGAGATAACAGTAGTTATACAGGGGAAAAAAATAACTTTTTTTTTTCCAGAGCTACTTTCTGAGCCCAACCACCCCAATTTTCTACAGTGTATTACAATTTACATTGGACCCTATGAGAATTTAAGGGGCTCTTTTGAAGTTTTCCAGGGCTCTTTTGGGCATTTTGAGGGCAAATTCGCCCCGAGCCTCGTGTATTTTTTTCCCGAGTAGTAATACAGGCATATTACTGGCTATCCACTTGTCATGCAAAAAGTGTGTTAGAAGAGATTAGAAGTAGTAGTACTGTTTACTACTACAACACTGCTGATTAATGCTCAATAACAAAAATGAAACTTTGTTATTTGTTCTCTGTAAAAATGCAAAAAAAATATCATTATTCCACCTGCAATCTACTTACAAAACAACACCTTATAAAATCATTCAAAATAAGAAAAATCCTCTATTGCTCAAGCATGGAGGCAAAAAGATTCCTCATTTTATCAGTATTACAGGATGTTATGAATCAACATTTGTTTCTGTTTTTGTTTTCTTGTTTCCAGGAACAGAGAAAATCAAGAATCAACAGTCAAACGATAACTCTGTGTAGGTGTTAAATTACTATTTTTGTCAAAGTTTATTGGGCACACTTTAAACAATTAATAGCCATATTCTATAAATACCAAACAAAAATATATCATTCCAGCATGAAATTTCATAGTCCAGTATTATCTTTCTACCATTGTGCAGATATATCTGAACATGGATATGGAAGATGTGCTATAAACATATGTAATCTACACTCTTTATTTCCATGGTGTCAACTTTGACTTGGAATGGCGTCAGCTGGGAGTCAACTCTATTCTGAGTTAAAGTGAATCGGCTTCCAAATGAATTTGACTAGGAATGGTGTGGCATCAGCTGAGAATCAACTCAATTCTGAGTCAAAGTAACTAAGAAAATGAGTCACTTTATCTCAGAATAGAGTTGACTCCCAACTGACGCCATTCCAAGTCAAATTTGACACCATGGAAATAAGTATAGTTTTGTTCGCCACCAAACTGGCTCCAACTTGACAAAATTATCAGCCATTTTTCTACATTTCCATACCTTCACATCCAAATATTACACTATAAATACTGGTATGTCAAGAGCAAGAAGTGCTTTAACTTCATCACTTTGCAGACCGACCTCGCTTATCCAGCTGTGTCAGGACCAGCGCCCATTCGTATAAGTGAAATTTTTAAATTAAGTTTTTATGCATTTTTCTATGAAAATTTATAGGGTAGGGCGGTCTATTGGCTGTAACATATCTATTTCCTTGGTGTTGTGGATGATTGTAAATGATCAATAATATCTTTCTGTTTGTACGAGATTAAAATAAAATGAAATAAAACAAAAAATTGCCCACAATATTTCCGTCTCCTGGGCTTTTAGGTGAATTGGATGAAGAATGAAAGAGGGAAGCTGGCCGGGAGACGTAGCCGGTTAATAGAGGAGTTCGGATAAATTAGGGCCGGATAAGCGAGGTCGGACTGTATTACAGAGTACTTACAATGCCACTCTGTGTGCATTTTTTTGTTTGAAGGAACACTAGTTGTCCAGGAAGTAGATGAACTTAATCAAGTATCAAACATTCCTGTGGGTTTGTTATCATTATAACTTTAGAGTCCAGGGTTAGGGTTTTACAATCAAGAACAAATATCATAATTAGTGGGACTAAATGGCCAGTTACATAAGGTCTATCAACAACCTTGTAAGATTGTGATAAGCTAAACTCACACATCAACTAACAAACTAAAGAGTGTAAGATATGTTGTTATTGTGCTTAAGTCCAAAGAAATACTATATCTTTCTGGAATTCACTGTATTGTATTACTTATATATATATATATATATATATATATATATATATATATATATATATATATATATATATGTGTGTGTGTACTTTAAAATGTTTTTGCTTTTACTTTTCATGCAGCATGTAGAAACCTATGAATTAGATCTCAAACAATGTTTTTACCCAGGAGACAATTGAATGATTCAGTTGTCATTGTGAATTAAAACCTATTCACGATCTAGTAAAAAAAATGACAACAAATACTACCATTCATCAATACCAGAGGTTAATATCCACAACTGAAAATATGCTTTTTAATATAACATGAATAACAAAGAGCAGAAATGTATGTCTTTCTTACAACTCAATAACAGGGTTTACAGCCACTTGGTCCAATACCAGTTGGGCTAATTCCCAGATTGTCTAACACCACTATGGCTAAACCCATTTGGTCTACTATCAATCTGGTCCAACTGCTGTTTGGTCCAATCAAAACTTGGTCTAATACCCACTTGGGCTAAATGTCAGTTTGTCTATGAATGATCAAATGGTCTAATTGCCACTTTGTCTACTCAATTTTCCTTATTTCGTCTGATGATCATTTGATCTATTACCAGTTCTTCTAATCACATAGAATATGTGGTGTTAGACCAAGTGGGTATCAGACGAAATGGGCATAGCCTGACTGGAAATTAGACAAAATAGTAAATGAGCTTAGTGGCAATTAGACTAATTGGTTATTAGCCGAACGGGTTGTAGATGAAATGGGATTAGACCATGTGGGATGAGACCAAACGGGCATTAAACAAAGTGGGATTACACCAAGTGGCAATTCACCAATAAAAGTACACATGCAGACTATTGTACTCTGACAGACATTGGGAAGTAAGCAGTGTCTCTTATGGTAAAGCAAAGGACTTCTCTTTTGAATCAGCGTCACTCCTTGCATGGCTTATGATGCAAAGAAAATACCAGAGTTACTGAAATGGATACGAATAATGCCAACAGAGTCTCTCTCGATTTAATCCAAGAATTAAATGCTATTTGAGGGTGGTTATTACAGCATTTGAGAGGTTACTGTTATGTATGATCAAAAGGGGTCGAAAGGCGTTCTCTTGTAAATCGAAGAAAGAAGGGAATTTGCCACAAACGCTTCCTTATTTCAAAACCTATATCCAGAAAGAAGGCAACAGTAACTCCAAAACAATTGTCAGATTGTTACAACTGGATTTTCATTTTGAAGAGGTTTAAAAATACATATTTGTTGAGGGCTTTCTACGCATAATACATTTACATGTAGGGGCATTTTTGAGCCGATGATACAATAGTAAAAATTCACTAAGCTTACTAAAGAAATATGAAAATAGGCATTATAAACTAATACAGTTTATCCTATACATTGGAAGATGGGACATTTTCAAGAATGGCAATAATATTACTTGATTAAAAATTAGCTCAACTACAGCGCTATTTTTACGTTTAAAAGGGGTGGGGGTATTTGTATTGTACACTGCAGTTCCTCCTGAAACAGTTTTAATACAATGAGAAATTACTGTTACAACACCTCTTTTTTTCACCAAGATCCATTCTATGTTTACTTTTAGCAAATATTTGTATATATGTATGCATATGTATCTACAATGTAAATATTTCAGTTGAATCCAATATTGTATCAAATCTCAAATTTTCCAACTGAGTCATAAATACGATCCAGAATTACCAAAGAATTCTGTTTTTCACCTATGCTGTGCACTACACAGATAGTTCCAGTTTCATTCCACCTCTGTCTAGATTAACTCCACTAAACCCTATCCTATTCACGCTATCCTATTCTACAAGTTGAAGCATGGCACTTAAAGCGTTTATTCCCCTGTCTGCGCTGTTATTTCATTTCATCATGAGGGGAAACCAGGTGTGTCAGAGCATGACAGAGTTCACCTTCAGATCAAATACATCGCCCACTAATATGCACTCTCAAATAGATCACGATTCAGCATTATTATGCACCTTTTTTTTTTTCAATTTTACAGGTCACAAAATACAATATGGTTCATCAAATACAAGCTGTTGTTCTACATGTCCTAATATCATATGGTGACCAGAACTCCCAACATTACAATCAGATTTACATTTGTTTGTAGACTGCTGTTTCTTTTATCTGTATTTCAGCTAATTTTCTGTTATTGTTCCATATCCTTAGAAAATCAATGGTTTAAATGATGCTCAAGGTTTGAAAACACCTACGTAAATTCACTACTTAAAGCAGTACATCGATTTATTTGGAAGCTTATCTATTTTACACTAAAATGAAAATGCACCTCAATCTCAATTTGTCAATAAGATTTTAATCAGTAAAGGAAATATTGTTTCTTGTTAGTATAGAGATAGAATCATCACAGCATACCCTAGAGTTAATAGGATAAAAGCTTAAAAGCTGATGAGCACTAATAAGCTGAGATGAACTCACACTGACTACGCTGAGCGTTGTTCTTCATTCTGCAATATTTATCAAGGAAATTCTAATGATGAGTGTGAAAATGACCTTTCGGGAGATTTTTATCCTCATCTAAAAAGGCTTACTATAACTCTAAAATCATTTTTTTCAGAACTGCAAAGAGGAAACAAATTAGCTTAACCATTTCAAAAACAAACTAAGAAGTATAAAACAGGAAAGGATTATGATGTGCTTTATTGCATACATGTCATGTATGACTTGGTGAGTATTCCCTGTTTAATGGTCTATTTCTATAACAGCTCCTTATTTGATATAAGACAGATGTTATTCAATTCCAATACATGCATGAGCATTTTAAAGTGGCATGATTTCACAATAAAGATTACAGAAGTATTGAGGTTTACCACTCTCATGAATAGTAAATAATACTGGTATAGGTTTAACTTCAGCATATTTCACACAATGCAAAGTTTCTAAGATGCGATAAACTGAGCAGAATATGACATTCACGCCATCAAAACAGCATTTACGTATAAAACAATATTCACATATGGAAAAAAAAAATCAGAATTGCTACTGTTCAGTTTACATGTTAAAAGATTGTGTTTGTTTCTTTCTCACTTTTAGTAAGTTAAATAAAATCACATGGTAAAATGTTAGGAGTATAATCACTCATTTTAAAATTTAAAAGAAATATTTCACCCTATGTTGATTTTTCATTTTTATTTGAATTTAGCTGACTGTCTTACATGCTTTAGACCAATTTCAAAACTTGCATCACAGGCTTTCCCTGCCGCCCCCCTCCCCCCCCCCCCCCACCAACCAAAAGAAACATTAGTGTTGAAGAACACCTTTCACAAAACAGGACACACTGAAAGAGAAAGTCTTTCACCTTAGATCCAAGATGAGAAACAAAAATAATCAATTAGTATTAAGTAGAAGCGAAAATACCTCATTCAGTTTGCAGATTAAAAAAAAAAGAACTGAATGATTCATCACAAATGTTAGATTCTGGAAGTGTTTTTTCAAGCTTCCAAAAAACATCATCCATACAGAACAAGCGAAGTCAGAGGCACCAGGATTAGCGCAAGAGAGATAGGCAAAGACTGAAACAATCCGTGCATGCATTCATTTACTACTGAATCAAACTGAAGTGGTAAGCAGCAATGATAGACACAGAAAATAGCATCATCTAAAAAGAAAAATAGAATGCTTGCATGTTTCAGTATGAGAATTTCAAGAAATAAAAGAATTGCAACATTTGCTTTTCGATTCCATAGTTGTAAGCAATAATTTCAATTGAAGAAAGCATTAAAGAATTTACTGAAGTCTAGAAATTTTCATTCCAGTCATCTAGTTTCATTCCAGTACATTTGTGTATAGCTTACCTTCTGGGGACGTTTTGTGAAGGCAGTAATCAGAGAAATAATAAAGTATTTATTCATTCATTTCACCAACAAAGTATAACAATTCTGACAGACTGCAGCACCTTCCACAGGGGCCACAGAATGGTGGGGGGGGGGGGGGTTGGGGGGGGGGGTTGGGGGGGAGGGGCTGACACAAAAACAGGGGGAGTTCAGGGGCTGTAGGGGCCCCTGGCAGGGGTTCAGGGGCCAAGAATCTTCAGGATTATCTTGACAAAAGACCTTGTGCACCTAGGTATCGTCTTTGGAAGTTGAATAGAATCAAGAGAGTTATAAGAATGTCATTACGTCTCTAGGCTCTTCTGTGTAGATTAACTTGGATAAATAAGACCTTAAGTATCATATGAGCATCATTATGTCTAGACCATTCAATTTGATAACCCATTCTGATGAATACATCAATAAACATCGATGTATATCAGTCAGGTACGTGATGACACGGCTGTCTCAGCTAGCTGATAATAGGAGACTACATGTATGATATCCCCAGCGCTCTCACTTATCGGGTATCAATGTAGAGGGTATAATGGATTGCCAGGTATACAGATGAGCCCAGGTGAGCACTCACAGGCCCCATCCACAAACCCAGCAATCTCCCGGAAGATCAATTTCACGAAAACTGTCATCATGAATTCATGATAACATCCTCTCAACTTGTCTGCTTGGGGCCAGAAGGCATTAACTCCATGTAAAGTATATTTGTTAGGGTCTTTCTGCCCTCTCAGTTAACAAACTTCACAATCACTATTAAAATTTCTTACATGTAGATTTGAATCAGGGACAAATCCATAATACAATGAAAAATATTCATCTGATAAACTTACAAATTAATCCTATTGACTATAATTTCTAAATCTAGTCTTGGAGTTGCCCCTAATAACAATCAACTTTGATTAATTCGTCCCTTTTCACGAAGTGACGGATACTAGTAAAATCGCGAATTTTTCAATTTTGAGTTTTTTGCATTTTTGGAGATCTTTCACTAACATCTTGAACTTCACAGAGTTTCAGACTGTAGTAATGTCTAATTATGTAACTATGGCAATGACATCAACAAGAAACTACCTAGTAATGATTTTCTGTTTTTACGAAGAGACGGCTTTCAGCCGTCCCGTACGTTTTACGTGTGCGGCTGAGTTCTTTCACTTTGTGAAAAAAGTAAAAGAGCACGTCTCTGATTTGAATACGTGATTGCGCACAATTAGGTGAAATGCGCGCTCATCAAGTCCCATTTGTTTAACACGCGTGTGGCTGAGATCCGTCACCGCGTGAAAACAAAATCACAGTGGGACCTTGAATTTTGCATTTTCACAAAATGACGGCAATGTTTACACTTCATTTTCTTCCAAACTATAAAAGGAATATGCAAATTGATTAATAATGAACATTGTCCAGAATATGCCCTATACGAGGATATGAAATTTATTCACCCTTCATACATTAAAGAGGTTGAGATTGAGGTTTGAAACTTTGAAAGCGATTTACTCAAAACTAACTTTTTTGAAGTTGCACGCTCATCCGTCACTTTGTGAAAACAGGGACGAATTTCTGATCTAAGAAATTTAGAGTGATATGCTGTTTTCTGTTTCATCTATCAGCCTGCCATATTATCGAAGTCTAGAACATCACCACAACACTGCAAAAAAAAAACAATTTAGCAGTAAAGCATCAAATGAAACAAAGTTTCCAGAACTATACATTTGTCTTGTAATCGTTTGGATCACAAGCACAACAGTATTCTTAGGACCGGATTCTATTTTCTAAAAAGATGAAAAGTGGATCAATGTGAATGGTACTGAAATGACAACAATGAAGACAGACAGGTGCGTTTAGAGATAGAGCTGGAAGCCGAAATGGAATATTCTTGTTCTCTGACAGGTCATTACATTGAGTCTCTCTTTTAACATATGCATGCAATCTGAACTCTATTGATAAGGCAATCTTTTATGCCATTCCTTTTCTTGATAAATATGAAATAAACAAGTCTGCCAGAATGGGATAGGCTTTTGTCAGATTGCTCAATAATCTCTTTGAACTTAAGAATGACATAAAATGTAAATGATAAAAATAATGGTGGCATGTGATGAAAATCCTAAATATAATGCAAGAATATACTTTTATTCATGTACATTACATTTTTCTGGTGACATAACCAACACTCCCTGAACTTATATAAAAAGCTTATTCCCTGAAATCTAAAATAACTCAAGTCCAAGACTAAATTAGAATGTAGGAAATACAAAGAAAGCACAAGTAAGGTGTAAAGCCAAATTTTCTTTTCCCTGTCAACATACAGTTGCTAGGGTATCTGAGCTTTGTAATTAAGATGCAACTGATAGAGATGTAAATACAAATATCGAACAATCTTACCTCTTGCTAGTTTCCTGGTGAAATCCACACTTTCTATAAGGAAATCCATCCCAGTTTTAGAGTTCATGACAGCCTTGATACACCCAACAATCTCCACTTGGAGGTAGGCATCGGCGAAGCTCATCCCGCGATCAGAGAGCCTCTCCACCACGTCGAGGAGCACTCCTAGTCCGTCCAGCTCCAGGAAACCCTCCAGCCATTCTGTGGAGCTTGTCTGGATCCTCTTCTTCAGTCCTGATTGATGGAATGAATGCATAAATGGTTGACTGACTGATTGATGGATTGAAGGATTTTATTAAATAAATTCCATTCTTACAGTATGAAGTCTGAATTGCAATGGTTAAATGTGCATGGTAAAAAACAATAGTGTTGAGCAGTTCAGAAAATATTCATTGCAGAAATAACAATAGCAAAAAAACAAGAATAACAAGAAGAAGGAAAAGAAGAGGGAAAAGAATAAAAAATATAACAAATATTTTCAAAAAAATAAGAGAAAGGAGAAGATGATGATGAAGAAGAAGAAGAAAAAGAAGAAAAAGAAGAAAAAAAGAAAAGAACAAGAAGAAGAGTCAGTACCATCAACATAGAAGATGAACAACTATCAATTTCACCTGTATAGTTATTGACTGAAGGAATCCGCAGGAGCTGGATGCAGAGCTCAGGCTCACTATTCTCCAGGCTGGCTCCAGGGCCATCTTCTCCTCCGCTGCTCCCGCCTCCATCCTCACTCTGGACAGACCCAGAGCTCTTGGCTGCTTGCACCTTTCCGAGGCTCTTCCTCGCGATCCCAGACCACCTCTTTAACATGATTCTTCCTTGTCTACTGTCTTCCTTGTCAGTGTAAATATGCTGTTACTTCCATCGGAGTACTGCTGCTTCTATAAACTTGCTTCAACGGTTGGTTTCTTCATCAACAAAAATATGCAGTAACTTCCATTGCAACTTCCAGTTTCTCAAAACTTGTGGATCAAGTATTGCCAATTGTG
Organism: Echinometra lucunter; assembly: GCA_029962745.1. Taxonomy (NCBI): domain Eukaryota; kingdom Metazoa; phylum Echinodermata; class Echinoidea; order Camarodonta; family Echinometridae; genus Echinometra; species Echinometra lucunter. The sequence goes on along the minus strand of CM057161.1, from coordinate 12,579,469 downwards.
CTTCAATATTCCTATAGGCTCTTTTATTTTTTTTTGTGTGTGTGTCTGTTGCTTTGTAAATTCTTATTTATCACTCCTCACCTTCCCAGAACCAAAAGTCAGTCAAAGGTGGTTGGCCTGCAATGAAGTAAAAGAAAAAATACACACCAGAATTAGATGAAAATTTCTGTTTAATTCAAAGCATTGCTTCTCTTTCTTATGACATATGTGCAAGAAATCTACTTTGGAAAATCTGAAAAACCTCTACAATACATCTTGATAAGTGTGAACATTACAGTGGCACATTTTATTCTGAAAAATAACAAAAGAGGTGGTGAAAAAAAAGACCATAAGCAATAAAAAGAGATCAAAAAGTTAAGCAGAAGAGGCAAGAGATAGAAAGAGACCATGTAAGACTTGTAGATATAAACAGATCTTTCAAAGCACAGCTCAATATACTAGGCCCATATCAAATACTAGAGTTTCATTCCTTTAGCAAAAGTCGCATGAGATACAAATAAGCAGTTTTTGCTAATAATGCTTTCTCAGTCATGTCATCCTGACAATTACTAGAATAAAGTATCTGATTGATTTTATGTTTCTACAATTTTCTTCAACATTTCATTTAGAAAATCATCTCAGAACTGTCATGACAACTCATTAAAATGATGTCTGGGTTTTTGGTTCTCCTCCTTCTCTCTCTCTCTCTCTCTCTCTCTCTTTTTTTTTTTTTTTTTTTGGGGGGGGGACAAAGCAAAATAATCATAATTAGCCACCTGTGCCAACATATTATCCCACAACAAGACAAAGCATAATGGATAACTGCTTGACAGACAGCTTGAAGAGTACTGGATGAGCCATACCTCCCGATGAGTGTGGAGGAAAATTAACAGTCAAACTGGAAATCATGACAAAAGCAAGGGTCTAACAAATCAGCAGCTACAGCAATAACTACATACAGTAGAAGTACAGGTAGAAAATTATTTTAAAAGATTTATTCTAATTTCATTTCAATTGTAAAAACTACAGATCGTTTTATTTCTCCATTTAAAAAAAAAATTTAGGCATAAATTTTAAGGCAAGACATTTGTTCAGGATCCACTGGTGCTCTAACAATCCTAACCAAAAAACTACTAGCAAATGTACAAAATCCTGAAAGTGATGTATAAAAGCATGAACACACAGTTCAGCTTCCCTATCTCAGTCAAATATTTTTCAGATACTTCAGATCATGATCATACTTTATACTATATACCATACAGTGTACATGCTGCAGAGCTATTTTATTTCTGTTACCTAAGCATAACTAATATTACTGATGAGTCAGATCACTTCTATAAATGCAAGCAACTATAAGCCAAAACAATGTATGTAATCCTCTACAAGGCTACATTTATTTGCCATGATTATTCACCTTTCAACCATATAGAAGAGTGTATGAAGCTAGATTAATACCGATGTTTCCCTGCAAATGAGGAATTTTAATGACAGATTACCTTGTTTACTCACCCATGCTTATTTCCCAACCCTCGCATTTATTCATTCCTTTTAAAGAATAATATAGTTCATCCACATCGCTTAGTTAATGATCCATACATTCATTAATTGCTGAGAGCCAGAAAAGAATTAATTTTTTTAACTTACTTACTTTACTTACTTACATATACTTACTTACTCACTCACTTACTTACTTACTCACTCAGATACTCACTCACTTACTTACTCACTTACTTATTTAAATGTACTTACTCAATTAGCCAGTTAGCTAGTCAGTTAGTTATTTAGTCAGCTAGTTATTCAGTTAGTTAGTTAGACAGTTAGATTGTTATTCAGTTTAATCACATGACCCACCTCAGCCCTCAGACTGTGTTTCTGTGGGTCCATGCAAAATAAAAGCATACAAAATTTGGATGACTACTGGTATCACAAATTACAGCAGCTATACTACCATCCAATGACTGCAAAAAAAAGCAATTCTGATTTTTTCGAAATTGACTTTTTCTTGATTTGGGCAAGGAGTTTTTTTTTTTCTTCTTCTTCTTTTTTGTATGCTCTACATAGCATATCTAACAGAAGCAACTTCATTGATTTCCACATAAAACAGTGATATATTTTCTTCATTAACCCATTCGTGACAGGAATTATTTATAGCCTAATTTGATCAGCTTTTATTCTTCAAATTGGCAACACCAACATTTTTATTTTATGGCTACATTTTTCTTATAAAACGTCATGTATCTGAAATGAATATAAATTGACAGAAATTATGATGAGAAGTCAAAAAGTTTCCAATTTGCAGGGGAAAATGGTGATTTTAAACTTTCTATTACATTGCCAATTTAAGGATTTAATGCTTATTTTCCTTTTAAAAATTTTCAGCATCAAAAAACGAATATTGACGCAACCAAATGGGCACAGTTTGTGTAGAATTTTTTGCTCTTTCTGCTCATGTATTTGGTATGATATTTAGGGCTTTGCATCAAAAGATATTAGGCCAAACCACAAAATGTGGACCTCTGTCACGAATGGGTTAAATAAGAAACTCATTCTACAGAGTTTCTTCTTTTTGTCCTTGGATGGCAGAATAATCAATATCATACTGAAAATAAACAGAGAGCATAGGAACAATATACAATGTACATATACCCCCCAAAAATTATCATTATACATACATGTAGACTTACTCCTTTCTGACTCTCAATTACAGACTAAAATTAGGATAATGCACATGAACTATAAATCCAATTTAGCAATAAAATAATCATCCATCATGGATCCTATACCATTTTTACCATCACAAAATGTGGCTGATTACTTCAGAAGACAAGCACAAAAGGTGTCATTGACAAATATTAACCAGCCCATTCAAGTATGTCTGCAAATATCAAATGTCAACGGTAGTGTGGTTAACGCTGCCTTTCTGAGAGTACGTTGTTCAGTTGAAATGACAAAATTATGTACATGTACGATGTGTTGGAGTGTTATTTTGATTGAGGTCTACCAGTCACATGGAGCGGCTCAATAAATGCTTGTCAATCAAGCAGAAATTTGGTGGCCAATAATATTTCTTCTTCATATGCCTGACTGGAGAAATATGCTAATTGCTCATTGTAATTGTAGAGAGAAAATGTACAGTATGTGAACCATATATGCAGAAAAATGTAGTTACATCACATGTAAGCACATACCATTGAGGGAATATGGCACAAATGTTGTCATATGTGAATATCAATTAACATTTGTCTCTATTCCACATTTACACACAGCTGCATACTATCTGAATTCTAAAAACTACACTAAAATGGGTTATACTGTACATATAGTTACAAACATTTATTCAACCTCTTGTATTAATGCACACTCTGCTATAAATGATCTGCCCACAAAATGAGAAAATTAATGAATACACTGAAAACAACTGAGTAAACTGACAGACCTTCTTGGCAGGGTACCTTATTAATTAAAAATTTCAAGTAATAACTTAGTATGCTTGGAAAGAATCTCAGATTGTGGTTGAATGTCTTTGAGTACTCCTGGCTAGTAAAACATGAATCACCAATACATCAGTCTCATGTCTGACAATGATCCCTTTTTCCTGAAAACATTCACAATGAAAACTCAAGAATTTCCCATTTTCAGTCTACTTTACTTCCCTTAGCAATTCTCCTGCGACATCTACAAACTTTTGTCATCCTACACTGTACATAATAAAAAAAAATATATACCTCCATGAAACAATAATACTATTATTCACCTTTTCTATATGTTTACATAATTCTGAGTCAACATCTTCACACCACTGACAAAGATTAAGAAATATCCGGCTCATATCTCTGATATGTCTGAATATCGCAACCACCGGTATTTCCTTTCAGAAATTCTTAGATCATCACCACCACGCGAACCCCTTGTCAGGTTTTTCCAGGAAATCCACTGACACATCTTTCCATCCATGTGCTTCAAGTTCAATGTCTTACTTGTACCTTCACAATAATTTGCTGCTGGTTTTGCAAAAAAAGATGTATCTCCTGTACTTAAGCCTATGTGCGTACATCACTATGCGAAACAAGTGATGAATCTTATGTTCCAGAATCAATAGCAGATCAGAAATATCCTGAGTGATAGTAATAACTCCCAAAATAAACATACTTTTACAGAGAAAACCCTGTTTAAAAATGCAAACAGTTGTTTACAATATGAACTGAACAACCCATTGTACAGTTCATATTGTAAACAATTTGTTTAAATAATAAACAGGTTGTTTAAGTTTTAAACAACCTTTTAAACAGCATTTTTACTGTGACAATGCCTACAAAGAGTGTGACCATTATAAATGTGGAGCAGAAATATATGTGAAACAAATTTTTATCAACACAGTGTTTTGACCAAAATATACAGAAAAAAGCATTTTGTGGAAAAGTTATCATATATTCAAATAAACATTTTGATTTCTTTATTCTTAACTGTAAATGGACTTAAAACTTTGGATTTGGCATTAACTGCATTTTGCGACAAAACTCTTCAAATATTCTACTGAACAGAATGAGATAAACCAGAGCAAGCACAATAACAGAAATACTTAAGTATTCTGGATCTTTAAATTTACAGCATACTTACCTGAAACGTGAATTCATGTAAAGCCGGAAACACCAACAATAAGCCCCGTCTAAGCCAACAATCTCAATTCAACTGTAACAGTTTGAACAACCATAGACCAAATGTGTACACAGACAATGCATACACTCCAAATGACAGAGACTTATTCTAAATGACTAAGCATTCATTCCATGTAACATAGACTTGCTCCGAATATCATTGTTCATCTCTTCAGTAAAAAGGCACATACTATCACTGCCACACAAATTAAGAAACTCTTCTGTGTCAGAAAACAAATATTAGAAGCAAGGAACTGGACAGAAAAAAGTTTAAAGAGAAAATTCTTCTGTCATTGTTGGAACAGAGGAGGAAAGATCAAATACTTATCATCACTGAAATGCCTTTTTTGTCTATGTTTATTTTTGTTACATCTATAGCATACCAGACTCCAAACTACATTGTATTCAATATTGTATGACGTTCATACCGTACTTCTTCTTCTGGATTGTTCTTCCCCCAGTATTCGGGGATCATACAAAGAGGTACAACTGGGCTCGTGTCCCGACCCCCTCCCCATTGAAACCAAAGTCTATATACACTCTAGAGGTATATACATAATACTCAAAATGAGCCCCAACTCTTTTTAAACTTTCTACATACAAAGCATCTGAAAAATGAGATGACCTACTTTTTCTCCACATGAAAGATCTGTCAGACTTGTACCCCTCCTCCTTACTACAAAAATTCTGGATCTGCCCCTGGTTATATTAGGCCCCACATAAAGATAAAGCATACTATCATGATTAAGCAATATTTTATGAGTACAAATATAATCATGTATGAGCTCTGAACCATGGAAGAAGAGTGGTTTTCATGAAAGTACCACCGACATGGGCAATACAAAATATTTACAATTTACAATCAACTTTTTTGCTGGTTGGGTTAAAATGAAGTTTCTTTTCCATCTTTAATCTAAATTCAATGATTGTGTGTTCCTTGAGTGGGTGTATCCTTGAGGGATCCTTAGTCTGTTTCTACAATCTAAACACACTTAGAGTTTCAATAAGCAAACTTTGGACAGGTACACTATACATGTTTCCGCACATACAAACATTAAAGAGCGAGTGGTTGGGTTATTGGGTATATATCCCCTAACTCCACTATCTCATGTATATTCAAGGGGGATAAAACCATGACACTACAGTAGTACATCCCTGATGTAAATTTATTGAAACAAGAATCGGAGAGGGAACTAGTGTACAACAAAAACCACCAACATCATGAACATGAAGCCTAATTCAACATTCATTAGCATTCGTATATGGTACCAAATAGTTTCCAACAGTGAATAATCAGCGCAATGATGCAATGATGCAATGATGTAGCATCCTCCATGATTCCTGCACACAACATAGAGAGGGTAACTCGCAGCAAGTATCTTCAAGATTGAAAGAGGCAGATGACAACAAAGAAGAAAAAGAAGAAGAAGAAGAAAAAAAAAAGAAAAAGAAAAAGAAAAGAAGAAGGAGAAGAAGAAGAAGAAGAAGAAGAAGAAGAAAGGAAGTTTGATAGAATCTCAACTGGAAAATACTTTACCAAAGAATGTCATCTCCACGTCATCATCCTCAAAACTTCTAGATCAATGCTAATTCCAAATTATTTATCCAAAGCAAGAAGCCATGCTGCAATATCACACCCTTCTCTGCTGGCGACTGTCTCTCCGAGGGCAGTTCTACATTATATCCATGTACCTCCCTGCACTAGGGTTAAAGGCTTCACACGGAAGCTGTGTCCTGAAGCCTCTATATTGTCACCTATTCTTCACAGTTCTGCTTAACAAAAACACCCAACAATAGGGGGTTCGGCAATAGACCCTGAAAGACCCTTTCAAAAGCAGATTCAATGGATAATGGTTTTGGGGATGGGGTCTGGAGATCATAGAAAGTTTATCGTGCAGAACAGACTTTGTGAAGGAGTTCACAGATTTCTGATGACCCCTTATAAGCCTAAAGAAGTGGCTTTTGTGATGGTTCTGTATTATGACACTTACATAAAGGGAATGTAGTGATGTCATGATTGTCTCAAAAGCTTCTAAAATTGTGCAACTCATATTGCTTGAGCAAGTTTTCTTCATAACAAACAAATTTCAGCTTGCTAGATCTTAGAAGTGTATTATACATTATGGATCATTCAGAATTCTATAAAATCTATGAAAAGCCTATTTAAAAAGAGACTTTTATTATCAATGCATTATCAGATCACCAGGCTTTCTAGACCACTAAGTGCTACTCCATGGAAGCACGTTTGCTGATCGCCTGATCAACAATAAAGATGATCAAGCTTTAAATCTATTGCTCTATGTTCCAACACTTAATATTTAATCATTTTAGGCTCAAGATTCTGTTTTACTGCAATTAAAATAATTGACTTGAACAGCAGTAAGGGGACCAGATATGAGAATGAATGTCCTAGTTCCATCATGAGGCATATAACTTCATCTTCTACCTATCCCCCCCCCCCCCCCACCCAGGCACAAACACCCACCTCTCTTCTACAAAATCTTATATTGCAACTAAATGTTTTCCTTATCACAAAGGGAAAATTTTGCTATTCACCTTGCCACAAACTGCCTTAAGCAACCATTTATCTCTAATACATGTAACTCCACCATTCTGTATTTAAATTTAAAGAAGGCATGTACACTAAGTTCAGGCTGCACAAACAAGCAGTACAATGCACTCCAAATAATTCTTCCTACCAGTTCACACAAAAAACTGAATACAGAAAGTTATGTAGAATCTGAAGAAAAAAAAAACGTCAAAAGATATGCCAAGGAAATCATATCCATAATCACTCAAAATGCCAATAACCTTAAAGAATTATTCTTTCCTTTGACACTTTTAGAGAAAGTACTCATTCCTTTAAAAAAAACAAATCTTACATTACACATTTTATGTTCCTGATGGTGTTGTTCCTTCAGAGGAAAAAAAATTGCTTGGTAAAAAACAAGTCTATGATGGCTCTTGAGATACATAATTTAGATGCAAGTACTAAATCTCCAACTCAGATGAATTGACAAATCCGCTATAATCTTAATCCTGTGAAGACTATTTCCACCACAATCAGTAAGATATGATCTGTCTTGGATTTGCTATAGTGGCAGCGAGGTTTCATCATAGCTATATCTATGTTTAGCAGTAACTTCCTTTAATTTGCAGTATTTGGGGAATTTAAAGGCATTGGCTAACTTTGTGAGTGGCTGATTTAAAAAATTCTCAAACTGAGATGAAACATGCATATGAGTACTTGTATTTGTACTCAAAAACCCTGAAACCAACCATAATTTGGAATGAAAAAGTGTAAGTTAGACGCAAATGACAATTTTATTATCCTTCGTCTCACGAGACAATCACTAAGAGGACCACTTTGCTTGAATTTGAAAAAAAATGCATTATGTGCCTCCTGCCGCGTGATACGCCAATACACATAGTACGGTAAGGTGAGTCATACGCGCATGCGCACTCCTTATGTCTATTCTGTGCAACCGACCCTCGTATATTTTTCAAACATTGGTTCACATTTTTGATATTTAAAAATACTTCCTGTGGATATTATACTTTGAATCTTTCAGACTGGTATTTTTACACTATAACCCTTATGTTTATCCCATTTTCAAGTAACAAAACAAGATTTTTAAAAATCATAACAATGTTAACCAATGTCTTTAAGAGCTACTATATCATTCACTGCTCCTGTGCATCTTTATTTACCCAAATATTTCAAATTGCCAATAGCTGCCTATAGCTTATACAGGGAACACCTGCCGTTTACAAAGACTGCCTACATTTCTATCTTTGGTGGTAATGGAAAGGTTAAGTTCCCAACCCGGGGGGGGGGGGGGGGGGGGGGGATATGTCTCATTGAGGCCTGTACATATCATCCGCGTAAATCACTTTCTGAAAAGCACCCTAAACAGGGATTAAAGTAGGAAGGAAATAATGTATTACGTCTCCAATTTTTATACCCTTAACAGGGATTTTATGCAAGGATTGCAGCATTATCTCCTAAGTAAGTAATATTTCCCCCAGATTTTCCTGATCTTGATACCCTTTTTTCTGATTTTACCTGTTTTTTATACCCTTAAGTGGATCCCCGGATTCCCTGCCTGGTGCTGAAAAACGACCCTTTTTCTACGTTTTTGTTTACGCGGATGATGTACAGGCTTCAGTGAGACATATCCCCCCGGGGTTCCCAAGCACTCTACTCCTGTCATAAATTGCAACATTGTTGCTCATAGCCATATAAAAGCTAATCGATGGGAACATGTGCTCTGATAACATGGAAGTAATTGACAATTAATATCCATAATTTCAGCCAGTAATTGGCATTGGCGCTGATAAAGCTCAGGACCATGTACATCTACACCTCCTTTTTGGTGTCATGCATATATTAGTCTCCTTGAGAGCTGAACAAACACCATGCTTAAAGGTTTGCTACAGAACGCAATGATGTTGATGATGCATTAAGAAAAGGACACAGAAGGTTGTCCACATCAGGGGAATAAAGGACAATCAACTATTAACTAAACAACAAGGAAAACCTAATAACAAAAACATTGCAATGAAAAATAAAGGAAATATATATATTAAAGGGCAATGGTCTATGTCTACTCAGAACTTTTATCTTCTTTCTGAAATACACTCGCATGAAGCACAGCGTCACAAGGGCATGACTAATATGAATATTTTGTTACTTTCAATATGACACTTGAGTTTGGTAGGATCTTTTTAAAGTTGTTGTGCAAATTTGATACTCAAAAAAAGCTACTGAAACCTTCTGTAATTGAGTTTCACCTTATACACTACCATGCCGACTGGGAGCAATAAAGGTATTAACTTGCATTAACCTCTAAAGTGTTAAGCCCTCCTGGCTCTAAGCAAATCATCATCATTTTGGGTCATCACAATATAATAATTCCCAATATCTAGCAAATGCTAGTCTCTAAACAGATGATGTGGTGGTCCTTTAAAGTCTCAGGAAAGGCATGTCTGATCTCACTCATCCTACAACCATCCAACCATTTCTCAAGGATTTCCAATCAGGTGCCAGAATCATCAAACTCCACATTGACATGTGTATGTCTTCAGTTTAAAAGGGCATTCTCTGTCATGTATCCGCACTGGCATCAAGATCAAGTTCAGGAAACCTTTTCCTACCCTTTAGTTCCTATGCAAATATTAACAAGTAAATATTCACTTTAATTATATTAGTATACATGAACAAGTTACCCCACACAGGAACAGGGAGAAAATTCAATATAATGATTCTTGTTTAGGTTCTTGAGTATGAATCAAATTTATCTGGCAAGTGTGGAATCTACCCTACAAATTATCTCTTTGGTTCCATCTCTCTTTTCATTCTTTCCTTCTTTTCTTCTTTCCTTTTTTCTTTCTTTTTGTCTTTTTCTTTCTCTTTCTCTCGAGTCTCTCTCTCTCTCTCTCTCACTCTCTCCCATTCTATTTCTGCCTCTGTAGGTCCCCATGATTCTTCACTTTTCAGTTCATCTATTCCATAGCAATATTTATGTTTGAAGATATCATATGGAACTTTTTCTTTCTTTCAGCATCCCCCACCATTTTTCTTTCCGATCTTCTTTCCCCAGGCCTTGGGGAATTCAGAACAGAAACATGTGTTGTATCTACTGTTCATTACAACATGGAATACCATCATGTCATCTTTCCTATAAAAATACAAGTCAAAGATCATGTGCCAGCATCTGCCAATGCAACTAATTTTCTCCGAGATTATAACTAGTCTACCACATGCATCCAACTTTTTAAAACTTCATCCCAGGAATGGAAAAGCACTAATGAAACCTGCATGTATAGCAATACTTTTCTCAAAAGACCATTAGATAGGCCCATAGTCCAGCCATACCGACCACAAAAAAAATTATGCAAAATACTGCATGCTATGGCCTTCTTTCTAACAAAATATAGGAACCGACCATTTGGAGGTACATATGCTACATTACAAAATGACAACATTCAATGTCACATGACACAACTTTTCAACTTACAGGACCCTCCAACGAATATCCTATGAAAAAAAAAAAACATACCACACATTAAAGTAATCCTCTAGAAATCCAGGAATTTCTCATTGATCTATAGAAAAGGAAAAAGCTTGCAAGGTTAGATATACCATTCATATCTATCATTTACACCTCTTTTTCAGGATCCACACATTCACCTGTTCTGAAATCCCAGACATGTAGATATATTGTTTATTTTTCTATTCATTCTACATGACAGAATAAGTGTTTTGGTGGAAACTTTTCACAAATTTCCACCAAGGGACTGATACTGTCAGATTCATCGTCTCTCCCACTGTTAATGTTCATGTTGTGTGCATTCATTTTTAACATGTCCATCTGGGTGCCAATTTGGCAATCAATTTTGAACAATAGACATCATTGGCAACATGCACACGTGCGTAACATTCAATTGTAATAGGAAGACAAAGGTAGACTGAGATAGGTATCTCCGCTCTCATGAACCAAACTCATCAATAGAAATTGATTTGTTTGACAAATGAGCAGTGGTTTTACAAAACATTAACACCATTATATTTCTGCATTCTAGGTTTAGATACTCATGATTTTCACACCATCTCTGTTCCCTCCAAAAGTCATCAAGGCATATTATTGCTTTGATTCCTAGTTATTTCTACACGGAATGGGGTTGGGTCGGGCACCTCCACTTTCCTGGTGTTGTGTGGTGTAATCCAGTGTCAATCAGTACACCCCTAGCACTGAAGTTAAAGAAAACTTTCCTTCACTATTAGGTTTTAACTTAGACCTACTCCATGTAATAGGGTCTAGAATGATAGAGAGACCACTCAGAAAAAAAAATGACAGGCGAAAGAGTGACTGAGGTAGATACATGCATAAAGGAGCAAGCGAGAGAGAGAAAGAGAGAGAGAGAGAGAGAGAGAGAATCCAAGAGTTATCCAGAGAGGTGATGACATCACAGAGGGGAAGAGCATGAAAAAGAGAGAATGAGGAAAAAAAATGAGAATGAAAGGAAGGAAAGAAAAAGAAGAGAAAAACAGAGACAGGGAGGGAGCAAAATAGAAACATATGCAGACAGAGAAGAGGTTAGAGCTTAAAGTTCAAGGAGGATTTAAAAATGATGCAGAGGTGTTTGAGAAAGGTGGGGTATACACAACAGTATTGATGATAACATACAGTTAATGCTAGCCAAACACACTTCTAAACACCATGGGAACCATCTACCCACTTTTGATTTCCCCCTCTTTGGCACAGGTTTGTAATGAAAACAAGCCAAGATCCTGAGAATTAACATTGACCTTTCAAAAGTGGTAGGGTGTACAAGCAGGCCACATTGATGAGTTTAGATGAAAAACGAAAGCTTCAATGTTGATTAGAGTTCAGTGTGGATTCTTTCAAAAAATGCTCTCTCGAACTACATACAAAGAAATTTAGAGTAAACCCATATATACAGTGTAGGAATATTATCTTAGACAGATCATCTGATATTTCTAATACATTAGAATAGACAAGAAAACACTATAAAGCACTTAGCATTACGATTTGGCACAGCATGAAAGAAAAATGATAAAGGCAAAAATTAAGGAAACAAAAAATAAATCATGCAAGGCAAAAGATATCTTTAAATTTTCAAGATGTACTCACAATTGATTCCACAAGACTATACAATCATTTTTTCAAGACACTGTTCAATTCAAATCCCCATTTCATGAAAAACACTGACTGCAGCCATAAACTTGCTAGTAGAATTTGAAACTGTACAACAGAGTTTTGGTTCCAGCTCTGAAGTGCTATAGCTACTCCTTCTCAATATTTTCTCAAATCTGCACACTCCAGAGCCAGACAAAGTGATTTATACATTTCAGGGAATGTAAACAACCCAGTGGAACTTGTACTTGATTGTTGAACTCTAAACACATCCTACAGATTTTCGAACCAGTTTTGGAGGAAGGAAGAAGAGTGACGCTAGCAGCCATGTTAGTTTCCAGGAAGCAGGACGTCGAGTGTGTACATAATTATCTTCAAACTTGTCTGAATCTAGGGAAGAATATTTGTTTATATTTATGTGCTCTATGCTAATGAAATTAACTTCCAGCTGAACTTCCATTGGTTATTCAGAGAGAACAGAGTGGAAAGGATCCTACTTACTTTTTTTTCCCTATCCATATCGGATTCTATACAAGCCAACTAGCCATGGTAATACAACGTCCAAAAAAATGGTTACCGTAAAAACTGGTATTTTTTGTTCATGATAACTGACTATATTACATTTATGTATTGTATTAATAGGCAAGTGACCTGTTTCTAATGATCAGCATTACAAGCTTTGGTGTTCGTTCCCTGACTATGAAATGCTGATGATCTCAATTGCTGAAGCTAAAATGTACAATGCAACAGATGAGACTGTTTTACCTAAATACAAATTGAAAGGGAAAAAAAAATCATCAAATTTTTAATATGATGATAGGAATATGACTGGTGAACAACTTTATGGTAATAAGTCCATATTCATATTTCTTTTCCTTGCTGACATTTACAATCATTCATGTCTTTTTCATGAGAAAATCTCGACGAAGTACTTCATTTTACAGAAATGCTATCTGTCATGTAACTTGAGACCGGGGGTGTAATGACATTTAAAGACATTACCTATTTGGCTCAGGATGGTATAAATTCATAAATCCTATCATGACAGTACTCTCCCCCACACCTCTTGGTTTCTAATCATTGTATGCATCATTTCATCCCTTTTTCCGTCTCTCAGACTTTTGCCTCCCACCACTGGCGTACTACCGCCCCCCCCCCCAATACAATTCAAACATGGTTTATACCAGTGATTTTAAAATGTTGCTGAAATTACATGATTTTCCAGTGTTTTTCCCTCGCTTTTTTGTAACTTATACTTTTTTATGCCTTTGTGGGAAAATGACGAATTCCCAAACTTATAGTCAGCCTGAAAACTAGCCTACATTGTACATCAATGACTGTTATCGTCAATATCCACACTCACACCCCTTCCCCCCCCCCCCCCCATGAACAATTAACATTATTATGTTATCCAGCCTTACACTCCTCATCTCTCAGTCTATACATACATGTCTCTTTATTTTTATTCCAGTATTTTCTTCTTCCTTCATTTCAGTCTTGCTTGCTCTTCCTTCCCCCACCCTCTCTCCCCCTCTTTTTTATCTCCTTCTCTTTCCTATTACACTACCTCCACCTGAATCCTAGTATCAGTATTTTTTATTCACTTTATTCCTGCATAAACACTCTCACTCATCAACTTCTCCCGGCCTGTCTGCTCTCTCCTCCCCCTCCATCCCTCTCTCTCCTCCCTCTCCCTCTCCCCTTCCCTCCCCTCCTCTCTCTCTCTCTCTCTCTCTCTCTCTCCTCCCCTCCCTGTCTCACCCCTCCCTCTCTTTCCTTCCCTTCCTTCTCCTCCCCTTCCCTCTCTCACCCTCTCTCTCTCCCTCCCGTCCCCTCCCTCTCTCTCCTCCCCTCCCCCTCCCCCTCCCCCTTCCTCCCTCTCTCTCTCTCTCCCTCTTTCTCCTATTGCATTTCTCCTTGTTTTAATGTTCTTCCCTTACCCACCTCTTTTCTATCCTCATGAAGGTTGGTTATCCATAATATCATTAAAAAAAATTTTAAATACTGAATATTTACAGCACTGTCACATATCCACCAGACAAAGTGCTCGATTTCAAAGAATATTTGTCATCAGGTAAGCCAATTCGGGAGCATAAATAAAGGGCTAGAAAATGCATGAGGAAGAATTTATGCCATCAGTGGCAGATGGCATCACAGAGAGGGGCTCACAAAGAAAGATGAAATGATTACAGATATATTCATGGGCTAAAATAATCTAAATGAAACTGAAAATCCCAGGGAATGAAAACAGAAGGAATAGTGGAATAAATCAATGAAATATTTACTTAGTATGAAATTCAAACCAGTAATAAATTCATTTACTTAACAGATACATAAACTCAGACTAACAGACTGAGACAGAAAGAAGACTTGTGCCTAGTTCTCTTTATACACAAAAGTTTGATTACAAAGTCAAAGGAAACTCATACAAGCTTCATTGTAAGAAAAATGACAAACAGACTGGCAGACAGACTGAAAGTCATTACCCAGTTCAAAATTAGGTCTCATTAATCGGTAGACATATATTACCACTGGGTTGTTTTCTGTCAAGACCAGCTCCAGCTAGATCACAACTGACATTATGAGACTCTATTCAAACTTCCCCTGATGTGAGGCCTGTACATAGCTGAACATACCGTGTATCAAGTTCACATTCTAGACTAGACTGAGCAGGATGCCGATACATCACGGTCATCACTGCTGTCACAAGAGGTTCCTTCTTTGACAGAAGGGTTATAAAAAAAAAAACAGGCTAAAGGTGCTTCTTCATCTGCATGAGCAAGCTTGAATGAAAACTCTGACCAATTTAGCAGGTTATTTCATAAACTATAGACCAAGACAGGTCAACATGCAGCTCAAGTTTGTTTCCCACTTGAAGCAGGTTAGCCAGTAATTTACTGTATTTTTACAGTACTGTAGTTTATTCTATGGTAGTACTGTATATAACAGTAAAATAGAGTATTTAACTCCAAATGATAACAGTATTTTATCGTATCATTTAAATCAATAAATGAATGGCCAGTAATTTACTGTAAATTACTGGCAGCAATTTTTTAGTGTGAAGTTCACGATATCTTTAGTACAGAACAGGAGACTAACTTATCATCAGACTTATTATCCTAGTATCAAAATTCATGAAATCCAAGACTAATAAAGAAACACTGCCAGAGGAATCTTCAATGCAACATAAGTTTGCAGAAATTTAAAAAGAGTACACAGGAAAGGAGATAAGATCCTGCTCAAACTTTTAATGAGCATCTGTAAAAACAATGTCTGTCATCTTATCACTGCACTGCACATAGTCATTAAACATAATAACCAAAGCCACAGATTCATATTCTCAATATAAAAAATACAATACAAAGAGGAGAAAAATGAACGCTCCACATGCATGGAAGTGCTGCTGTTTTACAGGTAGGAAAGGAAAACATGACGGAACATGACCCAAATGATGCTCAAGGTTACTTCTATTCAAAGGACAACATTTTCACACAATTCACATGCTTATCTGTGATAACTTCGATCTGTGAGTCACGTTTGATAAAGTCTTCAAACATCTGTCTGTAACATTCACAGGTGATAATGTTCAAGAGATCAGCTTTAGAGTTGCCCATTAGACCTCCAAAGGCTACAGATCATAAGCAAAACTACAAAGGGGGTAGAAGTATGGAGGAACATTGATATAACAAGGGCTCTTCTAATTCTGTTTTTTTTTTTCTATTACTAGTATCTCTCTCTCTCTCTCTCTTTCCCTTTCTGTCTCTCTTTCTTTTCTTTTTTTTTTTTCTATTTCAAACCATCTTACTTCATGGGGTGGGGGATATTGTCCTGCCCATACACCCCCATGTAAATGCAAATGACCCTGAGTAAGGAGTTAACTTCTTATAACCTCTCCATTATCAGATACTTTTCCCAGGTCTGAAGATGAGCCACTCCACTGGTAGAATATGAAATTGTTAGACAGCTTAGATCTAGATACAAACATTCAATATTACAATTACTAAGGATAGCATATCCATGTTTTCTTCTGACTAAATTTGATGTGAGAAAGAAGTAATTTCACCATATCACATCTCCTATAACTTTACATCAATCATGACATTTTCCACTGTGTCAACAAATCAATAAAGCATTGTGGTGAAAGTGGGGGAAAAGAACTTAAAGTCAAATAATCAGCATGTAACAAGTTAGACTAATTTCGCTATATCACATCTCCTGAAACTTTACATCAATCATGACATTTTCCATTGTGTTAACAAATCAATAAATCATTGTAGGGTAAGGAACTTCAAAATCAAATACTTAGCATGCAGATTACGACTCTAGCTGCACTGGAACTGCAGTGTGAAAAGATGTTCTCAAAAATAATTCATCCACATCAAAACTACTATGCTATTCAACCAAACGAGAAAAGAGGCGTATAGCCCCTCTCATGCACGAAGCTTTACGCCTCGATCGGCTCTCGCACTAACTTACATCCCCATCGTGGCCCGGTGGTCGGCAGGTGTGATCCGCTCTCCTTTTCACCGATTCAAACCCAAAATGATTTAGACGTCACAATATCTCTCCAATAATGCATTCTTGATAACAAATCATAACAGAAGTATTGACGTCTATCAGGCTTCCTGTTTTCACTGTAAAATACTTTATTCCCTCTCCCAATCAACTAATTGGTCCCTTGCCCGATACTCGAACACACAGCTACAGGCGACTGTATCTTGGACTGTGTATGGCGCACACAAAACCATTCCGCTCGTATATCAGACGACGATTGCTTCTGTGATTTCGATTATCGTTCAGTGAGGAGTGGTCGTGATCATAGCACAGATCCTCTCAGCTCCTCTCGTAAGTACGACAAGAAAATGCAACATCAAAAAGAGATACTTCGTTGTATATAGGTATTTTAAAGTACTACATGTATTAGGTATGAAACTTTCCTCCAAAATTACCGATTTAGAGGGAGTTAGAGGAATACGCGGTATACGATAACGCGAAACTCAGGTACGAGCTACTGTTTTTATTTTTATCTCAAAAGAACCCCAACCCCCCCCCCCCCCCCAACAAACAAACAAAGCAAAATACAAACTCCAAGGTCACAAGCATGTCTCTAAAATGTCACCTTGACCTGATTGGGTCATGACCTCGTCAGCTCCATACAAACTTGACCTCTCACGTCGTGAATACGTTGGAAGATTATCATTTGTTTAGACCAGACTCTTTTTCTTTTTTCATCGAACGAATGAGATCATACCACCCACTTTTGACCTTTGGTTTTGACCTCGACAGATACTAGTAATCATTTTGTCGTCGCTTATTGTTGTATCTGCATCCGTCACTTGATTATTTTGGCCATGCATAGTTTCGACCTCCTTTTTGTTTATTTGTTTGTTTGTTTGTTATTGTTGTCATTTCAGTGTTGTCTGCGTCACTTGAGTCCCACCTATCCTACCGTGATGGCTATACTCGTGGTGAACTACATTTTGACCACCTGCGACCTTTTAGGTCATCATAGCATGTAAACAATGGACTACCCGTAGGATGTGCGGTATCTGCCGTCTCCCGATCAGTTTTTTCCCCCAGATTGATGAGGTGTTTCGCTTTCGCTTCCCTGACGTGAACTTGAAGCTTGAAGAAGCTGATAAAATGAAGGAAATAATCATAGCACAAACGTTTTTTATTCTTCATAGAACCTCCAACTTCTCAGAAGTGATACTTCACGAATCGAGGCTAATGGTGGTGGCGATGATTTTGTATTGGTTGTGGTGTTGCTGCTGCTGTTGTTGATGATGATGAGGAGGAAAATAAGTAATGATATTTTTCATGATACTGATGGAAATGATTTTACTGATGATAATTAGGCCTATGCCAGTGGTCAAAGTAATGGCGGTGATGACGGTGATTGTGGTGAAGGTGATGGTGATGCGTGGGGGGGGGGGGGGGGTGGGGGGTTAAGTTAGAAGTGGTGGTAACGCCGTAGCAGTGATGGTGGTGGGTTGTGGCGGCAATGTTGGAGGTGTTGGTGGTGCTGGTGCTAGCTGGTGATGGTGCTGGTGCTGGTGATGGTGATTTGTGGTGGTGGCGGTGGTGGTGGTGTATATGGACACCGCTGCGCAAGATGAAAGTCCTAAGAAGCATAATACATGATGAGTCCACCAAAAGGGCAAGGGGTTTAGCTCTTGTTACAGAAGTTCTCCATCAATAGGGGAAATAAAGGAGCCGTTATAAACAAGATCGCGATCATCGTGTATACATGTATTTGTTTTCGTTACCAAAATGAAACCGCAATGTTTACTTCAAGTCTTATCTACAGGTGATGCTAATCTCCTGAATCTGGTAGGCCCCTACCAGATCTAATATACAGTGTTACGCATTATCGTTTGAAATCCATAAAAACAGAGCCAGGGGCGGATCCAACATTTTCTGTAAGGGGAAACAAACCGAAAATTCTGAGGCAAGGAATTTTTTTTTTTTCACTATTAGGCGAGGTATCACAGCTCCTATCATATATCACCTATTCCAAAGCGTGTAAACTAATGTAAGGAACATGAAATCCAGGGGGACGCTCACCTCCCATGCAGAAACCACGAACTTATTTTTGGCTTTTATTTGATTTGATTTGATTTGATTCATTCTATTTTTATTTTTCATTTGTTTCTTATTATTGTTTTCATAATCATTTTATGAATATGCAGATGAAAATGTATTACTATTTTCATATATTTCTAATTACTACTTTCCTATTTTCATTATTTCATAATTTTTTGTTTTGTCTTTTGCTTGTTTGCTTGTAAGAAAATTTTCAGATGTGTTCCCCTCACGTTTAAGGACAGATTTCTGTCCGTAATAAAGAGGGGGTTTTTTTTCTTAACCCAATGGCTACTGATACAGGGTGACCCCTACATTAAGTCTAGGGGAATATAGTACAGTCACCAGACTTAGAATACTTGGTCGAACACTTCTGCTGCTTTCCAAGCCTATTTTAGCTACCATTTTAGCTACTATTTTAATGGAGAAAAGCAACGTATACACCCCAAAATGTATATGAGCATAAATTTTGATCTCACATTATCATTTTCCACCGATCAGACCTGATGAACTGACACCGTGATATCTTCGTTCTAAATTTGAGAAAGGTTATTTCGAATACTTCTGAAACTAAATCAATTCCTAATTAGTTTAGTTTATTTTCTCATTTCTCATAACAAACTACAAATGAAATACATATATTCTTACAACAGAAGTACTTATTTATGTTCTAATTTATCATTTCTCATAACAAACTACAAATAGAATACATATTCATACAACAGAAGTACTTGAATATACATACAGGATAATGAATATCTCAACTTAATAGATAAAATTTGATATACAAAACAATCTCATAACAGACAAAACAACATTTGATAATAGACAAAACAACTCTCTTCAAAGAATTCATAAATAATTGCGACCCAGCAACTCCGTGGAATGTTACACATGTTTGCCGAGTTCTCCTTACGTCTCTTTACATTTCGTGCTATGGCAAGTTCATCTATACTGTCTTGCTCGATCACTGTGGAGGTTAAAGTCCTATTCAGTTTCCGATTTTTTTTCTTTGATCTGTACGATTTTGTCCAATTTTCAAAGGGTAAATAGATTATTACAATTTTCCGCTACAAAAATTTTTCATTTACAGCCTCAGTAGTTATCCTGTTCATCATTAAAACTTTTTGTTTCTTTGTTGTTTTTCAGGAGCTTGTGATATTGTCTTCGGCGTCCCCAACGCAATCTCCGCTTTTCGGATGTTCGCCTCCTTCTCTGTATCGTAATTATTCGAATTATGTGCACTGTGTTATTGTCGCAGAAGGAAATAAATGTGAATTTCAATTTCAGTCAATGTTAATTATATAAGATTATGAACTCAACTAACAAATCAACATCTAAATCTCGCGTTTACATAAACCCCAAATCATTCGATTTCTTTAAAACTAGCAACGAAAAGGCAACGAACACAGTACCTCCTCCCCCCCCCCCCACACGCACCTTCCAGCCTGAGCACAAAATGTTAATTGCTCAATTTCTACATCATCGAGGTGGGCATGAAATACAGCTCGTCCGACCTCGAAACGACATAATTACCCTGCTAACATGATTACCATGTTTTATGAAATAGAAAATGGTGTCAGAATAAAATGCGGTTTATTTACAAAGGAAAGGTCACAATCACCGACAAAATAAGCCGCGAAGTGAAAAAAAAGTGGGGGCACATAGTCTCGTCAGTCTCTGTCCCTTGAATTATATGAATCACCATCCGATGTATACGAACCGGATTGGTTATGTTTGTGGCAGCTTTCTATTGATTTAGGAGTAGAATGAAGGTAAAAGATAACAAGTAAAAAGGCCTCACATAATGGCTACGGTATAACATTTTATTCAATGAAACTGAAATAATTATCTTGCTATATACTGCCCTTCTTTGACAAAAGGAAGCAAGTGACATATCAACCAAATTTGAGTTATTGATATTTTCGTATTTTACCTCATGTGCTCTTCTTCTAGGCCAAATTTTATGAATGAAACTCATCCTGCTAAGAGATACGTTAGGCAAGACATCATGGTATTGCATTGACATCAGTGTGAATGACAGATACATTTTGCTCTTTTACTTAAAATGTCGCGTTTGTCACTTGGTTCCTTTTGTCAAAGTAGGGAAGTATAGGTTTCTAGTTGAATTGAAAACACTTCATGTTGCGTTGATAGAAAAGACGTGAATGTAATAACCATATTTCATGTAACTCATGCTTCAAAGAAACAGAATCAGTACACAGTGATTAAAGGGATTTGTTGAAATTATTATCATTCATGAAATAAAATTACCCATGATGATCAATACCATGCAGTAGGTAAGTAACAACAACAACAACAACAAAAGACTTCGCGTTATCTTTGTGGGCCTTACTTTTTGAGAAGCTAAAATGATATTGACTCCAAAAGAGAAATGACGTGCGACTCTTATTGAATAATCATGCAATGCTCAGATGTACAGGGAAATGAATGCATATAGCCAGCTTTACCATTCCATTCCCCTTTAGCCATTTTAAAGTATTATACATTTTTCTAAATTTCTCCCTCCTATACCATCTACCTTATCATCTCTTATCTCCATCGCGCTCTCCCTCTCTCTCACTCTCTCTCTCCCTATCCCCTCTCTTTCTCTCTCTCTCTCCTTCCCTTCTCTCTTATTTTTTCTCACTCTCCCTTTTTCTCTTTTTCTCCATTTTATTTCCTCTCTCCTATACTGTCTCTTTTTTCCCTTCTCTCTTATTTTTCTATCTCTTTCCCTCTTTCTCTTTTTCTCCATTTTATTTCCTCTCTCCTACTGTCTCTTTTCTTCCCTTTTCTCCTTCCTTTCTCTCTTATTTTTCTCTCTCTTTCCCTTTTTCTCTTTTTCTCCGTTTTATTTTCTCTCTCCTACATACCTTTCTTCCCTTCTCTCCTTCCTTTCTCTCTTATTTTTTTCTCTCTCTTTCCCTCTTTCTCCTATTCTCCGTTTTATTTTCTCTCTCCTGCATGCCTTTCTTCCATTCTCTCTCTTTTTGTCTCTCACACGCTCTCCATCTTACTCTCCTCTTTATGCCACCAGCCATCTCCATCTCTTACCTTTTCATTTTTCATTAATCCCAAACAGTAGCCCCCTGGGATATGGAATTTGCACACATTTCTTAGGTTACACGGGGACATGACCGCATAGGCCTCGGACTGTAGGGAGATGAAACTTTCATTTTGGTCAGCATGATATGCAAATACCAAGGCCTTTGGTATGAAGGAGTTTCGGTTTTCGTAAGCACCAACATAAACATAAGCTGCAGCATTATTTTGATAAAAGAAAAATATAATGTCTTCAATTCATAGACACGGATTTGATTTTTTTTTAAAGGCAATTTTGATGTAAATATTTGATTTAGATAAATCTTGTTACAGTAATTGCTTATCATGTTAAAATTACTCAGAATTCCATTATATTGGACTCTGCACGCTCTTTGCTAGATATAATATATATATATATATATATTAAAGATATCTATCTATTTATGAGAGTGAAAACATCCGAATTTCTACAGGAAAAATACTCATTCAGGCTAATTATGCTACCATAAAATGATCTTTGTCGACGATGAACTTTGAACAAAGCCTGGTTCAACTAAAATGGTAAAAACCTAAGTACTGTCTATACGTAAAAAGACGTGACGATTAGAAGGCTCAATAAGTTCCGCTCTCTCCTCTCCTCTTCTCTCCCTCCCCCTTCTCCCAGCCCCCCCCCCCCCTCTCTCTCTCTCTCTCTCTCTCTCTCTCCCTACTTCTGCTATCTCTTTCCCTCCCCATCTCTCTCCCCTCCCCTCTCTCTCTCTCTCTCTCTCTCTCTCTCTTTCTTCCTCCCTCGTTTTCCTCTCTTTTTGCAGAGCGGCAGTGGTGCAAAAGAATTGTCACCATCTCCATTATCAGTTATTCCAAATTTTCTCTGTGAAGCCGACTGATGTGTGGTTTAGACTAATACCAGAAGCTGTGAGACCATCCAGGCATGATTTAAGTGTCCGCGATCATATCTGATGTTCAGTAGAATTGACAATCTTTTCCCCTCCTTCATAAACATCGTGTTTACAAAGCATTGAATGGTCAAGCTTCTATTTGATATCAATTGAGTCACATTCATATGCACATAACTTACGAAGTATACAAGACAAGCTGCTCCTATTATTATTATTATTATTATTATTATTATTATTATTATTATTATTATTATTAATGGTTCGGCGTCACCTGTGCCTGGGAGGGGAAAAGCGAACTGAATCACTGTAACCCTCAGGCCTCTCCTCCCGATATCACTGATTGGGGGTGTGCAGGTGGACCACATACACCGGGGTTTCCCCTACTCTTATACGAATAGTGCAGTGGGATCTTTAACGTGCAAAGGTGGTGACTCTCCTTCACACGGGACCTCCATTTAACGTCCTATCCGAGGGACGGAGTGTTTTCCACTGTAGCATAGCCTGCGTCTATGAAACAGGGGAGGGGCACGATAACACACAACGTAGGCTTCAGTCATCCGCCTTGGCTGGACTCGAACCCACGGTCTTTTGGTTCGAAAGGCAGACGCTTTACCGACTGAGCCAACTCGTTCCCTTCCTAGAGCTATCTCAATTCAAAGCAAAAGTAACTCTTGGGGATTGTGCTTTCAGTTGTGCTGCTCCAGAACTTTTGGGAATAAATTGCCACTTGAAAGAAGAAAAGCCCCATTAGTTACTGTCTTCAAAGTTTTATTGAAAACCGACCTTTTTTCAGAAGTTTTTGATTACCGGTAGCTAATTTATTGTATGTTTCAAGCAGTAGCATTGTTGGGAGTGCTGTTAATCACAGCGCAGTAGAGTATATATATGCGCTATAAATTGATCTCATTCTTCTTATCTTCGATGATGGACATCAAAAGAATTATCTTGACAGTGATGAAGTTATCTCATACAATAAAGCTATCTCTGACAGTAATGAAATTATCTCATCTTCAACACGATCGCAAAGACCTAAGATACCCTATTGTTTTGCTTTTCAAAATAATGTTGGGATTAGGTATATAATTATGCATTATTTTGTCACATTTCAAAAGAGGATACAAAAGGCTATGCAAACTGAATTAGGTTGATTTTCATAAGTCTCTGCGATCGCACTTCTTCCTTTCGAATAGGTAGACGGGCTATATACAGGGAATCCGTTGTATAGAAATTATGCCACTTTTACTGGCAGTTCTTACTTAGAAAAACTCATTTCTTCTCCACGGAGAAATCTGTCACATCCTATGCTTAGCTCCCATTGTCAATGACAGTGAAATGTGTTTGCGGATACAGATCGAAGTTTGACCAAAACGGTGTTGACAGTAGCGCCAACATCAATTCCTCAGAGTGTATGTCCTGTATGTGGTTAGCTTAAATTCACATGACATTGGAGCGGGTGTCGAATTTATTCTGAAAACAGAAGATCGGCTACACTAAAAATATACAGCTTCAGTGTGGAAAGTAAGAAACGTACAAGCTATATAGGAATACGCACAGTTGTGTTCCATATAGGGATTTTATGTTACGTTTTGAAAATTTCTATGCTGTAGAAACTATTAGTTTGAGTATAAAGGAATCATCTCACAAGCACAGTAGTATGCACACAAGTAAATAAGAAGTTGATAGGCTAACAAAAAACTCAAAGATTACATATTCATGGAGAGCTTTAGCACAATGTAAATATTTTTGTATGTTAATAAAGTCTTTAAGAAGAACAAAATTGTACTCGAAGAATCAATCAAGAAAACGCAAAAAAGGGGGGAGAGAGAGATCGAGGGGGATAGATGGGGAGAGAGAGAGTGAAAGAGAAAGAGAAAGAGGACAGGTTTCAACTCATTCAGCCTCACTGCACAACATTTTATGACGGTTTAATCTGATGAAGGCTGGTTAGCGAAAATGTGAGAGTATGACATTCGTTCAAGTCCTTAATTGCAATTTGATGATTGCGTTATCATGACATTCAATCAGTAAAGGCATTATTTGATCAAAACTGACTGTCATAAGTCTCGTTGATAGAATGAAATGAAATGAAATTTTCTACGGTTTTTCAATTGTATCAGATATTTACAGCAGCAGCAACAACAGCAACAACAATCATATTATTCACAACCTAAGTGTTAGGCTTTTTAGCAGAAATCCTAGAACTACAAAAAATAAATAGTATAGCTACATCGACTTTTATAGTGATTGATACATTTTGATGAGAGACATTAAAGTTGCCGGGTCACGTGACATAAGACAGTAGTCAAAGACAGACAATATGGAATTATAAAACAAAAAGCAAAGGCAACAAGTCGAGAGTACAAAAGAAATGTAAAAAGGCATACAGCATAAAAAATGAGAAGGTATTCGTGTATTTGTGTCATAATGTTGAGCTTCATGACAATGATTGAATTGATGCAGTGAGAATGATATCCTAAATGAGTTAACATGGCGCCTACCAAATAAAAACTCGTTAAAGATTAATCAGAAGAAATGGCAAGTGGGATTATCTTATCAACTATTTAAGATTTACCCCACGCCATTGTCATAAACAGGAGTTCCGTCGTAGACATAATTCCCATCATGCGTTCTTTCATATCTACCATAGATCGCATGGTAGGGAACGTCACACATGTCTGGCGCCAAAACCCATGTATAGCCGCCACTCATACGGAACAATAACATTATGAGATGTCGTCTGCTAGTGTTGTGAAGTGCATTCATGTAGTTTGTTTACGCGTCAATTATCGTACAACAGAATATAAGAACATCAGATTTTTTTTTTAACAAAAAAAATAAGGCAACCGAATGATGAGAGGACTGAAAGGGTGATGAAGTACGCTCGGGAGAGAACGAGAGAGAAAGAGAGAGAGGGGGAAGGAGAGAGAGGGAGAGAGACTCTTGAGGGAGGATAGAAATTTTGAGAGAGTGAGATAGAAAGGGGGGGGGAGAACTTTGTGTGCTTGGATAGGTGTGTGTTTGTGTGTGTATGGAAAACAAAATATGGGGGAAGTGTTCGTCTGTGCGTGTGTGTTGTGTGTGTGTGTGTGTTGTTTGTGCGAGAAAGAGAGAGAGAGAGAGAGAGAGATATAGATAGAGAGAGATAGATAGATAGAGAGAGAGAGAGACCTGTGACAAGCACAGATTGACTGGCCAAAACCGAATCCGAGCGTGGAAAGGTAGATGAATTATCCAGAAAAGAAAATTGAGAGGGGAAGATGAACATGAAAGGATACAAACATACATCGAACGTATTTTTATTTCATCTTGCGAAAATAAATGTTTCTTTCTGTCTTCTTTTCTAATGAGTTAAACGCCCTTCTGCTTCTCTGCGAATGATATGGCTGACCTATTGGAGAACTTTGTCAAATTGCATGACTCAAAAAAATGAAGCTCATTTAATTCCTATAAAGCTCTCGATCTAATGCTCTCTAAACGGGCCCAGCTTCAGCGGTTGATCTCCGATCTTTGGAAGGGAAAGTTCACGCACCTGTGTCCACCGAATTAAGTCAGTGAGCCGAGGGAAAGGCGAGAGGATGTCGGTCAAAATTGAATCATGAAGCACCTTGCCACTCATCAGATGAGACTCGTAGAGGGGCTAAGAGGGAGTTTGGGTTACGCGTCGTGGTATAGCTAAGTGCCTATTTGAACAGGCCATCTAGTCTCTTGCACTTGGCTCGATAAAAAAAAAAAAAAACGAGAGTGATGTGCATTAATAGTGACGACGTCGTTTCACACATTGAAGTTGATCCCATTTGATCCTGATGAGTTAGGACAGCCTTGGATTGAAAATGGTGGTGATAAATTTCGCTACATATTATATTGTAGATTCCCTTCACTTTTCGTTGAAGGGGAAAGAGGTAAGACAGACTACACAGTCAGTTAGAACAGTTGTTTAAAAATCATTAGATTGTTTAATATAATGAACCTAGCAAGTATTGTTTCTTTTTTAAAAAAGGGAAAACATATGGGGTTGTTTCAACAACTGCTGGAAAGTTCATATTTGAAACAGCTTTTCTAACAGTACAGTAGAAGAAAATCATGGTTTCATAGAAGGCTAGTAACAGCATTATAGCCGTGTAGAAAGTAAAGTATGGACACAGCAATTGCTTGAAAATTGCAATTTACATGGCTATGGTCTTTATTCATCGAGCAGTGACCAATTAAGAACTAATGGGAACAGGAGAAAAGAAGTATCAGCGAAGGCAGAAAAAGATGTAGTAGTTTGAATAATATTGTTCGTTTCAAAAATAGATAGTTTCATTTTGGTAACAATATAATTATCAATTTATACTGGTAGATTTCAGGGTGTCTTTATGAAATTAAATTCGATCTGATGATACAAAGAAGACAATTTTGTTTAGCTCGTCAAGCTTTTTTTTTTCGGAATTGCGCGTTGCCCCTTTCAGCCTCTTGAATTCTACCTTTAGTGAAATACTGACTGTGAAAGTAGACTTAATTCCTAGCGTAACAAACCTAGGATCGAGCGAGCGCCAAAGGCTTGAGTTTTCTCATCAGTGACTGAATGACACGACCCATCAACACTACTACAAGGGCGATTGATTAGTTCCTTCTTCCTACTCCTTCCTTATTTCTGTCTTCTCTATCTATACCGAGTTCTACCATCCATCTCATGGATCGCATCCCACTCCCAGGGCTCCGTTTCATAAAACATGTTATCAGTAACAACTGCCACATTTCTATGACAAATTTGCTCTCAGCCAGTCAGAGGCAAAGGTTTCAGTAGCTTATAACAGTTATTGCAACTTGTTACTGGTAACAAGTTTTATGGAACAGAGCCGAGCTGAGCATAAAGAAGTACTGGTGGATCAAGGGGATGGGGGCACAACCGACTCGTGCCCCCCCCCCCCCCCGCCCTCCCATTAAAACAAAATTAACACATCTTAAGCATGTTAAGTAAGCAAGTCAGTGGAAAAAAGAATCATCCTCCATCCTTCTCACACACATAGCAGTAAATAATTATCCAAGGTAATGAATTAATTTATGTGAAAGGCGATTAATTCGCTGAGTAACATAACAAGGCAATGCTCACAAGCAGGCGCTAAAGGTTCGAGTTGAGCAATCGATGACGGAACGATACGATACATCAACACTATTACACAGGCGATTGATGAGTTTCTTCTTACTACTCCTTCCTTACCTCTGTCTTCCTCATTACCTTGGAGCTCCACCATCCATCTCAGGGAGCGCATCCCTGAACAATCTGAATGAAACACTGATGGGATTTAGGGTGCACAGCCGGGCGCCCCCCCCCCCCTCCACCTCCCCTTTAAACCAAATTGGCCACCTTAATTGAGTAAACAAGTTTTAAAAAGTTCTTCATGAAAATCATTCTTAAACAAATCAACCTGGAATGTGGTTCTCCACGGTAACAAAATAATCAAGGACTTAATATGTCCATGTGAAGATGGACTAAATTCGGTAACAGGGTAAGAATCAAGCAGGTGCTAAAGGCCTGATTTCTCGCAATCGATGACTGAAGGACGCGATACATCAACACTACTATAATACGGGCAATTGATTAGTTCCTTCTTCTTATCATCATGATCATGCTTATACTCCTCAATCATTATATCTGTCTTCTCTATCTCAACGGAGCTTTACCATCCATCTCGGGGATCGCATCCCAGACAATAATGGATGAAGCACCGGCGGATTAAGGGAGGGGGTAGGTGCAATAATTATGGTCCGTGCACATTTTTAGAATTAAATATGGCGTAGATCAGGAAACTTAAGAAAATGCGCCTCCTTTATATAAATTTTAGATCCAGATGGTCTAGAAATTTCATCTCCCTTTTTGTGCGTGTCAGAATACCTGTAAGCTTTGCCTACCTCTCCTCCTTTGGCAATAACCTATATCCGCCCCTGGAAAGAAGGTACCTATTCATAACTTCATCGATCGGGCTGTCCGCGTGGCATAACCTGCAAGAGAATATTGC
Source organism: Echinometra lucunter (assembly GCA_029962745.1). Lineage (NCBI taxonomy): Eukaryota > Metazoa > Echinodermata > Echinoidea > Camarodonta > Echinometridae > Echinometra > Echinometra lucunter. Next base: position 12,550,646 of record CM057161.1, on the reverse strand, counting down.
TCCGCTTCGATTGGAAAGACATCCTCATAACTCAATTCTGATTGTATTGACAGTTACCCTCCTAGCATTCATGAGGCATTTTCTGAAATTAAATCGAGAGGCACTTCAAATAAAAAATCATTGCCAGTGATGAAGAAATTGATGTTGCTTCTTCCTTGAGTAACTTTTCAAAAGTACCCGATTGTTGTTGTTGTTGTTGTTGTTGTTGTTGTTGTTAATGTTGTTACCTTCTCTCTTTTAGATAGGGTGCCTAGAACATTTCGAAGAGTATTAGGGAGAAAAGTGGAATTTGGATACAGATTAATCAGTTAAGGGTAATATTAACAAATGTGTAATTGTTTTCTGGTTAATTTTCGTCATCATCACGATGTCTCTCGGATAGGAAATGTACATAGTCATTATGATTATGTTCCACTTTTTGGCTACCACCATGCACATAGCAATCCCTCAAAATAAATCGAAACTCAACTGATGTAAAGAGGACATTTCTTACCCAATGGTCAGCGTATCACCTGACTAAGATTGACAACTTTGGTTTGATGACAGATGGAAAATGGGTCTGATTCAATCTCGAAAGATAGCTCGTTCTATATAACTCACCACAGATCAAACATTGCAAGTACTACGTGAATGTTTGAGAGTCTACTATCCATTGCTTGCTTTCTGGTCACGGATTGTTACCAGTTCACTGATCAAATATTCTCTGAAGCTACTTCCATTATTATGGGATTTATCTGCAAGGAGTGATCGATTTGGGGTTAGATATTCTGAATCGGTTTTAAGTGTATGAAAATGGGTTTCCTCATATTTTTTCCTTTTTATATTACTACCATGGCATGAGACACTCCCTCCCCACCCCCCGTAGTCTAGAGTGGGCGAATTCAGCTTTCTTCCTTGTTAATTATCTTAGCACCCCAGTATCTCTCTCTCTCTCTCTCTCTCTCTCTCTCTCTTCCTATTTCTCGTCATTTTTGTCTGTGGAAACGTTATTCCTTTTCAACAACCATGCGTTTATGTATATCTCCTTGATGACATTATGTAAAAACAAAAACAAAAACACACGAAAAAAAATGAATAAACCTTGTCATCCATTATGTCCATAGAACAATCAAGAAGACTGAAAATGGGAAATATGCACGAAAACAGGAAATCTCACTGAGATATACAATCGCAAAGCTCGTCATTTGGCAAAAGTCACGGTTTCACCAATCAATAGAAAGCGTAGCCATCAGTACAGTCACACGAACAGGAAATAATCGGGAGAAAGAATTGTTTAAGAACAATCCAGTTATCCTATGCTCCTACTCTACTCACGTTTTCTTTTTGTTTATAATGCGAAAGAAGATAATCCTTGTTTTGCTCTATTCCTTCCTCAAAGTTCAGACCATTCTCCTATTTCTTTCGATGCACGATTAATCACCTTTCTTAAGAGGAATAAAGGCCATTTCCTGGTTGTATTTGGTTTTAACGGAAGTATATAGATGGTAAATAAAAATGTCAAAAACTTATTTAAGCCGACATCGCATGCATTTGGAAATGCTAATTAAGATTAATAAGCAAATCCTTGACGGAAACTAAAGCCGTTGAATAGCGGGAAAGAAACAGTGATGTCAGCATGGTCGCAGTCTGCTGATCGAAAATGCGAAGGTGCACGATGTTAAGAGGCCGCTGAAAATCAAAGAATTTGTTACATATATTCAGGGCACATTAAACAGTTATTGCAGAAAGCAACAAAACTTCCAGACTAATTCATGTTTCTGTTAAACCTGCAGGTCACAATATTTTGTTTATACTTGATCTAGCCGCCTAAAAGTGGAAAGTGAGATGAGGAAACGAAAGATTGAAGACGAACGTGCATGAATTAAACAGAGCTCAGCTAGATGCCATTCTTGCTGAGCGGTATTGGAAGAATGCATAATAAATTAGACGATGATGAGAATTTGGTAAGGAAGAGAGGTACGCCTGGAAACTCGGCGTACCCACAAGGTGAATTATAAATGAATAAAATACAAAATGATAGATACCTAAAGGGAAAAAGGAAATGAGTAAAGGTAAATAATAATGAGTTACAAAGCAGCGAAGCACGATGGTAAGAGCAGATTGAACGTATCCATTACAAGAGAGGGTATCCTCAGCCGGATCCTCAGTGTGCGTTCTGCATCTCGATGCACCAAGAATGGACCGCCATGAAAACAACAGAAAATGAAATGAAGGAGGTCAGATTTTAAGTGGGAGAGCACCGGCCCGATGATGAAAATCGCCCCAGAGTATAATATACAGTCAGCAACACCAGAGCGCTGCATGAAAATGATGAAATGGATGGTATGCGTTGCCATGGAAACCGATTTTTACTCGCTCATATTATAAAAGTGATATGTCAAACGGAAGGATTTTTCGAGATATTAGAATCTAATGCCAGGATTGATGGTTTCAGGGTCTTTTCCACACATACTTCCTTCACAAAATAGTAAAATGAAAAGGCACTGTAGCCTCGAACATCGTATCCCAACCCATGTATGTTTTCCTCAGCATCATATCAGTAAACATATAAAATTGCGGCCTCCCGTTCGCATTTTATAGAAGTCACATTGCTATGCCTGTTTATCGTGTTTATAATAATTTCCTTGATCAAAATTGTTTCACTATATCACTGACCTTATGACGAAAGGTATATCATGGCTACCTATTTCATTTATATGAATGTGGAATGGAACCTCCCTAGTCTTAACGAAGTAACTTCTGATTATAGCTCTTTCACACTTACATTTTCACATCAAATCGATTTCGCATCGAGTCAACATCAAAAATACTCATATAGTTTGGGTTTTGTTTAAATTTGACACTAAACCAACCATATCATGCGTTGTAGCAAAAGTGGATTCTTTGACAAAGGAAAAGTCAATTTACTGAACTACTAACCATTGGAAAGGAAACGTAAGCAAAAGTAAACAGTTTCAAAATTCCTTTTTTTTTAATTATTCATTTATTCAAAAATTTACATATAAATAATAATGATAATAATATGCAACATTTATATAGCGCTTAATACAAATGTTTCTAAGCGCTGCATATCATTACCCCGGCTTTAGCACGGCTACCCTGCAGGCGCTCGAGCATTCAAGGAATTTCTTCCTACCGGGTACCCATTTACTACACCTGGGTGGAGAGTGACAAATGTAGATAAACGTCTTGCCAAAGGACGCGAGTGCTGCAGTGGGATTTGAACCCCGGACCCTGTGGTTCAAAGTCCGGAGACTTATCCACTGATCCACAACACCTCTACACATGCGCAATTAAAAATATACAAACATGGGGCTAAGAGCCAACTAAGAAGTTCATAAGAGAACTTGTAAGTGGGGCACCAACCATGGCACAGAAAATAGATACAATTAACAACATCAAAGAGGGGGAAAGTAGTAAAGAGCATATAGAGATATGTTTGAAAAAGGATGCATGGCAGTTATGATATGGCGAAAACAAGTTTATACTATGCATAGCTTTGAGATGAAGGAAGAAGCTGTATAGCGTACTAATTATGATTAGAAATTAATGAAGCTTAGAGGTGTTAATGCGCAAAGAAAATTAGTTTTTAATGAAGCATTATGCACTCCGTGTCAAATCCTGCCAACTTGTGTCATAAACATCCTCGTGATAGGGTTCAAAGCACTTTTCAAATCTTTCTCTCTCTGTGTGTATGGGGATTTTAAAACGCAATTGAATTCATCATTTTGGCGCCAAATTGAATATAGACCATGCTGCTTCGTTGGTTATACTTTATTTGAATTTCTTCTATTTCGTTTCTGGGAACTCACTGAGCATATACCAATAACAATAACAAAAACTATACCTCTTACGAGTGAATTTTAGAAGAGAGTGAATTAAGAGTGAATTAAGAGTAAAATTTGTGATATTCAAACTTTGAGGGGTGACCTCAGTGATCACTCAAGAATTTTGAAAAGAGTGAATAAAGAGTGAATATCAAAATTTTTACTCTTAATTCACTTTAAATCCACTCTCTTCTGAAATTCACATAAAACAGAGCGAACGCGTTCACTCTTTTTAAAAGAAAATACGAGACAGGAAAATAGTGAAGATTTTAAAAGAGGAGAGAGGGGGAAGAGAGAGGGGGGGGGGTGGCTGCGAGAAGCCATCAGCTAATGGGCTTGTTAAAAGAAAACAAGTTCCTGTACTGGGGAGCGTCTCATGAAGAGTTTTGTCAGTGATTTTCACCGACTAATTTGCTGTCAGCCAATCAGATGCGAGGATTTTCAGTAGCTTGTAACATTTGTCGGTGATTTTCACCAACATAACTCTTCATGAAACGCTCCCCAGGTTTCTCTGCATTAGCTGATGGTAGATATCAATGAGCATTTTTAATATCCTCCTCTCCTCCCATGCTCTTTCCTTCTCTTTCTCCTCTCTTCTTTTCTACTGTTTTCTCTTCTTACAAGACTTTCTAACCATAATGCAGCCCTCACCTTTTCTGTTTGTTTGTTTGTTGTTGTTTTTGTTGTTTTGTTGTTGATACCGAATTCTAGTTCGTTTTCAAGTTTAAATAACCAAGAACATATAGTTTTACAAAGCAAGTACAAAAGTATATGTACGGAAATGGGAACCATCTGGAAAGCGCATAGCTTGTTTTTGTATGTTCCCTGCAATTTGATTATCTTTTACAATAATAAGGTGACCATATAATCAAAATACACGAAAGAACAAATGACGAGACCATGCATGGACAATACAGGACTCAAACTAAGGGCAGGAAACTGACACAATAAGATAAGACACGACAGGACAAGACACAACGGGATAACTTGGTTTGCTAGTTAAAATAATTCTAAAACTTACTGAAAGGCTTTTAAGTAATTGATTGTCATCTATATCATAACTCGGGCGATTAAAAAAAGAAAAAAATTAAAGTTGTCCATGAATGTCCTAAAAACAAAACGGACTAAAATACGAGTATTAACTTATAGGATTTTTCTTTCCATTCTCCAATTGTCGAAGCAGTGAAAAAATGAAATCCATTTCACATTCCATGCACACTTTTTTTTTTTCAGTCCATTATTCTTTCGAAACTTAAACGATTGCATAAGCATGATAAGTTCGGATATTTTCTTGTTCTTTTTGGACGAGGGGGCTCCATGTTATACAAGCACAAGAGGTTTAAAAAATTAAAATGCATGATGAAACTTTTGTCACCTCATTGTACAGTTTGACTCTGACTGATGTCTATTTCTACAATTACATACATGTATTTACAACCAAAATTTGGAAAGGTATTAAAACTTTTAAGGTGGGTGACTGGGTCGAAAAAAAGGAAGAAAGAGGGGACGAGAAGTAAAAATTCATTTTTGTTCGGCCTATTTTGGCCTAATGAGGAAAGACGACAGCTCATGGTCCTGGCAATATTTTACATCACAGGATGATGTTATTGATTGATCGATTGATTGATTGATTGAATGATTGATTGATTGATGAATCAATTAATTATTAATTCATTCATTCATTCATTTTATTTCCAGGCGAGATATAACAAAGATATGTACATAAAGAACATCACAAAGATAACAGAATCACAGTACAAAGATTTAACACTAGCCATTGCCCGGGGATCACCTAAAATAATTTAAGAATTCTGTCGAGAGGCTCTCCATTAATACAAGGTCTAATCCATGTGAGCTTTAATAACATCAACCCATTTTCTGCTTCACCTGTTCATTTGATGGCCTTGGCCAATATCTGAGGATTATTATCATACTAATTAACCTATACCTTTCCCAAAATCTCCAGATTTGTCACAAGCGCTGCACTGCACAAAAATGGAAAAATTTGATATCGTGACGCTGAAATATGGCTCATTCTGAATGATTAAGCCTGTCTACATTTCAGGTTCTTTTACTTCTTCGGTATATGCATATAATTTACGGCAAGGCGGAAAGCTATACACCCCTAAACCTCACAGAGAATTGTTAAAACTCTTAAATATAGAGGAGCTATATAGGATATAACAATCTTCCTACTTCTGTACAATCTGTTTCAACGGTTTTAAAAAGGAATTATCGTTGTTCCACTCAAATGTTCACTCATCACCACCTTAGTAGTAGTAGTAGTAGTAGTAGTAGTAGTAGTAGTAGTAGTAGTAGTAGTAGTAGTAGTAGTAGTAGTAGTAGCAGTAGTAGTTACTACTACTACTACTACTACTACTACTACTACTACTACTACTACTACTACTACTACTACTACTATTACTACTACTACTACTGCTACTACTACTGCTGCTGCTGCTACTACTACTACTACTACTACTGCTGCTGCTACTACTACTACTACTACTACTACTACTACTACTACTACTACTACTGCTGCTGCTACTACTACTACTGCGAATACTGCTACTACTACTGCTGCTGCTGCTGCTACTACTACTACTACTACTACTGCTGCTGCTACTACTACTACTACTACTGCTACTACTACTACTACTACTACTTCTATTGCTACTACTACTACTACTACTACTACTACTACTACTACTACTACTACTACTACTACTACTACTACTACTATTTCATATGCGGACTCTACAATCCTTGCACCCCACGGTTTACGCTAAATTTCCTATACGGCGCCTTTTCCAAGTAAATCCTAAGCTTGTGTTGTTTCTAGTGCCAGATAGCTTAGCATATCATAACCTACACAAATCATGTCGCCTTCGACCCTGGCACATTCCCATCTCATCCATGAGCAGTGATGCTTGAAACACTGGCCTAAAATAAATGGAAAAGCGCTTATCACTATACCAACTTGACACACAAAATAGCCACCGGGAAGATGAACGCCGCATGCTAATGCAGTATCATCTGGTGTTTTGGGTGAAACCAGCATAAAAACAGCTGCGTAGGCTGTCACTAATCATAATCTTTATATGTATGTTGTGTGTTTTTAACCAGCAACGGTGAGGAGAATGATCACCATCATCTTCAGTCAGCGATGTCTCTAACCCGTTGGCATGCCGCTGCTTTCGCCCTTCGTCTCTTCCATGCACGATTATTATCTTCTTCTCCATCTTTTTACTACTGCATCACAATCATTTTCTGTCATTCTCTC
>CM057161.1:12539252-12543036 GCA_029962745.1 Echinometra lucunter | reverse complement strand
TTTGCATTCCTTTGACTTTCCTTCTCTCTATCCTCTTCTTCTTCCTCCTCTTCTATCCCCTCTTTTTTTTTCCCCATCCCTCTCTTCTCTCTTCTTTCTCTCTTTTGCCTCTTTCCTTGTTCCTATATTTCCATTTCTTTTTCTTCTTCCCTTCCATATGCTACATAATATGCCAAATACACAGGTCCTTCTGGAGCCGATTAAACAGAAGTTCCAGGCTCCAACTTCTTTTTACCTGAATTATCTACTGAGAATGAAAATAAGGGGGTAAATATTGGGTATTCCATGATTGGTTCTTTTCAGAGACAAAAGCATACCGTGGTATCAGGGGCAGATCCGGGATTGTGTAAAAAAAAAAAAAAAAAATGAGGAGCTCAATATTCACAAAAATTTTCTTACAAGCCAAAAGAAAAAAAAATCGTCACCTCAAAAGAAGCAGGGGGTGGGGAAATCAGCTGGATAGTTTGTTTTTGTTTTTGTTTCTGGGGGGCGAGCGGTACTTCAAGTATGCTACTTGGGTTTCAAAAGTCATGAAAGAGGGAGCAGACAGTTGTATACAGTGATATCAAGGGCAGATCCAGGATTTTGTAATAAAAAGGGGGAAAATGAGGGGCTCAATATTCACAAAATTTTCTTACGAACCAAAAGAAAAGACAAAAAGTCATCACCTCAAATGAGAGAGAGAGAGGGGGGGGGGGGGACACCAACTTGATGTTTTGTACTTTACGTATATTTAGGGGAGCAGCAAAAAAAAGGGGGAGCACAAGTTGGATGTGCCCCCTTTCCCTCCCCCTCCCCCAAATACGTCACTGGATTGTATTGGTTATTCTCTGAGGTCTTTTACGATGACCTGAATCTGTCACGATACTCCGTCAAAGAAGTCACGATCCTATCAATAATTTCCATACAATTTTGTATTATTCGCAATGAACTAATGCAGTACATATTTTCAGTCAGTTACATTAGATCAGGTGTTGTAGTATTCTGGTTTGATTTGCCAATAGCCATTCACATTTATTATTATTATTATTGGGGGAGGGGGTGATGTCGTTGACGTTATGTTTATGATTATTGTGTAAATCAATAGGCATACGCCCTAATATCATGTTCATACTTATGAATGGGTATAATAATACGGCATAATGATTATATATAGGCCTCTGATTAGTCAAATCAGCGGGCATGAAATTTACTACAGACTGCCGGATAGTATAGCGAAAATTAAATGGGCATATAAAACAACTACTGACTGCTTATGTTTCGGGTAACTTTTTAAACCATAGCTCCTCGGTGATCTCGAGACTGCACGTTGCTCGACTTCGTCTCGGGGACCAGTCCAGCTTCAATCTCACAGTGGACTATAGTTTCAACCAAGCCCCTCAAAGCAGTCAATATCCATCCCTTTCTCTGTCTCTGCGTGTCTTTCTGTCTTTGCCTCTGTCTCTGTCTCTCTCTCTCTGTCTCTGTCTGTCTGTCTCTCTTCCTCTCTTTCTCTCTCTCTCTCTCTCTCTGCCTCTCTCTTTCTTTTACAATATCCTGATTATTCTAACTCCCCTGTTCAATTTCTGACAATGAATTTTTTTTCTCGTCTTGGCCCTATTTCCCATTCTCATCACTCCCCCCCCCCCCTGTCTCTCTCCAGCACTCCCTTCCTCTTATACGTATTGCTACGTATTTCAATCATATAGAGAGCAATTTTACTGTTCCACGGTATGTTTTTATCTTCTCTTCTTCCAGTTTGAAAGCGATCATGAGATTTTGATTGGTTTTGTTTTTCCCCCTTCCATTCTACATAGACCCATCCAATATTACTTTTGCTCCCAGTCTTCGACCTATATCGCGTGAAGTGCATCCAAGAAGAGGTCAGAACACTTTTGAATAGTTTCAAATCCACGAATATCTTTTCTCTCATTTGGCTTGCTTTAAATTGAATTCCACTTGGTAGATAAAGCATCCTATCCTTTAATGGTGGTGTCATCTCGACATAATATAGACGATTGAACATTTATCTGAATTACATCGTTTTGGTTACTTCGTTTTGGTTTTCAAACGAGAATGAATTTCCTTCAGGTTCCTTGAAATTGACGTAAAGTTAGAATCTAGTCTAGATCTGACGTAATTACAGAGATAGGGCATATGGGAATTTAATAAGGTGAAGAAAAAAAAATTTTTTGATTGAAGACTTGATGTAAGGTTCGATCCGGGAGAGTGATTGGAAGAATATGGCCAACAATTTCGACATTACATGTGCCATAATTTTTCCTTGTTGGAGATAGAGAAAGAGAGAGAGAGAGAGAGAGAGAGAGAGAGAGAGAGAAAGAGAGAGAGAGAGGGGATGTTTATATCAAAAGATAAGGCAACGTATAAACTTATAATACTTCTATATTTCAATTTTTAAGGATTTGAACCATTTACAATATTTAGGGGAAAGAAGGTTGAGAAACCGGAAACAGACAACAAACGTTGCGTTGAAAAGAGGAAAGATAAATAGAAAGAAGGAAAAGAAAGAAAGAAAGACAAAAATACAAAAAGAAAGAGAGATAGAGAGAGAGAGAGAGAGAGAGAGATATATAGGGGTGCGAAGGGGGGGGGGGGTGTGAGGATGAGATGGACGAAGAGAAGAAAAGGGCAGAGATGCTGTCTTGATGAATCTTGATTCTTGATTCCAATTGACCTACTTCGTTTGTCACTGAAATTGTGATTATTCTGTTTCCCATGCAGTCAAAGATATGAACTGAGAATAGGTAACTCTTGGTTACGGATATCAATTACTTCAGGGACGATCCAATATATTGTGAAAGAGGGGCGTTCAGTGCCCCATGTCTGTCAAACAAGGAGAAAAAAACGAAGCATGGGGGAGGCTAATTTCACACAAATTTCTGATGTAAGCAAAACGGGAAAAGGGAAGTAATATTTTCTAAAAGGGGGATCCGAACCTCATTGACACCCTGCCCCGCCCCCCTCCTGTAATATGCCCCCATCTCTCCATGACTGTATAGAGAGGGACATAAAAATATAATGTTCGCATCAGACGTCCCAGGTGTATTATCATTGATGCAAATGATATTACATGATACATGCCTCTAAAAGATCACGGCACAATTTTCACCTGTCACCTCTAGCCATGCACTATGTGATCTTTACCATGTTGACTTGATACGCCTTGAAGACATATAATTTGGCACTCAAAGCAGACTGATGTTCAAAGGTACATAATCATAGTACTCATGGCCGTACGCACATAGGGGGGCCGGGGGCAGTTGCCCCCCCCCCCCTAGAAATTTTCAAAACCTCACTTTTTCTATTTTTTTCCTGACCTTTTTATAATGAGGATTTCACCAAATTCCACCCGTTCAATTTCAATTCTAAAAATGCAAAAGCTCCCACTCAGTGCTTCGCTTCCTCGCTTGCGTATTCCCTCAAATATTGAATATGTTCTTGCCCACCCCCCCCCCGGAAAAAAAAATCCTGTGTACGGCCTTGATAGTACTGTTTACTTGTTTACCGTACCACTATCATTATCATTATTATGTTTTCCGAACAGCATTACACAAATACCAATAATAATGATATTTTTTAATAGCGCATATCAAATAATCCTGATATAACCTTTTTTTCTCTTAAATGAAGGGGTTCGGATATCTAGCTTCGTCTCCAGCAGCTGTTATCAGTGCACCCTGCATTTTAAGATATAATTTAAGTTCTCGCAGGTACCTTGGGTCGAGAAGCATAACTCTAGATTGAAAAAAAAAACCTTGTTCGACAACATGGGCATCGGGTTAGC
>CM057161.1:12474252-12534252 GCA_029962745.1 Echinometra lucunter | reverse complement strand
AATTTCAATCATTTTAGGAAGAAAGGGAGAGAGAGGCAGAGACAGAGACAGAGACAGAGACAGAGACAGAGACAGAGACAAAGACAGAGAGATAAGGAGGGAAGGGGCCAACGTGAAGTGAACTGGCAAAGTTTAACTTGGACGACATGCAGAAAATATATATTTTTTTTACCTCCAATGAAGTAGATAAAGATTTTGTTGATTACTTAGACGTAACTTATTAAATATGATCGTTCAATGTCTTAAAATTTCAATTCGACCTTTTGAAATAAGTTGAACAACTTTTTGGTCCATTCTGTCAGGTTAACAACACAATTTCGTTTTCTCGTACGTTATCGTGTGATCTAAACTTTGTTGATTTCTTTTTATTTGAATTTGATCATATCAACTATTCATAACTTTTAAAACTATAGTCGAGTAGTGTCACTGTAAAATAATCAGTCTTTAACCCATTTGTGACAGGAATTATTTAAAGCCTAATTTGATCAGCTTTTATTCTTCAAATTAGCAACACCAACATTCTTATTTTATTGCTACATTTTTCTTATAAAACGTCATGTATCTGAAATGAATATAAATTGACGGAAATTATGATAAGAAGTCAAAAAGTTGCCAATTTGCAGGGGAAAACGGTGATTTTAAACCTTCTATCACATTGCCAATTTAAGGATTTTAATGCTTATTTTCCTTTAAAAAAAATTCAGCATCAAACAACGAATATTAACGCAACCAAAATGGGCACAGTTTGTGTAGAATTTTTTGCTCTTTCTGCTCATGTATTTGGTATAATTTTTAGGGCTTTGCATCAAAAGTTATTAAGCCAAACCACAAAATGTGGACCCCTGTCATGAATGGGTTAACCAAGGATATGCAGGATACAAGGTTGTTAACCAAGAAAATGTATAAGATTGAGCACGATTTGATTTTAGTATAGCATCGAATTTGAAGCAAAGTGGGGCCGTATTTACATATCTTTCATGATTTCTGTCAACAATCCAAGTATTATTTCAGTCTTTCTAGCCAGTTATCAACACATCAACACAATTATAGCTTTTAATCAGTGAACACTACTTTATCTGAAATCATTTACCTTTCCCCCGTTTTTACGACCATTTTCGACCATCTATTAATTCATTTTTCGAACTATTAAAGTATCCACTCAGATTGAAAACTATCCAGTTATCACACCAGCTTATAATCAATCGACACTACTTAAAAACATGAACCCTTTTCCATGTTTTTCCAAATCAAGCAAACAGCTGCTTTTGGCATGATATCAATTCCTATTACCTGCTAGTTACCTGCTAATTTTTGATAAGGAAATATTGCATGGTTTTACCGGATGTTTGTGTATAGTTCTTTCGATCACTTTCACTTGCGGAAAAGTAGAAACAATAATATCTCTGCCCGTCCGGAGGGGCTTACATATTATCATGTGATAAATATATCATTTCGATTATTTTCCTACTAAAAAAAGTTGGTTGTTTTCCAATATTTTAAAGCTGAAATATAAAAGAAGCTTATAATAACAAGTGTTCGTGATAAAACAAAGATGGTGTCATGAACAAAGATGATTATAGTTACAATGACATCGTAAGGTATTATTGCATCATAATTATCTTAATAGTGCATGAATTTTACCATCTGAATTGAGAAATAAAATCCAGCTGCAATTATATGATTCAGGAAATGAAATGTTTAAATGGCAGCAGCTGGACAAAAAGATGAATGATTTCACTTCTTGCCAAGAACTGAGGCCTGTAAAATCTCACAAATTAGTAAAACAAAGCTTTCAACAATATAATTAAGTCTTTAAAAAAAAAGTTTCCTTGAATTGTATTCAATAGTTCGTACACAAGCCAGCCACCGAAGGGCTGTAAGCATGGGGCGCAGGGAGGGAAGGGAAGGGGGGGGGGTGTACCAGTCTTACACGACATAATATGCAAATGAACAATACCACTGGGTTCTGGACGGGTCCTGTCGTCTTGTTGGTGTCCATTTTTCTATACTTATTTTTAACTCGTTTTCTCTTTTCTCTGTTATTGTTTTGCTCTCTTATCGCCATTCGGTAAAGGGGGGGGGGTGTCCCCTTGCCGTCCTTGGCTACACCATTGTCACTCAATGTATCATCGAGCGACCAGACGACAAGAGTGTGATTATCCAAAATAATCCCTTTTATCCTCTCTCAGAAAGATTGAATTATGAGTACGACATTGTAACTGATCTGTTATGATCTAAAATACAATCATGCATATATTTTTTTTACTAATCCGTAAATGTCATCCTGATAATTAAACAAATAAATTCAGTGTTGCAATTAATTTGCAATGAGTACGACTGTACTGTGACTTATCATGTTCAAGAGTACAATCATGCAATTACTGCTCATTCCTGAAGGTCATCTTGATGATTGCTAAATTGTTCAGGAATTTAAATCGAGGTATTATGAGGACGACTGGAATGCGAATGAAATATGAAGTTCAAGAGTAATGATCATTTCATTATTGTAGTTACTTCTTATCCATACATGAATGTCATGATTCTGATAAACACGAAGTCATTGTCGCATTTAAATTGATTCACCTTGTCTAAGAACGCTTTAATCAACGCTAATCCATACATTAATGTCGTATTGATATGAAAAAAATCCTTGAGTTCGTATTTACAATGAGCTATCTCCCTGTTTATCTCCCTGCGCAGATCCTTTGTTAGGTAAAAGGGTTTTTTTTTTTTTTTTTTTTTTTTTTGCTGTTGTTGTTGTGCATCTATCTATCTCCCTGTTTATCTTAAATTACTTCCTGTATGGCAGCCTGTATGGCATCAATATAGTATATCACAAGCTCTTTGAATACTTTCGAGAGCATACTGATAATACGAAACTGCAAAATAGGGACTGTATTTCATGACCGAGAATAAAGTGCTTGATTTAGGTGCATATCTAAATACATAAAAATAATAAATATGAAATGATAGAATGTATGAAACATTATGTTATGATTAAAATCGCTTTAGCTCATATTCGCTTAACATTTTCTACTATGCATAACAGGTGAACTCACTGGCTTAAATCCACTTTGAGGAGTGGGGGGGGGGGATGATTGACTTTTTTGCCGATTTTTTTTCTGTCGAACGGAGCCAGCGAGCCAAAAATTACCACTTTTCTGGTTTTCAATCGCATTTTCAAATAGAAATTCTATAATATGATGAGCGAGCGAAGCGAGTGAGCCAAAAATAACCACTTTTCTGGTTTTCCATCGCATTTTCAAACGAAAATTCTAAAATATAATGAGCGGCCGAGCCAAAAATAAGCGCTTTTCTGGTTTTAAATCGCATTTTCAAATGCAAATTCTAAAATATGATGGTTGTTTATGACAGATTTTTAAACATTTTATTAACTGATTAATTCAAATATCATTTCTTCCTTAAAAAGTGGGGGGGGGGGGATATTTGTACACGCCACCCTCTCAAAAAAGTGGGGGGATATATCCCCCATCCCTCAACCCACTGGATTCCGGAGAAGAACGTGCAAATAGTAAACAGGTCTTTTGTTTCAGATCTACTAGGATGCAGGATCTGATCCAAGAGAAAAAATTGTCACCTGTTATTTCAGACAAGCTGCGAGTTAATACTGACTCTTGCCTCTCCGTTTGTATGTGCACATCCATTCTATGCATGAATACTTATGTAAAAAGTGGACTGTTATACAAGTATGTTCAAGTGCATAAGTGCTGACGCCAGCGATTATTGTGAAGCTTGAGTTATTATAATTATAAACAACTACCACTATATAAAAAATTCGTAGGAACGAAATGACTGTCATTCTCGTATTGTTGGAAAGAAGTCAGAGAAGAAAACGTAATTATTTGTTGGGTGCCCTAGGCATGCATGCATGCTCGGTTAAACCTAAAGAGGAATATTGATGTTACCGCCTGGATTGATGTGAAACTGAAACCAAGAACAGATCATAGTCTTTAAAAACAGTATTCTCATACAATAGAGCATAAAGCTGTTTATGGTTATATACACTGTACAAGCCAACTCATATGAGTTGACCTCAAGGAAAGTTAAAATCATGCCAAGCGATTTTGCCGAGAAAACAACAACAACAAAAAATCAGCATACTCATGTGCAATATGAATTCACAAGACAGATCAAGCCAACAGTATTTTGAATTGCAGCATATTTTTTTTTCATAGCGAAGGAGAAGCTTTACTGATTCGGCATAACAACTTGCCTAGTCAAGCTCCGTTTG
This sequence comes from Echinometra lucunter, assembly GCA_029962745.1. Lineage (NCBI taxonomy): Eukaryota > Metazoa > Echinodermata > Echinoidea > Camarodonta > Echinometridae > Echinometra > Echinometra lucunter. The sequence continues at coordinate 12,530,000 of CM057161.1, read as the reverse complement.
GGGGCCGGTAGTAATTATCTTTTAAAATGATATTTTTGAGACCCAGATTTTCGGCCTTCAGTTACTTCGATTACTTCGATTTATCATTGGAAACATTAAGATGAAACTGAATGCAAAGGAAGAGTCAACCTCGTTATCAAGTTATCAAATAGAAATATCATTAAAGAATCAGCTCCAGACACAGAAGGAATAAACAAAATTTAATCGAATATACATCATTTAAAAAAAGGGGGCAGAAGGTGCAACGATCTCTGCGCTTTCAACAGAAGACGTGGAAAATATGAGAAATATTAAAAGAAAAAATATGAGAGGCAAAACAACTGGAAGAAGAAACAGGAGGAATAACACATGATGCATGATTTAAAAAAAAAAGACAAACTATCCACAAAAACAAATTTAAGTAATAATAATGCATGGAAAAGGCCATTTCCAGAAAATATAATTAATTGAATCTCTTACCCTTCTGAAAATTTGATCCTCACTGTCACAGAAATTCCAAACCGGTAAGACTCCGTTATGATATCCAAAGACAGCAGCGAACAAGACACACACTTGAGAATGAGCGGAAGTCAAATGATCTCACTGAGCACCCAACGTAACTGCACGTGAAATGAGAGGCATCCGTCTGTGTTTTGGTTAGTGGTGGTCGGTGGGCGCGCGCCAAATTGTCGCGTAAAGCACGACGCATTCAACTGCGATGGGTGCACCATGCGTGTCCGTGCACTACAATCTGACAATATGCATACTGGAGAAACTAGCGTCGTCGCGAAAACCCTGCATGGAAACTCCAGAAAGAAATCATCAATGCTTGTAGGAAGCCACATTGGCTTCAGAATTTAGATTTAACTTTAGATCAATGTTTGTGAATCACGATGAATGAAATAGATGTTTCACTTCTACATTCCCCCCCCCCCCTCTTCCTTGGGCTCGCTCTCCCTTCCTCCCTCCCCTCCTTCCCTCCTCTCTCGCTCTTCCTCCCTCCCCTTCTCTCTCTCTTTCTCTCTCCTTCCCCGTCGCCACCTCATATGAATAAAAAAAAAAAAAAAAAAGATACTGGGGAAGAGCACATGCCATGTTTTCCTCAAGCTTAAGGCATTATAGCACCTTCTTTCAAGGCTAGTCACTTTTTATAGTGGTTTCCGATGTAAAGACAAGTCATGCAAAGCTAACCACGGCTGCATCATTAATTCTGCCCGGATTCTGCCACAACCAAGTCTTCGCATAAACAGATATAATGTAGATAAACATGCATTCTAATAATACAACTGTATAATGTTGTATTGATCAGTAGGAAGGCAGCTATAAATGCGGCTGCTGTGGTATACAGTACATTAAACCAACCACAACTCTTTGCGTGAAGAAAATGTCCTTAAGTGGTAGAATTTGAATGTACAATCAATGAAATTTAGAGAGAAAAAAAAACCCTCATCATCAGTCTTGTAGAGGAGTGGCGTTGGTGCAGCCTTGTGAGCGAGCAACGCCACATTAAAAAGTAGAACTACGTTCTAATTTGTAGTACTTGTAACGTTATGTTTTTATGTATTTTTTTTTTCTGCCACCTTTCCCAATTATACGGTTTATTCTTATTTTGTCTGCCTCTCCTTTTTTTAATGTATTCTTTTTTTATATTGAATCCTGTCAATTATGTAAATATGTGATTGTGTTGATTTACTTTAATAAAACATAAACAAAAAAGTATACCTACCACTGTACCCGTGGTAATTTGATGGTATACCACTGTAATTTGCTAGTATATCATCAAAATACCATCAATGTGAACCGCGTGGTCCTTTTTTTTATTCGGGTGGCATGGGGGAGGGACAGGAAATAGATGAATCTCGACCTCTCCTCTCAACGCCCCCCCCCCTCTTTTTTTCCTCTCCCTCCTTTCTTCCCTAGTAAAAAAAATTACAAAAAAAACCCACAGTACACAACCATGGTAACTTAACGGATAAGTTGATAGTCTACCATCAGATTACCATACTTACCATGTTACTTTTTTATTGTTTTATTCACTCTGTTATTAACATCATTTTTAATAGTTATCTTTCTCTCCTCAGGGGGCCACAGAGCCGGGGGAGCCCCCCCCCCCCCCCCCACTTTCAAAAATACTCCGCAGCTCCTGCTCCTAGTGATTTCTGATTCGTAGTTCAGGGGGAGGCTAGGCGTGCAACTTGGCTCCCGTAGGTACGCTAGGGCAAGTGGATGTCATATTCGATGTTAGTTTGCGTTCATCTATTCAGGGAAAACAACCGGTTCAAAATATCCCTGGACCTGCCATGGTAAAGTTAGGGGAAAACGCAGCTTAGCAATGTGTCGTTGGATCGGAAATCAATTCAAAACCAAAACCAAATAGTTCCCATTTCCTTCTCTTTTCTGTATGTTGGTAACCCAGCGCTAGTCCCAACATATTGTTTGTTTACAATGGCATTCAAACCAAGCATTTGCAGAAGTTACGTTTACACTGATCTCCAATATTACTGTCTTTCTTTTTTGTTCCTTTTCTACCCCCCCCCCCCCCTTGTTGGGGAGGGGGAGAATAAATCTAACTGCAGTTATAATTGCAAAGCATTGGTCTAGAGTCTACATTGGAGTATAGCAACTATGGTGTCACAGATTAGATATTTTGTTTCCCTGTTTGAATGAAGTTTGGGTGCATGGGCTAACCACATCAAAGAACAAAATTTGTTCAATTTGGTATCTGTCAACCCATTTCCTTAATCATTCTTATCCTTCTTCCCTTCAAATGAAATTCTCAGCATGATATTACCTTTTCTCAAGATAAAGGATCTCGTACGAGCTGGTGGGAAATCTGGCAAACTATCAAACTATTTTGGGAGGCTTGCCAAGTTTCACAGTTCCCTTTATAAAGTTTATGTGCTGTCAACTTTCAGGCCCTTTACACACATACACACACACACACAAAAACAAAAAAAAAAATCCCTCCCAATATACACACACAATCGACACAATGTACTGTAGGCATTAAAATTTTTATATAATCTTATTCAGATTATAAATCTGATTTATTTTGTTGGTGTCTGCAGCAAACATTGGTTTTGTGGCAAACCCAAGCAATCAAATTGCCTGCTAAAAGTGCCAATAAGAAAATAACGAAAATAATTACATAACCTGAGAGAAACATACCACTGAATACCTCCAGCAACCAACACTATCTCCTAAAGAGATTATAAACTTGAGTCTAAGAGATTTGAAATAAATCTTGTCTGGCACACAAAATGAAATATAATGGCATCATATAAAGTGAAACGAATGAAACAGCTTAGAGTTACATGCCAAGGACACTCTTTAAGAGAAACACATTAAATAAAAAAAACAAGGATGATTTTTACTTACTTACATGTATTATCACCTCCTAAGAGATATAAACAGACAAAATATTCAGATGTGAATATGTCCACATCATATATTTGAGTATACTGCTCCAACTTCATCCTGAAGAAAAATCACCAAGTGATCACTTGGTGCAATGATACAATATCAAACCAGCATGTGTCACATATCATATTTATTGGTGACTTCCTTACCGCCAAATTCTATAAAATATAACTCTATTGAAAACATATAAGAAAAATGTACATGGACGACAAATTACATAACAAAAGCCTTTTTCAAAAGCATGAAATCAAAGGTAAAAATTGAGAAAGGAATTATCTTTGGTTTGGGCCTTGAGGGTGATATTATTTTGATTTAATGCCATTCACTAATCATTCAACATGTAATCATAATGCTCTTATCTTCCTTTGGTGAGAAAGCGTCCAATAATCAACAAAAGACAAAACAACTCTGAATGTCACTTTAAAATGAATGGTTTGAATCGCAATAAACTATATAGTCGCTGCGGTGACAAAACCTCGTTTCTCAAATTTTGGGGAAAATCACTTTTTTGTATGTATCTCCAGATAATCAGTGAAGTGATGTCCGGTCCAAATCCTAGCTCCAGCTTAACCCCAAAATGAAGCCACTACAGCATGTCCAAGGAAAGGCGATCCCATTGGTTATAATGCTTTGGCCGTCATGTTTTTGTTTTTTGGTTTTTTTTTGCTCTCCTGAACATGTGACATTTTTTTAGATACAAGGTTTTGTCACCATAGCAGATTATTTTAACTAATCCACAAAAAGCAACCAAGGTGACAAATAAATTACAAACGCGAATAGGAAAAAAAAAGTTTCAAAAACTTCAATTTATACTGAGCATACCATATCATCTGCGGTCGCTGCACTGGCTAGTTGTCAAGGATCGCATTATTTTCAAGATTTTGTTGCTCACTTTTCACTGTGTTCACAGTTCTGCTCCCAAACACAATATTTCTTTAAGCCAACGTTACACCCCTGCGAGATCTTTATGCTCATCCACTTCCAGTTCCCTTGTGATTCTTAAAGTTGCAGAAATTGGAGGGGGAAGGGGGGGGGGGGGGAGATCCTTTGCTCTTGAAGCATGTCTTACTTTATAGAATAGTCTTCCTGGGGAGCGTTTCATGAAGTGTCTTGTCAGTGATTTTTACTGACAACTGTTACAAAATACTGAAACCCTTGCATCTGACTGGCTGAGATCAAATTTGTCAGTAAAAAATCACCAATAAGATGCTTCATGAAATGCTCCCCTGAAAACATTAAAGAGTGTACAACCTCTGGATTCCTTTCAAAATAATGTAAAAACATTTCTGTTTAATTCCTAATTATTTCTACATCCTCTCCTTGTGCACTCAACAGAGCACATTTGGCACAATATAAGTTTCATTCATCATTATCATCATTAGAATAGAAAAGCAACAAATGGAAATATAAAGCAGTTTTGTTTCAACACAAAAAAGGAGAAAAAACAACAACTAAGCAAGATGATAAAAGGAGCCTTGACAGTCTCTCTAGCACCAATATATTGCAAAACCTGCAGAGAAAGGGAGAGTAAAAAGGGCATTAGACTGATGTTTTGTGGTCAAGTGGTCAGTCACCGGACTGTGGATTACAAGGTACTGGGTTCAAATCCCTGCCCCAGCAGTAATATTCTTTGGCAAGACATCAGTCCACGTTTGCCACTCTTGACCCGGGTGAGGTAAATGGGTGCCTGGTGGGATTATTCCATGAAATGCAATGTGGGCTGAAAACAGGGCCCCGTTTCATAAAACTTGTTATCAATAACAAGTTGCAATAACTGAGATAAACTACTGAAATCCTTGCATCTGATTGGTTGAGAGCAAATTTGTCATAGAAATGTGGCAGTTGTTACTGATGACAAGTTTTATGTAACAGGGCCCAGCTGCGGGAGCCAAAGCTGGTTAATACTTTCCAAATGTCTTTTGAAAGTGCATTGATTAGGGACATCACATCACATCACAACATCACAATGCGATATGCTAAAAAAAATTCACTCTTAACCTTCAATATAAAGTTAGTGCCCTTTTGGCACTTAGCCAACCATATACTGCACATAAATTTGTCAAGAAAAATTCATTTGTTCGAACCTGGCACATCAGCATTCCTAAACATACAAGTCTGATGCAAAATGAATAGGAGAAAAAAAAATTCCCGTAGAAATATATAGAAATAACATTCCATAGCACTACAAAGCATTGTAATGTCTGTTTTACATAATAATAATGCAACAACAGTTTGGACGGGTCAAGGGAATTACACAGGTGTTTTGGACTGGTTTCAACCCATTTTTAAATCAAGCTCTGCAGCAGAGAAATATACCAAAAGATATTAAGCAAATAATCAACACTGGTGAGGCGATTTGGATGTAGCTATTTTTCCAAAGCGAAGCTGAGGAAAGATAGCGTACAACATCCAGATTTAACAAATCAAGCTCTAAAAACAGGAAAAAAGTTCCGACTGTATGCAATACCTATTTGTAACAGTGTTGCACAAGACTTGCTTTGCCTCAGCACAACAATTGAATACGCGTATACTGTGCAAGCTCATTTTGACGTCACAAAAGAAACAAAACAAGTAGTATGCGCTATGAACATGGCGGACAAAGAAAGCGGACAAAATAAACAACCTCTCATTCTACCCTTCACAATGGTTCTGGTAGTCAAAAGAACATCCCTTCACAGCTATTATGTTTAATCATGTAGTTCCAGGTGAATATGCATGTGACACATGTTCCACACATTTTAGACAATAGCAGTGAAGGGATGTTCTTTTGACTACCAGAACCATTGTGAAGGGTAGAATGAGGGGTTGTTTATTTTGTCCGCTTTCTTTGTCCGTCATGTTCATAGTGATGACACCACTCTCAATCATCCTAAAAGTTCACCATTACCATCGAGTGCAATTCTTGGGATGATTGATGAGCAAAACCACATTTCATCACACGATTAACTTTTGACAGATCCTACAGCAAGATTCTTAGTATGTGGAATATAAACACAAATAAACAGAAGAAATATGATAACAGAAAAAAATGACTAATCGCAACTACTATTCTATCAGTAGATTTTCTCACAATAAACATTCCAGTAACAAATAAAAGAAACATTGACACAATTCAAAGTGCTTTGACTTTGTATTCCCTAAGAGGGTATCTCACCGGCGTCGAAACTAGTTCGCGACACAAGTCTCTGCAACGTCCTGTGATGTCTCCGTGAGACCAGCCAAGTCTCCAGGGAGTTGTGGGAAATTTAAACATGTTTGATTTTTTGGAGACCTTTACAGTCTCCAGCAGGTCTCAGACGTTTCCATCACTTCATCCGCGACGTCGCAGCGACATTTCTGCCGGGAGATACGGTCTTTACTTAAGTAGTTCATATAAGAGATGCAATCACAAAATGAACATTTTTTGTTGTTTTTTTCTTTTTTACTTTTAAACCCATTGCCAACAGGAACAGGGAGGTCCCTGTACTAAGTCAATGGGAACTGTAGATTTCAGTAGTCATCGGGTTAATTCTTAAAATCATCCCGCCATTTTTATCTCACTCAGCGGCACATTAAATATTGAATCACTTTATACTGCTTTACGAATCGCAGCTTAATGTGGTCTACTTAATTGAACAACATCTTTTATCTATTTTGAACATAGGTATACTGTCAATGAATCATATATTTATGCAAACTGTTCAACTAATGCTACATTTAAACATATAGGTAATGATGTACCTAGCGGCAGGTGGGTTTTCCCGGTGCCTGAACACCTAAAAGATAAAACAAATATTTTTGTAGATATATTTTTTATTTACTAACAACAAAAAAGGAAGATATTCCTATATCTTCAAAGTAAATGTGTTAACTTTAGGCTGGCAATATTCTTTCTTTTAAGTAATGCTGAAAGATAACAGGAGAAAATGAGCACATCATAAAGCATCAATTATGTTGATTAACAATATCATACCTCTCTTTTTTCAGGAAAGAATAGCTCCATTCATATTGCCCAATACCGCAATATTACCAATGCACACTGGTAAGCATTTTTCCGTGGACACCGTTCACATTACAGGGAATATACGGTAATATTATCGTAATATTGCGGTATTCTCCCTTTCATCCCCGTTCATATCTTCATCTGCAATATTGCAGTATTCTGTTCTATAGGCAAGCTCTACTTTGCATCCTGGTTACCCAGCGTAAAATGCGCATTCGGCTAAGGTTTAAACCCATCAACGAGATGCTACGCACCACTGCACAAGCTGTTGTGCCTATTTGGCAGATAGGAGGGTAATGTGACATAAAGAAGTTCCTGCACTGTCACAATCTATCTAGTAGTCTGTTTGGCATCTACAATGAACTCCATAGACATATAATGAATTTACTAGATGGAAAGCAGCACGCGCTGATATCATCACGCGAATGGCATTAGGCTCCGCCTCTTTCAGATCATTTGAAGGGGCTGATAAGCACCTGTTATCGCCATGATATCGATATCACTGTTGCATTATTCATATCTATTGCGTGTATCAGTTTTATTGTAACACCTTGATTTAATGCGCATTTGTTGCGCATTTATTGTGCATTAACTGCGCATGCGGTAAGCTGATGCGTGTAATGTTTCATGACGCGTACAAACAAATGCTACTAGTTGGAAGCATCTTACAAAATGAATTATTCATTTTTTATCATGAATACTGATGGATGCTTAGGTCGGCCTTCTAATGGATCTGGACAAAATGGTGGAGCTTTAGGGGCCTGATGATCTCTCTCAATGCTGACAAGAAATTCAGTTTGTTCATATTTACAATATTATGTGTTGTCTTACATCAGATTTTTTTTCCCCCTTTCATTAATAAATTCATTGTGATTGATCAAATCACAGCTAAAAGGATGCAATAACTTTGTGCACTGTGAGGACATCTCTCAATTTAGATATGAAAAAAGAAATAGCACAAATGACCTAAGTGTTCACCATGAAGTCAAATACTAAGTAGCACCATTTCAGTCTATACCAGCATGTGCTGTTCTGTGCAGGGTGTGTGTGTGTGTATAAGGGATATTGATACAGAATGCTATACATGTATAATAGATGATTCCTTATCTACAGAAATCGTTGCGGGGACATGTTGCACAATGCTTCCCCTCAGCATAGTCCATACTTCTATCCTATCCTATGTTAGGCCCAGCTCACACAAGGTATCACTTTGATTGCATCGTTACCTTCATGCCTGAGGGCAATTAACTCATGCTCCTGTACTTAAAAATCTTGTTTGCTTTGGTCATCTTGCAATCACTTTAAAAACTTTGTTTTAACTCCTTCATGATGCACGAAAGACTGCAGGAGTCAATGATATGGTCCCGACGTCAGTAAATGATGCCCTATGTGAGACTGACCGTAAAAAACTGTTCTGGTGGAAGACCACAGGTCATTTCTTTTCTTGTTATATACCATAAATAAGATTTCCTGGGTAGATACCATGTCATATGATAGTGTACTTTTTAGCTTAATAGTCGATTCTGATCTATCAAATATTAAAGGCTATTTCTGTTCCTAAGCACACTCCTATACAAACTTTAGCAGCTTAAGAGGCGTGTCGGCCACTAACAAGCATTGAAAGAGGCTGTGTACTGAAATACAGCTAAAAATAATATATGAGCTAGAAAATGCTGCAAGATTTCTTCTTTCTCGATATACTTCTACAGGGTTCTCATTCAAAAACCTTCATCAGTGGTGTTCACATAAGAGATCAGTGAAAGCAAATTGCTAACTATGTATGCTATAATTCCTTCATGTCAACGTGAGATAACTGTAACCACTTGCTCACAATAACATCCAAGGTTTCAAGCTATCCCACTTCTACATCTTTCATAAATATTTCTTTTTTAATGTTGCTATATCAGGCTTGCTAATGCCCAGAAAGAAGGGTAGTGAGACAAAAGAGCTTAAAAACTTGAGATGATATCGTGAGCAAGTATGTTCACCAGTACTATTTGTCCAAAGTCACACATCGCAAAGAATTATGCATACCTCTTTTAAATGAAGTTAGTGAGATCAACACATAAATATCTGATAAATACTGCCGATTCATCTTCAAATCATAAATGCAATCATTATTTCAGCTTATGGAATATCAGTGACTTCATTGGCTGGGAGCCAGAATGGTGTTTTAAAGTTTCTTTAAACACAGAATTAATTAACAACCTTCTGGCCCTTCACAGACGAGTGCTTTTCAGCTTACACGGGTTGAGGCACCATTCAACAATCCACACAAAAAATATTTTCATTTAATCTTAAATGTGTTCAATCAACATACTTATTTCTCAAGCAATACCTTTATGTCAACAGCCTATCAAGTCCATACTTGAGGTGCTCTGTAATTACGAAAAATACTAATATCTCTGACCATATCCATTAAATAATCATGACTTTGAATACTTTTAGTGAAACCGTTGAAATTTAATGACTGGTGGTGGCAAGCTGTGAACTTCATCCTTTGGTGTGCAAAGGATACTGCACCCTCAGTCGCCTTTGGGTATTAGTTTGTTCATCTCGGGCTGGAGTAGTTCCTCCACTAAGATCCCCACAAAGGTACTCAGCTCAGCTGATATCTCCTCTTTACTTCTATACATGGCACACAGACGGAAGGAAATAGAACAATATAAATGGGTTATGGTTACAGGTAGAAGTAGAAACAGAAGATGATGAAAACCTGCAGATGACTTTGGGTTTGGTTACGTGTATTTTACTTGATGACTAAAAAAGCATGCATACTTCCAAGTAAACTTTTCTATGCCTAAAACATTTACTCCATAACTATACCTTTTCCAAACTACACATTTCTTCATTGTACATACTGTGACTGACATAAGTCTAGTCATGTGTCCATGACTCGATTTTTGAAAAATTTGTTATTGCATTTCATGGGAGCATTCAAGCATGTAAAATCTGAATGAAAAGTATGAATAGTTGTATGAATACCAGAATGGAACTTCCAGACTATTAACCAGCCTCCTTGTAAGAGAAAAAGTGAAAACAATGCCGAATGGTAGTGACGTCATAGCAGTTTTGCGATTATCTGCAAAATGAAGCCAGTTTGGCCTTACTCCAACTAAAAGGCCTACAGTAAACCAAATTCTACATATAGTATTCCTAAAATTATTCAGAGCCTCATTTAGGATAAGTTTATTCCTTCTAAATGTTTATATTGAATTCAAAGTGTGATTTCTTCCAAAATCGGCCAACAGTCGGATATAGTGTGCAGCAGGCTTCAACGGATAGAAAAGTTGCAGTGAGGGTGAATTACCGTTGCGTAACATCGGCACCCATCTCGGTGTAGTACTTGATCTTTGGCTCTGTTCCACTGGTTCGGAGGGTTGCTGTCACGCCGTTGGCAAACGTGAAGGTGATCATGTGACTAGATTTACTTACAGGAAGGATCTGGCAAGGCAATCAGGAAACAACAGAATACTTAAATTCGTAGAAAGGGTTTACGGTTCACCATGTGGTAAGTCCTAAAGGACTATAGATAAAGTGGATAGAGATGGAGGTGAAATAGAGAGGCAAGAAAGCAGGAAAGTTGGAGGGTAGAGTATCTTTCTGAAAACTGGGTAAAGTCCTAAAAAAGGACTGTAAACCAGAAGAGGTGGGAGGATTGAGTTGGTGAAGAGATGAGGAAGCTTGAGTCGGCAAGAGGTAAGAAGACTTGAGGCGCAAATCTCACATTAGACACCTGTGTTTATATACAACTAATCTAACTCTCCCAGTTGCTTTGAAACAGTTTCTTTCACATTATGATTGCATGACCAGAACTTTTATCTTTAAGAAGAATCATGAACTAACCCTTGCTAACTACAGTCAGCTATTGTCACAATCATATAATTACACCCATTCGTGACAGAGGGTCCACATTTTGTGGTTTGGCCTAATATCTTTTAATGCAGAGCCTTAAAAATCATACCACATACATGAGCAGAAAGAGCAAAAAATTCTACACATACTGTGCCCATATTGGTTGCATCAGTATTTGTTGTTTGATGCTGAAAAATTTTCAAAGGAAAATAAGCAATGAAATCCTTAAATTGGCAATGCGATGGAAAGTTCAAAATCACAGTTTTTCCCTGCAAATTGGCAACTTTTTGACTTCTCATCATACTTCCTGTCAATTTTTATTTATTTATTTCAGATACATGACGTTTTATAAGAAAAATGTAGCAATAGAATAAGAATGTTGGTGTTGCCAATTTGAAGAATAAAAGCTGATCAAATTAGGCTTTAAATAATTCCTGTCATGAATGGGTTAAAAAATCACAATAATTAGTTTTCTCCTTTATAAGTGTACTGGGTGACCTGAAATCGGTTAAGATACTTGAGCAATATCAACAGAATCATTATCACTGTCAATGATTGCACAAAGGATATCAGAATTCAAAATAAAAATCATAAGAACAATTGTCAGTATGTTACCCTAGGAATAAATTTAGCGGGCAAAGTGTTAAGAGACTTACAGCTTGTTTGTCTGGTTGAGAACTGTCATATCCCGTGGTCAGATCTCTTACTGATGTCACTTTACTGCCACCTATTGAATCGGGATACTGAAAGAAACAAATGAGTAGTTTGATTGCAAAAACCAATACAGGCTATTTTTTACATTTCTAAAGTAATACCACTATTTTTTTGAAGAAAAAAAAATGCCTTCCACTTGATACTTCACTCATTATATACCAAAGAAAGAGTTATGAAATTATGATTTAAACAATCATATATTTCAGCAACTTCAAATGCAAATATCTCAAATTTACACAAATGGATACATGTATATCATGTAAATCTGCACTGCAATAGAAGCCCCCCCCCACCCCCCTCCTAAAAAACCATTCACTGCAAAATTCTCTTAATTCCCTTAAAAGCGAATACAAGAACCATCAAGTTTCCATAAGCAAAAAGGATTAACATCTCTGGGATCAAACAAAGTTTAGGCTCTTTGAAACTCAATGGCCAGAATTCACATGGGGTTTAAATCATGAAGTGGTTTAATAAACTTCCATAAGCATACTAATACATGTATAAGCTTAAATTGCCGCATACAGATCATGCACACACTTAAAGGTTAAGTCCACCCTAGAAGTATCACTGTTTCAATAAAAGGAGATAAATTTGAACAGAATTTCAAAAAAGAAATGAGCAAAATCGGTCAAAGAATAAGAAAATTACCCTCATTTACATTTTCTACTAAACTACTCTCAGCTCTGCAAATTGGCAACACTGATGACATCGTATGCGAGCAGGTTCCATTCACTTTGTACATGAAATTTCACATTTTCTCAATTTTCTTGAAAGTTATACATTTTCTAACCCCCATAATCAATGTATGTTCAGAAGAATTGCTTTTTACATAACATACTTTGACTATGGGGTAAGAAAATGTGTAACTTCAAAGAAAATTGAGAAAATGTGAAATTTCATGTACAAAGTGAATGGAGACCTGCTCACATATGATGTCATCAGTGTTGCCAATTTGCAGAGCCGAGAGTAATTTACTAGAAAATGTAAATGAGTGTAATTTTCTTATTCTTTGACCGATTTTGCTCATTTCTTTTTCAAAATGCTGTTCAAATTTATCTCCTTTTATTGAAACAGTGAAACTTCTAAGGGTGGACTTACCCTTTAAAGAAAACAGATGAATGACTGGACCGGATTCTGTGTGCACGAGTGCTTGCAAAACTCAGAAGACCAAGGGGGTTTAAACCATATGGTTTTAAACTAACCCTTAATTTAAACCTCTTTTATGAATTCTGGCCAATAAGTCTCAAGCTCACTAATCAATGGTCAAATAGAGAAAGTGTAATCACCGATCCTTGGCTCAAAGTTCGTATCCTTGCAAAGATGGACTTGATTGTCTCTGGTTGTAGACAGATATAATAGGAATTCTTTGACACATGGTATCCATACCTGTGAGAAAGAGAGAGAAATAGAGAGAGATTAAAAAAGAGAAAGAGTGAGAGAAAAAGAGAGAGAGAGAGTGAGAGGAAGAGAGAGAGAGTGAGAGGAAAAGAGAGAGAGAGTGAGAGGAAAAGAGAGAGAGAGAGAGAGAAGCAGGTCAAAATCTAAATAAAGCCTTTCAGCTGTAACTTGATGGCTTGAATACAGGTGGATCCAAACTTTGTCTTTGAACTCTATTTGCAATGGGATCCATTAATTCATCCAAGAACTAAATGTTTTGTAGTGAAGGAGGCAAGTATCTCATACTTAGAAGCCTTGACAATAACAAAGGTGACCAGTTACACTATAACCATGTCTTCCTTACCTAAAAGCCAATTGCTGGTAACAGATATATAAAGCTGTACTGAACTTTTAAAGTGTTACCAGGATCTTGACATTACTGAGTATGTATCTTGTATTTCTTATATACATAGAATACTCATCTTCTGGGACCATTAATTAAGATGTGAAAAGAGCATGTAACATGTTGTATTTTCTCATTCTTCCTCTTGATAATAATCTTTTCTTATGTCCTTTTATGTGCATCTTGATAACTTTTGAAAATATTCACTTACTTTGCATAGATTTCTTCCAGCTTTTCTGTGCATGTGAGGTTGACAGAGTTGAGGTATGCAGCCATTTCACAAGCTATTGTTCCTGCACTGATGCCATCCTTGTCCATTACCATGGTCCCACACATAAACCCTGAATGTGGGTAAAGATAGTAGGAATTCATGTCAATCACCACAGTCCCACACATACACCCAAAATGTAGGGAAAGATAAAGAAGTGTAACCACTACAACCCCACATATTGACTGCAGGGAAAGAACTATGTCATACAGGGGCGTAGACAAGGGGGGGGGGGGTGGAAATGGGGAATGAGATGACATGTACAATCATTCCCCCCCCCCCCCCAGGTTTTAGGGAAGGATGTTTACTTACAATTAAACTTTAGAAATGATGGGAACAGCAATAATGATAATAATTATTATCATTACAACAACAACAACAATAATTAGTAATGTATTATTATTATTATGCTTATGATAATAATAATAGTTATCATTATCATCATTGTTAATGTGACTGAAATGACGATTACTATCATAACTATATCGATCATTATTCTGATTTATGTAGTCACTTAGATTACTTTTAGGTAATTTCGGCGCCGTCGCAGTTTATCTGAAGTGGTGTAACAACAACATTTTAAAAAAAGATAAATAGTGTGATGCATATGCAATAATGTGTGTCAGTCCATATACTCTATATTCGTCACGGAGCGTATATCTTCTATTTATGTCTGTGCATTCGGGTGTATGTGTGTGGGTGTGTGCATGTGGGAGAGTGCGTGTGCGTGTGCATGTGTGTGTATCTGTATACGAAATTGATCCTCGATTTCTCGTGAACGGCAAATCATCCCCCCCCCCCCTTATAACTTACAACTAAAAGTTTTTTTTTTGTTTTTTTTGTTTTGTTTTGTTTTGTTTTGTTTTTTTTTGTTTTTTTGTTTAATAATTTTTTCTAACCTTGGTCCATAAAATTTAAAGAGAGTGGATACCACTTATGCAGGATTTGGCTGCTTTTTGTTTTGTTTTGTTTTTTTGTCTTGTTATATACTTAAAAGTTGTTTTACTCGAATATATTGTGGCATATTCTAGTATATATCTATCATATTCTGTTACATTTTGTTATATTCTGTTATGTTTTTGTGAAAATCCTGGTATACTTTGCTATTTATGTTATACTTTGTTCTTTTTATGTTATATTTTGTAAAATTTTTGTTGATGTTTGTGAAAAAAAATTGAGAATAATCCAATTTGTATGGATTACAAATCAATAAAATTTGAATTTGAATTTGAATTCAAATTTATAACTACAGTCCCATTTAACACTCTGGATATGGGTAAAGATATAGAAAATAAATCACTACAGTCTCACACATAAACCCTGAATGCAGGTATTGGAATGAGAGTTGATATAGTCCCACAAATACATGTTGGATGCAAGACATATCATCCAGCTCAGTCCAACACATACACCCTGAACGTAAGCAAGAGTTACTGCATAGTACTCAAGACAGGCCATCACATCACCATGTCCACAGATTAAGGTAATTCAAGGATCAGAAATCAAAATATCTGGCACAAGTATGTTTTGACAAATTATAAGAACATGAGGGCATATCGATAAGTTTAATTCTGAATTCATTTTCATCCACAACTGAATAGGAAGTTTTAGCTTACCTATTGCCTCCTCAAAAGCAAAGACAACATTTTTCCCTTCCTTGATGAGTTCAACAGCCTTATTTCCCATCCACTTGAAGCCGGTTAATGTTTCCTACAATAATAAAGTAATATAGATTTCTGATTACTGCAAAGGAAATCTCTAGACCCCCTGACAGACAATGTAAAACTGCCATTTATCAATGGAATTACTTTAGCAACAAACATGGAGGGAAAAAAATTAAATGTAATTATACCCCCCCCCCCATCTCTCTCTCTCTCTCTTGCTCTTCCGCTTTAAAATTCAATATTCCTATAATAGTATACTAGACTATAAAAAATTTGATATCTGTTAGAGTGCATCCTGCTGATTGGCTGAAAAGCTGTCATGTGACACTAAATAACTGAAGGTAAAACACATGCACTGGCATGCCACATAAATACCTTATTTTCTGCACAGTAAAGCATGTACAAAAGTGTATCATACAGATTATTAAAGCAATTCTGCAGGAAATGTGTTGGTTTCACTGTTTTAGCTGAGCCAATATCATACACAGGCAACTTCACATTTTAATATCAATTGGTTCATACAATTGTTATACACAGTAATGCATTATTTGTGTAATACCTCCATGAACGTTAATTCTGCATCATTTTCATTTGTGTTATGATAAATTGCAAATCAGTGGATACATTATGTGAAAGGACAGTTTTTTAAGACATGTAATGACTTACCACAAAGTGAAAGCCTTCTTTCTCAGCCATTTTCTGCAATAACTTTGATGAGACAGTACTGGCAAGCATGTACATATCACTACCTGTAGGTACCAAAACAAGGTTATTAGCAAACAGTATTAACCCTTTCGTGACAGGAATTATTTAAAGCCTAATTTGATCAGCTGTTATTCTTCAAATTGGCAACACCAACATTTTTATTTGATTGCTACATTTTTCTTATAAAACGTCATGTATCTGAAATGAATATAAATTGACAGAATGTATGATGAGAAGTCATAAAGTTGCCAATTTGCAGGGAAAAACAGTAATTTTCATTGCATTGCCAATTTAAGGATTTTAATGCTTATTTTCCTTTTAAAAATTTCAGCATCAAACAACAAATATTGATGCAACAAAAATGGGCACAGTAAGTGTAGAATTTTTTGCTCTTTCTGCTCATGTATTTGGTATGATATTTCGGGCTCTGCATCAAAGTTATTAAACCAAACCACAAAATGTGGACCCTCTGTCACGAATGGGTTAAGAATATAATAAAAGAACACTTCCGCAGTGCAGGGGATCGAGAGAGATGCTGTATTTATTAAAGCCGAGATGCATTGTCTAATACTGTTACAATAACATACGGAATAAGTCTAATTAAGAAAAGATGATTTTACTACGATGACTAATGTAAGGTGCCCATTCTGCTAGTAAGAATATATGTATCCCTCATCACATTGATACCCAACAAATCCAATTAAAGATATGTAAACTTCACCAGTGTACTTGAAAAACCAAGAATGTCACAGACTTAAAAATCAGTTTATATACTAACAAAGCAGTAAAAGGCAAAGAAACAAGGGATCTTCTTAAATCCCACTTTCACTAGACAACTTTACCAATATATTATAAAATGTTGTGTATTCTCACATTTCCTTTTCCTCTGACACCCATAATTCATTGCCACAGACTTGCCTGACATAACAACAAATAACATAAAGTAGATTCCATCCTTGAAGATCTTACCATCCAAAAGAGGTGAAGAACATAAGTTATCACAAGAAGATTAAAAATCGAAGGATCACTAAACTGGCTTATCAAAAACATAGCATGAATACATATCTGAAACCCACCTGTAGAATCAAGTCCATTCTGTTGCTTGGCACAAGAGTAGCACCACCACCCCAGGAGTGCACCCAGTTCGTTCCCCGTAAAGATCTTCCACTGTCCGTCCTTCTGTTTCTCCGCCACGGCCAGCCTGTCTGCGTCAGGGTCGTTGGCGATGATCATCGTGCTGCCGTTGGCCTCGGCCGTACTCATGGACAGATCAAGGGCACTCTTGCCTTCTTCAGGATTAGGGTACTTGACAGTGGGGAACTCTGGGTCAGGTTCAACCTGAGGATTTCAACAAAACATACAAATTGACAAAAGGTTTCCAAGGATTATCCTTAACCTACAAATCTTATCATGCTAAACTTTCAAATCCAGAAAAGGCTTTTTTCCAAAATCACTTAGTAAAGTAAAATTTCTACACAAAATACCCAATATACATACATCCATTTAAATATTTGAGGAAAGGCTGCTTGAAATTACCCTCTCCAAAAAAATGGGGGGAGAAAAAGCGGGGAGAAAAAGCGGAGGGGGGGGGGACCTTCTAAATTTTCCCCAATCTAATAATAGGTTCATATGTTAACAAACAAATTTTCATAATAACTGGCAATGTATTTATTGTAATATTTTGTATGTCCTCAAGTGCATACCCCATAATATGATATTCTTTTTATACTTATGTGATAAAGTGATATTTGTTGAATCTAAACTAAACATACCCCAAAAATGCAAAAGTTGCTTTTGGAATGCTTAGCACCCACTCCTAGCACACAGAAAGAGAGTTTCATGATGCATTTCAATCTCTATCTATTGATGAATATATACTTCACAAATTATAAGGGTGAGGAAAAATCATCTCTACACTCAGGAGGTTGAACTCTTACAATTAAGAAAGCTAACTAGTCTACTTCCGAAAAAATATCTTTACGACTGCTATCGAGCTCTCTACCAGACCCTCACCTGTTCTTTCACCATGACGAGTGGTTGGAATCCAAATGCTTTGGTGGCAGCACAGATGAACTTAGTACCCACACCATGCATAGCAGTGTATGTAAACTTCAGTGGAGTCTTCACATTGATTTCTCTGTACAAAGTACAAACATGATTATGATACAGTTGGAAACTGTATTCAGTTCTTGTAGAGGTCAGTAGACTAGTGTTAAAAGTATGTTAAAGATCTTAAGAAATAATTCAATGTTTTCACCAAATAAAGTTTGTAATAAGTTTTAACTTAGGAGAATTGATTCCAAGTTGATATGTAATAAAGAAAACCTATATATTACTGAGAAGTATGAGATAAAACGATTTTTATTTTTTAATTCACCTTTGTATGTTCTGAAATTCTATTCTGTTCTTTTATTTCTGAAATATGAATATAGTGATGTGTCAACAAAGTTAAACATACAAAAAATATATATACACACCTCACAAAAAGTAACTAACCACTTTGACTTATGATCATAGCTCAAATATGGTGTGTTATATCAGACAACTTTTAACAAAATTTGAAAGGAAATTCAATTCTAAACATTTTGACACTTCATTTGCTGAAATCGAATAAAGAATATAAGCACAATGACGATTCATATGCAAAAACCCCCAAAATAAAAGTTGCAGCAATCCCTATTGATATGGCAGTCTCCATTCACAGAATGGATTCTGGCTGTCATCCTCCTCTCTTTGTTTTGGACAATAGGGTATAAACAAAAACACAGAGGTGGTCTATCAAATGAATGACAGTCAAAACATGTGCCAAGCAAAGTCATTCCAAATGCATGAGGCAACGGATGTTCCGCAAGGAAAAGTGCCAGCGCTCAAAATTGTCTTATTGCTTCTGTTATTTCCAATATCATCACCATAAAATGCTACAAATATCAATTTCTTGAATTATTGTGCTTAATCATTTAAAACATTGTTACTGATCATCATTCTTACATTTTATCATTCTTATTCTTATTATTAATGTTGTAATTATCATTATTATTTTATTATTATTATTATCATTGTTAATATTATTATTATTATTATTATTTTATTATTATCATTATTGTCATTATTTTATTATCATCATCATCATCATTATTATTATCATTATTATTATTCTCATCATTATTGTCATCATCATTATCATTATTATAATAATTATCATTATTAATATTATTGTCATTATTTTTCAAACAGCGTCTTCAAAACCGTAATGATTCACAAGCATGATAAGGGAGGCGATGCTAAGCCCATGCATTGTGGCCGCTGTTGTTAGTAGGGCCCCAGGTGCGAAGAACGCAAGAGCCACAAACACTTGCAAGGCTGCAGGGATGGCCCTTGATCGCTGCATAGGATGTTCAAGAAGAGGCTGTAGTAAGTTGATGATGTAAATGCAGCCTCTCCTTGTGAATCAATATCTCTTGAAGAGCTCGTCATCGTTACACTTGTCGAGTGGACTAGCTCTATCTCAAAATACACGCTCTTGACGCGGAGCTCTGCCTGCTTGAACATCTTCATCTAGGGCAGCCATGATGATGTTACCATGGACACTCTGACTTACGCATGACAGAGGATCATGCGTAACTTTAAGCATGATTTGACCAAGTTTATGCATGACTTAGTCTTTGTGAAACCAAACTTAAATATCATAAAGTTACGCATTACTTAAGAGTTGAGCATGATTTTTAGTCACACTTAAATTTTTGTGAAACACCACCGTGGTCTGTTTTAAACCTCCAACGAATACAATATTGTCTTTCCTTACCATCCAGACACTTATTCTACCCTTAAATCAGATTGTCTTACCTATGTAGACACTTCTGTTGCAGCTCCTGGATATAAGCATCTAGAACTTCATCGTAGGGATCCGTCAGGAGTTTACTTCTCGTTAAGATTGATGTGTCCCATGAATCTGACCACGGTTCCAAATTCTCATCAATATTCTTGGCTATTCCTTTGTCTATAGGGCTGATAATCTACATGTGCAGATAAAAAACGTCTCGTTAAAGACAACGGTGTTGCCATTCTCTGACGTCTGCGGTGCAGGACAATTATTAATGCAGGAGTACGTTTTTGATGGATCGCAGGACACAGAATAGTCCTCAAAATTCGCATTCGCTATCAAAACGTTGGAAATTGAGCTACTAAGCATTCTGCATTGACACTTTCTTGTAAAAGAAATAACATGTTAGGCCAAAAATGCACTGAATTGCAAAACAAAAGTCAGCGGTGCCAAGAAGAGCGAACCACGGCCACACGCACGTAGACTAACTGTTGAAAGTTAGACTTCATTTATACATGTCAATTTGCGAAGATTTTTTGGGAGTTTTGAAAAATTTTAATGTCAAATCTGCATATATTTGGATGAATTTCCCTCTGCTGAACATTATCTACGTCAAAGATCACCATTCTGCACATATGTACACATTTTACTACACACAAGGGCAATTAGAAGCAATGGCAACATCGCTGTCTTTAACAGGACGTGATAAAAAGTAAGCAGCCATTTTTTTTCCATTCAATTCCAATAAACATTCAATTTCTTCAAACAAATTTCAGGATTTAACATTCATTTCATTCCAAATGACCTAAATCAAGTAATATTCAGTTTCTCTATAAAAAGTACAAGAAAGTGTAGCTGAATCTAATTCAATAGTGAATGCACTTGTAGAACACTGAATCAAAATGGCATGAATTAATTCTGGATACCACATGTCAAATATGTAATGATGACTTAGTACTGCTGGCAAGAATCAACTTGACAAAGTGGAAGTGTTAATACTTCAAGTAAACCAAATCAACTGCTTACAAATTAGCATGAATTACAATTAAGATATGCTGGTGAGGTTATATATGAAATTTAAAAACAACTAAAATAGCTAAAACAACTGTACCTGAGCACTGTTATTCCAGTAGACCTTGTACCCGTTGTCTCCCTTGGGATTGTGGGAAGGTGTTACCATGACACCAACAGCACAGCCATACTTTCGAATCGCATATGGCTGAGAGAAAAGAGAGATTAGTCAATAATTTCAAAGCTGTAGTATATCAGCAATTATTATCTGTATAGAGCATTTTAGCGGCACATTTAAAACACATATTTTTTTGTCTGCATGATTAGTCTGTGCAATATCAGAGCATATTGTATAAAACGCCGAATTCCCCATAGGCTCATGTACAAATTGACAGTGCATATTATGCGATATTGCATGGTCTCTTCGCGTGCGTGCAATAAAACAAACATGCGCAATAATAAAGATCACAACGCCCGGATACGCAATACATGAAATGTACAAACGACACTTTGATGACGTCATAAAGAGGTAAGCCTAACTGATCAAAATAAATGTATGATGGGGGACCTTTTTAGTTGCTGAAATGACTTTGATTGAATTTTAAATCCCTTTCCTGTTGGGTATAGATAATAATAATTATATTGAATGTCTTTATTTCATGGAATACCAGGAATATTCCACTCGTTAGGGCCAATATTTGCCCTAATTCGTGGAATATTCTCTGGTATCCCATTCAGAGCCATCCAATATAATATAAAATGAATATAAAAATAACATTCCAAGTATAAGAGACACCCATCATAGCCATCAGGGTTTATGCTACTCTTAGAAAGGTGAATTTCATGATTATCTCATGACTTTTCTATGACAAAAGTCCATGACCTTTCTTCTAAGCAACATTGTACAAATTTAGGACCTTGCAACACCTAGAAGATTTCCTTCACTATATCATTCACAAATATTTCCTTGAAGACATTGATTTTCAATGACTTTCCCATGAATCATATCAGTTTCCCTTTCTTTCCTAACTTATCTGGGCCCAGATAATTTTTTTTTCCTTTTTTTTTTTTACTTTCCAAGATTTATTAGGTTATCTAGACTGCTGGGCCAGTATTCCGAAAATCGTGTTATCTTTGCAATCAAAACTAGAGTACACCATTGGCTCACATCGCACACTTTTGTCTTGTGTGCTGGTCATTTGCGCAGTTTAAACCAACCAGAAGTATGCCTTTTAGATTTGTTATGACAATTAACACAGTGAAGATAAGACAAAAGAAAACACAATTTTCAGAATACCAGCCCTGGAATCCTAAATTAGGGATGTGATTGCCAAAATGTATGATATGCACCAAAAGCTCACCACCATCACACCATCACACCATCACATATGTAGTACGAAAATAATTCCCTAAAAAACTGCTTGTCTACATATGAAGAGTTTAAATGCAAACAAACAATGAACCCCATTTGTGAAAATTTTAGAGTAAGGTCACAGTCATATAGTATAGAATAATACTTTTCAAATGATATATTGCTCATTAAATATGTATGTAAAGGTGTACTGCTGAAGTTACAATCAAAAATAGCATAAATTTTCTTCTTATTTGTCTTGATCTTTAATTGCAAATACATGTATCTCAATTTGACAAAACTGGATATATTGGTTTTTGCATTCAAACTCTTCATATGTAATTCAGTATGACAATCGCATTCATACATACCACAAAAGGTGTTGGCACAATATCTGAGAATAAATAGACTGGTATTCCAGCTCTCAGCATGATGGAAGCAGTCAAATGGGCATACCTACATGTACAAACACAACATACAAAACCAAATAAACAGTTAACCAGTAGACTACAAATTTCTTTAATTCCCAAGGCTTAATACAGGGGTGAGGGGTCATGCGGTTTCAATAGCCAATTGGTTAAACTAAATTATGCAAATGCTCCCCCTCCCCCCCCCCAAAAAAAAAAAAAAAAAAAAAAAAAAAAATGAAGAAAAAATGGGGGGGGGGGAATGGGGGGGGGGGGGGAATGGAAAAAAAATGGAAAAAATTGAAAAAAAGGGGAAAAAATGGTATAGACATAACATTTCAGAAATGTTTGAATAACTGTGAATTTACATCATGAAAATTAGTTTTAGAAATGAGAATATAAGTTCCTTGGAAAAAGGGAGGACTTCAAGGGTAATGTTTCATACATGCAAAATGTTCAAGATTAATGTTGCACAGGACTCCACTGGTAGGTGTTGGTGCAATATACATGTAGCTCTAGTCTTATCAAGAACTACAAGTAAATTATTCCCAAATAATTATGTACACAACACATGAACGCAACATTGTAAGAAAGTCAAAATGGAAGACTGTAACTTAATCAATTCTATATTTCCTGTACATATAAGGGGTAAACATGAATTTAGTCATTTCATAATCCTTGCATTGACAGAAGAGATTTACTGTTAATTCTCCAAGGTTGTTTCCAATCTTATCAAATGTACATGTACCATACTCTCATGCAGGGTTCTCACTAGAAAAAAATCCACACACGGTTCCCACTCTGCGCAAAGCATGGAAGTTTCGGAAGTTTTATGGAATAATTATAGCAATATATGCTATAGTAAAAGGATGAAAAATACTTCTTGGTAAAGTAGGAGTTGTCTACTAATGGCATAAAAGTAAAAATACATTGCCAAAGAGCAAAACAATCTGTGGCATTTATCATTATTGTTAGGAATATATACTCCAATATTTTTTTACCCTTGTTGCCACGCATGGTGCAGCAATTTCACACTTGGTTCTTCCTTGTCTGAAACCCTTTACGCATGGTATTGGAACCATGGGTATTATGTACTGGCGAGAACCATGCTCATAAGTCCATTACATTGTAAATGTAACATGAAAAGCATAACTAGCTGTCACCTGTCATAAACACCAACCGGTATTGATAATGATTATAATAATAATTTCAATAATATTGATAACAATATTTGCCATACCGGTAATAATGCTTTAAATACATATAGGCTAAAGCTGAGAGGGCTCCTTGAACTACTGATGTAACCATACCATCTTATTTCTTCAGAATATTATTTTTTTTAATTTTTTTTCCCCCAAGATTTGAAAAATACCTTGCATATTACTTGAGCATGCATAAGTATTGGCACATTACACACATGTGCACATTTCCAAAAAGCAGATAATTACACATGTACACTCATGGTTTATGTGCATACCCAAGGTTTGCAGACATGGGCAAAGGTCAATTGGCACTAGTCCACAGAAAAATTTCTTAAAGATGTCCACATGGGAGCTATGAATCCTGTCTATGTATTTTTATGGTTAATAGTGACAACTCTGCCCACAAAACAGTGACATATCCTAGTTGCAATTCTATTCTAACTCATCTTCTGAACTTAAGTCATTGAATACAAGCCTGAGATAACTCGGGGCTGGGTCTATAGAAAATGCATGTTACACCCATATCAAATCATGCTTAATAGGTTAACAATTACGATAGAATTTGGCTACCACTGATTAACAAGTTTCATGATTATTTAGAAATAGTGCCTATGAAGCCCTACTAATGATAAATAAAAAAAAGCTCTAAAAACAAATAAGCTCCTGAATCTAGTAATCTACTCATAATATCTTTAACAGTTTTTTCACACAATGAAATTATAGTCACTGGGCTACTTTTGTGAAATGATCTTGATGAATACCAGCTCACTGTATACCTTTAAACATAAATTAAAAACGTCATTTTTCAATACTTACCTTAATACCCATCCTACAGCTCCTTAATGTATTCTTTATTACCTATTGTTTCATCTTTATTTTGATTATTTGTCCTTCGTCTAATTCTTGCCACCACTACTTACTGTTCTTTTTTTTTCTTAGAACTTCTTTTCTTTTTGTTAGGGGTGAACATTTCTCTAATATAATGTATACAGTAAAACAGACTGCTCTTACTTATTTTTATAAGGGAATCTACAAGTTACAAGCTTAGCTCTTTGAATAGATTCCCTCATATTTCACAATGTACTTGCCTGATCTTCATGGCATGAATGAAAATACTGGGGAGCGTTTCAAGATGTGTCTTGACAGTGATTTTTACTGACAAATTTGCTCTCAGCCAATCAGATTCAAGGATTTCAGTAGCTTATAACAGTTCAGTAAAAATCATTGACAAGACTCTTCATGAAACACTCCCCAGGACTCCCTAATTACTAAAATTCTAGTACCTGGTAAGTTTGCAACGAGTGGCAGAATTACAAAGGCTGATTACTGTTCCAACTTCAATCATCATCATTACGCTTTAATTTAGCTACAGTATATACATCACAGTCCTCAATTAGTGAGTAATCACAAAGCCACACTTATATCAAATTTCATTTTTTTTTGTGTGTGAGTAGAGGAATATTCAAGATTCAAGATTCTTTATAGGTCCATGCATATTATGACATAGAAATTTTGCTTCCAGTGGCTTTTAAAGGCATTGGCTAACATTGTTATGATTTTAAAAAAATCTTGTTTTGTTACTTGAAAATGGGATAAACATAAGGGTTATAGTGTAAAAATACCAGTCTGAAAGTTTCAAAGTATAATATCCACAGGAAGTATTTTCAAATATCAACTAGATGAATCTTCGACCACGCGTGGTCAAACTTTATGCCTCCACCATTACCAAATCAGAAATAAATGGCACTTCATGTTGATTTATTTTCATTTATACAATGACATCTTTGACCTTGACCTTTGACCTTGTGACCCCCAAATCTAATGAGAGCTTGCCCTTTCCATATGCATACCATGAGCCAAGTTTGTTGAACCATCAAATGGTTACTGAGTTATCACAAGAATGAACCATTTCTACGTACATAATGACCTCTATGACCTTTGACCTTTGACCTTGAGACCCCAAAATCTAATCAGATCATTTGTCCCTCCCATATGCATACCTGTGCCAAGTTTGAGGTTGATCGATAAAATGGTTGTTGAGTTATTGTGAAAACGATCCATTTCTATGTACATAATGACCTCTATGACCTTTGACCTTGGACCTTGTGACCCCAAAATCTAATCAGATCATTGTCCCTTCCACGTGCATACACGAGCCAAGTGTGAAGTTGATCTGTCAAAGGGTTCTTAAGTTATTGCGAGAACGAAAACGGGACGGACGAACGACCCGAAAACATAATGCCTCCGGCAACCACCTACGGTGGGCGGAGGCATAAAAATGTGAACCAATATTTGGATAATACATGTATACGAATGTCGGTTGCACAGAATAGACATAAGGAGTGCACATGCGCGTATGACTCACCTTACCGTACTGTGTGTATTGGCGTATCACGCGGCGGGAGGCACATAACGGCATTTTCAAATTCAAGCAAAGTAGTCTAACTTACACTTATTCATTCCAAATTATGGTTGGTTCAGGGGTTTTGTGTACAAATACAAGTACTCATACACATGTTTCATCTTAGTTTGAAAATTTTTCAATCAGCTACTGACAAAGTTAGCCAATGCCTTTAACATACAATGTAACAACATACAATTCATAACAGTAAAGAAAACAAAAACAAAAACAAAAACAAAGAATATATCTACATGTACCTTTGACTGGAGTATCTTGCATCATTTCCAATAACAATACCTTGTGATTTGCATTCTGGGTTGGCTGATTCTAGGTACCTCAAGAGACCCTGGAGAGATAAGAAAGATAAACGATATTGCAGGAATCTGGGAATTTATTCTAAGAACTGTAGGGGCTTTCACACCAACCCGATCAGGAAAAATACCTGTAAATTACGTGAACCTTTTCAGGCCCCAAATTACATGTACCTGATAATTATTTCGAGCATTCACACGCTCCCGAACCAGACCTCTACAGGAGAGTTCTCATAGTTTTGAGCATGTGCATTAGGGTTCATGCGCTAGTGTTCGATGGGATAGAAGTTCTCGTAATTTGCTTTTACATTGCAAATATCCCTGCGACCTCGGAGAAAGTACATGTAGTTTGAAAAGTATTTACTAAACTACGGTTTTTCTTCGGGGATATTACAAATACTTTAGATTCACACTGGCAAAATAACAGGTATTTTTCCTGATCAGATAGGTGTGAAAGCACCTTATGTTATCTGCTATGTTGGTGTGATCAGGGTTCTCACTAGAAAATAATCCACACATGGTTCCCACTCTGCGCAAAGCACGGAAGTTTCGGAAGTGTTAAGGAATAACACCTAATGTTAGGTGTGGTGGCAGTATATGCTATAGCAAAAGGATGAAAAAGACTTCTTGGTGAGCAGGAGTTGTCTACTAATGACATAATAGCACAAATACATTGCCAAAAAACAAAATCTGTGGCATTTATCATTTATGTTAGGAATATACACTCCAATATTTTTTTACCCTTGTCGCCACGCATGGTGCAGCGATTTTCACATATGGTTCTTCCTTGTCTAAAATCCTGTACGCATGGTATTGGAACCATGGGTGTTATGTACTGCAGAGAACCATGGGTGTGATGTACATGTATGTTCTGTATCATGCCATAACATCAATAATCGGAACAAGTAATCAAAGCCAGTGCTCTTGCAGATGTTGGTTTGAATTATTCAATTTGATTTCACATATGGTTAATACATATGGTTGGGTCATGTGGTCAGCTCATATGGCTTAATAAGTCATATGAATAATTCAAATGGCTAATTTGCACTGTTAATGCATATGGTAAAATGAATCATCTTGGCAGAAAATCTGAATAGAGTTCCTTTTTCATTTGATGAAGTGAAGAAATATGGCTCATCACTTGTAACAAGACAATAAAGCATGTTAACATGACATTGCATAAGTACATACAAAGGGAGTAATAAATAATCAGGTATGAATAAAACAATGCTGTATGAGTGTTGGCTTATTACTCTGTATATAGATTTGTTATGATAATCAACATGTACCTGTACTTTCACCAAAATAAAGGAAAGCGTGTAGTTTTCAGAACACCACTCCTATTGGTTTACCAAGATACCACAAAAGTGGCAAAACTGGGTCAAAATGTGATTGAAACACATTTAATATTGTCATCACACACACACACACACGCCCACACACACCTGTGTCAATACTGAGTAGAATTTTGCATGAGGGGTTAGAATACATATCTGTATTCTAATTTCTAGCAAATCTGTAAGGTGTGGTGCATGTGCACTTTAAACATAGAATCATAATCGTATTTGATCTGTAAATGCGGAGGTGTTGTGGCAAAGTCGGTAAGAGTGTGCACTCTTAATCAAGGGATTGTGAGTTCAAGTCCCACTGATGCCCGGCCCCTTATGACCTTCTGCAAGACATTTTATCCACCTTTGCTGCATTTGTACACACGTGTATAAATGGGTACCTGGCATTACTGGGGTAATAATAGTGTTAATGACAATTCACTGTAAGCGCCTTGAGCACCCTTTCGGTTGGATAGGTTGCGCAGTATAAATATCTAAATTATTATTATTATTATCATTAAGTGCCTTGAGCAATAGGCATTTAGGAAAAGTGCCAAACAGAAGCAGTCATCAATATTATCATCACAGCAATGAAGTGGAAAAAGAAATAAGCGAGTACACACAATATTCAAATCATATAATACTAACAAAAATAGCAGGTTCTCGTATAGTGCTCATGTCTGTCAGAACCGACACTCCTGGTGCTCCACTGTTATTACCCCGGCCTTAGCATGGCAGCCAAAAGCGCTCCTGCATTTCAAGGAAATTCATCCTACCGGGTACCCACTTACTACACCTGGGTCGAAAGTGGCAACTGTAGATTAATGTCTTCCCAAAAGACATTGGTCTCATGGTGGGACTCGAACCGTCAACCTCGTGATCTACAGTCCGGCGATGTATCCACTAGACTATGACACCTCTATATATAGGGCCTGTTTAGTGTTTCTACCATCCTGTCAATTTTCAATTCAGTATGTGTGTGGCCAAATGATAAATTGTTCTGTTGTAATTGAAGTATATGGGTCAAATCGTTGAACAATGTACAATTGGCTATTTTCAGACCTTGAGCACTTCAAATGCTTGTAAATTTCCCCTAAAGGAATTATTTTCTAAGTTTCTGGTACCAATGCAAAGGTTATGAGTTGGACTTTTAAAAAATATATGCTTTTATAGATGTTAACTCATTTTCCTAGGAACTAGAGGCCTTCAAATCTTAAAAAACAGCCAAAATGGCTGTTTTTGCAAATTTTTCATAAAAATAAACATCTCTCCTGCCTTTGAATCCCGTCCCACAGCTCATCCCCTTTTTGTGGGTAACCACACACATGTCCTCAAAAATATCAATGGCCTTTGAAATGCCTTGATGCAATACCACCCACAAGGGGCAAGCCTAATCGAATTAATGTATAAAAAAGGAATGTCTCTGATCGATATTTCTTTGTCTACCAGCACAAGCTTTATTTAAATATGGATGTTCCCAAAGTTACGTACCTTTAGTGTCCCATAAACCCTATCCATCCCCCCAAAATTGCTAGCCAATTCTCTTTGGTTTTGGCTTGAGAGCCACTCAAGTAAAATTATACTTGATTTCTGTCAGAGATGTTCGTTCCGTATTTACTGTCACTTCTTTGAGTGTAATGTGTTTCGGTTGAAATATTGGCCACCTACGTGTCCGAATGAAACATACAAACAAGACTATTCTATATTGGAGTGGTATATTGGCTATAAACATTTGTTTCTAGAAGCATTTCTGAAAATCACGAGCGTCTCGCATAAAAATGAACGTCTCTGTTTGAAATCTTTTGCAGGGATTCCCTGCACCGTTTGCGCACGCACTGCATATCAATGCATTCGCCTGTATCAGCGGGAAGCTCAATCGCCAATATAGATTCAATCTTTGACAGCAGGCCCTAGGAAACTTTCAAAAATCCTGAAAATATATGTACAAAAAAAAATTCACCGAGATTGTTGTTGTGAAAGTGATTGTTACGTGAGGTGTGAATGGGTTAGTTGCGGGATTAGTTGATACTTTTTGAAGAGGAGGTGTATGAACTTTGGTTTAAAGCTATTTAGAATGAAGATGGCATGCCTTTGCCGACGTAATTCATGAAAGTTAACATAGCGAACGTCTCTGTTGAAAACAGCGGACGTCTCTGACCATTATGAAGGTGTCAACAAACACTACCCATTATTGTTTGTAAAGCCTCCTTAGCTGAAATTAACTGTGGCTGATAAAGCACACATAGTTTCCAAGTATTTATAATATGATTTAGAAATAATTGCTCTCAGAAAAATAAGAAATTCAGATGTTTGAATCAGATGAAAACACAAAATCGGACTTAAAATATCACTTTGATAGTCTGTAAAAGTGGTGCAATCTAGTTGACAGTGCAGAAACCAATTTCTGAGGTTAGTATTAAATGTATACACTTAAATTATTTAATTACTTTAACAATATGTTGCAAAATTTTTGTGCTAGATCTATTGATTAGGATTATGTCGTTTTTGTCAGAGACGTTCGCGTGTAAAGAAATTTTCATTGGCGGAACTATATTGCGAGCCTGTACAAACTAACTGGTGTGTTTAATTACAACCCATTACCATCCCAGTTCATAAGCTATGTCAGTTTCTTTTAAATGTCTGTCATTTGTGGATCAAAATTATTTTTGTCATAGACGTTCTTTGGGCACAAATTGTAAAAATTTTATATTTTTCTGTTGGGGTACCATCTCCGTATGTTCATAGTATATGCCCCTTTTTGGTTACTTTCTAAGAAAAAACGAAGATGATGATTTTTGGATATCAATCTGAGACGTTCATTTTTGCCATAATAGGTCCTTTGGGAGAGATAATAATGATTGCATCACTAATATCATCACCAATCATATCCTACAGTGACTTGTGAAGAGCATGTGAAGACCCAGAAAAGATTCAGTGAAAAGAAAAGTCACGCCTAGATCCAATCAGAATATGAAGAAAGGCAGAAAAATTAATGGGTGAAAAGGAATACGAGGTTAAGAGGGCCAAGCAACGGGCCGAGTCACGAGTCCAGTGCTGGAAAAGTTACACTGCAGCTCAAAAAGAAGCGCATCGAGCCAAATAGAGAATAAGGGTTTCAAGTTTAGGCACCGCCAGCACTTTAAAGATATTGGAGAATGGTATCAACCTTTTATTTCTACTGCCACAACCTCATCTGCACTTGCCATACCTGCAACCACCAACACCACTCCAAAATGTGCAGGACGAAGCAAATCCACCAACTAGCGAGTAAGATTAAAAAGTTATAACGCTGTGAAATTCGCATAAAACAAGGAAGAAAAGGTTGACTATTGTGAGTTGCAAACGCAGTAATTGTGATACTCCTGAATATTCACGAGTTGGTTTTTTCACAACATTTAAAAATCATTATATAATTCCTTGACGTTTCAAGAAATGTTTGTTTAAAATACAAAATTTGTCTTTTAAACAACATTGTTTGAATTCTAAGCATCATACGTTATATTTTAAACAACTTTGTTTTAAGCAGCGCAAATTTAAACATCGTTTTTATTAAAGTGTAATAAAATGATAGACTACTCCCCCTTATGTGAATTAGCGATAGATGATTTCATAACTGAATATGAATTAATGTGTTTATAATAAATGTGTTACGTTGCAAAATGTATCTACCATGTTCTTCCTTAACGTAACTTCATTATTAAAGGTTGCTTATCATTGACAGGGTGTGAATAAGTACATTCTTGGACGTGGCGCAGAGCCGACGAATGAAACTCGATCAGGGGTACTTCGATCTGATTTTATGGAAGTAATGTTGAGGCCAAAAAGGCGATATGTGTTTCTCTCTTGTATTGCAGGACAGGGGTATTGCTACATAAATGTCATTATTATAACTGTGTTAAAAATGCAGTGTAGGTGTTGCGTCTAGATATTAATTTGTAATGATGTTTAAAATTTTAAATTCTCTATTAAGAGTGAGGTATATGAGAGGATGATTATTTTCAGAAGTAACTTATTTTTCACCGTTTACGACGGATTAAAAACTTGTTTCATTGAGAAAAGTGTTCTTCATCAATAAGCGGCAATAATTAGAGGCTGTATACTTGAAATCATTGCTTGTAACAAACGTCTCTGAATGAAAACAGAACGTCCCTGATTAAAACAAGGCTCTCTTTCATGTGCCACTGAGGTCTATATGGTTCTCTGTGAGAGCACTGTGTATATAATCCAGTCCTCCCATCTCTTGATCTTAACATACTGAAAGAGCAACTCAGTTTGACGTGTTTTTGGAGAATGAGAGAGAAGTGACGAAAGAGTTTTGGAAAGGTGCTGTGATAGGAAAAATTATACACAGTTTGGTCCAACTTCAGTGCTCGGCCACTTTTCAGCTTTATAAACGAAATCTTAAGTTTTTCCCATAGAGATGAAAACTCCCATACAATCCCTAGCCGTACAAATGACTTCCCTCCAGTGAAACATTTACCATATGTAAGAACATCTAATGATAATCTACGTTTTTAAATCAGAGACGTTTGGCAGTTGGACATGGTTTCCTTCTACCGTGAATAAAAATGGAACTGCTGGGAAAATCCCAGTATAATCGGGTGTGTATGGAAGCTGAAAGAAAGGGCTACCAGCTGAAAATGGTTTTTAATTTCAATTCTGAATTTTTAATTTTGGCCGTTTTTGGCCCCAATTGTACATCGTTCAACGTTTTCACCCATATGCTCATGATTTTCACTTTCATTTTCATCATTATTCAAATTCGAATTTATTCATGAGACAAATGTAATTCATCCGTATGATCAATTTCATAGGTATTTACCTGAGCTGTTTGAATGATGATAAGGTCATTTATCCTTGCTGTACCAGCCTCCATTGCAGCTCTCAAACCTGTAAACAAATACTACAAACTTTGTTATCTTGGACAAGGAAGAGGTACAAGTACACCTTCCATACAATAAATGATCATCTTCTTAAAGACCAATAAAAAAATATAATGGGCTCAGGTTAATTTCGATTCTATGAATATTACAATGTCCCCTAAATTATAAAGCTGTTTCTTACTGAACTTTGAAGAAAGAAAGGAAAGAAAGCTGATTTTATAGTTTCCTAAATCATCCAGGTGGGGCCACTTCCAAGGTGAGCGATATCTTTATGAATGATATCGATAGGCTGACATGTATGCATGTAAAGTTATCATTAGTGCTAGTATTCAAGTCTGACCCGCTCTCATCTTTTACCTGCTGTTCCAAACTGGATCCTGGTCCCAAACCTCTCCTGCAGCTCTGCTACATTGTGGTCATCCAGAAGTTCTGTCACTTCTTGTCTGGTTGCCATATTCTGAAAAAGAAAAAGAGAAAGCTTTTTTTTTAATATCAACAGTGCCACAGTGCCTAGCAAGGACTGTTGGATGGCTCACGTTTCTTTTTAGCAAATAACGTTGTCCAATAAGAAATATGTGAGCAAAGGTTAGACATAACAATGTTTGTCTGGTCACTAGTTCTGAACTCTGGCCGTTACAATTAGACCTATCTAGACCCTACAATTCTGACACAGGTCTTACTCTCAGACTCAGTCACTCATCCTGTATAGAGTCTACTCAGTTTCTCAAATCTTTTTCTTTACCACCATACTAGACCAAAAGCTTCAGTCTCTCCTATCGGCAGTTGTTACGCTGAGACTACGTCTGGCCTGGCTCCACTGACCGCCTCCATTTAGAGACCGAAGGTCGATGCATAATAGCTTACAGTAAGGATTGTTCGGCTATTTGTTATTGTACGACGTCAACCCGCAGCGGAAGAAACATTGATCTGAACATGAATACAGACAAAGGACCTCAGCGAGAAACATTTTTTTTTGTTGAAGAGCCCAAAGTAAAGCCTAGGCTTAATTTTCATATTTGTTATTCAATTTTGTGGGGTTTTTTTCAATATAGAGTCTATAGGCCTATTACAGATGTTAGATATCTATAGGCCTAATTTCACTTCATTTCTGTTATTGTTGGGTAAGTTTGATCGAAATACCCCAAAAGCCAAAATCCAGGGATTTTTAAGTAGTTTATTCCTCTCACCGTGCGAGGCCCATACATATACATGTATGCTTCTGCTTCTGTCTGTTTCTGGGGAAGGATCACTCACATCAGTGTAGTGGTCTGGTTGACATGAGGTTTGTCGACATTAATGTCCACAAACAAAATATGCTGACATGATGGCATGGATTCTCTTTATGTCGACAAAAAATATCAATCTACAGGAGGTCTGTTTAATTCACGATTAACGTCTATCATTCGAAAGAGACAAGACAGACAGACAAGACCACTACACCAGTGTAGTGCTCGGTTATACTAACCAAGCACTAGGAAGGATGGCAAATGTCAGTTTTATAAAGAAATTCCCTATATCCAGACCGATTTTTCTGTCTAAAACAACAGTTACCATTTACCGGGGCTAATGCACTTTTGTATCCATGTCCGATGACTGACGGAATAAAGCGCTGATGGAGTGCTGGTGCATGTGCAGCACGGTGGTGTGTGCGACTGTGTGCTTAATTCCGTCAGGCTTGGATACGAAAGTCCATTAGTGCCCCATTTACCACTCACACTAGTGCTCAGTTATACTAACCTCGCGCAACAGACGTGCTGTAGCGTGTAAATTGCTGACAATAGGAAAGTAGTGTTCTACCAATGAATTTTTGGGGACAGAGGAGCAAGAGCTGTGTCACCAGTGATCAGAAAAATATTTCTCAGAATTCACTTGATCAAGATAATATACATCCAGTTGGAGGAATGGAATGGAAATAGGATATTTTATCATCCTAGGTGTAAAAAACAAATATTTTATATGAATTCGTTGATTATTTTAGTGATTTCAATCTTTGACTATAGAGGGCAGCATGTTACATAATAAATTTGCACAGCTCAGCATACCAAATGTAGCCCTGGGCCAGTATTCTGAAATTTGTTTTATCTTTTATCTGATTTCATTGCCATAGGTCTAGTCTCTAGAATCTAGCAATCAAAAATATTGTACACCAGGCATTGGCTCACATCGCTCAATTTTGTCTTGTGTGCTGGTCATTTGCGCAGTTCAAACCAATCACAAGTAGATCTATGCCTTTAGAATTTGTTATGACAATTAACAGTGAAGATATGATAAAATATAAAACAATTTTCAGAATACCGGCCCTGTGTGTGCCCATTACTAGCCTTTATGGCTTTTTTCAAGGGTCTAACGTTAACGTTACCTGCCTAACTGTTAAAATTAAAAACCAACACTGTAAGTGTAACATCTGTTATTTTAGCCGAAAAATAAAATTTAGGTAGGCCTACTACCGCCTACCGGTACTCTTCCCAGGCTAGATTCACATACATCCCATTCCCACAAACATTTATAATAATGTTCATTTATAATAATTCTTTCTGTTGTGCCTTTACCAGGGCGAGTTGAAACAGCCAACAGTTACAGAGAGCCTCCACTAATCCAGCGAAAGTAATCACTCGCCCGCCCCGAAGCTCAGGCGACCCGACACTTTATCGACCCGCTCACACATCTGCCAGTGCAGTTACCATATGCAGCTTCTCGATCACTCGTCCTTTTAGTTTAGATAAGACAACCCAGTAAAATATCATCAAATTTCAAGTAAAAAATAAATAAATAAGGAACTTACTTTATCCCACTCCAGCCACTGCTTTATGGCTTTGTCCAGATCAGCATTACCGGTGTCTACGTGCTCTGCCATGATCAAAATGTACAAATTTTAAATCTAGAATCAAGATATTTTTGCTGAGATGACGATCTGCAAATCTATCTGCACTTTTGTACAGAGTACACGTGTACTGTACGTGTACACATATTACGAGCTAGTGATAGCGATAGCCAGCGCAGCTAGCTAGGCTAGCGTGTCTGAAAATAGGTCTGAGTTCACATGAGGTCATGAAAAGTATCTTGGTCCCTCGATGTTTGGTAGCCCCTGGATAAGTAGTTTTTTACTTTATTTCATGGTTTTGTATTTCATAGACGTATTCTGTACAGCACTAAGCAGTGCGCTGGATCGAGAATTCCAAGGAGCAAGCTTAAAAAGGCAGGGCTAGGGGCTGTGCATTTTTTTTTTGGGGGGGGGGGGGGGGGCCGGTGCTGCACTGACCAAACAGGCGGCATCCAGAAGTACGTCCAGCTGGGACGGAGCTCCTTGAATCCGGTATCTCTGGATTTTTATGGAGTTTTTTTTCTTTTTATTTAGGCCTATCCGAAATTTTGAGGCTGCAGCCCCCAGCCCCCCCCCCCCGCTTCCGCTGTCCCTGAAAGGGGTCTCCCTAAAAGATCTCAAACTAAGATAAAGTAAACAGATATAAGATAATTTTTCAATTTCATTGGAAAAATGTATAGCATGCAATTAGCTATA
Organism: Echinometra lucunter; assembly: GCA_029962745.1. Classification (NCBI taxonomy): domain Eukaryota; kingdom Metazoa; phylum Echinodermata; class Echinoidea; order Camarodonta; family Echinometridae; genus Echinometra; species Echinometra lucunter. The sequence goes on along the minus strand of CM057161.1, from coordinate 12,493,402 downwards.
TCTTGCTGACGTTGTTGATTATTACTACTCGGTCGCAAGGCCTAAATACAGGATTTGAAGTAAAACAACAAAACATGAAGAGAAAGGGTATATACCTTGAACGATTGTTTGACCGTTTTTTTCTAGTCATTTTGAGAGGGTTGCCCGTAGGTAATGAACAAGTTCTACTTTTAAAGTTGAGAGAGCGAGCGGAAGCTTAGTCGAACGAGCAAAAATTATCTTTCAGTTCAAATTTATCTATTTTTGGTTTAATATTCCACGGGCGCGGGAGAAATAGTACAAATACGGGACGTCTCGTCACCCTGCATGTTTTTATTATATAGGCTTCAGGTACAGTTTAAGTTAGGTTCAGTTCAAACACATCTATTTCCATTTATTCAAATACACAGCAAAATAATGAAACAACAAATTGGCATTCATGTTATTAATAACAAAATATGACATAATATACAATCATCGTAATTACATAAATAATTGGAGGACATACCTCTAAAAGCAAAAAACTTGTGTCGAGGGTACAGCTGCTATCCTCGTAAAGAGAACGGTTCATAGGCGCTGGTATAATAATAATGATAATAATATTGGATATTTATATACGCACGTATCCACCAAACAAGGTGCTCAAGGCGCTCCCAATATTACCCCGGCTCAGCTAGAAGACCAATTTCAGTGCTCACAGCTTTTCAAGGAATTCCTTCCTGCTGGTACCCATTTACACTTGGGTGGAGAGTGGCAAATGTAGTTTAATGTCTTGCTAAAGGACATTAGTGCCGTGGTGGGATTCGAACCCCGGATCTCGTGCATGGTTCACAGTCCGGGGACTTATCCACTGAGCCATAACACCATAAAACATACACTCACACACAATTTGTTCTGTTACACGTGTATGAGCTTTTTTCTTTTTTTAGTTAAAAAAAATAATCCCAACAAGATGATTGCAGCATTTACCGTATCAAAAATGAGGAAAACACCAATTAAGCTTATACTATGGCCTACAAGGTAGTGCAAACACGAGGAGCATGAGGAACTTTATAGGGGGTTGTCAATTGTCGAAACAAAGTCATGAAATATTAGCCATAATGTCATGCTTGTAGGTATAAGAAAAAATAGAGAAAGAGAGGAAGGGAGGGAAGGGAGAGAAAGAGAGAGGGAGGGGGGGCGGGGGCTGATGAAAGGGATCAGTTGATCACATCAAAGAGTTATGCAAGTTGCAACGTGGAAAAAATGTGCAGCACATTACCGTGTACGCATTCAGCTGTAAAGATCGAGATAATGGTTAGTCTTGCATAACCAAGACAGGGGTCAGTGGCATAGACAGGTTCTTACACCTGGGGGGGGGGGGGTATGATTTGTCGTTCACGAGAAATCGAGGATCAATTTCGTATACAGATACACACGCACACCCCCACGGGGCCGTACGCAGAAATTTTTTCCTAGGGGGGGGGGCAAGATGCATAAAAATTTTTGAAGAACCTCGAAAGCGAGGGAACGAAGCGACCGACTTGTCATGGGGGCGCTTTTGCATTTTTAAAAATGAAATTGAAGGATTTGGTGCACACTTTTGTTGAATTTTCAGTAAAAAATGTAAGTTTTAAAAATTTCTGGGGAGGGCAACTTCCCCCCTGCCCCCTCCCCCCTCTGTGTATGGCCATGCACCCACACACCCTACACACACACCCACACACACGCATACACCCGAATGCACAGACATAAATAGAAGATAAATGCACCGTGACAAACGAATATAGAATATGGACTGACACACATTATTGCATATTGGCATCACGCTATTTATCTTTTTTTTTTTTTAATTTTGTATAAATACCACTTCAGAAAAACTTTGACTACATAAATCAGTATAATGATCGATATAGTTATGATAGTAATCGTCATTTCAGTCACTTTAACGATGATGCTGATGATGATGATCATAAGTATCATTATTATCATAATCATAATAACAATGATACATTACTAATTATTATTATTATCATTATTATTATCATTATTATTACTATTATTATTATTATTATTATTATCATTATCATTATTATCATTATTATTATTATTATTATCATTATTATATTATTATTATTATCATTATTATTATTATCATTATTATTATTGTTGTTGTTGTTATAATGATAATAATAATTATTATTATTATTATTGCTGTTCCTATCATTTCAAAACATGTTAATTCAGTTGGTAAGCTAACATCCTTCCCTAAAACCTGGGGGATGATTGTACATGTCATCCCCCTCCCACCTTGTGAGGTAGGGGATGCATACCACTAATCCCCCCTCCGCTGTCTGACGGGGTATCTAAAAACTTCTAATCATGATGTTTGGCCAGGTCCGTCTCTGGTCGGTCCCTATGGTCGGTCCCATAATTATTACATCTACGTTGTATACGCGCATGCGCAAGGTATATAACGTATCATATCATATCAGCATGCGCATGTGATCAGCTGACCTGAAATTTTGTTTACATAATACATGCATATTGAGCACTGCCAGTATTATTGAGCTTACAAAGATCTGAACGATTCCTTGCCGAATTCATGCCCCCATAATGGGACAAAGATAGTGTAAAACTAATTTCACAAGATGGCTGAAAATCTACCGCAGGAGGTAAGTTGACAGAGTGTTCATATCTCCTTCAAATTGGTTTTTAGTAGGTACACGACTTTATTATGCCGCTGCATTTGTACTTGTACTTGTTGCGGTACAGCACTGCTAGCTGTACCGCTGTCAGCAGTGCATATTACGCCGAAGCCGTCGGGCTGAAGGTATAGTCCGTACGGTTTGGCTGTGCACATATATGCATTGGTTTCGCAGTGTTTGCATGACATCATTTATGGCTTCACAATCCTTCATCCGACTACAATTCATTAGTCCTGGACAAAAGTATAAATTGATGTTGACTTTATGCCTGGATATATTGGCATTATTGTGAAATAGTCACCAGCCCATCATGCCCATTCACTGCCAATGTGCCATTATTATTTCGTCACTGCTGCCTGCTGGTGACAGCTTTCCACTCCCATAATACTAGAGTCTAGACTTGCATACAATGCGAGTGCGCACATGAGAAGAGAAGTGACAGATTTCACGATAAGGCCGATATATGGCATAATCGTGTTTCAGGCCCCACTCAATTAATGGATGGTGAGTGGGGCTGATGCCCACATACATCATGATCGATTATCTCTCCTGACCTAACTTAGACCACAGCTAACTAGGACAGAAATAGAAGACGACTGACAATTTTTTTAAAAGAATGTGTTGATCGATCATCACGTTTAATCATCATTATCTTCTTTTAAAACTCTCTTATATATACTTGTGTTAACGGCCCCACCAAACGCGATTCAAATATGATTAATACAGCATCGGGGCTGATGAGCACAGTATATATACTCGTGTTTACGGCCCCACCAAACGGGATCCAAACATGATTAACACTTCAGCGGGGCTGATGCCCATCAGCCCCACTACCGTGATAATCAATTCATAATCCCGTTTGATGGGGCCGTAAACACCAGTATATATTAGGGAGTGGTCAATCGAGTAATGTTAAAAATGTAAAAATGTAAAAATGAGTTTCATGATCGATCAACTATTGAACGAATAATAAAATGTAGACCTAATACTTCGTGGGGAATCAGCCCCACATTCAAACTATATTAGAGGTGGGGCCTGAAACACGATATTGCCTGATATATTAATTATTCAAAAGTTTCTGATTATGTATTCAAAAGAAATGTAGACAAATGGAGATGTGTGTCATCTAAGCTAAGTAAATAATTTGGCAATTGTTTATTATATGAAATGAGACTGAGAGAGGAGATAGACGATAGATTTTGGCAAATACCAAAATTATTACCGGAATGGGCAATTTTTACTTGCACATTCTATGTAAATAGAACACCCAGCACGTCACGTCAATTTTGACATGACACACATGCCACTCTCGGGAGTGAAGAAGCCAAAGGCAGAGCAAGCAGAAGGAGAAGAATGGGGAGGGGAAAAATTGTGTTAATTTTTCACTTGCTATGTTAGTGTATCGAAATCTCTCTGTCTTTGTCTCTTTTTGTTTTTTTTTTCTAATTTTGGCAATGTAACCTAGCTCTTATTTGTTATGGCTCGGATACTATCTTTTCATGGAAAGACTTGCTTTCTTGACATCCACCCAAATTTGTGTTTACGTGCTCTACCCCTTCATTCTAAAAGAGGGTAACATTACCCCAACCTTAACCTAACCGGGAGTCATCTAAATATTCTTATATGTAAACTGAGCGTCAAAAGAAATTTATCACTTCTTTAGAGCGTCACACATTAAAATTCAAAGCATTTAAATGAATCATGGTTGGGCATAGATTAGCTAAAATATGCCTTACCAAGCGCATCTAAAAATGTTTACGTTTTGTTGAGTCAAAAAGGAACAAAATAAGGAGAAATTGCAAGAGGTAATTTTTCAAAATCACAAAACTGCTTGCCAGTGCCACACAGGCACAGAGCTCAGCATGGACAATGGGCAGTACAGCAGTAACAATACTCCATCTTTGAAATTTAATGGATAGCTCTGAAAGCTGAGACCTGTAGCAATTTCATCAGATTTTTCTCCTTTATGGCAAAACTTAAAATTTTCAGATGTGCGTCATAAGGAGAATTGTAGCTTATCTGTGTCTAAATATGATTGCTTTTGATGCAGTAGATCTTAGTGAGTGTTGCTCTGAAAAGTGATAAGTTTCTTTTGGAACCCAGTTTATTTAACTTCTCATTTTGCACCCCTGTAATATATTCTTTATCATTTGGGGTGGCTGTAGCAAAAGGTAGTGCCCTTTTTACAAAGTTATTGGTTACCCTGCGCATGCAATAAACAGTAGCGATACAGAGATATTTTTCAAGAAGATGCAGAGGGGTAAATAAGTTTTTGTAAACTAAATGCCCAACATCAAGATTAATCATGGTATTTAGAAAGAAGTGCTCAAATCTCATAAAAATTTGAATTGGATGTTACTACCTTCTAGTGTTTCACATGTCAAACTGAATGAATCTGACACCTCTGTGTGAATTTTTATCTTTGTTTGTATTGTTAGGGGGCCTAGGAGTTGCAAATTCACACTTGAGGAGAAAAAAACCTTCAAAAGCTACCATTTTTTACATTTAGAAGTGACTACGTACATGAAAATTTTGGAGGGATTTTCTTTTTTTATACCAAAATCTCTTTGAGGTACTTTGATGACTGAAGACACTTTTGCATGTTCAGTTTGGCTAGTACATGTACATGTAAGCCTGTCAAAATCATGAGATTAAGTTTTCTTGGACTCTCATGATTTTGTTGTTTCTAAGTTAAAAATGTTTCTTGGATATTTACATTATTTTAGTATAGTATCATAGCATCATGTCTTACATATGATTGTTAATTGATGCATGATGATAACTTTAAAAAAAACAAATATATTTGGTCATGGCAATATAGTAAGTCATTGTAAGTTTAGTTGAAATGAAAATTTGTTTTCTGTTTACAAAGAGATATCAAGATTACTGTGAATGTTGAGATATTACTCTTATATCGAAACCTTTTCATAACTAAGTATAGTCCTTGTAAGGTCACTTAAACCATGACTCATTCTTTTAGTTCAGAAATCAGAATGATTCAAATCTCAACCATTTACAGGAAATGACACAGCCATAGAATTAAAAGCTTGTACGTTGATTTCCTTGCATGACAATGCAGATATTTGTGTAAATTTGAATAGTCAAAGAAAATTTGTGCCCAAAATAGAATATTAAAAGGCAGGGGAAAAAAATACAAGGGGGCTCGGGGCGAATTTGCCCCTGAAACACCAAAAAGAGCCCTAGAAAACCAAAAACGAGCCCCTGAAATTCTCATATGGTCCAATGTAAACTGTAATACAATGTAGAAAATTCGAGAGGGTGGGCTCAAAAAGTAGGCCCGGAAAAAAATTCAATAATTTTTTCCCTGTTAAGAGGTCAGAGTGGGAATGAAAAAATACAAGCTAATATCAGTATCAGTCCAAATACCACTGCTTATTCAGATACCAATTGTGATAGTCTAATACAAAGTACTAAGACCATTGAAGCATTTCTGACACCTTAGTGAGTGAATGATTTATACAGTCTAGTTCTTGTGAATAGGTCATTTGTTGATGTATGATAATAATGAAAAAGGCCATTTAGGGGGATATGTAAACATGAAAATGTTTGAATCTGCATTTTTGTTTGACTGATGACAAATTAAGCTCCTTTTTTTTTCTGTCTCTGGTGTCTTTTCAGCTTATAGCTCATATCTTCAAGTTCCTCTGCTATGTTGATCGCGAGGAGGCTTCAGTGGTCTGTAAACATTGGTTCCATGCTTCCTTGGATCCCGCTCTCCACCAGAACACCCAGATCACCCTGAGAGCATCATCATCAACTGGTAAACATCTGCAGGATCTGGGACACCGGAAGAGCCCCAAGCTGGTTCTCACATATGTGGAAGGAAGCAACGCTGACTTTCTCCTGAAAGAAGTTGGACGACACCTTGGTCCCCACCTCCAGTCTCTCTGTCTGAAAGGATGCGACCTGACACAGAAGATGTTTTTAGGCATCCTTGCCCATTGTGACAACCTGACAGCACTTGATCTCAGTTGCTGCAATAGCTTGTTCATGTCAGGTACTCTTCTGCAGAAAGAGGAAGATAGACAAGTTGCCCTCCAGGCTTTTAGAAGATTAAAGAAATTATCTTTAGGATCAATCAGGTACCTGTCAGATGCACTGTTTAACCAGTTTGTAGCCACTACTCCTCTACTAGAAGACTTGTCTCTTGCAGGATGTAACATAGCTTTTGAGACAGACCCATACCGCACCAGAGATATGGGAGCAGACTCTGTCACAGTCCTTACTTTCTCTAATCTCCTAGCCTTTGTTAAGAGGTTTACGTCAACTCTTTCTTCTTTGGACCTTAGCTTAACCACAGTAACTAGTGAGGCACTGACATCACTAGCCAATGTGATCGATCTGAAACTGAAGCGTATCATCTTGGTACGTTGTGCCCATCTGACAGATGAGGGTGTGAAAAATCTAGCAAATTTGCAACCAAGCTTAAAGGAAGTGATCCTGGCATCGTGTCCATCTGTAGGAAATGTTGCTATCAATGCTATCACTCAGAATCTTGAGAACCTGGAGAAACTCAACCTGAGCAAACTCAAGTCCATTCCTCAGGATACCTTCGAGCAGCTTACCTCCAACCTGACCAAGTTGACCCATCTAAGCTTAGCAAGTAACATTAATCTGAAAGGATCTCAGATGCTAAAGGGACTGAGGGGTGCTTCCATCTCGCATTTGAGGTCTCTGAACCTCCAAGGGTGTCCCCAAGTTGATGATGATGTGGTCTTCTGCATCTGTGATGCTGCACCGGATCTTGAGGAACTCAATCTTAGTTCTTCACATGCAATGACAGACCTCAGCATTCATCGCATCTCCGCCCGGCTCCACTGCCTGAGACGACTCAACCTCAGCTGGTGTCAGCGAATCACTGACTTTGGTCTCCTTGGACTGGACAAAGATTGCCCTGTCATCTCTCCACCTGATGAATCCTCCAAGCACAGCAGTGACCGCTACACCCGCAGCCACAGCAACATGGGCTTCTTCAGACCAGCAAAGTTCGAGGAGGTTATCTTGACAGTTCCAGAGGACGAGATGCAGGAGTATCTGAACTCCACATCAAGGGTAGCGATCAACACCATCAAGACGCTAGAGCATCTCAACTTGGCAGCTTGCCATCATCTGACAGACCGCTGCATTCAGGAGAGCATATCCTTCCCTCGCCTACAAACCCTGGATCTGCGTATGTGCCGAAATGTTACTGACAAAAGCCTCGAGTCCATCGCGAGGAACAACCCTCACCTCCAGGATTTGACCGTCAGCGAATGCCATCAAGTAACAGATATTGGAGTGACAGCCATAGCTCGAAACTCCTCGCGTCTCTCATCTCTCATCATTCCTCGATGTCTCATCACGGAGAAGAGCTTGGATGCAATCGCCTTTCACTGCAGACACCTCAAATTCCTGGATGTGTCACAGTGTAATGTCCCTATAGCCGCTGTAGATAAGATGCGCAGTAAGATGCCCTGCCTTCAAACTGTTGTCACATCCTATTTAGATGGCAACCTATCCACTATGTACCAGCCAGAATTCTTCTGAGCAAAACATGAAGTATTCTAAAATATTAGGCTCATTATACTCTCTTTCATTTGCTGTGGCACTTCTTAAAAGTAGTGCACCACCTCAGGTGTGCAAGGGGCTCAACATTGATATTCTCAGGTTAGAAGGCTCATCCACAAGACTTCTGTCAGTTATGTTTGTGATGATGTCTGCCCCTGTGACAGTGTTCCTAAAGCCTTTATTTTTAAACAAGATTTAGGATATGGGTTAGGGTTACTACTGGGTTTTAGGTTTTACTTTTATTGGATTAGGACCAGAATTGGTCATGAGTGTGACCTTTTCTGAATGGAGTATTAGTACAACCATTTGTTTTTTTCTTTTTGTGGGTAAGTCTAAACTTTTTTGTGCCATTACCAGCCATATCTGTGATCTTAGTTTATATTATTACTGTATAACACTGATGGCCCTAGTGGAGCTTAAATCAGACAAATATCGGGTTAAATGATATTTTTGTGTCAATTCATGTTTAATATTCCATGGTAAAATTCTATACAAATTGGTAAGTTTGTATAGAAGACATACCTTATCCATTTCTGTAGTAGGAAACATGAATTTATATCTGTTATAGAAATGCTTCTGAAATCTACCTTTCATGGAAATGTTTCTAATATTGTGCCATAGACCTGTGACATCACAATCAAACCCCATGAAGTGACCATGTTTATATGATATTGAATTGCTTGATTTTCTCTTTAGTTGTAAATGATGATATTTCTTTACCGTTTTGAGTATGTTGTATCGTAGCAACTACCTCTATTAGATTTATTTATGATAAATTCCTGTTACAGTACTGTAAACAGATTACAGAACAAATGCTGATCCCCTGGATTGTGCCATTCTTGACAACCCTAACAACATGTACTACTATCACCTAAAATTACCCTAGGGCAGTTATCCCTAGAACAGAAACACCATCCCGAAAAGAAACCCTCCAAGAATAAATATCCCCTATTACAGTTCTCTGTTGGGTAAAATGTGTGAGGATATAGTTCAGACATTTTGTACAGGGGTTGCTGGTAGGGGGGGGGGTGTTTTGTCTTGGGATATTGCATTTGGTTCAAGAAATAATCATCCTGTCTGACTTGCATGAATTACATTCCAGATTTGTGGAGTATATAACTGTGAATATCATTATGCCCTGCAAACTGTTGTAGGCAGCATACATGTATTATGTAGTGAGTACTGAATAAATTTTTGGACAGATGTACAGTGTACACGAAAGTGTGATGCATTAAGCTCTTATGAAGTTGAAATGATATGAGATTCATAATGTGCAAAGCTATATTTTTATCAGTTTTTGATAAAGTTTGTTGTTTTATGCATGTTTAATATTTATCCATATATAAATTTATGTATACACATATAAAGTTATATTTGAGGGAAGCATGTAATACTATAAAATAAATTTTGAGTATAATAAAATATGTTTTAAGTTTATATGATAAGATATTACTAATCATTTTGATAATTTCTATGCAATAAGTGTACTAAGAAATAATGAAAGTGATACATGTAACTATAATTATAGTATTCTTTTGATGTTTAATAAGAAGGTTACATTATTACTGGTTTGTGCGTTGTAACTAGAATCTGCACATTTGATTGGTGCATTGCACATCATGTGAAAAAATGCAATTCCCACTGTCCTCATGTACATGTAAATTAGCATGTTTACATTATGACGTCATTAGCCATGAAGAGTACTATTATTAAATATTCACAGATACTATTCTTCATGGATGACAGCACATGCAAAATGAGCGTACTTTATTGTGACGTCAGGAATTTTTTACGCATCTGTTGTTGAGTGTGATGATGTCATCATTTTGGTAACTGCAATGATGCCCCAGCATCATTTTGTATTCCAGCTGTGCAATCGCTACCTAGATTTCTTGTTTGTTTGAATTGAATATGTCTATGCTTTGTACATTTACTAAAGATGACGGATATAAACCAAATACATGTATATACTGAGATTACTGCCTCTGTTCAAGTGTAAGGTTAAACCATGATGCCCTCAGTGACTAGAATGTGACCATCATGTCACTTTATTAGTTCAGGAAATAATCATTCTAACTTACATGATGATTGACTGAAATAAGTACCGATTTCAACGGGCAGATTTGTTTTGTAGAACAACAGATTATTTCACAATGTTTGTTGCAGTATTTATCAGATTCAGTAAACCAACAAACCACAAACCACAAGATAGACGTTGGTCTAATGAGCCGTCGATCTAGTGGGCCATCAGTCTCATGGGCAAGTTGATCTTGTATGTGGTGGCCCTGAAGTACGCTCGACAACAGGTCATGTGTGATGTGGATTTGGCGGGCCAACTTTGTGTCCCAGTCACGAAATCTGCGACCTGTGACGCAAATGTTGCATCCCAGTCACAAATTTCGCTTAGCAGGTCATGAATTTTGCATGCTGGGTCATGAATTTTGCAACCGGGTCATGAATTTCGCATCCCGGGTCATGAATTTTGCATCCCGGGTCACAAATTTCACATCACAGGTCATGAGTTTCGCAACCCGGGTCACAAATTTCACATGCCAGGTCATGAATTTCATGTCATGGGTCACAAATTTCGCATCACTTGTCATGAATTTTGCAACCCGCGTCATGAATTTGGCATCCCAGGTCATGAATTTCATGTCACGGGTCACGAGTTTCACGACTAGGACGCAGAGTTCGCGTCATCGGTCGCGAACTTCACAACTGGGACGCAAAGTTGGCTGCGAAATTCACGTCGCACATGACCTGTTGTCGAGCTTACTTCAGGGCCACCATGCTTGTAGGCTTGAGCAAAAGAATGTTCCATTCAGGTACAGACTGTCATTGTCCTCGTCATTTCGACCAAAGAATATTCCAAGCAGCTTGTTTTGTTATTCAGTTGAACAAATTCTGTGCAAGCTGGGCAGCATGAATATTCAATCATTATGATAAGATAATCATGAAATGCTGCGTAAAGCTAGGATTTCATTTTGGGGGGTTGGTAGTGAGCACGCAAAGCGTGCGAATCACTTACTGAGCGCACAAAGCGTGCTCCCTAGGGGGGAGGGTGCAGGGAGGGGGGAGTTTCCCCCCTCCCACGCAAAGCGCGGAAGCTCCGACGTTTCTTTGTCATTGTTCCTTGTCTGCTCCCGCTCTTCTTACGTTCTCTTACCTTTTTGTTTTCTCGCTCACACTTTTTTTTCCTTCCTTTTTCTTTCTTTTTTCTTTTTTTTTGGGTGGCATTTTAGGGGGGCGACCGCCCCCATCGCCCCCCTGGCTACGCGCCTGTGCTATGGACCACAGGTCATATGCGCAAAATCTTGTGAATTTTTATTTCGCATTCTGTAATTTCTGTACATGTTTGTATTGTAACTAGACATGATAGCTACTTCTATGCCTGTATCACTGTTTACTGCTTAGATATTTCATTGTGTGTTACAGCACAAAGCAGAAACTGTATTCTACTAAAAAAAAATTAAAATGTCATAGCAATGCATAAGCTGAGTGTTGGTAATGATAAAAACTATAGCATTATGTCATTGTGAAACATAAACAAACATAAATTGATTTGTGGTAAGAATACCTTTCACTAATAATTACTTCATTGTACTCCTGCCCAACATTGTCATGATTTTACGTGCAATTGAGTTTATTTCCACTAATATTTAATTGATATGAGTGGTATACATGTATGGTGTGCATGCTCATGTAAGTGATGTACAATGTATATGAATAAAATATATGCATATTATATATATTTTTGCCTGTATCTTTTATGTGACTTTATTCTTAAAGACTTAAACTTTAATTTCATGACATGTGGCCGAGTTTTACAGCAAAAGTTGATTCACCCCGACACATTATGGTGGGCATGTTGGCTCAATTGATAGAGCGTCCGCCTCATGAACGGGAGGTCGTGGGTTCGATCCCCGGCCGAGTCATACCAAAGACTTACAAAAATGGGACCTTCTTGCCTTCCAGCCAGGCGCTCGGCATATAAGAATGGAGAAGGGTAATAATAACTTATTATGTTATGCAGGGCCCACTGGAAGAACAGCTGATAGCTGAAGTGGCTACCCTGGGTAAATAAGAGTTATTATTATTATTATTATTACATGTACATTGAATTTACCGTACTAAAAGCATAGGAATGAGACAACAGATCAGTGGAAATTTGAGGAGAAAGTCTTATGTAGGATGAGAAAGTTATTTAACGTGATGTTCAGGCACATACGAATTCACAACTCCAGGGTAAATGCACACCTTTTAGTTTATTAATGAAGGATTTAGGATACAGATCATTAATTCTGCATATAGATAGGGTGTTCAAAAACTTGTTTCCTGTACAGGGTACAAGTATATACACTGTCCAGTCACAGCATACTTTGAGTGTGATCAAGTGAGTTTGTTTTATCCTCCACTGGACTTCCATCATACATGATATCGCTAGTTTCATCTCTTATCCCCCCCCCCCCCTTGCTATAATGGGAACTCCCAAGAACAGGTGCCTTTAGATTCTGAAAATTACCTTATGATTGTTTGATTTCCTTATGATTGTTTGATTTCCCATCCTATTTGAAGTAGAATTAAAGTGTAATCACCTGAAAAAAATTGTTTACAGCTAGCATGTGTGAAATATACGCCCCCCCCCAAAAAAAAAAAAATAAATAAAAATAAATAAATAAATAAATAAATAAAAATAAAACAAACCAAACTTCGTTTGTTGCTGCCAGGCTGTCATTCTATAGGGGTTAGGAGTTAACCCATTCGTGACAGGAATTATTTAAAGCCTAATTTGATCAGCTTTTATTCTTCAAATTGGCAACACCAACATTTTTTTTTTATTGCTACATTTTTCTTATAAAACATCATGAATATGAATTGACAGAAATTATGAGAAATCAAAAAGTTGCCAATTTGCAGGGGAAAACAGTGATTTTAAACTTTCTATCACATTGCCAATTTAAGGATTTTAATGCTTATTTTCCTTTAAAAATCTTTCAGCATCAAACAACGAATATTGACGCAACCAAAATGGGCAGTTTGTGTAGAATTTTTTGCTCTTTCTGCTCATGTATTTGGTATGATTTTTAGGGCTTTGCATCAAAAGAATGATGTTAGGCCAAACCACAAAATGTGGACCTCTGTCACGAATGGGTTAAAGAAAATAAAGGATGACAATAGACCACAACATGCGGAACTGCATGGCTGTATGCCGGTCTGTATGATTCCATAAATTCCCCAATCATGCCCATCAGTATACATTGACTAGTCTTTTCACAATAAAATTGGTTCTTTTTTAGAAGATCATTTCGGGGGGGGGGGGGGGGTACTCGTCTTACATGGTGTATGGGGGTGTGCGGCTCTAATGGGTCGCTTTTTGGCAAGAAACTCCTAAACATGGGGTATGGTTATGAGGTGGAAAATCCTTAAACATGCCCCTCACTTTTTTTAAACATTGGTAACTTTAAAGACGCTAGGTCGTGGGCTTTCATGGGGAATTTGACACCATGGGTGCTTACCCAGTAACAGGTGTTGTCCATCAATGTGAGTTTTATGACCAACAGGCCTTATGTAATGCTCTGTATACTTCACCCTTTCCCCATATGGCAAAGTCATTATCTCACTTTCCCTGGCCCGAGAATGCCCGGAGCAGGCCGAAGAATGTTTGTGGTGGGACAGTTTTTTTGCTGTGCTCCAGAAATGTAGCTCCAGTACAAGTATTTTTCACAAAGTCTGGTGTCAGCAAATTATGATCCATTCCCCATGAAAGCCCACGACCTAGCGTCTTTAATGTTTAGAATGATATTCTCTCCCATAATGAGGCCTATACACACCCGGGATGCAAAATCCCTAATAATGGCTACCCTTTTCTACTAATATGACCCTTAAAATGGGTATGGTTATGGAGGCTTCAGCGGCACACCCTCCGTCGGAACCAAATTTGAGTACCCCCCCCCCCCTTCCCCACCCCCGATCATATTTTTAACTAAAGTATTGTCGGTGAATGCCTAGCATATGAAGCAAAATGTCTTTTGGTGACTGGTAGCCTTTAAGGTTTGATGTGTGGTATCAACCTCAAGAGTAATAATTGTTGCAGAAACACATGTACAACTAGACCCTCCCCCCCCCCACACACACACACAAACATTAATGCAGGAGCACATGTCAACTAGACTCCCCCTCATCAGGCATCACAGTTGCTCATAATGAACACTGTGATTGGTTCCTCTTCAATCTATTTAATTACATATAGATATAACCAAATTTGATGGGGGTGTTTTCAGTCATCTCTCTTTCTTAATTTTTTTTTTAAATTTTAAATCCCCCACCCCCTCTCTCCAAATCTTTCTCTCATCTCTGAATCTTACACTCATTTTAACCACTTTTTCTCTTTGCCACTCTTACTCCCCCCCCCCCTCTCTCTCTTTCTTTCTCTCTCTCTCTCTCTCTCTCTCTCTCTCTCTCTCTCTCTCTCTCTCATTTCTGTATCTTGTACTCTCTGATCTCCTCTTTCTCTCTCTCTGGTGCACACATACCTACACACAAGCATGCACAGTTACTCAGTTAAATCCATCAGTCTAATTACTATGCTCCCTTTTTATCTCTTTTTTCCCCCCAGTGACTCGGTCTCTCCTCCACAACACGTCTCTTGTCCCATGCACTGGGTATCGATTTGTGTCCGCGGTTGGGGGATGATGGGGTCGATTATCCTCGGCAAGGGAGCAAAGCGACCGAGCGGGAAAGGGTGAGGGGTTCAAACGTGAAGGGTCGACTTAGCAAAGTCTAAGTCTAATCTACTGTCCCTTCAATGAATTAACCACACACAAACCGTTTTCAATATCGCAGAGGTAGATCCTCATTATACTTGAATGGAATATTAAGGGGCCTCAATTTATTTATTTATTTTAGTTGACACTTTCTTTTTGAGTATGAAACATCCTGTTCCTTATTTTGTGAGTGAGCGAAGCGAGCGAGCCAAAATTCCAAGTTCTTCTTTTTATACATAAATGTTATTTTGTCATCAAAATACACCCTAGGCCTATTAGGTTATTTGAATGGTATATACGACAACCTTGCTGCCAAATATGACTATTTTAGCATCTCACTGGCCCAATTGTTTACTGTCCAAACCACCTAGCTGTTTCTGTATAATAAGAGCGAACGAAGCGAGCGTGGAGAAATACACTCTTTTAAAGATTAAGTACACTGTTTGAACAGTTGTTTAAATATCATTGGGTTATTTAAGATAAAAATTATGAACCTACCAACTTTTTTAAAAATGCATGTAAAACATATGGGGATTTTTTTAAAACAACTGTTTTAAAAAATGAATGTAAAACATATGGGGATTTTTTTTTTAGAAAAAACTGTTGGTAGGTTCATATTTTGAAGAACCCAATGAGTTTTGAACAACTGTTCTAACAGTGTAGTATTTCGTCATCAAAATCACTATAGGCCTGTAAGATATTTGAATGATATATTTGGTCACCTCACTGCCAAATATATGACTCTATTCTAGCACCTCGCTGGTCCAATCTTTTGCTGTTCAAAAACACCTTGTTTTGAAATATAACTAGTGAAGCGAGAAAGGAAAAACACACCCTTTTGAAGATAAAAATTTCATCTTCAAAAGAGTCTATCTAAAACCATTTTGTTTCTATATGTGAGCAAAGCGAGCTACCGACAAAAAAAAACTCTTTAAAATTTAAACGTAGAATTTCCACCAAAATAAACAAGATGATTTTGATGATGTACATCTTTCTACAGAATTCTAGGATACTTTGACACCTAGCTGCAAAAATATTGTGATATTCGGACAAGGTGTTGAGGGAATAAGAGTGCTTGCTGCTCGAAAATATAATGTTTCAAGATTTTATGAGCGAGCGTAGCGAGCGAGCGAGAAAAGGAAATTGATTTTTAGCATACTGAGAACAGGTTTATTAGTGTATTGCTACTTCATTCTCATGATTTTAGTGACATACATTTTATCGGCATCTTCCTTTCTAATATGATAGGAATAGGCTATTGGTCACAGGCCAATATCTCCTTAAAATTCTTCTATTTTAGGTCTTCTTGCCGTTCGACTCCTTGTAGTAGTGTTATATTACTAACGTTTTTATGACTAGGAGAATAGTATAACATTAGATGAAAAGACAAGATGCAAACCAACTTCCTTTCGTAAGAATATTGATATAACCGACATTGGTTGAGATACTTACTGCGCGTAGAACAAAAGTATAAGATTAGATACACGTAGAGAGACAAGATGCATACCAATTTCCTGTCATAAAGATAGTATGGCATTGGTTGAGATACTTAAAATGCGAGCAGCGAGCGAGCGAGCGCTTCCAGGTTTTTCTTTTTCTTTTTATTTCCCCTTTTCTATTTTCTTTCACCTTTTTTTAGGGGATTAACAGGGCCATTTCAATTTTTTGATGGTGATGATAATACAGGCCATCCCCCTACCCAAAATATTGAGGGGGATATATCCCCCATCCCCCCCCCCCCCCCCGATTGACACCCATGCCTATACACACTAATGTAAAGAGAAATGGAAATTGAAAAATAAACAACTGAACTGAATTTCTATCTTTATTTATTGTTGCACAAATTCACCTTTTATACAGGAAAGATTCTCCCTTTACAAGAGCCAGCATAAATCAGACTAGCCTCTGAGTAGCCTTGTTCTGTAGTTTGCTGTCTCTGTTGTTGTCGTTAGCCTGACAACCCTTCTAAAAAAAGTACCATGGGTGCCATGGTAATTGACAAATTACCATCAAATCTTAGCAATTTGATGGTACTTGCATGGTACTGTCATGGGTTTTGATGGCAATTTCGTCAAAATACGTGGGGTACCATGGTACTTTTTCTGCAGGGAAGTCAGTGGACAGGGCTCACCACGTGAAGGTCGACAACATGAGCCCCATAAGAGTGGCCAATTCAGTGTTCAGTCCAGTCTGCTATGCACTTTTCACTATTCCATGTCATGTAGATGTAGAATACTGCCACCGTGAAACTGCAAAATGCCACAGTTCTCACAATTTTGGGTAAGCACACCTCATAGAATTCTGTGCCCATCCTTTTCAGATCTTCATACACAACGAGCTGCCAGGGATTATTGGCACTTTTGCCATCAAGACCAAGTGATGTATTATGCTCCCTCTCTGATTTCAGTGAGTCAACTGCATTTTTCATCTTAGTGACAACATCCAACATGATCAAATACCTTGAGTGTTCATCACTACTCTTCCTTCCACACTGCTTGCACTTGCAGTTCACACTTTCCACTCCGTCCATTTGAGAGGAGAGGCTCTTGGGGAGGGAAAACTGTTCCTCCTCTCCTTTGTGTCTTCTTTCCTCACTCTCTAGTGAAGGTTGAAGATGTCCCCCACGATCCTGGGATAAGAGGCTGGTAGGCCAAGAAAACTGTTCTTCTTCCTCTTCCTCTTCATTGGTGTCATTTTCAATCCCACGAGATGGGTTGTCTTGAGGCAATTCATCGATGTCTTCGATCCTTGAAAAAAAAGAGTGTGGATATTGATTTCGTTCTATAAAGTGCATGTCTCATACTACCGTGTGAGTAAAAAAAAATTCACTTAGATAAATGTCATTTTAGAAAACTAAGTTACGAAGGCAAAATTGTTATACATATTTTGAAAGAATATCTTCTCCAGAATTATTTGGTGATATTTTTGTGTGGTATGTGTTCATGCTTGGATGTAAATGGGGCATTGTTTGCGAGAATGCAAAAAATCAACTTGCGCCAAATGTGACATGCAGTGAAACATTTTGGATAGGGGAATTTAATTCGATCTTTGCAGATACAAATAACGCTCAAACCATCCCGAAATAAAACATGACATACATAATTGAGACACACATACAGTTATACACAAACAACCCCCCCCCCTCACACACACACACACACATACAAGCCCACACACATTCAGGCAGGCAATAGCAGTGGCATACCGTGGGTAAACGTATTGGGGGTCGGGGGCACCGAGTGGAAAAGTGGGTGTGTTGGTAGGCCTATGTGTTTGCATTGATTTTAGGGGGTTAGCCGACAGGGGGCACGTGCCCTATCCCCATGCATCCCCTCGCCGGGGGCACTGTTCGTAAGTTACGAACGACTTTACGCACGACTGGCGATACCTTCTTGTGCTACATGTAAATGAATGAGAATCTGATTAGCACCCAAGAAGGTATCACCAGTCATTCGTAACGTCGTTCGTAACTTACGAACAGCTTTATGAAACACCCCCAGTTCATCCAAGCGTAATACCACACCAAAATTGTACCAAATAACGCGGGAGAAAATACTCTTTCAATATAATGTCTAAAAGTTTTGTATTCATATCTTACTTTTTGAATAAATGACAATTTTTTTAAGTGTAAAGTTTTTTCTTTTACTCACATGGTATTTAAGGGAAATCTAGATCAATGGTAATAATGCAATAAATATTGTAGAACAAATTTAAATTTATTGGTAGGCCTAATAACTGCACTCTAATTTCTGCGAAGTCAAATTTGACTCGACATAGCGTCGGCTGGCAGGCAACTCTATTCCCAGTTCAAGTGACTCAAATTTTCGAATTATTTTGACTCAGAATGGTAGTGTGGCGTCAAGTGAGAATCGACTAATTTGAGTCAAAGCAGCTCCATTCCGAGACAAATTAATTCGGAAACCAGAGTCACTTTAAGGCTTTAACTCCGAATAGAGTTGACTCCCAGCTGACTCCATCCTGAGTCACATTTACTCTGCAGAAATAAGATTTAGCTCTATAAGGTAAACTCTCATATAATACTATTTTAGGGTAAATCTAGATCACTAGTAATAATACAAAAAACTCTTCTAGAATAAATAGATTATTAGGCCGGTTTCCTAATCCTACTCTTTGCAAGCTGCCTGGCCCCGC
>CM057161.1:12438417-12473752 GCA_029962745.1 Echinometra lucunter | reverse complement strand
GCATGATGATAACTTTAAAAAAAACAAATATATTTGGTCATGGCAATATAGTAAAGTCATTGTAAGTTTAGTTTGAAATGAAAATTTGTTTTCTGTTTACAAAGAGATATCAAGATTACTGTGAATGTTGAGATATTACTCTTATATCGAAACCTTTTCATAACTATATAGTCCTTGTAAGGTCACTTAAACCCATGACTCATTCTTTTAGTTCAGAAATCAGAATGATTCAAATCTCACCATTTACAGGAAATGACACAGCCATAGAATTAAAAGCTTGTACGTTGATTTCCTTGCATGACAATGCAGATATTTGTGTAAATTTGAATAGTCAAAGAAAATTTGTGCCCAAATAGAATATTAAGGCAGGGGAAAAAAATACAGGGGGCTCGGGGCGATTTGCCCCTGAAACACCAAAAAGAGCCCTAGAAAACCAAAAACGAGCCCCTGAAATTCTCATATGGTCCAATGTAAACTGTAATACAATGTAGAAAATTCGAGAGGGTGGGCTCAAAAAGTAGGCCCGGAAAAAAATTCAATAATTTTTTCCCTGTTAAGAGGTCAGAGTGGGAATGAAAAAATACAAGCTAATATCAGTATCAGTCCAAATACCACTGTTATTCAGATACCAATTGTGATAGTCTAATACAAAGTACTAAGACCATTGAAGCATTTCTGACACCTTAGTGAGTGAATGATTTATACAGTCTAGTTCTTGTGAATAGGTCATTTGTTGATGTATGATAATAATGAAAAAGGCCATTTAGGGGATATGTAAACATGAAAATGTTTGAATCTGCATTTTTGTTTGACTGATGACAAATTAAGCTCCTTTTTTTTTCTGTCTCTGGTGTCTTTTCAGCTTATAGCTCATATCTTCAAGTTCCTCTGCTATGTTGATCGCGAGGCTTCAGTGGTCTGTAAACATTGGTTCCATGCTTCCTTGGATCCCGCTCTCCCACCAGAACACCCAGATCACCCTGAGAGCATCATCATCAACTGGTAAACATCTGCAGGATCTGGGACACCGGAAGAGCCCCAAGCTGGTTCTCACATATGTGGAAGGAAGCAACGCTGACTTTCTCCTGAAAGAAGTTGGACGACACCTTGGTCCCCACCTCCAGTCTCTCTGTCTGAAAGGATGCGACCTGACACAGAAGATGTTTTTAGGCATCCTTGCCCATTGTGACAACCTGACAGCACTTGATCTCAGTTGCTGCAATAGCTTGTTCATGTCAGGTACTCTTCTGCAGAAAGAGGAAGATAGACAAGTTGCCCTCCAGGCTTTTAGAAGATTAAAGAAATTATCTTTAGGATCAATCAGGTACCTGTCAGATGCACTGTTTAACCAGTTTGTAGCCACTACTCCTCTACTAGAAGACTTGTCTCTTGCAGGATGTAACATAGCTTTTGAGACAGACCCATACCGCACCAGAGATATGGGAGCAGACTCTGTCACAGTCCTTACTTTCTCTAATCTCCTAGCCTTTGTTAAGAGGTTTACGTCAACTCTTTCTTCTTTGGACCTTAGCTTAACCACAGTAACTAGTGAGGCACTGACATCACTAGCCAATGTGATCGATCTGAAACTGAAGCGTATCATCTTGGTACGTTGTGCCCATCTGACAGATGAGGGTGTGAAAAATCTAGCAAATTTGCAACCAAGCTTAAAGGAAGTGATCCTGGCATCGTGTCCATCTGTAGGAAATGTTGCTATCAATGCTATCACTCAGAATCTTGAGAACCTGGAGAAACTCAACCTGAGCAAACTCAAGTCCATTCCTCAGGATACCTTCGAGCAGCTTACCTCCAACCTGACCAAGTTGACCCATCTAAGCTTAGCAAGTAACATTAATCTGAAAGGATCTCAGATGCTAAAGGGACTGAGGGGTGCTTCCATCTCGCATTTGAGGTCTCTGAACCTCCAAGGGTGTCCCCAAGTTGATGATGATGTGGTCTTCTGCATCTGTGATGCTGCACCGGATCTTGAGGAACTCAATCTTAGTTCTTCACATGCAATGACAGACCTCAGCATTCATCGCATCTCCGCCCGGCTCCACTGCCTGAGACGACTCAACCTCAGCTGGTGTCAGCGAATCACTGACTTTGGTCTCCTTGGACTGGACAAAGATTGCCCTGTCATCTCTCCACCTGATGAATCCTCCAAGCACAGCAGTGACCGCTACACCCGCAGCCACAGCAACATGGGCTTCTTCAGACCAGCAAAGTTCGAGGAGGTTATCTTGACAGTTCCAGAGGACGAGATGCAGGAGTATCTGAACTCCACATCAAGGGTAGCGATCAACACCATCAAGACGCTAGAGCATCTCAACTTGGCAGCTTGCCATCATCTGACAGACCGCTGCATTCAGGAGAGCATATCCTTCCCTCGCCTACAAACCCTGGATCTGCGTATGTGCCGAAATGTTACTGACAAAAGCCTCGAGTCCATCGCGAGGAACAACCCTCACCTCCAGGATTTGACCGTCAGCGAATGCCATCAAGTAACAGATATTGGAGTGACAGCCATAGCTCGAAACTCCTCGCGTCTCTCATCTCTCATCATTCCTCGATGTCTCATCACGGAGAAGAGCTTGGATGCAATCGCCTTTCACTGCAGACACCTCAAATTCCTGGATGTGTCACAGTGTAATGTCCCTATAGCCGCTGTAGATAAGATGCGCAGTAAGATGCCCTGCCTTCAAACTGTTGTCACATCCTATTTAGATGGCAACCTATCCACTATGTACCAGCCAGAATTCTTCTGAGCAAAACATGAAGTATTCTAAAATATTAGGCTCATTATACTCTCTTTCATTCTTTGCTGTGGCACTTCTTAAAGTAGTGCACCACCTCAGGTGTGCAAGGGGCTCAACATTGATATTCTCAGGTTAGAAGGCTCATCCACAAGACTTCTGTCAGTTATGTTTGTGATGATGTCTGCCCCTGTGACAGTGTTCCTAAAGCCTTTATTTTTAAACAAGATTTAGGATATGGGTTAGGGTTACTACTGGGTTTAGGTTTTACTTTTATTGGATTAGGACCAGAATTGGTCATGAGTGTGACCTTTTCTGAATGGAGTATTAGTACAACCATTTGTTTTTTTCTTTTTGTGGGTAAGTCTAAACTTTTTTGTGCCATTACCAGCCATATCTGTGATCTTAGTTTATTTATTACTGTATAACACTGATGGCCCTAGTGGAAGCCTTAATCAGACAAATATCGGGTTAAATGATATTTTTGTGTCAATTCATGTTTAAGTATTCCATGGTAAAATTCATACAAAATTGGTAGTTTGTATAGAAGACATACCTTATCAGTTTCTGTAGTAGGAACATGAATTTATATCTGTTATAGAATGCTTCGAAATCTAACCTTTCATGGAAATGTTTTCTAAATAGTGTGCCATATCACCTGTTGACAATGACAATTCACAAGCAAACCCCATGAAGTGACCATGTTATATGAATAATTGAAATTGCTTGATTTTCTCTTTAGTTGTAAATGATGATATTTTCTTTACCGTTTTGAGTATGTTGTATCGTAGCAACTACCTCTATTAGATTTATTTATGATAAATTCCTGTTACAGTACTGTAAACAGATTACAGAACAAATGCTGATCCCCTGGATTGTGCCATTCTGACAACCCTAACAACATGTACTACTATCACCTAAAATTACCCTAGGGCATTATCCCTAGAACAGAAACACCATCCCGAAAAGAAACCCTCCAAGAATAAATATCCCCTATTACAGTTCTCTGTTGGGTAAAATGTGTGAGGATATAGTTCAGACATTTTGGTACAGGGGTTGCTGGTAGGGGGGGGGTGTTTTGTCTTGGATATTGCATTGGTTCAAGAAATAATCATCCTGTCTGACTTGCATGAATTACATTCCAGATTTGTGGAGTATATAACTGTGAATATCATTATGCCCTGCAAACTGTTGTAGGCAGCATACATTATTATGTAGTGAGTACTGAATAAATTTTGGACAATGTACAGTGTACACGAAAGTGTGATGCATTAAGCTCTATGAAGTTGAAATGATATGAGATTCATAATGTTGCAAAGCTAGATTTTTATCAGTTTTTGATAAAGTTTGTTGTTTTATGCATGTTTAATTATTATCCATATATAAATTTATGTATACACATATAAAGTTATATGGGAGGGGAAGCATGTAATACTATAAAATAAATTTGAGTATAATAAATATGTTTAAGTTTATATGATAAGATATTACTAATCATTTGGATAATTTCTATGCAATAAGTGTACGAAGAAATAATGAAAGTGATACATGTAACTATAATTATAGTATTCTTTTGATGTTTAATAAGAAGGTTACATTATTACTGGTTTGTGCGTTGTACTAGAATCTGCACATTTGATTGGTGCATTGCACATCATGTGAAAAAAAATGCAATTCCCACTGTCCTCATGTACATGTAAATTAGCATGTTTACATTATGACGTCATTAAGCCATAGAGTAATATTATTAAATATTCACAGATACTATTCTTCATGGATGACAGCACATGCAAAATGAGCGTACTTTATTGTGACGTCAGGAATTTTTACGCATCTGTTGTTGAGTTGATGATGTCAGCATTTGTGGTAACTGCAATGATGCCCCAGCATCATTTTGTATTCCAGCTGTGCAATCGCTACCTAGATTTCTTGTTTGGTTTGAATTGAATATGTCTATGGCTTTGTACATTACTAAAGATGAACGGATATAAACCAAATACATGTATATACTGAGATTACTGCCTCTGTTCAAGTGTAAGGTTAAACCATGATGCCTCAGTGACTAGAATGTGACCATCATGGTCACTTTATTAGTTCAGGAAATAATCATTCTAACTTACATGATGATTGCTGAAATAAGTACCGATTTCAACGGGCAGATTTGTTTTGTAGAACAACGAATTATTCACAATGTTTGTTGCAGTATTTTATCAGATTCAGTAAACCAACAAACCACAACCACAAGATAGACGTTGGTCTAATGAGCCGTCGATCTAGTGGGCCATCAGTCTCATGGGCAAGTTGATCTTGTATGTGGTGGCCCTGAAGTACGCTCGACAACAGGTCATGTGTGATGTGGATTTGGCGGGCCAACTTTGTGTCCCAGTCACGAAATCTGCGACCTGTGACGCAAATGTTGCATCCCAGTCACAAATTTCGCTTAGCAGGTCATGAATTTTGCATGCTGGGTCATGAATTTTGCAACCGGGTCATGAATTTCGCATCCCGGGTCATGAATTTTGCATCCCGGGTCACAAATTTCACATCACAGGTCATGAGTTTCGCAACCCGGGTCACAAATTTCACATGCCAGGTCATGAATTTCATGTCATGGGTCACAAATTTCGCATCACTTGTCATGAATTTTGCAACCCGCGTCATGAATTTGGCATCCCAGGTCATGAATTTCATGTCACGGGTCACGAGTTTCACGACTAGGACGCAGAGTTCGCGTCATCGGTCGCGAACTTCACAACTGGGACGCAAAGTTGGCTGCGAAATTCACGTCGCACATGACCTGTTGTCGAGCTTACTTCAGGGCCACCATGCTTGTAGGCTTGAGCAAAAGAATGTTCCATTCAGGTACAGACTGTCATTGTCCTCGTCATTTCGACCAAAGAATATTCCAAGCAGCTTGTTTTGTTATTCAGTTGAACAAATTCTGTGCAAGCTGGGCAGCATGAATATTCAATCATTATGATAAGATAATCATGAAATGCTGCGTAAAGCTAGGATTTCATTTTGGGGGGTTGGTAGTGAGCACGCAAAGCGTGCGAATCACTTACTGAGCGCACAAAGCGTGCTCCCTAGGGGGGAGGGTGCAGGGAGGGGGGAGTTTCCCCCCTCCCACGCAAAGCGCGGAAGCTCCGACGTTTCTTTGTCATTGTTCCTTGTCTGCTCCCGCTCTTCTTACGTTCTCTTACCTTTTTGTTTTCTCGCTCACACTTTTTTTTCCTTCCTTTTTCTTTCTTTTTTCTTTTTTTTGGGTGGCATTTTAGGGGGGCGACCGCCCCATCGCCCCCTGGCTACGCGCCTGTGCTATGGACCACAGGTCATATGCGCAAAAATCTTGTGAATTTTATTTCGCATTCTGTAATTTCTGTACATGTTTTATTGTAACTAGAACATGATAGCTACTTCTATGCTGTATCACTGTTTACTTGCTTAGATATTTCATTGTGTGTTACAGCACAAGCAGAAACTGTATTCTACTAAAAAAAAATTAAAATGTCATAGCAATGCATAAGCTGAGTGTTTGGTAATGATAAAAACTATAGCATTATGTCATTGTGAAACATAAACAAACATAAATTGATTTGTGGTAAGAATAACCTTTCACTAATAATTACTTCATTGTACTCCTGCCCAACATTGTCATGATTTTACGTGCAATTGAGTTATTTCCAACTAATATTTAAATTGATATGAGTGGTATACATGTATGGTGTGCATGCTCTGTAAGTGATGTACAATGTATATGAATAAAATATATGCATATTATATATATTTTGCCTGTATCTTTTATGTGACTTTATTCTTAAAGACTTAAACTTTAATTTCATGACATGTGGCCGAGTTTTACAGCAAAAGTTGATTCACCCCCGACACATTATGGTGGGCATGTTGGCTCAATTGATAGAGCGTCCGCCTCATGACGGGAGGTCGTGGGTTCGATCCCCGGCCGAGTCATACCAAAAGACTTACAAAAATGGGACCTTCTTGCCTTCCAGCCAGGCGCTCGGCATATAGAATGGAGAAGGGTAATAATAACTTATTATGTTATGCAGGGCCCACTGGAAGAACAGCTGATAGCTGAAGTGGCTACCCTGGGTAAATAAGAGTTATTATTATTATTATTATTACATGTACATTGAATTTACCGTACTAAAAGCATAGGAATGAGACAACAGATCAGTGGAAATTTGAGGAGAAAGTCTTATGTAGGATGAGAAAGTTATTTAACGTGATGTTCAGGCACATACGAATTCACAACTCCAGGGTAAATGCACACCTTTTAGTTTATTAATGAAGGATTTAGGATACAGATCATTAATTCTGCATATAGATAGGGTGTTCAAAAACTTGTTTCCTGTACAGGGTACAAGTATATACACTGTCCAGTCACAGCATACTTTGAGTGTGATCAAGTGAGTTTGTTTTTATCCTCCACTGGACTTCCATCATACATGATATCGCTAGTTTCCATCTCTTATCCCCCCCCCCCCCTTGCTATAATGGGAACTCCCAAGAACAGGTGCCTTTAGATTCTGAAATTACCTTATGATTGTTTGATTTCCTTATGATTGTTTGATTTCCCATCCTATTTGAAGTAGAATTAAAGTGTAATCACCTGAAAAAAATTGTTTACAGCTAGCATGTGTGAAATATACGCCCCCCCCCAAAAAAAAAAAAAATAAATAAAAATAAATAAATAAATAAATAATAAAATAAAACAAACCAAACTTCGTTTGTGCTGCCAGGCTGTCATTCTATAGGGGTTAGGAGTTAACCCATTCGTGACAGGAATTATTTAAAGCCTAATTTGATCAGCTTTTATTCTTCAAATTGGCAACACCAACATTTTTTTTTATTGCTACATTTTTCTTATAAAACATCATGAATATGAATTGACAGAAATTATGAGAAATCAAAAAGTTGCCAATTTGCAGGGGAAAACAGTGATTTTAAACTTTCTATCACATTGCCAATTTAAGGATTTTAATGCTTATTTTCCTTTAAAAATCTTTCAGCATCAAACAACGAATATTGACGCAACCAAAATGGGCAGTTTGTGTAGAATTTTTTGCTCTTTCTGCTCATGTATTTGGTATGATTTTTAGGGCTTTGCATCAAAAGAATGATGTTAGGCCAAACCACAAAATGTGGACCTCTGTCACGAATGGGTTAAAGAAAATAAAGGATGACAATAGACCACAACATGCGGAACTGCATGGCTGTATGCCGGTCTGTATGATTCCATAAATTCCCCAATCATGCCCATCAGTATACATTGACTAGTCTTTTCACAATAAAATTGGTTCTTTTTTAGAAGATCATTTCGGGGGGGGGGGGGGTACTCGTCTTACATGGTGTATGGGGGTGTGCGGCTCTAATGGGTCGCTTTTGGCAAGAAACTCCTAAACATGGGGTATGGTTATGAGGTGGAAAATCCTTAAACATGCCCCTCACTTTTTTTAAACATTGGTAACTTTAAAGACGCTAGGTCGTGGGCTTTCATGGGGAATTTGACACCATGGGTGCTTACCCAGTAACAGGTGTTGTCCATCAATGTGAGTTTTATGACCACAGGCCTTATGTAATGCTCTGTATACTTCACCCTTTCCCCATATGGCAAAGTCATTATCTCACTTTCCCTGGCCCGAGAATGCCCGGAGCAGGCCGAAGAATGTTTGTGGTGGGACAGTTTTTTTTGCTGTGCTCCAGAAATGTAGCTCCAGTACAAGTATTTTTCACAAAGTCTGGTGTCAGCAAATTATGATCCATTCCCCATGAAAGCCCACGACCTAGCGTCTTTAATGTTTAGAATGATATTCTCTCCCATAATGAGGCCTATACACACCCGGGATGCAAAATCCCTAATAATGGCTACCCTTTTCTACTAATATGACCCTTAAAATGGGTATGGTTATGGAGGCTTCAGCGGCACACCCTCCGTCGGAACCAATTTGAGTACCCCCCCCCCCTTCCCCACCCCCGATCATATTTTTAACTAAAGTATTGTCGGTGAATGCCTAGCATATGAAGCAAATGTCTTTTGGTGACTGGTAGCCTTTAAGGTTTGATGTGTGGTATCAACCTCAAGAGTAATAATTGTTGCAGAAACACATGTACAACTAGACCCTCCCCCCCCCCACACACACACACAAACATTAATGCAGGAGCACATGTCAACTAGACTCCCCCTCATCAGGCATCACAGTTGCTCATAATGAACACTGTGATTGGTTCCTCTTCAATCTATTTAATTACATATAGATATAACCAAATTTGATGGGGGTGTTTTCAGTCATCTCTCTTTCTTAATTTTTTTTTAAATTTTAAATCCCCCACCCCCTCTCTCCAAATCTTTCTCTCATCTCTGAATCTTACACTCATTTTAACCACTTTTTCTCTTGCCACTCTTACTCTCCCCCCCCCCTCTCTCTCTTTCTTTCTCTCTCTCTCTCTCTCTCTCTCTCTCTCTCTCTCTCTCTCTCTCTCTCTCATTTCTGTATCTTGTACTCTCTGATCTCCTCTTTCTCTCTCTCTGGTGCACACATACCTACACACAAGCATGCACAGTTACTCAGTTAAATCCATCAGTCTAATTACTATGCTCCCTTTTTATCTCTTTTTTCCCCCCAGTGACTCGGTCTCTCCTCCACAACACGTCTCTTGTCCCATGCACTGGGTATCGATTTGTGTCCGCGGTTGGGGGATGATGGGGTCGATTATCCTCGGCAAGGGAGCAAAGCGACCGAGCGGGAAAGGGTGTGGGGTTCAAACGTGAAGGGTCGACTTAGCAAAGTCTAAGTCTAATCTACTGTCCCTTCAATGAATTAACCACACACAAACCGTTTTCAATATCGCAGAGTTAGGTCCTCATTATACGTGAATGGAATATTAAGGGGCCTCGATTTATTTATTTAAGTTGACACTTTCTTTTTGAGTGTGAAACATCCTGTTCCTTATTTTGTGAGTGAGCGAAGCGAGCGAGCCAAAAATTCGAAGTTCTTGTTTTTATACAGAAATGTTATTTTGTCATCAATATACACTCTAGGCCTATTAGGTTATTTGAATGGTATGTATGACAACCTTGCTGCCAAATATGACTATTTTAGCATCTCACTGGCCTAATTGTTTACTGTCCAAACCACCTAGCTCTTTCTGTATAATAAGAGCGAACGAAGCGAGCGTGGAAAAACACTCTTTTGAAGATAAAGTACACTGTTAGAACAGTTGTTTAAAGATCATTGGGTTATTTAAGATAAATTATGAACCTACCAACTTTTAAAAAATGCATGTAAAACATATGGGGATCTTTTTTAAAACAACTGTTTAAAAAAATGAATGTAAACCATATGGGGATTTTTTTTAGAACTGTTGGTAGGTTCATATTTTAAACAACCCAATGAGTTTTGAACAACTGTTCTAACAGTGTAGTATTTCGTCATCAAATCACTATAGGCCTGTAGATATTTGAATGATATATTTGGTCACCTCGCTGCCAAATATGACTCTATTCTAGCACTTCGCTGGTCCAATCTTTCACTGTTCAAAAACACCCTGTTTTAAAATATAACTAGTGAAGCGAGAGAGGAAAAACACACTCTTTTGAAGATAAAAATTTTATCTTCAAAATAGTCTATCTAAACCATTTTTTCCTATATGTGAGCAAAGCGAGCTACCGACAAAAAAACTCTATATTCTTTAAAATTTAAACGTAGAATTTCCACCAAAATAAACAAGATGATTTTGATGATGTACATCTTTCTACAGAATTCTAGGATACTTGACACCTAGCTGCAAAAATATTGTGATATTCGGACAAGCTGCTCAGGGAATAAGAGTGCTTGCTGCTGGAAAATATCATGTTTCAAGATTTTATGAGCGAGCGTAGCGAGCGAGCGAGAAAAGGAAATCGATTTTTAACATACTGAGAACAGGTTCATTAGTGTATTGCTACTTCATTCTCATGATTTTAGTGACGTACATTTTATCGGCATCTTCCTTTCTCATATGATAGGAATAGGCTATTGGTCACAGGCCAATATCTCCTAAAATTCTTCTATTTTAGATCTTCTTGCTGTTCGACTCCTTGTAGTACTGTTATATTACTAACGTTTTTATGACTAGGAGAATAGTATAACATTAGACGAAAAGACAAGATGCAAACCAACTTCCTTTCGTAAGAATAGTGATATAACCGACATTGGTTGAGATACTTACTGCGCGTAGAACAATAGTATAAGATTAGATACACGTAGAGAGACAAGATGCATGCCAATTTCCTGTCATAAAGATAGTACGGCATTGGTTGAGATACTTAAAATGCGAGAAAGCGAAGCGAGCGAGCGCTTCCAGGTTTTTCTTTTTCTTTTTTATTTCCCCCTTTTCTATTTTCTTTCACCTTTTTTTTAGGGGATTAACAGGGGCCATTTCAATTTTTTGATGGTGATGATAATACAGGCCATCCCCCTACCCAAAATATTGAGGGGGATATATCCCCCATCCCCCCCCCCCGATTGACACCCATGCTATACACACTAATGTAAAGAGAAATGGAAATTGAAAAATAAACAACTGAACTGAATTTCTATCTTTATTTATTGTTGCACAAATTCACCTTTTATACAGGAAAGATTCTCCCTTTACAAGAGCCAGCATAAATCAGACTAGCCTCTGAGTAGCCTTGTTCTGTAGTTTGCTGTCTCTGTTGTTGTCGTTAGCCTGGTAACCCTTCTAAAAAAAGTACCATGGGTGCCATGGTAATTGACAAATTACCATCAAATCTTGGCAATTTGATGGTACTTGCATGGTACTGTCATGGTTTTGATGGTAATTTCGTCAATATACGTGGGGTACCATGGTACTTTTTCTGCAGGGAAGTCAGTGGACAGGGCTCACCACGTGAAGGTCGACAACTTGAGCCCCATAAGAGTGGCCAATTCAGTGTTCAGTCCAGTCTGCTATGCACTTTTCACTATTCCATGTCATGTAGATGCAGAATACTGCCACCGTGAAACTGCACAATGCCACAGTTTTCACAATTTTGGGTAAGCACATCTCATAGAATTCTGTGCCCATCCTTTTAAGATCTTCATAGACAACGAGCTGCCAGGGATCATTGGCACTTTTGCCATCAAGACCAGGTGATGAATTATGCTCCCTCTCTGATTTCAGTGAGTCAACTACATTTTTCAGCTTATTGACAACATCCAACATGATCAAATACCTTGAGTGTTCATCACTACTCTTCCTTCCACACTGCTTGCACTTGCAGCTCACACTTTCCACTCCGTCCATTTGAGAGGAGAGGCTCTTGGGGAGGGAAAACTGTTCCTCCTCTCCTTTGTGTCTTCTTTCCTCACTCTCTAGAGAAGGTTGAGGATGTCCCCCACCATCCTTGGATAAGAGGCTGGTAGGCCAAGAAAACTGCTCTTCCTCTTCAACGGTGTCATTTTCAATCCCACGAGATGGGTTGTCTCGAGGCAATTCATCGATGCCTTCGATCCTTAAAAAAAAAAAAAGAAGAGTGTGGATATTGATTTCGTTCTATAAAGTGCATATATCTCTCATACTACCGAGTGAGTGAAAAAAAATTCACTGAGATAAATGTCATTTTAAAAAACTAAGTTACGAAGGCAAAATTGTTATACATATTTTGAAAGAATATCTTCTCCAGAATTATTTGGTACCATTTTTGTGTGGTATGTGTTCATGCTTGGATGTATACATGGGACATTGTTTGCGAGAATGTAAAAAATCAACTTGCGCCAAATGTGACATGCAGTGAAACATTTTGAATAGGGGAATTTAATTCGATCTTTGCAGATACAAATAACGCTCAAACCATCCCGAAATAAAACATGACATACATAATTGAGACACACATACAGTTATACATAACCCCCCCCCACACACACACACACACACACACACACCCTCACACACATGCAAGCCCACTCACACTCAGGTAGGCAATGGCAGCGGCATACCGTGGGTCAACGCATTGGGGGCCGGGGCACTAACAGCTTTATGAAACACCTCATAAAGCTGTTCGCAAGTTACGAACGACTTTACGCACGACTGGCGATACCTTCTTGTGCTACATGTAAATGAATGAGAATCTGATTAGCACCCAAGAAGGTATCACCAGTCATTCGTAAAGTCGTTCGTAACTTACGAACAGCTTTATGAAACACCCCCAGTTCATCCAAGCGTAATACCACACCAAAATTGTACCAAATAACGCGGGAGAAAATACTCTTTCAATATAATGTCTAAAAGTTTTGTATTCATATCTTACTTTTTGAATAAATGACAATTTTTTTAAGTGTAAAGTTTTTTCTTTTACTCACATGGTATTTAAGGGAAATCTAGATCAATGGCAATAATGTAATAGATATTGTAGAACAAAATTTAAATTTATAGTTAGGCCTAATAACTGCACTCTAATTTCTGCGAAGTCAACTTTGACTCGACATAGCGTCGGCTGGCAGGCAACTCTATTCCCAGTTAAAGTGACCCAAATTTTCGAATTATTTTGACTCAGAATGGCAGTGTGGCGTCAAGTGAGAATCGACTAAATTTGAGTCAAAGCAGCTCCATTACGAGACAAATTAATTCGGAAACCAGAGTCACTTTAAGGCTTTAACTCCGAATAGAGTTGACTCCCAGCTGACTCCATCCTGAGTAACATTTGACTCTGCAGAAATAAGATTTAGCTCTATAAGGTAACTCTCATATAATACTATATTTAGGGTAAATCTAGATCACTAGTAATAATACAAAAAATCTTCTAGAATAAATAGAATATTAGGCCGGTTTCCTAATCCTACTCTTTGCAAGCTAGCTGCCTGGCCCCGCCCTAGTCAGTATGAAGTAGATTCTACATGAAAACGTGAATATGCTAGGAAAATACACTCTTATTTCCACGGTGTCAAATTGACTCGGAAACGGCGTCAGCTGGGTGTCAACTCTATTCCGATTTGAAGTGAATCGGATTCCGAATTAATTCGACTCAGGGATGGTGTGGCATTAGCCTGAGAATCGACCCAATTCCGAGTTAAAGTAACTAGGAAAACGAGTCGCTTGAACTCGGAATATAATATAAGAGTTGACTCCCAGCTGATGCCGTATCCGAGTCAATTTGACACCGTGGAAATAAGAGTGCTATACATACCATTAAACATGGTTGCTAATCAAGTTTCCATGATAACATAATAGTATTAATCGAATTGATAAAAGATAAGAATTCTTAAAGTTCTTAGTAGAAAAAGCTGTTGAAAGGCACTCACATTGTTTTTACACGGAAAGATCACAGTTATAGCAGACTAAACCTAATAGCTGAGATGGTGATGTGGCCAACTGAGGTCTGTCCCCTTTGGGAGTGCGATTTATATGCAGAGACAACAAAGAACAAGGACGACGAAATGGGGAATACCCATAGGGAATACCCAGCATAGAAAGTAATTTCGTAACCCCTCTATGGGAATACCCATTAATTTTGTCTATACGTGATAATAGCCTGCAAAAATAGACTGCATTTGTTCAATTCAATTTATCTAAGATGAAATGTTGTACAACTATTATCATCCCTCCTTCCCTCCCATTTGGGTCAGTGTTCTAATTATTTGACATGTTGTTGAAAAAGTACATTTGGGACCGACCAGCAGTACTTTATGGATGTTGCTTTGTCATGAATGATTTGGAATGATTTCTAAGTGTAAATGATAACCAGTTTGGTTGTTGTTTCTTTTTTTTCTTCATGTTTTTCCCCTTTGCTCATCATTTCATCGTGTCCATGATGGTGATAGTGCCTTCATGTAAATATGTCATATACAGTGTGTATTTTGACCGAAGGAACAGATACATGCACAATTATCTGTTTCTTCAAGATTGGCCAACTCTGAAGTAAAATTTTAAAAGGATAGTGACTTGATAAACAATAGTCATGTACTGAGAATTTGTATCATAGATTGTTCTGTGAAGTGTGCAGGGGCATAGATAGCGGGAGGGGGGGGGGGGGATGCATCCCCCACATTTTGAGGTGGACTCATATACACTCTAAAAAAGGATTGGTCAAAATAACCAATGTGTTGGTGAATATGTGTCCGACCAAAAAATTGGTCAAAATCAACCACAATTCTGGTACACTTTAACCAATAATTTGGTAACATTGACCATCAGTATTGGTCAATCTTTACCAATATTTTTGGTTGGACACATACATGTATTAACCAAAGTATTGGTCATTTTGACCAATCCTTTTTTAGAGTGTATGTGTGTACAAAAATATGTACGAATGGGATAATCATACCCCCCCCCCCCCCCCCGGTGTGAGGACCCGTCTACGCTCATGGAAGTGTGAAAGACTATTTACAACGATAATGGAGATTAATTCAACCTGAGAATGAAAATCAGATGATATGATTTGAGAACTGATTACGTGTTTTAAATTCACACAATAGGATGGATTTTTTTTTTCCAAAACCCACCTGGAACCCTTGCAACAATGTGTAGATGATGTCTGTTATCTCAAGCAAACCACAGACGAAACAATGAGACAGATATGAAGAATGATGAATTCGTAATCACGGATTATTTCTCTTGTGAGCTCGGTTTTCTTGGCAAAAAGCACTGTGCAACCTGGCCCCCACATTGCAACCCGAAATTTGCAAACGAATAATGACTAGCTTGGCATATCAAAATCATTCAAATATCATTTTCACCAGGAAAAATAGATCACCAGCCCATCATTTTCTATCTGCTTCTCAGTTCAGACTCCATTCGGATCGACACTGGCGACAATTCACCAAATCGCTGGCGGATGCCGATGCTTATAGATTGCGAAAGAAACAAAAAAAGAAAGAATTATTGTTCCAGTTTGACCATCGTACTTATGGGGATAACAAATCGTTTCCCTTCACAACATATACAATTGAATTTGCGATTCTAGACGCATCGCGTATGAGTTAACAATAAGATCAGATCGTCTGTGGAGGATGAAAAAAATGATACCGAACATCAGAGAAAACAAATTGTAATCAATTTAAGAAATAATGACAACTGCACATTTTTCGTAAAGGAAGCGGGTGGGATTTAGGACGAAAATAAGATATTGGAGAAGATTTAGGGAAAAAAAAAGAAGACGGAAAGGAGACGACATGATTTGAAGAAATCCAGTTGTTTCAAGCGGTCAGATTTGGGTTGGGATACCATTTGTGACAAAAAGCACAAATAGAAGCACATGTAAGTGATATATCAATGGTTTTCTAATTATTCTTTATGACGTATGGCTCTCAAAGAAGATTGAAGATGCTCTGTGCCAAGTGTCAGTATACAGAGCAGAAATGGAGAAACATCGTCTTTGTTCGTTTCCCCTTTTGCCTTTGACGGAGTATTATTTTAGCCCGTGTGACACATTTTCCCACTCTCTTTGGTTAAACACTAAGAATTGTTAATTTTCATCCTGGCACCCGCGTGTTCGACAGTTAAAAGTTATTTTTGATGGTCATTATTCAAAGGAAAGCAAATATCTTTTACAGGAATTGTTCATTTTAAATTTTCTTGGTATGTCCCCTTCCACATTTTAGCATTAGTACTGATGAAATATAATTATCACAATTAGTATCGCAGAAACTTTCGCTTCTGTTATCTGGTAAGTATAAAACGAGCTACATGAACTACGTTTAACCGCACATAAACAATATGAAACTTGGCTTAGGGGTAGCAAAATAATCATGTGAAAGCAACTACGGAAATTCTTAATGTCACATTTATCATAATCTGCCACGCAAGGATTATGAGTATAGCTAGACTCCATCAGTACAATATAATTGTAACCAGTGTTTTTAAATAAGTTACGAACTGTGCTTCATGCATTATTTTATTTCTTCTCGAAGTTATTATTGGTAATTCATCAAAAAATAGAATGGGATATCTGATTCCCTGCCTATTTTCTAAAACTGTGTAACATTTTGTTCCATAATTGTGTTGATTAATGTCTTTAAATTGATATATTACTCGAGTAAATGTATTTTTTATGTGTAAAGTAGTTCTTATTATAAAGTCACGGTATCGAAACTCCGATAAAGCGTAATTTTTAAAGAAATTCTATGGGAATGCTTTCGCCCAAGGAATCAAATCGTATAGCTACCAGATTGGACACACTCGGGAGGGGGTGGGGAAATTAAAATGGTTAAATGGTTCAGTGGTTGGTTATTTTATTTACATACTATGAAAGCAAGTGTATGCTTGTAAGTAAGTATAACCGCCCCCATGCATACACACATTGATGCGGGAGCCATAACAGTTACCGTGACCCCCCCCCCCCTCCCCCTCCCCTGCATCACAGTTGGTCACAATGAATAGTGTGAATGGTTCCTCTTTAACTCTATGAATGTAAACAAATTGCATGGTGGGCGAGTTGTTTTTGTTTGGTTTATCTTTCTATCTCTTTTCTTTTTTTAAATTCTAAATTCCCCACCCGCTCTTTCGAAAGCTCTATCTCTCTCATGAACACTGTTGGGTCCGAGACAGTCTCAGACGAGACAGAGACCGTGACAGAGACACTTGTGTCCAGAATAGCCGAGACCAAGACCGAGACATTAGCGTCCGAGGCCGAGATGAGAATACGAGACACATCGAGACCGAGACATGTCTCAAGACACCCGACACTGTAAATGCTTGACTATAATGCGGGGGGGGGGGGGGCGGGGGGGGCTTACAGATGTGGGACTTTTGCCATTTTTGTAACATAGTCGTTGGGCGCCCGGCCGTCAATTCTGAATTTTGTTTACTTCTAGTTTTTTTTCTGCGTACGTATTTTGGTATATTCTCTGATTGTTAAAAATATTAAAAATTTACAAACTGTATTTCAAGGTATCCAACTCTGAACTCTTTCAGGTTCTTTTTATTTTTAGAATGAAAACAATGTGATTTTATTCTACAGATTGAAGTAAAGCAGTGAGATTAACTCGTCAAAATTGAGCTCTTTTTCAGTGTCTCGCCGATGTCTCGGCCTCCGAGACACGAGACATTACCCTTCAAGAAAGAGACCGAGACCAAGACATTAGCGTCCGATACCGAGACGAGACACACAATCACTGTCTCCAGACATCGAGACCGAGAAAAGTCTCGAGACACCCAACACTGCTCATGAATCTTGCACTCCTCTCATTCTAACAACTCTTTCTCTTTACAACTTCCTCTTTTTCTATCCTCCCCTCTCATTTCTGAATCTTCACACTTCTTCTGATCTGCTCTCTTTACCACTCTCCCTCCTTTTCTCTCCTCTCCCCTCTCATTTCTGAATCTTCATACTTCTCCTGATCTGCTCTCTTTACCACTCTCCCTCTTTTTCTCTCCTCCCCCTCTCAATTCTCAATTTTCAGACAACACCACTGTGTATGGTCTTGTTCTGATTATTTTGCTGTCTCTGTTGTTGTTGTTTGCCTGACAACCCTTCTAAAAAGTACAATTGGTACCACGCATGCAGGGGGCATGCAGACAACAAACAATGACGATCATGAAATGGGGAATAATACACATAAAGATCGTGTAATTCGGTAAACCACTGTAGGGGAATACCCGTTAATCTTGTCTACACGTGATAATAGTCTGCAAAAGCGACTGTGATTGTTCAATTCAATTCAGTTTCTTTTCACAAGATAAAATCCTCATACTCTCCTGATCTGCTCTTTTTACCACTCTTTGCTCTTTTTCTCTCCTCCCCCCTCTCATTTCTGAATCTTCATACTTCTCCTGATCTCCTCTCTTTATCACTCTTCCTTCTTTTTCTCTCCTCTCCCCCTCTCATTTCTAAATCTTCATACTATCCTGATCTCCTCTCTTTACTATTGTCCCATTTTTTCTCTCGTCTCCCCCCCCCCCCCCCCATTTCTGAATCTTCATACTCTCCTGATCTCCTCTCTTTACCACTCTTCCCTCTTTTTCTCTCCTCTCCCCCTCTCATTTCTAAATCTTCACACTATCCTGATCTCCTCTCTTTACTATTGTCCATTTTTTTCTCTCGTCTCCCCCCCCCCCCATTTCTGAATCTTCATACTCTCACGATCTCATCTCTTTACCGCACTTCCTTCTTTTTCTCTCCTCTCCCCTCTAATTTCTAAATCTCCATATTCTCCTGATCTGCTCTCTTTACCACTCTTCCCTCTTTTTCTCTCCTCTCCCCCTCTCATTTCTAAATCTTCATACTCTCCCGATCTCCTCTCTTTACCACTCTTCCCTCTTTTTCTCTCCTCTCCCCCTCTCATTTCTGAATCTTCATACTCTCCTGATCTCCTCTCTTTACCACTCTTCCCTCCTTTACTCTCCTCTTCTCCTCTCATTTCTGAATCTTCATACTCTCCTGATCTGCTCTCTTTACCACTCTTCCCTCCTTTACTCTCCTCTCGATCCTCCTCTCATTTCTGAATCTCCATACTCTCCAAATCTCCTCTCTTTACCGCATTTCCTTCTTTTTCTCTCCTCTCCCCTCTCATTTCTAAATCTCCATACTCTCCTGATCTGCTCTCTTTACCACTCTTCCTTCTTTTCCCTCCTCTTCCCCTCTCATTTCTAAATCTCCATACTCTCCAGATCTGCTCTCTTTACTACTCTTCCCTCTTTTTACTCTCCTCTTCCCCTCTCATTTCTGAATCTTCATGCTCTCCCGATCTCCTCTCTTTACCACTCTTTTCTCCTTTTCTCTCCTCTCGATCCTCCTCTCATTTCTGAATCTTCATACTCTCCTGATCTGCTCAACAGACAACACCACTGTGTATGGTCTTGTTATCTTGTTACTAGTTTGCTGTCTCTGTTGTTGTCGTTAGCCTGACAACCCTTCTAAAAAAAAAGTACCATGGATGCCATGGTAATTGACGAAATTACCATCAAATCATGGTAATTTGGTGGTACTTGCATGGCACTTTCATGGTTTTGATGGTAATTTCGTCAAAATACCATGGGTACCACGGTACTTTTTTCTGCAGGGAAGTCAGTGGACAGGGCTCACCACGTGGAGGTCGACAACATGAGCCCCATAAGGACGGCCGAGTCAGCGTTCAGTCCAGTCTGCTATGCACTTTTCACTCTTCCATACATGTAGCCTATGCAGAATACTGCAACTATGAAATTGAAAAATGTCACAGCTCTCACAATTTCGGGTGAGCACAACCGACAGACAAGCTGCCAGGGGATTGTGTTCTTTTCATTGACACCATTGCCATCAAAACCAGCTGATGTATTCCGCTCTCCTTCTGATTTCAAATCACTATCACTACCACACTGCAAGCTCTTGCAGTTCACACTTTCCACTCTGTCCATTTGAGAGGAGAGGCTCTTGGGCAGAGAAAAAATTTCCTCCTCTCCTTTGTCATGTTTGTATCTTCTTTCCTCAGTCTCTGGATAAGGTTGATGATGTCCCCAACCTTCCTGGGATGAGAGGCTGGTGGGCAGGGAAAACTGTTCCTCCTCCTCCTCCTCTTCAGTGGTGTCGTGCACTGGAGACTGGGTGTCATTCCCACAGAATGGGTCGTCTTGAGGCAGTTTAGGGGTGTCTTCGATCCTTGAAGATGGTTGTGTTGGACTGCTACAAGTCCTCTGTACTCCTTCCTACATTCCCTATATGGGCCATTTAAAATGAAATTTAGTTACAATCACAATTGCTAAATAAAAATCATCATCCATACTAATCAAGAGCTATTTCAATGCGACATGCCCATCACCTGACAGTCAGTGAAGCTATAGAGCTTTATACACTTTACTAGTTACAACTATTATACCTAGCCTTTTATCCTAGGACCAGAAAAAAGGTATTGATTTAGCTCTATGACTATCTCTCATAAGGAAGATCTAGATCACTAGTTATAATACAATAAATCTTCCAGAATAAATACATTTAGAGGGTAAGACAGTTTCCCAATCCTGCTCTCTGCAAGCTGGATAGGCCACGCCCTGCTACGCCATGATGA
The DNA here is from genome assembly GCA_029962745.1 of Echinometra lucunter. Classification (NCBI taxonomy): domain Eukaryota; kingdom Metazoa; phylum Echinodermata; class Echinoidea; order Camarodonta; family Echinometridae; genus Echinometra; species Echinometra lucunter. The sequence continues at coordinate 12,453,018 of CM057161.1, read as the reverse complement.
TTACTAGTATACATGAAAATGCTAGGAAAATATTAAAATATAGGTTACTAATTAATTTTCCAATACATACGTTTGTTATTCTTTACTTCTTAGTAGAATAAAATGGATTTTGAAAGGCACTCACATTATAGCAGACTAGACTATTAGCTGACATCGACCGTCAGGTAGGAAAATTTGTGGTGAAGTGGGGAAGTGACGCAGCAGTTAGGAAAATTTGTGGTGAAGTGGTGAAGCGAACGCACGTCGACGGCAGAAGTGCATCTGCATACAGACAACAAACATGACGATGACCAGAGGCGTCGATCCATTTTTCGGATTGGGGGGGGGGGGGGCAAGACGACCAAGCGGAGATGAACCCACGGCTACTATTTGTACACACACACACACACACGCGCACACACCCTCACAAATATGTATATATATATATATATATAACATAGGCCTATATTAACGTGGAACATTTTCAAATTGAGGAAATTAAGCAACTTGCTATGTGAACCATCCTGCTTTTTTTGTTGTTGTTTTTTTACAATTTTGCGAGCGAGCGAAGCGAGCGAGCAAAAAATAACAAATTTCTTGTTATGAGAGAAGAGTTTAGTTATCATATAGGCATAAATGATACCTGATATATATGTATATGGTTAATTCGCTGCCAAATATGAACTTTATTTTGTCACATCGCTGGTCCATTGTTGCTGCCCCCCAAACCACTCTGTTTTTTTTTAATATTACGAGCGAGCGAAGCGAGCGAGGAAGCACACACTGTTTTTCATGGTAGATGTAGTAAACCCTTCGGCTAATTACGCTGTGACCCAATGAAACATCTACATTATCTATTCGGTCTCATCTCACCGAATTTGTTTGCTTTTCAAAACCATTAATATGAAACGAGCGAGCGCAGCGAGCGAGGAAAAATATACCCTTTTCCATATCATAGAAGTTTTATTTCGTCATCATAAAAATGTGATATGCGCTATACAAGAACGGAATATTATTATTATCATTATCATCAGAATACACTATAAACCTGTCATGCCTGTATGATATCTAAATAATACATCCGATCACCTGTGTGCCGAATATGGCACTGTTTTAGCTACCTCGCTTGCAGTCCGAATCCATTTTGTTTCTACTATAGCGAGGTAAGTCAACGACCGATCCCGGCAAAATTATATGGATTCGTCCCAAAATCTTTGTCAACCACCTTGCTGCCCAAATATAATAATACTTTAGAATCTCGCTGCTATAATAAGCTACTTGCTGCCCGAAATCATCTTGTATCTAGCTTTTACCAGCGAGAGTACAGTGGAGTAGCGAGCGAGTTAACGAAAAATATGTTTTTATTTCGCGTTTTTTTTTTATCCAGGCCGTTATCTCCTGAAATTTTATCTATTTTTAGGTCAACTGGCCGTTCGATTTCTAGGAGTGATATCTTGTTTGGTTATATTACTTCCTATGAGTAGAAGAATAGTATAACATTAGATAGAAACACAAGACGCAAACCGATTTCCTTTCATAAGAATAGTAATTATCATCGGCATTGGTTAAGATACAATAAATGCGAGCGAGCGCTTCCCAGTGTCCCATTTCCTTTCTTTTTTCTTGTTTTACGCTTTCATTTCACTTCCTTCCTTCCTTCCTTCCTTTTCCTTTCTTTTCTCTCTCTTTTTTCATTTTCCTTTTCTTTTTTTTTTTTGGGTTGGGAAATTATTGGGGGGGGGGGGGGCAAAATTATATCTTTGCCCCCCCCCCCCCAGGATCGACGCCTCTGACGATGACGAAATGGGGGATACCCGTTTTCGTCTCGACGTGTTGATAGTCTATAAAAGCAGACTGCTTTTGTGAATGCAGCAAAGCGACATTATAGGCCCTCTAACAGTTGCATCATATTATATCATATTTAGCATTCTTTGTGTACAGGAAAGTATCAAGTAACAACTAAAATGGAACCCCCTCCTCCTAAATTTGAAGAAAATTTGAACTGGAGAGTGGAGACGAGAAATCAATTTTACCGTGGCCCAACTTAGCAATGCTTACTGTCTCGACTTATCAGACTATCATCCATATTCGAGAATATTCCAAATATTATTCCGCAGAATTTTGCTTCCTATAGACCAATTTCACAACGCCAGAGGGCAGCAGACTGTTCGACACAGTTCGACATACTGGGGTGGGCGCTCCAACTTTTATAGTACACAAGTCAATAGCGCGTTATGTACATTCGTTCGATTTTTTGTCTATTTTGACCAATATATGCAGATTTCTTTTAATATTTGCAATGAAAAATTGTCAGGGAAGTTCAGGTCGCATGCAGCTGTGCGGTGCTCGAATGCCACAAGAATTGGAGAAAATTTAAAAATTGGAAGCTAACTGAGTGCGAAATTCACTCGCTTTTGACTCATGAAGCCTGTTTGTGTGAGAAGCCGTACTCCCTACACAGGTTTTCGTAAGCAATACGTAGGAATCCGTCGCCAGTGGGTACAAATATCAACAGAAAGGACTATGAAGTCAAGAAACATTATCATTATGTACTTTGGCGTAAAATTTAATGAGTGAAAACATGACTTTGTAAACAGGGTAAGATTAATGGCTCCCGTTTACTACGGCTTCTATGCTGCAATCGAACTTATACTGACGAAAAACTGTTTCGTAAGAATGTTTATAAAGTCCATCATATTGTAGATGAAAAAGGGAAATTGAAATCTTTTCAAAATCTTTAAAAAATGGGTTTAGATCGATTGGAAATTAATAAAGTAATACAAATTTTTGGATGTATTCCGTATGTTTGGACAAATTTCTCTGAAAATAAGTGATTATGCGAATAAAGATAGCCATGATAGTGAGTTAAGTTTGGAATTTAAATTCAAAGGCAGAATTCTATCCTTGCAAGATATTACATCAAAACGAATATATGATATTTTACTAAACGTGAGAGCAGAAACATCACAGGCGATGCAAAAGTTAGAGCAAATGTATCATATTTCTGAAAAAAAATTGCCGCAATAATATTTTTTAGACCAAGAAAATCCACTTTAATTAGTAGGTTGAGAGAATTTCAATTTAAATTGTTATATGATCTTGTCTACACAAAAAGTATTTGTTTGAATTTAAAAATGCAACAGATAATCTATGTTCTTTTTGTCACAAAGAGGAAGAAACCTATCATCATTTATTCTTTTTATGTGAAAAAATAAAAGTGTTATGGATCGATTGTGGTAACTTTTTCCAGCTTCGTGGTATTAGAAATATAGACTGGAAAGGGGTCCATGTTGGAATAGAATAGGGTCAAATATCGGAGAAGAACAGTTGTTAAATCATGTAATAATTTATAAAGTATATGATATTTAGCAATAGTAAAACCCAAAGAAAACCTCCCACTCCTAATGAGATCAAGAAAAGGATAGAAGTAGAAAAACAAGAAGAAAGAAAATTAGCTGAACAGAAAGGAATATTAACAAGCCATTTTTAGAAAGTTGGATAAGTTCATTTCCTTGGGATGCTGAGGCAGAAGTAAGTTTGAATTAAGTTTCATGTATATCTATTTTTTTTATACCGTTAAAACTGATCAGAGCCCAACCGGGCACACACAGAAGAGCAGAGGAAGGGGGATGGGGGTGGAGGGAGAGATCCGTGTTTTTTTTTTTTTCTTCTTTTTCTTTTCTTTTCCCCTCTCCTTCTAAATCGGTCACGTGGGATCTAAGGGGGGGGGGGAGCCCCAGGGTTGGGAAGGGAGAGGGAAGGTTTAATTTTTTTCTTTCTATTTTTCATTTTTTTAAAATTTACTTTCATTCAATTGAACGTGTAAGAATTTTTTTTTTTCAGCGTCTCATTCTTTCTGTATTATATAGACCTACATTGCGTGTAATTGATATCAGGTGTAAAAGCATGATGTGTTCTGTTACTGAATTTAGTTTATTCGAATCAATCAAATGTATACGTTATTGAATTCAGTTCGAGAATTTGTGACTTTTGATATTACATGTACTATGTGCTTAATATTATGTGTTTTTTATTTGTTCATTGAATGGAAATAAAATATTTCTTTAAAAAAAAAAAAGTTGAAAAACTATCGAAAGTACAAAAATACATCATACCTTCATCTGTCAGATATGGCCATTCTCTTACCTCATGTACCCATGTATCCATGCTTTATTTTATTGATATAGAATAAAGTAAATGGAACAATATTAGGGCATATCTCATATCTTACATTCATTTTGTACACAGAACCAACCGCGGTCAGCGGCTTGCCCACCGCAGCAATGGCGTCGCCGATAGAGGGCCAAATACATAAACCGGAGGTGAAATTGGTCTATACTGTGAGGGGTTTTTTTTTCTACTTGTTGTTTTCGTTCTTCTGTTTTTTCCCCACACATAGGTACAGCGACAAAAGTTGCATCATAGGCTAGCTTCTACCGGGGAATCACGCGGTATACGTCTGTACGATGAGTATCAGAGGTCAGTTATTAGGCCTGGGCATGGGTCACCTTTGCATGCTTCCTTCAGGGAAATTTCCCTGCTTGCTCTTTTCTTTGCTCTTTCTTGTTCTCTCCCTTCAACGTTAAACGCAAGCAATACGTCTGTGATGGCGAGACTAGCCGCAGCGGGGGGGGGGGGGGGCAGCTGTGTCGTTGATACTAGTAGCATCCATTATAAGGATAAAGCCAGCGGGCAACAAAAACATGAAAAAGGTGCACTGAGAACAAATAGAAAAGGAAAGAGCAAGGCTAGCGTACGTCTTTGACCATCATACTAGCGAGATGTCCATGTTTTTACCCACTTCCAGGTGTAGTGCACATTATTGATTGCCGATTGTTGAAGCATGGGCGTCGGGGGACAGGGGGCACGTCGCCCCAATTTTTTAAGGATGGGGGACACAATAGAGTTTGAGCCCCCCCCCCCCCCCAAAAAAAAAAAAAAAAAAAAAAATTAAGCTGAAGACCTTTTTGTGTGTTTTTGTATACCGTCCTCACCCCGGCCCCCTTAAAAAAATAATAAGTGTCCCCAAAAATACAAAACGGATTGACGCCTTTGCTCTGAATTACTGAATACTAATACACACAGATTTTGTTACCTTATTTTTTTTTTTCAAAAGGTTCAAACTAAATACATATTTAGGCAGAGCAGAATTCAAAGAAATGTCATAAAATTTGCTCCAAATAAATTTACATTCTTTAATTTTATGACGTGAAAACGAGGATAGGTAATATATTTTGATTACAGATCAAGAGTGCCAAGTTTTGTTTTCTTTTAAACACCCATTATGAGTGATGCAAGTTTATTCACAATTGCACCACTTATGTTTCAGATCATTTCATGTGGTAATAATCAACTTTATAACTTATTATTCTTATACTTTTTCAGATTTTCAAAGACCGGTATCATTTCTGCTTTCATGAAAGCCAGATGGATGCTAAGGTTTCTATGCGTACTTTCTTATTTCTAATCTTTATAAAGGATATAACACGCTTCTCAAGTTGACCTTGTTTTATATTGGTTTTTACGTCCCCCCCCCCCCTCTCTCTCTCTCTCTCTCTCTCTCTTTATCTCTCCCTCTGTCTCTCACTACATTCTCTTCCGTTCACTCATACCATTCTCATTGTTTCTCAACATACTGTATTCCCCATTTCTCGCCCAGTTTGCCACCCCTCCCTTTCTCCCCACCCCTATCTCTACCCCCTGCACTCTTCCGTTCACTCATACCATTCTCATTGTTTCGCAACATTCTGTATTCGCTATTTCTCGCCCACTTTGTCCCTCTCTCCTTGTCCCTTTCTCCCCCACCCCCTCTCTATCTCTCTCTCCACTCTCTTCCATTCACTTTCACCTTTCTAATTGTTTCGCAACATTCTGTATTCCCTGTATTTCGAGCCCACTTTGTCCATCTCCCTTTGTCCCTTTCTCCCCCACCCCCTCTCTCTATCTCTCTCTCTCCACTCTCTTCCGTTCACTTTCACCTTTCTCACTGTTTCGCAACATTCTGTATTCCCTGTATTTCTCGCCCACTTTATCCCCCTCCCTTTCTCCCAACCTTCTTCTCCCCCCCCCCCAATCTCTTTCTCTCTATCCCTTTCTCCTTCGCTCTATTTCCCTAAACTATCTCTTCCTCACAGCCCATCCTCTATCTTACTCAGAGAAAATAATAAAATAAGAATGCAAACGACTAATATACATGCAGCAGAGACAAAAGACTTTTATTCATGTTATGCATGTACAGATTTCTTCCTTCACACAGTTATAATGCAATACACGCTTTTTTTAAATTCTTCCCTCTTGGTCACTCTTGGGGACTCTTCACTCCTATCATGTAGCCGAGTGCAAATATGGCACTCCCAAACACTGTGTATTCTATGATTTTGGGCAAATACACCCTTGTGAATTCTCTGCCCATCTTTTTCATACCCTCATACATCATGTACACGTTCTGCCAAGGAATCGTACCCTTTCCAATGTTGGAATTACCACAATCGATGCCAGCAGAATTCCTGTTCTTCTCTGCTTTCAGAGACATAACATCTCTCGTAAGGTTGGTTATAGCATTTCTCAAAGATTTCATATGCTTCTTGACATTGACTCTTCCCCCTTTCTTGCTAAATGCCCTTTGGGTCTTTCTGGGGGCATTCGCGGGGGCCTTCTTTTTAGCCTTTTTTATGGCCTTCTTATCTTTCTTATTGTTAAACGTAACAACATTTATCTGAGAGAAGAGGGTTTGGGGTTGAGAGAAAAGGTCTTCTCCCTCTCTTCTCTCTCCACTTTTCCACAGGTATGCCTCCTGCCAAGCCATTATCTGCTCGAAACTTCCCTCATCATTAAGTATGCCAGAATAAGGTGGAAGATGCGCCCTACCATCCTGAGATAAGAGGGGTTTGGGCATTGAAAACATCTCATTTCCCTCGTCAAATTTTCTATCCCCATTCTCTGACTTTTCTTTATCCAGCAAACCAATAACCTGTTTAACAATCCCTTTATTATATGGTGTGCCTGTAGAAGGTGGAAGATGTCCCCCACCATCCTGGGAAAAGAGGGTTTTGGGCACAGACAAAATCTCATTTCTCTCGTCAAATCCTCTATCCCCATTCTCTGACATTTCTGTATCCAGCAAAACAATAACCTGTTTAACATTCCCTTTATTATGTGGTGTGCCTGTAGAAGGTGGAAGATGTCCCCCACCATCCTGCGATAAGAGGATTTTGGGCATAGAAAAAATCTCATTTTCCTCTTCAAATCTTCTATCTCCAGTATCCAGCAATCCAATAATACATTTGACACCCCCTTCATCATCTGATATGCCTGTAGAAGGTGAACGATGTCCTCCATCATGCTGGGATGAGAGGCTGGTAGGCAGGGAAACCTCCTTCTCATCATCCTCTCCCCCTTCTCCTGGAGCGTGGCTAGGAGATGATGGGCCATCATCATGTGGAAGTTCAGTGATGTCTTCTGGTGACTGCAGCAGGTCTTTAGCTTCTATATCTTTCCCTTGTGAAGCAGTACCTCTTTTCTCCTTTGTAACATTGTTGTTGTTGTTGTTGTTGTTGTTGTTGTTGTTGTTGTAGTTAGTAGTGTCCGTATAGTTTTTGCCGTTGTCATCATCCTCTCCCCCTTCTTCTGGAGCTTGGCTTGGAGATGGGCCATCATCATGTGGCAGTTCAGCGATGTCTTCTGGTGACTGCAGCAGGTCTTTAGCTTCTATATCTTTCCCTTGTGAAGCAGTACCTCTTCCCTCCTTTGTAACATTGTTGTTGTTGTTGTTGTTGTTGTTGTTGTTGTTGTTGTTGTTGTAGTTAGTAGTGGCCGTATAGTTTTTGCCGTTGTCATCATCCTCTCCCCCTTCTTCTGGAGCTTGGCTTGGAGATGGGCCATTATCATGTGGCAGTTCAGCGATGTCTTCTGGTGATTGCAGCAGGTCTTTAGCTTCTATATCTTTCCCTTGTGAAGCAGTACCTCTTCTCCCCTTTGTAACATTGTTGTTGTTGTTGTTGTTGTTGTAGGTGTAGTTAGTAGTGTCCGTATAGTTTTTGCCGTTGTCATCATCCTCTCCCCCTTCTTCTGGAGCTTGGCTTGGAGATGGGCCATCATCATGTGGCAGTTCAGCGATGTCTTCTGGTGACTGCAGCAGGTCTTTAGCTTCTATATCTTTCCCTTGTGAAGCAGTACCTCTTCTCCCCTTTGTAACATTGTTGTTGTTGTTGTTGTTGTTGTTGTTGTTGTAGTTGTAGTAAGTAGTGTCCGTATAGTTTTTGCCGTTGTCATCATCCTCTCCCCCTTCTTCTGGAGCTTGGCTTGGAGATGGGCCATCATCATGTGGCAGTTCAGCGATGTCTTCTGGTGACTGCAGCAGGTCTTTAGCTTCTATATCTTTCCCTTGTGAAGCAGTACCTCTTCCCTCCTTTGTAACATTGTTGTTGTTGTTGTTGTTGTAGTTGTAGTTAGTAGTGTCCGTATAGTTTTTGCCGTTGTCTTCATCCTCTCCCCCTTCTTCTGGAGCTTGGCTTGGAGATGGGCCATCATCATGTGGCAGTTCAGCGATGTCTTCTGGTGACTGCAGCAGGTCTTTAGCTTCTATATCTCTCCCTTGTGAAGCAGTACCTCTTCTCCCCTTTGTAACATTGTTGTTGTTGTTGTTGTTGTTGTTGTTGTTGTTTTTGTAGTTGTAGTTAGTAGTGTCCGTATAGTTTTTGCCGTTGTCATCATCCTCTCCCCCTTTTTCTGGAGCTTGGCTTGGAGATGGGCCATCATCATGTGGCAGTTCAGCGATGTCTTCTGGTGACTGCAGCAGGTCTTTAGCTTCTATATCTTTCCCTTGTGAGGCAGTACCTCTTCTCCCCTTTGTAACATTGTTGTTGTTGTTGTTGTTGTTGTTTTTGTAGTTGTAGTTAGTAGTGTGCGTATAGTTTTTGCCGTTGTCATCATCCTCTCCCCCTTCTTCTGGAGCTTGGCTTGGAGATGGGCCATCATCATGTGGCAGTTCAGCGATGTCTTCTGTCTTCGATGACTGCAGCAGGTCTTCAGCTCCTACATCTTTCCAATGTGGAGAAGTACTTCCTCCCTCCTCAGTATCGTTGTTGTCCTTGTTGTTGTCTTTGTTGTTGGTGTTATTGTTGATAATGTTGTTGCTGTTGTTGTTATGGTCTCCTGGATTCGAAGGGGGGCCCCAAGGAGGTGGCTTTTTCTTTCCTATAGATAGAGGCTTCCGTTTGAGTGGGTTGTCATAGGATAGCTCCCCGTACTCTCTGGATAAATACCAAAAAAATAAGAAATAAAATAAAATATAAAACCAAATTGAGTTTATATCTTTCTGCATTAGGAATATGTAAACCCATCAACATTGATTTTTATCCATTTCAAATATAAATTCACGTTTCATAATTGAATACAAATTGTTAAAAATGAAGTCTGCATGTTACAAAATCTTGAATAACACAGATTTTAGCGTAGATGATTATCTGGAAGATCTTTCAAAAAAAAATATTCCTTGTTCAAGAAAGACATCTGTCTCCTCTCAAAAAGAACAGACAATACCAGTACATGTTCAATGTTATATGTGATTTCGTCCTGAAAGTTCTCTTTAACAAAGGAATATGTAAACATAGTTATTGAACAAAGTTAAATGAGAGAATAATAATTGCGTAGCTCACTAAAGATCTCCTGAAGCTGCCATCCAGCATGTCCAGTGCTTTCAATGTTTATAATTTTATTAAGGGAGTTGCCAAAATTGTTTGCATTTGTCCATATCTTTCAATATATAGATGTATATGAAGAGTTTATATGCAAAAACCGATAAACGCCATATATATAAAATGGAGAATTATTGAGTTTATTGAGTTTACGAAACCGAGATGTATCGAGGTTTATTCAAATCTTAATCACAATTATGATTACAAACTAATAAATATTTGTAAAGCTTAGACCCCCTTCTTTCATTAGATACCACATTATGATACATACTTCACGCATGAGTGCATGAGAACAATATGAAGGAGGGCTACCAAAAAGTCCTTTGCACAACCATACCTCAAATTCAAAGAGATAGATATGAAAATATTTCTGTTACTGTGATATGAAAATAATACTTCTGAATAGTTCATTTTCTGCTCTTTAATATGACTCCTCAATGGATGAAAATGAGTCGGGAATGACTATAAGCTCTGTTTGTGTAAAATTATGCTTGCATTTCTATGATTTATTGCGTGAATCCGTTTGCATTCGCTGCCTGTCCTAGCAGTGAACAAAGAAGGCAAAAGACTTCATGCATGGTTGATCATCAAGAAAATGGAGTGGTGAGTACAAAACCTCACAAAAATGATAACAGTCGATTAATAATGAAGTTTGTTTTAATTAGCATAATTCACCTTGCAGTTAACAACAAATTGATCAACGAGTGTTTCTAGTAACAAAATAGGGACGTTCTGAGGTCAAGAGACAACAAATTGCTGATCTCTGTCTAGCAGTGTCATGTCAGGTTCAATAATATTTATGAATAGCTTTTATGAAAAAAAAAACAGGATTATCTAAGCGTTGACAGCTATGCAGTGGTGTTTGACTAAATAAATTTATTAGATGAACAAACGACCATAACATCAACACACAACACGCATACAGAGGGAGCGAGAGGAAGTGTGAGGGGGTGAAGAGTAATGTTAATGGTTTGGATTTCCGAGTGGGGTCAAGGATAGAGTGGGGATGAAGAGGAGGGTGGGAGGGATGGGTTTTATCATGCAATTTATCGGTTATGCAGTGTTGTTTCACTAAATCTCTCCATCAGATGAACAAACGACCATAACACAATACACATCATCACACACATAACGAGGGAGGGAGAGGGAGCTTAGGGGATTGTAGAGTTTTGGGATCCGGGAGGGATTGGGGATGGGGTGGGGTGGGGTAGTGATGGGCAATGAGGATGAGGACTTTGAGGAGGATGGGATAGGAGGAGTCTCTACACGAAAGTTTTCAGATCACGCGTGACCATCTCCGCATCAATTCATGCGAATAATTGGTGCGAACAATTGGCGAGAAGTTAAGAAACAAATGATTTTATAAATCAAGGAAATGCAATCAATATTTTAATTTAAGTTATATCTGTCATCCCTGATTCATTTTTCCCGATTGAGGTGTCAAACGAAAGGGCAGAATATGAACTTTCTAGAAATGTGATTATCTCTTTGAAATTCAAACATCGTTGGCCAAACGAATTTTTGGTTACCCAACTTCACACTGTCTTTATTCACTCATGCGTGAAATATATGTCATATGAGTGACATCGCATGAAAGAAGAGGATCTAAGCTTTACAAATATGTGCCAATTATTAATCATAACTGGGATTAAGATATGATTAAACATCGATCGATCTCGGTTTCGTTAATTCTGGGACACACTGTATGATGGAAGGATAACCCTTGACCGAGCAGGCAGCGTAATTAATTGATTAAAGGCACATTGATTTTTTTGACAACTAATTTGCCAACAATGCCACTTTAAACTATCTAAAATGGGGCATGCAAAGTCATGATTTACACCAAAATTGTTAATGACAAAAGAGAATAAGAAGTTTTAAGTGGCGTGTAAATTATTTTTCAGAAAGTATGATTTGGAAATTATTAAGTACATGTAGTTTACCCATAAAACTGGGTTTTCTTTTTCAGGGAGATCCTTCATAATTATATCGCCATGGTCTGAAATAGGGAGTATAGGCCTGCATTATAATCACTGATATCATGTCGGTATACATGTATACCGGGTATGTCCATATTGTTTTGTTTTGTATTGCTTTTTCCAAATTTTGTATGTTCTATTGAAAAAAATCAGGACAATCACATATTTTCAAAAATGGAGATGATTAAAAGGAAAACCAAAAACCAAACACAAAACAAAACAAAAAAGAAAACAAAAAGGGGTGGCAGACAGGTGGGAAAAATCTAATCTGAAGTTAAAGGCAGTCTTATAAGTGTACAAACAAAAAACGAAAGCAGTGGTTGAGAGGTTGCACAATTACACTATTATACACAACTGCAGCAGTGGTATTTACGAGGCCCATGCCGGAGAAAAAAAATCAAATATCAAATCCCCATTACTTCTTAAGTTCCTATTCATTGCAACTAATAATTCTTATTTTTAAGCAGCTTGGCCCACACTCTCAGAAAAGTTTTTAGGTTGTTTTAAACATGTTAAAATATGAACCTACCAACTGTTGGTAAAAAAAAAATCCCCATATGTTTTATACATATTTTTAAAACCAACAGTTGGCAGGTTCATATTTTAACCAAGGTAATGATTTTTAACCCTTTTTTTTTCTGAGAGTGCATTTTACTTGTAGCCACACAGTCAACAACAGTAAATGAAAGTACCTTCAGTAATGCAGATAGCTTCTTTAATTACATCGAATGATACTCTAAGAAAAGGAATCTATACCTTGTATTCTTGACGATTCTTGTAACTTACCCTTCCATCTCCTTCATAGTATTGGAATATCTCAGTGAATAGTAACTGAAGCTAGAATCTGGTTACCGGAAAGCCAATACTCTGTTGAAAGAAAGGCCATTGCATATCAAGATGAATTTACAGCTTGTATTACAATTATGATCAGAAAGCAAACAGGGAATCCACAGTGCAGAATCTTTATCTAATAATTGACAATATCAGAGATCTTTAAATCTATTTAGTTGTTCACACCGACGTTGCAGTGCCGATTACAGAAGTTTCAATTCTCTAGCCTGCTAATAGCTTAGGGTTAGGCAAAATTAGAACAACCAGTGAAGCTTAATAAAAGATCTTATCCCGAAAATTTATTCTCCTACACTTCAAGACTTTAAGCTTCATGACTTGTTTATTCGCTGTTTATTTTTTTATTTTTTTTTCAGGCCAAGTTATGCAATGAAACTAGTTCAGTATACAGGTCAAGTAAACACGCAGGTATAAGTGCATAGTGAATAACATCATTCGATAGCGAACAAAAATAATGTGTTTTATACATTCTTTTTGAAAAGTTCTTTTAGCATAAACAATTTCGCAATAATTATCATAATACACGGAATATGACCTTTTCATGCAGTCGTTTTGTGGCATACATTCAATTCAGCAGAATCTGACTGACATTTCCAACGGACTAATTGTCATGACAAATTACAAATGCGCAACTGGTGGAGAAAAAAAATGGCGGCGGGTGAGGGGAAAAAAGGCTCAAAACGGTGTGTTGACAAACAATGCATGACGCATTTATGTCAAGTTCAGGTTCAAATTCACTGTCAATGGCTAGATTCATTGTACAAATGGAAAATGACACATGAATAACTGTCCCAATAAAGCGAATTAACGATATTTTCAATGCTCACATTTAATCGAAAGTCTCGAAGGCTGCAAATTGTCCGGAAAGATATACTTCATAAGCAGATGATCTAGTTCGTTATGACGTGATGTCGTATAATATGTAAATATCATACGGATTGAATACATTTGGGATTCCCCGGCTATTGTTATGGTTATTCGAACGTCTAGACGCATGAGGCGCGATTCACATTTGACCCTTACCTATATTACATTGTAATTCGTTGCCAAATTGATCACTCGTTATTTATGTGGAAAATGAATAGTTTATATATTGTTATATGGGCACCTGGCCGATGCTTATTTTGTCGTCTCGGTGGATTTGGCCACCAATTCTTTTCGCAGCGCGAACGGTCAGTCAGACCTCTTACCGATAAAATCTGTTAGTCCTAGGGCACCCTCGACCCAAGCTTTTGCTTTTAGAGGCATGTGTGCTCCAATTGCTTATGTAATTACGATGACTGTATATTATGTCATATTTTGTTATCACTATCATGAATGTCAATTTGTTGTTTCATTATTTTGTTGTTTATATGAACAACTGGAAATAAATATATTTGAACTTGAACTTGAACTTGAACTCTTGCTCCTTCAACATGACGTCACTTCAGCTATGAGAAATCAAGTGGGCAGTCTGTTGCGCTTGACGGACAAAAACCCACCGATTTTACCGTTCAGGTGCGACTACTTCCATAATCGATACCTAAAAGCCAGTTGTAAGCTTTTGGTGACAGACCTTCAAGAAAATTATACAGAATAAAGCTCTCGAAAGTTCTAAAGAGTCCTCTGTAGATCGTATTTGAGTCGCTAAACACCAGACACTAAAGTAAACGAAACTATAAACCAAAACAACAACAACAAAGCAACGCCCCCAAAATAAAACCAAACAAACAAACCGAAAACATCTTTTGCGGCACATCGAAAAATAGATGTACAATGGCATGCATTTGTGTTTATAAATAGCTGAGTGTGTGCTTTAGGATGAGGTCATTGCAAAAAGGAATACATAAATGAAATGCTAGCAGTAATATAATAAATCATTCACAATTAAATGGAGGAAAAAGGAGAAGAATAAAAAGGAGGAGAAAAAGAAGAATAAGGAGGAGGAGGAGGAGAAAGAAGAAGAAGAGGAACAAAAAAAGAACAAGAATAGAAGAAAAAAGAAGAAAGTTGAAAAGGGAAGGAGTAGAATAATGATGGTGATCATGATGAAAGAAGAAAAGAAGAAGAATCTCAAATTTCGGATGTATCACTTGGGGAATTGCTGCCCCCTTGCTGTC
>CM057161.1:12345782-12437917 GCA_029962745.1 Echinometra lucunter | reverse complement strand
CTCCTCTCATTTCTGAATCTTCATACTCTCCCGATCTCCTCTCTTTACCACTCTTTTCTCATTTTCTCTCCTCTCGATCCTCCTCTCATTTCTGAATCTTCATACTCTCCTGATCTGCTCAACAGACAACACCACTGTGTATGGTCTTGTTATCTTGTTACTAGTTTGCTGTCTCTGTTGTTGTCGTTAGCCTGACAACCCTTCTAAAAAAAAAGTACCATGGATGCCATGGTAATTGACGAAATTACCATCAAATCATGGTAATTTGGTGGTACTTGCATGGCACTTTCATGGTTTTGATGGTAATTTCGTCAAAATACCATGGGTACCACGGTACTTTTTTCTGCAGGGAAGTCAGTGGACAGGGCTCACCACGTGGAGGTCGACAACATGAGCCCCATAAGGACGGCCGAGTCAGCGTTCAGTCCAGTCTGCTATGCACTTTTCACTCTTCCATACATAGCCTATGCAGAATACTGCAACTATGAAATTGAAAAATGTCACAGCTCTCACAATTTCGGGTGAGCACAACCGACAGACAAGCTGCCAGGGGATTGTGTTCTTTTCATTGACACCATTGCCATCAAAACCAGCTGATGTATTCCGCTCTCCTTCTGATTTCAAATCACTATCACTACCACACTGCAAGCTCTTGCAGTTCACACTTTCCACTCTGTCCATTTGAGAGGAGAGGCTCTTGGGCAGAGAAAAAATGTCCTCCTCTCCTTTGTCATGTTTGTATCTTCTTTCCTCAGTCTCTGGATAAGGTTGATGATGTCCCCAACCTTCCTGGGATGAGAGGCTGGTGGGCAGGGAAAACTGTTCCTCCTCCTCTTCAGCGGTGTCGTGCACTGGAGACTGGGTGTCATTCCCACAAATTGGGTCGTCTTGAGGCAGTTTAGGGGCGTCTTCGATCCTTGAAGATGGTTGTGTTGGACTGCTATCAAGTCCTCTGTACTCCTCCCTACATTCCCTATATGGGCAATTTAAAATGAAATTCAGTTACAATCATAGTTGCTATAAATAAAAATCATCATCCATACTAATCAAGAGCTATTTCAATGTGACATGCCCGTCACCTGACAGTCAGTGAAGCTAGAGAGCTTTATACACTTTACTAGTTACAACTATTATACCTAGCCTCTTATCCTGGGACCAGAAAAAAGTATTGATTGAGCTCTATAGAGTATCTCTCATAGTATACTAGTATACTATAAGGAAGATCTAGATCACTAGTTATAATACAATAAATCTTCCAGAATAAATACATTTAGAGGGTAAGACAGTTTCCCAATCCTACTCTCTGCAAGCTGGAGAGGCCACGCCCTGCTACGCCATGATGATTACTAGTAGTATACATGAAAATGCTAGGAAAATATCATTAAAATATAGGTTACTAATTAATTTTCCAATACATACGTTTGAGTATCAATCGAATTAATAAAGATGAAAATTCTTTACTTCTTAGTAGAATAAAATGGATTTTGAAAGGCACTCACATTATAGCAGACTAGACTAGTCGCTGACATCGACCGGCAGGTAGGACACTTAGTGGCGAAGTGCGTGAAGTGACGTACGTCGCCGGTAGAAGTTCATTCTGCATGCAGACAACAAAGGTGACGATGACGAAATGGGGAATACCCGTTTTCGTCTAGACGTGTTGATAGTCTGTAGCAGACTGCTTTTGTGAATGCAGCAAAGCGACATTTTAGGCCCTGTAACAGTTGCATCATATCATATTTAGCATTCTTTGTGTACAGAAAAGTATCAAGTAACAACTAAAACGGAACCCCCTCCTCCTAAATTTGCACAAAATTCGAACTGTGGAGAGTGGAGACGAGAAATCAATTTTACCGTGGCCCAACTTAGCAATGCTTACTGTCTCGACTTATCAGACTATCATCCATATTCGAGAATATTCCAAATATTATTCAGCAGAATTTCGCTTCCTATACTGTGAGGGTTTTTTTTTTTTCTTTTTTTTCCCCCCTACTTGTTGTTTTCGTTCTTCTGTTTTTCCCCCACACATAGGTACAGCGACAAAAGTTGCATCATGGGCTAGCTTCTACCGGGAATCACGCGGTATACGTCTGTACGATGAGTATCATAGGTCAGTTATTAGGCCTGGGCATGACCTTGCATGCTTTCTTCAGGGAAATTTCCCTGCTTGCTCTTTTCTTTGCTCTTTCTTAGCCGCAGCGGGCAGATGTGTCGTTGATACTAGTAGCATCCATGATAAGGATAAAGCCAGCGGGCAGCAAAAACATGAAAAAGGTGCATTGAGAGAGCCAAAAAGAACAAATAGAAAAGAAAAGAGCAAGGCTAGCGTGCGTCTTTGACCACCATACTAGCGAGATGTCCATGTTTTTACCCACTTCCAGGTGCAGTGCACATTATTGATTGCCGATTGTTGAAGCACGGGCGTCGGGGAACAGGGGGTACGTCGCCCCAAATTTTGAAGGGTGGGGGACACAATAGAGTTTGTCCCCCCCCCCCCCAAAAAAAAAAAAAAAAATTAAGCTGAAGACCTTTTTGTGTGTTTTTGTATACCGTCCTCGCCCCCGGCCCCCTTAAAAAAATAATAAGTGTCCCAAAAAATACAAAACGGATTGACGTCTTTGCTCTGAATTACTGAATACTAATACACACAGATTTTGTTGCCTTATTTTTTTCAAAAGGTTAAAACTAAATACATATTTAGGCAGAGCAGAATTCAAAGAAATGTCATAAAATTTGCTCCAAGTAAATTTACATTCTTTAATTTTAAGACGTGAAAACGAGGATTTTGATTACAGATCAAGAGTGCCAATTTTTGTTTTCTTTTAAACACCCATTATGAGTGATGCACGTTTATTCACAATTGCATCAATTATGTTTCAGATCATTTCATGTGGTATCTATCAACTTTATAACTTATTATTCTTATCCTTTTTCAGATTTTCAAAGACCGGTATCATTTCTGCTTTCATGAAAGCCAGATGGATGCTAAGGTTTCTATGCGTTCTTTCTTATTTCTAATGTTTATAAAGGATATAACACGCTTCTCAAGTTGACCTTGTTTTATTTTGGTTTGTACGCTCCCCCCCCCCCCCCTCTCTCTCTCTCTCTCTCTCTATCTCTCCCTCTGTCTCTCATTACATTCTCTTTCGTTCACTCATACCATTCTCATCGTTTCTCAACATACTGTATTCCCCAATTCTCGCCCAGTTTGCCACCCCTCCCTTTCTCCCCACCCCCTATCTCTACCCCCTTCTGTTCACTCTCGCCTTTCTCATTGTTTCGCAGCATTCTGTATTCCCTATTTCTCGCCCACTTTGTCCCTCTCCCTTTGTCCCTTTCTCCCCTACCCCCTCTCTCTATCTCTATCTCTATCTCTCTCTCTCCACTCTCTTCCGTTCACTCTCACCTTTCTCATTGTTTCGCAACATTCTGTATTCCCTGTATTTCTCGCCCACTTTGTCCCCCCTCCCTTTCTCCCATCCCTCTTCTCCCCCCCCCCTCCCTTTCTCTCTATCTCTTTCTCCTTCGCTCTATTTCCCTATAACATATCTTCCTCGCAGCCCATCCTCTATCTTACTCAGAGAAAATAAAAAATAAAATAATGCAAACGACTAGAATACATGCAGCAGAGACAAAAGACTTTTTATTCATGTTATGCATGTACAGATTTCTTCCTTCACACAGTTATAATGCAATACACGCGCTTTTTTTATTCTTCCCTCTTGGTCACTCTTGGGGACTCTTCACTCCTATCATGTAGCCGAGTGCAAATATGGCACTCCCAAACACTGTGTATTCTATGATTTTGGGCAAATACACCCTTGTGAATTCTCTGCCCATCTTTTTCATACCCTCATACATCATGTACACGTTCTGCCAAGGAATCGTACCCTTTCCAATGTTGGAATTACCACAATCGATGCCGGCAGAATTCCTGTTCTTCTCTGCTTTCAGAGACATAACATCTCTCGTAAGGTTGGTTATAGCATTTCTCAAAGATTTCATATGCTTCTTGACATTGACTCTTCCCCCTTTCTTGCTAAATGCCCTTTGGGTCTTTCTGAGGGCATTCGCGGGGGCCTTCTTTTTAACCTTTTTTATGGCCTTCTTATCTTTATTATTGTTAAACGTAACAACATTTATCTGAGATGAGAGGGTTTGGGGTTGAGAGAAAAGCTCTTCTCCCTCTCTTCTCTCTCCACTTTTCCAGAGGTATGCCTCCTGCCAATCCATTATCTGCTTGAAACTTCCCACATCATTAAGTATGCCAGAATAAGGTTGAAGATGCGCCCTACCATCCTGAGATAAGAGGGGTTTGGGCATTGAAAACATCTCATTTCCCTCGTCAAATTTTCTATCCCCATTCTCTGACTTTTCTTTATCCAGAAAACCAATAGCCTGTTTAACAACCCCTTTGTTATATGGTGTGCCTGTAGAAGGTGGAAGATGTCCCCCACCATCCTGGGAAAAGAGGGTTTTGGGCATAGACAAAATCTCATTTCCCTCGTCAAATCCTCTATCCCCATTCTCTGACATTTTTGTATCCAGCAAACCAATAGCCTGTTTAACAATCCCTTTATTATATGGTGTGCCTGTAGAAGGTGGAAGATGTCCCCCACCATCCTGGGAAAAGAGGGTTTTGGGCATAGACAAAATCTCATTTCCCTCGTCAAATCCTCTATCCCCATTCTCTGACATTTCTGTATCCAGCAAACCAATAGCCTGTTTAACAACCCCTTTATTATGTGATGTGCCTGTAGAAGGTGGAAGATGTCCCCCACCATCCTGGGAAAAGAGGGTTTTGGGCATAGACAAAATCTCATTTCCCTCGTCAAATCCATTATCCCCATTCTCTGACATTCCTGTATCCAGCAAACCAATAGCCTGTTTAACAACCCCTTTATTATGTGGTGTGCCTGTAGAAGGTGGAAGATGTCCCCCACCATCCTGCGATAAGAGGGTTTTGGGCATTGACAAAATCTCATTTCCCTCGTCAAATCCTCTATCCCCATTCTCTGACATTTCTGTATCCAGCAAACCAATAGCCTGTTTAACAACCCCTTTATTATGTGGTGTGCCTGTAGAAGGTGGAAGATGTCCCCCACCATCCTGCGATAAGAGGGTTTTAGGCATAGACAAAATCTCATTTCCCTCTCTAAATCTTCTATCTCCAGTATGCAGCAATCCAATACCCCATTTGACACCCCCTTCATCATCTGGTATGCCTGTAGAAGGTGAACGATGTCCTCCATCATCCTGGGATGAGAGGCTGGTAGGCAGGGGAACCTCCTTCTCATCATCCTCTCCCCCTTCTCCTGGAGCGTGGCTAGGAGATGATTGGCCATCATCATGTCGAAGTTCAGCGATGTCTTCTGGTGACTGCAGCAGGTCTTTAGCTTCCATATTTTTCCCATGTGGAGAAGTACTTCTTCTCTCCTCAGTAACGTTGTTGTCCTTGTTGTTGTCTTTGTTGTTGGTGTTATTGTTGATAATGTTGTTGGTGTTATTGTTGATAATGTTGTTGCTGTTGTTGTTATGGTCTCCTGGATTCGAAGGGGGCTCCCAAGGAGGTGGCTTGGTCTTTCCTATAGATAGAAGCTTCCGTTTGAGTGGGTTGTCATTGGATAGCTCCCCGTACTCTCTGGATAAATACCAAAAATAAAAAATAAATAAAATAAAATATAAAACCAAACTGAGTTTATATCTTTCTGCATTAGGAATATGTAAACTCATCAAACATTGATTTTTTTTTATCTATTTCAAATATAAATTCACGTTTCATAATTGAATACAAATTGTTAAAAATGAAGTCTGCATGTTACAAAATCTTGAATAACACAGATTTTAGCGTAGATGATTATCTGGAAGATCTTTCAAAAAAAATATTCCTTGTTCAAGAAAGACATCTGTCTCCTCTCAAAAAGAACAGACAATACCGGTACATGTTCAATGTTATATGTGATTTCGTCCTGAAAGTTCTCTTTAACAAAGGAATATGTAAACATATTTATTGAATTAATTAAATGAGAGAATAATAATTGCGTAGCTCACTAAAGATCCACTGAAGCTGTCATCCAGCAGGTCCAGTGCTTTCAATGTTTATAATTTTATTAAGGGAGTTGCCAAAATTGTTTGCATTTGTCCATATCTTTCAATATATACATGTATATGAAGAGTTTATATGCAAAAACCGATAAACGCCATTAAAAAAAATAATTAAGAAGGTCGACATCAATAGTACAACATAATACTTTTCAAGTGATACTCGTACATTGCTCAGTACTAATGAAAGTATATCGTTGAAGTTAAGATCAAAAGTAGCATAAAGTTCCCTATTACTTTTCTTTATTTTTCTTTATCTTTAATTGTAAATATCTCAATGGATATATCGTTTTTTCCATTTAAAATCTCCACACCCACACCCACACACACACACACATACACACACACACATATATATATATATATATATATATATATATATAATGGAGAATTATTGAGTTTATTGAGTTTACGAAACCGAGATGTATCGAGGTTTATTCAAATCTTAATCACAATTATGATTACAAACTATAAAGCTTAGACCCCCTTCTTTCATTAGATACCACATTATGATACATACTTCACGCATGAGTGCATGAGAACAATATGAAGAAGGGCTACCAAAAAGTCCTTTGCACAACCATACCTTAAATTCAAAGAGATAGATATGAAAATATTTCTGCTACTGTGATATGAAAATAATACTTCTGAATAGTTCATTTTCTGCTCTTTAATATGACTCCTCATATGGATGAAAATAAGTCGGGGATGACTATAAGCTCTGTTTGTGTAAAATTATGCTTGCATTTCTATGATTTACTGCGTGAATCCGTTTGCATTCGCTGCCTGTCCTAGCAGTGAACAAAGAAGGCAAAAGACTTCATGCATGGTTGATCATCAAGAAAATGGAGTGGTGAGTACAAAACCTCACAAAAATGATAACAGTCGATTAATAATGAAGTTTGTTTTAATTAGCATAATTCACCTTGCAGTTAACAAATTCTTCAACGAGTGTTTCTAGTAACAAAATAGGGACGTTCTGAGGTCGAGAGACAATAAATTGCTGATCTCTGTCTAGCAGTGTCATGTCAGGTTCAATAATATTTAGGAATAGCTTTTATGTAAATAATAAAAAAAAACATGATTATATAAGCGTTGACAGCTATGCAGTGGTGTTTGACTGAATAAATTTATTAGATGAACAAACGACCATAACATCAACAAACAACACACATACAGAGGGAGCGAGAGGAAGTGTGAGGTGGTGAAGAGTTAATGGTTTGGATTTCCGAGTGGGGTTAAGGATAGAGTGGGGATGAGGAGGAGGGTGGGAGAGATGGGTTTTAACATGCAATTTATCGGTTATGCAGTGTTGTTTCACTAAATCTCTTTATATGATGAACAAAAGACCATAACACAATACACATCACCACACCCACATAACGAGGGAGGGAGAGGGAGCTTAGGGGATTGTAGAGTTTTGGGATCCGGGAGGGAATGGGGATGGGGGTGGGGTGGGGTAGTGATGGGCAATGAGGATGAGGAGGATGGGATAGGAGGAGTCTCTACACCATCTCCGCATCCATTCATGCGAATAATTGGTGCGAACAATTGGCTAGAAGTTAAGAAACAAATGATTTTAAAAATCAAGGAAATGCAATCAATATTTCAATTTACGTTATCTCTGTCATCCCTGATTCATTTTTCCCGATTGAGGTGTCAAACGAAAGGGCAGAATATGAACTTTGTAGAAATGTGATTATCTCTTTGAAATTCAAACATCGTTGGCCAAACGAATTTTTTGTTACCCAACTTCACACTGTCTTTATTCACTCATGCGTGAAATATATGTCATATGAGTGACATTGCATGAAAGAAGAGGATCTAAGCTTTACAAATATGTGCCACTTATCAATCATAACTGTGATTAAGATATGATGAAACATCGATCGATCTCGGTTTCGTTTATTCTGGGACACACTGTACGATGGAAGGATAACCCTTGACCGAGCAGGCAGCGTAATTAATTGATTAAAGGCACATCGATTTCTTGGACAAGTAATTTGCCAACAATGCCACTTTAAACTATCTAAAATGGGGCATGCAAAGTCATGATTTACACCAAAATTGTTAATGACAAAAGAGAATAAGAAGTTTTTAGTGGCGTGTAAATCATTTTGCAGAAAGTAAAATTTGGAAATTATTAAGTACATGTAGTTTACCCATAAAACTGGGTTTTCTTTTTCAGGGAGATCCTTCATAATTATATCGCCATGGTCTGAAATAGGGAGTATAGGCCTGCATTATAATCATTGATATCATGTCGGTATACCGGGTATGTCCATATTGTTTTGTTTTGTATTGTTTTTTTTCTCCAAATTTTGTATGTTCTATTGAAAAAAATCAGGACAATCACATATTTTCAAAAATGGAGATGATTGAAAGAAAAACCAAAAAAAAACAAACAAACACAAAACAAAACAAAAATGAAAACAAAAAGGGGTGGCAGACAGGTGGGAAAAATATAATCTGAAGTTAAAGGCAGGCTCATAAGTGTATACAAACAAACAAAAAACGAAAGCAGTGGTTGAGAGGTTGTAGAATTACACTATTATACACAACTGCAGCAGTGGTATTTACGAGGCCCATGCAGGAGGAAAAAAAATCAAATATCAAAACGCCATTACTTCCTAAGTTCCTATTCATTGCAACTACCAACTCTTATTTTTAAAGCAGCTTGGCCCACACTCTCAGAAAGTTTTAAACATGTTAAAATATGAACCTACCAACTGTTGGTAAAAAAAGAAAAATCCCCATATGTTTTATACACATTTTTAAAACCAACAGTTGGCAGGTTCATATTTTAACCAAGCTAAAGATTTTAATCTTTTTTTTCTGAGAGTGCATGTTACTTGTCATGCTTGTAGCCACACAGTCAATAACAGTAAATGAAAGTACCTTCAGTAATGCAGATACCTTCTTTAATTACATCGAATGATACTCTAAGAAACGGAATCTATACCTTGTATTTTTGACGATTCTTGTAACTTTCCCTTCCATCTCCTTCATAGTACTGGAATATCTCAGTGAACAGTAACTGAAGCTAGAATCTGGTTACCGGAAAGCCAATACTCTGTTTAAAGAAAGGCCATTGCATATCGAGATGAATTTACAGCTTGTATTACAATATAATCAGAAGGCAAAGAGGGAATCCACAGTGCCGAATCTTTATCTAATACATGACAATATCAGAGATCTCTAAATCAATTTTAGTCGTTCACACCGACGTTGCAGTGCCGATTACAGAAGTTTCAATTCTGTAGCCTCCTAATAGCTTAGGGTTAGGCAAAATTAGAACAACCAGTGAAGCTTAATAAAAAAATCGTATCTCGAAAATTTATTCTCCTACACTTCAAGACTTCAAGCTTCATGACTTGTTTATTCGCCGTTTATTTTTTTTATTCAATTTTTTTTTTCAGGCCAAGTTATGCAGGTATAAGTGCATAGTGAATAACATCATTCGATAGCGAACAAAAATAATGTGTTTTATACATTCTTTTTGAAAAGTACTTTTAGCATAAACAATTTTGCAATAATTATCACAATACACGGAATATGACCTTTTCATGCAGTCGTTTTGTGGCATTCATTCAATTCAGCAGAATCTGACTGACATTTCCAACGGACTAATTGTCATGACGAATTAAAAATGCGCAACTGGTGAAAAAAAAATGGCGGCGGGTGAGGGGAAATAAGGCTCAAAACGGTGTGTTGACAAACAATGCATGACGCATTTATGTCAAGTTCAGGTTCAAATTCACTGCCAATGGCTAGATTCATTGTATAAATGGAAAATGACACATGAATAACTGTCCCAATAAAGCGAATTAACGATATTTTCAATGCTCACATTTAATCGGAAGTCTCGAAGGCTGTAAATTGTCCGGAAAGATATACTTCATAAGCAGATGATCTAGTTCGTTATGATGTGATGTCATATAATATGTAAATATCATACGGATTGAATACATTTGGGATTCCCCGGGTATTGTTATGGTTATTCGAACGTCTAGACGCATGAGGCGCGATTCACATTTGACCCTTACCTATATTACATTGTAATTCGTTGCCAAATTGATCACTCGTTATTTATGTGGAAAATGAATAGTTTATATATTGTTATATGGGCACCTTATTTTGTCGTCTCGGTGGATTTGGCCACCAATTCTTTTCGCAGCGCGAACGGTCAGTCAGACCTCTTACCGATAAAATCTGTGAGTCCTAGGGCACCCTCGACCCAAGCTTTTGCTTTTAGAGGTATGTGTGCTCCAATTGTTATGAATTACGATGATTGTATATTATGTCATATTTTGTTATCACTATCATGAATGTCAATTTGTTGTTTCATTATTTTGCTGTTTATATGAACAACTGGAAATAAATATATTTGAACTTGAACTTGAACTTGAACTCTTGCTCCTTCAACATGACGTCACTTCAACTATGAGAAATCAAGTGGGCAGTCTGTTGCGCTTGACGGACAAAAACCCACCGATTTTACCGTTCAGGTGCGACTACTTCCATAATCGATACCTAAAAGCCAGTTGTAAGCTTTTGGTGACAGACCTTCAAGAAAATTGTACAGATTAAAGTTCTCGAAAGTTCTAAAGAGTCCTCTGTAGATCGTATTTGAGTCGCTAAACACCAGACACTAAAGTAAACGAAACTATAAACCAAAAAAACAACAACAAAGCAACGCCCCCAAAACAAAACAAAACAAACAAACCGAAAACATCTTTTGCGGCACATCGAAAAATAGATGTACTATGGCATGCCTTTGTGTTTATAAATAGCTGAGTGTGTGCTTTAGGATGAGGTCATTGCAAAAAGGAATACATAAATGAAATGCTAGCAGTAATATAATAAATTATTCACAGTTAAATGGAGGAAAAAGGAGAAGAATAAAAAGGAGGAGAAAAAGAAGAAGAATGAGGAGGAGGAGGAGGAGAAAGAAGAAGAAGAGGAACAACAACAAGAACAAGAATAGACAAAAAAGAAGAAAGTAGAAAAGGGAAGGAGTAGAATAATGATGGTGATCATGATGAAAGAAGAAAAGAAGAAGAAGAATCTCAAATTTCGGATGCATCACTTGGGGAATTGCTGCCCCCTTGCTGTCGCCCTTTTTTTTTTTATCTCTTTCATGTTTTTGTTTACTTTTGCTTTTGTTTTTGTTATTTTTTGTGCTGTTTTTCCTCATTCTCTCCCTTCCCTTATTACCCTTCCTTAATCTTATATTTCTGACCCCGCACTCTTACCCTCTTTCGATATTAATCTCTCTGTGTCAAACTCTCCCTTTTTCTCTCTCATTTACGTTTTCTATCTCTCCCTCTCTTTCACGCCCCCTCTCCCCTCTCTTTTTCGACTCTTAGCTTTCTCATTTTTTCTCACTTTATCTACACCCCATCTCTCATTCACTTTGAACCCCTTTCACCCCCCCCCCCCTCTCTCTCTCTCTCTGTCACCTCTCTCTCTCTCTCTCTCTCTCTCTCTCTCTCTCTCTCTCCCTTTCTCCTTCCCCCTATGATTTCCCTACCATCTCTTCCTCACAGCGCATCCGCTATCTTACTCGGAGAAAATAAACACAAAACAATGCAAATGGCTAATATACACGCAGCAGCAGACACATTTTATTCTTTACACAGTTATTATGCAATACAATGTACTTTTTTTTTAGTCTACACTCTTGGTCACTCTTAGATATTCCCAACCCCTTTCATATAGCCGACTGCGGCCATGGCACTCCCAAACACAATGTATCCTATGATTTTGGGCAAATACACCCTTGTGAATTCTCTGCCCATCTTTTGCATGTCATCCATCATGTACACGATCTGCAAAGGAATGATTGTACCCTTTCCATTGTTGGCATTATCACAGTCAAGGCCACCCACCCTTTCTTTCATCAAATTGACCTCCCTTTTCAGATCAGTGAAAGCATTTCTCAAAGATTTCATCTGCTTTTTGGCATTCACCCGTCCCCGTTTCTTGCTTAATGCCCTTTGGAACATTCTGGAGGCATTTGCTTGGCCCTTCTTTTTGGCCTTTTTAATGGCTTTCTTGTTTTTAAACCTAACATTTGGAATAACATTATTAATACCAACATTGGGCAGAGAAGGATCGGGAAGAATCCCATCTATCTGGGAGGAAAGGCTTTTTGGCACTGATAACTCTCTATTCTCTGACATAAATTTGGTCTCCTGCCAAGCCATTATCTGTTTTACACTCCCCTCATCGCTTGCCATGCTTAGATAAGTTGGAAGATGCCCCCCACCATCATGGGATAAGAGGCTTTTGGGCATTGAGAACATCTCATTTCCCTCGTCAAATCCTCTATCTCCATTCTCTGTATCCATGGTATCCAGCAAGCCACTAGCCCGTTTGCCAACCCTTTCTGTAGAAGGTGAACGATGTCCCCCATCATCCTGGGATGAGAGGGTTTTGGGCATTGAAACCATCTCATTTCCCTCTTCAAATCTTCTATCTCCATTCTCTGGCATTTCTGTACCCATCAAACCAATAGCCTGTTGAACACCCCCTTCATCACCTGGTAAGCCTGTAGAAGGTGTGCAATGCCCCCCATCATCCATTGATGAGAGGCTGGTAGGCAGGGAAAACTCATCCTCCTCATGATCTCCCCCTTCTCCAGGAACCTGGTTAGGAGATTGGCCATCATCATCTGGCAGTTCAGTGATGCATTTTATCTTTGATGACTGCAGCAGGTCTCCAGCTCCTACACCTTTCCCTTGTGGGGTAGTACATCCTCCCTCCTCAGTTATATTGTTGTTGTCTGTATTGTTTTTGCCGTTGTCACCATCCTCTCCCCCTTCTCCTGGAGCTTGGTTAGGAGATGGGCCATCGTCATGTGGCAGTTCAGCGATGTCTTCTGTCTTTGATGACTGCAGCAGGTCTTCGGCTCTTACATCTTTCCCATGTGGAGTAGTACTTCCTTCCTCTTCAGTAACGTTGTTGTTGTTGTCTTTGTTGTTGGTGTTGTTGTTGTTGATGTTGGTGTTGTTGTTGTTGATGTTGCTGATGTTGTTGTTGTTATGGTCTCCTGGATTCGAAGGGGGGCCCCAAGGAGGTGACTTTTTCTTTCCTGTAGTTTGAGGCGTCCGTTTGAGTGGGTTGTTATTGGACGGCTCCCCGTACTCTCTGGATAAATTAATGAAAAAAATTTAAAACAAAATTAAGTTTATATCATTTCTGTATTATGAAAATGTAAACTAATCAAATATTAATTTCATCAATTTCAAGTATAAATACACGTTTTATAACTAAGTAAATGTAGACATTTACATAATTTATGTTGATAAATAAGTTTATATAACATCTCACTAAGAAACACTGGTGAAGTATATTGCTTTTAGCTTTCCTGTTTTCCTATTCATTGCTATTACCAGCTCTGATTCTATTCTTTTTTATGTTTGTTTGTTTGTTTGTTTGTTTGTTTGTTTTAGGGGAGGGGAAGCAGCTATTTCTTGACCACACAGCAAATGAAACTGCCATCGGTATTTTGCATACCTTCTATAATCACATTGAAATTCGATGTTCATTCACTGAAGAAGGTCTGCAAAATACCGAACATGGTGAAGATACTTGAAATTACTGTGTGGCCAAGAAATAGCTGCTTCCCCTCCCCCCCCCCCCAAAAAAAAAAACACAAAAATTGAATGATACTCTATGAAACAGATGCTACCTTGCATTCATCTCAGCGATGGAGCTTGTAATTTTCATGTCCATCTCCATCTGGTTCTTGAACATGTGGAATATCTCAATGAACAGTAACTGAAGCTAGAATCTGGTTACCGGTAGGCCAGAATTCTGTGTAAAGAAAGACATTGTGGTCGAGATGAATTTACAGCTTGCCTTAATTTGATTTTTAAAGAATAGAATCCACAGTGCTGAATTTTTTGTAACGTTTTTATATCTGCATGACAGTTTCGGAGAAATCTAAATCAATTTATGGCGATTATAACAGTGCTGATACCCAAGTTCGATTTGATACCTTCTCTTTGTAATATATATTATAAAGAGATTGAGATTTTCGAGACATAGAATAATTTTGCCTATTCTCCTAAGAATTATATTTCAGGATAGGCAAAGTTAGAACAACCGTGGAGCTGTTTTATCTTTAACCCATTTGTGACAGGAATTATTTAAAGCCTAATTTGATCAGCTTTTATTCTTCAAATTGGCAACACCAACATTTTTTATTTTATTGCTACATTTTTCTAATATAAAACGTCATGTATCTGAAATGAATATAAATTGACAGAAATTATGATGAGAAGTAAAAAATTTGCCAATTTGCAGGGGAAAACATTGATTTTAAACTTTCTATCACATTGCCAATTCAAGGATTTTAATGCTTATTTTCCTTTAACAAATTTTTAGCATCAAACAAGAAATATTGATGCAACCAAAATTGGCACAGTTTGTGTAGAATATTTTGCTCTTTGTGCTCATGTATTTGGTATGATTTTTAGGGCTTTGCATCAAAAGATATTAGGCCAAACCACAAAATGTGGACATATGTCACGAATGGGTTAAAAAAAGAGGTAATATGTCTCCGAAAATCTAAATTTATTCTCCCAACATACTTTTTTAGTCAGATGTCATGATTGCGGCAGTTAATTAGCAGAATCTGAGTAATAATTCTACCTGGCCAATAATATAGTATTATTACCGATATAACCTGCGCAACAAAATAAAAGATGGCGGCGAGTGAGATGAAAAGCTCGAATGTTGGTAAACAATGCATGACGCAATGTCAAATTCGGATACATTCAATGCCGTATTGCTAGATTGATTAATCGAATATAGTACGAATCATTACCAAAATTTGAAATACTCACATTCTAAATGACGTCTTGACCGCTGGAAACGTTTTTACCTCATGAGTAATATAGGTTCGTATATATAAATATGTTTTTACACAGACCAGATTATAAACGTACGCACAACGTATTATTTAAGGTTGGAATTCCCCATTACTTATTCTTTAGGTACAGACTTTTGTACGTTGAAGAAATGCAATAAGGTTTATGACCTGTTGATTTATATTAGTTATAACCTCTAAGCATGACAGTATGAAAGCTACTTAAGGCTTACCATGCGACTTGTCGATCTTTAATTCCTTGAATAATTGTAATTAAGTACTTCAAAATTCAAAATCAAACCGCCGGACCCTGCAAACCCGAAATTCATATCGAAAATATCAAAGGCCAGGCCAATACATTTGCCTAATTATAATTTGAACAGAAGATTGATTGAATTTTCAGTTGTCTGTATTTCCTTAATGTGTCTAGTATACCTTTATTAGTGTTTCTTAAGAAAAAAGAAAATACGTGTAGGGGGTACATGTAGCCCATGTAATGTCTAGTTATGAAAGACTATCATTTTCTGGAATGTTCCAAAATTACAGAGAAAAAAAAAAACACGCAAAAATAATTATAAGAAACACAAAATAATGTTTGTGCCTATAACAAAAGCTGTATTATGGTGCGCCTTAAAACAATTCTTTACCCTGTCAAAAAAAACACACACACACACACACAAAAAAAAAAAAAAACCATCATCTTTTGCAGCAC
This sequence comes from Echinometra lucunter, assembly GCA_029962745.1. NCBI lineage: Eukaryota > Metazoa > Echinodermata > Echinoidea > Camarodonta > Echinometridae > Echinometra > Echinometra lucunter. Next base: position 12,422,225 of record CM057161.1, on the reverse strand, counting down.
ACCCAAAAGCTGTATAGTAGTAATATGATGTGCCTTTATCATAGTTATGTTTATAGATAGCCGAGTATGTGGATCTCGGATGAGATCATTACAAAAAGGAATACAAAAAGGAAATAATAGCAGTAATGATATATCCTTGACAGTATATAGAGGAAGCAGAAGAATAAAAAGGAGAAGAAAAAAGGAGAAGAAGAAGAAGAAGAAGAAGAAGAAGAAGAAGAAGAAGAAGAAGAAGAAGTAGAAGAAGAAGAAGTAGTAGTAGTAGTAGTAGTAGTAGTAGTAGTAGTAGTAGTAGTAGTAGTAGTAGTAGAAGAAGAAGAAGAAGAAGAAGAAGAAGAAGAAGAAGAAGAATGGGGAGGAGGAGAAAGAAGAATAACAACAGGTACAAGAACAAAAAGAAGCAGAAGGGGAAAGAATAAAAAGAAGAATTGATGATCATGATCATGGTGAAAGAAGAAAAGAACAAGAAGAATCTCGATTTCTAGGTGTATTATTTGGGGCATAATTAGTTGCTGTCCCCTTGCCGTCACCTTTTTCGCTTATTTCATTTCTTGGTTTAGTTATGTTTTTGTTTGTCTAATTTCATGTTTTGATTTTATCTTGTTTTTTTTTTCCTTCCTTAAAGTCCTTCCTTAAAAATTAATTTTGGACGCACTCTTACCCCTTTCTCAGTTAATCTCTCTGTGTCAAACTCTCCCTTTTATTGTTCTTCCTACTCTCCCACTTTCTCTCTCTCTCTCTCTCTCTCTCTCTCTCTCTCTCTCATTACCCCCTCTCTCTTTCTTTACGATTCTTACCTTTCTCATTCTTTCTCACATTCTCTATTTCCTATCTCTACCACTCTTTCTCTCTCTCTTTCTTCCCCTCCCTTCTCTCTCTCTCTCTCTCTCTCTCTCCCTATATCTCCCTTTCTCCTTCCCTCTATGATTTCCCTACCATCTCTTCCTCACAGCGCATGCTCTATCTTACTCGGAGAAAATAAACATAACGATGTAAATTAATAATATACAAACAGCAGACAGCAGACTTTTATTCATGTTATTTACATGTATGTACACGTTTTATTTTTCACACAGTTATTATGCAATATATGCATCATACAATCTTAACTGGTCACTTCTGGAGACCCTTCACTCCAACTTAGCCGAGTGCAGCCATGGCAATCTCAAACACTATGTATCCTGTGATTTTGGGCAAATGCTCCTTTTTTAATTCTCTGCCCATCTTTTCTATATCACCATACATCATATACAAGATCTGCCAAGGAATTGGACCCTTTCCACTAATACTGGCAATATTAATATCACAATCAAGGCCATCCATCTTTTCTCTTATCACAACTCCCAACATTGTCAGATTTAAAGCATTTTTGGAAGCTTCCATTTGCTTTTCAGAATTCACCATGTTCACCCTTCCCTGTTTCTTGCTAAATGACCTTGTGATAATGTTGGACGCATTTACTGGGGCCTTCTTTTTAACCGTTTTAATGGCTTTCTTTTTATCATTGGACAGAAGAGAATGGGGAAGAATCCCGTCTATCTGGGAAGGGAGGCTTTTTGGCATTCCATTCTCTGACGGATTTGTCTTCTGCCAAGCCATTATCTGACTCCCCTTTGCAATTACTGGGGCCTTCTTTTTAACCGTTTTAATGGCTTTCTTTTTATCAAACCTAACATTTGGAATAACATTATTAATACCGATAGGATTATTGGACAGAAGAGAATGGGGCAGAATCCAGTCTATATGGGAAGGAAGGCTTTTTGGCATTCCATTCCCTGACAGATTTGTCTTCTGCCAAGCCATTAACTGCTTCACACTCCCCTTTGCCATGCTTTGATACGGTGCAAGATGACCCCCATCATCCTGGGATAAGAGGCTTTTTGACATTGGAAACATCTCATTCCTCTCTTCAAATCTTCTATCCCCATTCTCTTTATCCAGCAAACCAATAACACGTTTAACATCCCCTTCATCATCTGGTATGCCTGTAGAAGGTGAATGATGTCCCCCACCATCCTGGGATGAGAGGCTGGTAGGCAGGGAAAACTCATCCTCCTCATGATCTCCCCCTTCTCCTGGAACCTGGCTAGGAGATTGGCCATCATCATCTGGCAGTTCAGCGATGTCTTCTATCTTTGATGACTGCAGCAGGTCTTCAGTGCCTACACCTTTCCCTTGTGGGGTAGTACATCCTCCATCCTCAGTAGCATTATTGTTGTTGTTGTTGTCAGTATTGTCTTTGCCGTTGTCATCATCCTCTTCCCCTTCTCCTGAAGCTTTCTTAGGAGATGAGCCTTCATGTGGCAGTTCAGCGATGTCTTCTATCTTTGATGACTGCAGCAGGTCTCCAGCTCCAACACCTTTCCCTTGTGGAGTAGTACTTCCTCCCTCCTCCGTAACGTTGTTGTCCTTGTTGTTGGTGTTGGTGTTGTCGATGTTGCTGCTGCTGTTGTTGTTGTTGTCGATGTTGCTGCTGCTGCTGCTATTGTTGTTATTGTTATGGTTTTGTGAACCCAAAGGTGGATCAGAAGGAGGTTGCTTGGTTTTTCCAAGAGTCTGAGGCTTCCATTTTAGTGGGTTGTCTTTGGATAGCTTCCAATACTCTCTGGATAAATGAAAACATCAATAAAACCAAATTGAGTTTATTTCGCGTCATGAATATATAAACTCATCAAACATTAATTTCATCCATTTTAAGTAAAAATTCGCATTTCATTATTATAAACCAATTCGTCCATCAAAATAAGTCGATGATTATTATCCTCTATTATTTATTCATATATTTATTTATTCATTTATTTATTTATTTATTTGGTGTTTTGTTTACACAGGGTAGCATTGTTAGTTACAGAACTGCTTTGCACAGCACAATTCAGAATTAGGAGGAGTTCAAACTTGATGATTGCTTTATTTGGTTCATTATCAATTCAGGAAATGATATACAGGATTATTAATTATTGAACATACACATCACTGTAAAGCTCAATGTTCTTCCATATTTTGTGACCATAATAACCCTTGACCAAGCAGGCAGCGTAAAATAAGCATAAAGGCACATTGATTTTTAGACAAGTAATTTGATGGTGGCACTGCAGCATGCCATTTTAGACCAGGTCAAAATGGGCCATGCGAAGTTACCTGCTCATGACTTTGGTGTATGATGACAGAGGAGAAAATGAACGTGCATTTAGAATACTACTAATAATATCAATCAAAAACATATAATTTGAAAATTATTAGTTATAATTAATTTAATCACGTCGAATAATACTTATGAAACGGATTCTGTACCTTGCGTTCCTGACCATGCTGATGATTCCTGTAAATTTCTTTTCCACCTCTTTTATCAGTTCTGTTCTTAGACATGTAAATGAAATGTAGTTGAAGCTGGAATCCGGTTACTGGCTGGCCAATTAAAAAAAAAGGACAATGTATATAATTATCGTGAAGAATCTACAACTTGTAATATGATCAGAATACAAGGGAATTATTGTGCCGAATGTTTATCTAGGTTTTTTTTATTTTTTTATATCTATACCTGACAGTTTCAGATAACTCTAAATCAATTTTATGGCGATTGTATGTCGATACCCAAGGTTCGATTTGATACATTTGCTCTTTAACATAAACAGATTAGGATTTTCGGGACATAGACTTTTATTTTGCCTATTCCCCTGAGAATATCTCAGGAGGATAGGCAAAATTACAACAACCGTCACGGTGAAGCTTTTTTCCTTTTTTGTTGTTGTTGAAAAAAGGGGTAATTTGTCTCAAAAATATTATTCTCCCCAAACCTTTTCAGTCATTTTTTTTTTCAATTTCTCTTTCCCCCTCCTCCCCCCCCCCCCCCCCCCCCCCACAGTAGGGCGTTTTTTATTGAGTAATAGTACAGTATACATTTGCATTCATAATGAAAAAAAACAACAACAACAACAGCTAGTGAGTGTATAATAACAAAACAATGACTGGCCAATGCGATATTGTGATGAAGTAACATAACGTATGCCATTAACAGTACAAAAACATAATTACAAAATTGGTAGAGAACCAGTGACATTTGAATGATTTCGCTAGATTGATTAATGGAATATGATATAAAAATTATGAATCATTACCTTTACAGTTGATTGAATATACTTCAAATGCTCACATTCAAACTGACGTTTTGACCGCTGGAAACGTTTTACCTCATGAGTAGAAGTTCAAGTTCGTATGTAATGTGACGTCGTAAATAATTTTACACAGAGAAGATTATCTACGAACGCAAAACGTATATGATATATATATAGATTGGAATTCCCAATTTATTTCTTTTCTTTAGAAACAGACCTTTTGTACATTGAAGAAATGCAATAAAGTTTTACGACCCGTTAATTCTTGCCATGAAAGCTAATTAAGGCTTATGATGTGACCTGGCAATGACATAATAATTCCTTGAATAAGGTACCTAAAAAATTCAAAGTCAAAATTCGGACCAAACCCGCGCCAAACCCAAATTTTATGTCGAAAATATCAAACGCCAGGCCTATGCATTTACCTTATCATAATTTGAATAGAGGAATGATTACATTTTCAATTTTTCTGTATTTTCTTAGTAAACTGTTCTTGGATAGTGTTTCTTGAGAAAAAAAGAAAGAAAATAAATATGTGTAGAGTTCATTATTATGTCGCCCTAATAATGTCTGTTATAAAAGACTATCTATTATTTTCCTGAATGTTCCAAACATATCTATGGTATGTAGACCGTTTGTGAGCAGAAAAACACCAACCAATCAAACAAAACGCGAAAACATAACAAACACAAAAATAATTTTTGCACCAAGGGCCCGAACAAAGGCTGTAATTGTGGTGTGCCTTTAAAACACACACACACACACACACACACACACACACACACACAAAATGAAAGCTTGAGCTTGTACATAAATTTTTCATGCTCTCCTTAGATCCCTCACCATTATTAATGGCTCAAGCCCAGTTGACAAAGGCCCACGAGACTGCTAGCCCAGGAGCCTGTCCCGAAATATTTTACATATGAAATTTGACCCCTTAAAGTTAGTTACACCATCCATCCCATTCACAAAATGCTTGTCAGACTGAACATATCGGCCGGGGGGTAGCCCCCAGGGCCTCCAAAAAGGGCCCCAAAGTTGGGTTGATTGCACCCCATCTAACATTATGCACCAAACTTTGTCAGAAAAAAGTGGTATGACTATACATTACCAAAAACACAAAAACTGACAAAATTTTCCGTCGGGAGGGGTTGTCAGACGGCCCCTAAAAAATGGGGATTTTTTTTTTTCCACATAAGGCCTGTGTACCAAATTTCGTCAGAAGGAAGAGCTATATGGCTATACATTCCAAAAATATAAGAACTGACCAATATTTCCTTCAGGAAGGGGGTCTAACACTTCCTGGGGAAAAAAAAACACCAAAGTTTCCTTCAACTATAGGCTTTACTGCCACAAAGTGCCCTCATTGATAGAGAAAAATCCATTTTCTCACTAACCAACCATGATATGTAACTCTCAAGTGTTTCATTCAGTCCAAGTTAAATTCACACAAAACAATCTTGAGTAATGTAGATTTCTTTTGGTGAAGTTTAGGTGTAAAATGATAATATCAGTAATAAGTTATGACATTTTGAAAATTGTATTGCTTTCTCAAAAAAGAGCAAAGCAATATTGTCAGGGTCATGTGAACACACCTCCTGCCCACCTTGGCTCTTGGACGAGACATATAGAACAACTTGCTTGGTATTTGTGTAAATTCACACATGAATGGTAGATTTCAACCTGGTAGCAACATAGCCCACAAACTTGGCAAGTTGCCGTCTTTTGTCTTGTAAAGCAGGTGAAGGTATGTGTTTTAGGTGTAATTACATGACTCTGACAAAATTGATTTGCTTTTTTTTGGAGAAAGCAATACATTTTTTAAAAAATTTAATAACTTATTATTGAAATTATCATTTTACATCCAAACTGCACCCAAGGAAAACCACATTACTCGAGATTGTTCAGTGTGAATCTAACTTGGATTTAATGAAACACATGGGAGTTATCATGGCTCTGACCGATTCCAATCTCTCTGAGTTAAAATCATGTAACTGTAAAACGGGCTGATATTGAACATGTTTGAAATGAGAGTTTTATCCAATATTTTTCATATAGGCTTACGCACTTGCTTTTCCTTGCTCATCATTCCTTCCAAGAGGGGTGGCGCCGGGAATATTGATAAGGATCGGGGCAAGATGACGCGTTAAGACCTCGAGTGAGTTTTAAAAAATAATAGGGCGACCGCCCCCCCCCCCCTCCCTGTAGCGCCACTCCTGCCTTTCAGCCTATTTTTAAAATATGATTTCTGGAGAAATAAAATAAAACATTCACAATAAATGACTTCATTCTCCTACCTACTAAGGTATAATGTGCCCCCCCCCCCTCCCTTCCCACTTTCTGCTATCGACTTACATACTTTTGCTATATAATATCAGGCGAACCGAAGTTTCCTTCGTGACCAGTTACAACTAAATGGGATATATTAAAGAAATCGATTTGTATTTGTCATAACATTTATCGAACAGCTCGTTATTAGTTTGTGTCACATTTTTAAAGACCAAATCACTGGTCGAGATAAAATATCTCGACAAGTCGTCAAGTCGAATGACACTTTAACGCTTCCGTACCACATCCTTCTCTCTCCATCACAACACTGGTCTTCTCTTTCATATCACACCCTTCTCTTACCATCACAATATTGGTCTTCTCTTTCATACTGCACCCTTCTCTCTTCATCACAAAACTGGTCTTCTCTTTTCATACCACACTCTTCACTCTCCATCACAACACTGGTCCTCTCATTCATACCACACCCTTCTTTCTCTATCATGACACTGGTCTTCTCTTTCATACCACACCCTTCTCTCTCCATCACAACACTGGTCTTCTCTTTCATACCGCACCCTTCTCTCTCCATCACAACAATGGTCTTCTCTTTCATACTGCACCCTTCTCTCTTCATCACAACACACTGGTCTTCTCTTTCATACCACACCTTCTCTCTCCATCACAACAATGGTCTTCCCTTTCATACCACACCCTTCTCTCTCCATCACAACAATGGTCTTCTCTTTCATACTGCACCCTTCTCTCTTCATCACAACACACTGGTCTTCTCTTTCATACCACACCTTCTCTCTCCATCACAACAATGGTCTTCCCTTTCATACCACACCCTTCTCTCTCTATCACAACATTGGTTTTCTCTTTCATACCATGCCCTTTTCTTTCCATCACAACACTGGTCCTCTCTTTCATACATATAGAGTTACAGTTCTCCGCATTTAACTCTATGTTGAATGGAAACACGGGTCTTCTCTTTTATACCGCCACGCCCTTCTCACAACACCGGTCTTCTCTTTCATACAACACCTGGAATTTTCTTTCCATCACAATATTGGTCTTCTGTTATATACCACCACGCCCTTCTCTCTTCATTACCACATTGGTATTCTCTTTCATACCACACCCTCGCTTTCTCCATCACAACACTGCTATCACAACACTGCTCTTATTTTTCACACCACACCCTTCTCTCTCTCTCTCCATCACAACACTGCTCTTATTTTTCATACCACACCCTTATCCCTCCATCACAACACTGGTCCTCTCTCTTAAAACCACACCCATATCCCTCTATCACAACACTGGTCTTTTTTTTTCATACCACATCCTTCTCAATCCATCACAACACTGGTCTCCTCTTCTATACCACACACTTCTCTTTCCATCACAGCACTGGTCTTCCCTTTCATACCACATCCTTCTCTCGCCATCACAACACTGGTCTTCTCTTTCAAACGACACCCTTCTCTTTCCATCAAAACATTGCTCCTCTCTTTCAAACCACACCCTTCTCTCCATCACAACACTGGTCTTCTCTTTCATATCACACCCTTCTCTCCATCACAACACTGGTCTTCTCTTTCATACCACACCCTTCCCTCTCCATTACATCATTTGTCTTCTCTATCATACCACACCCTTCTCTCTCTCTCTTCATCACAACACTGGTCTTCTCTTTCATACCACACCCTTCGCTCTCTCTCCATCACATCATTGGTCTTCTCTGTCATACCACACCCTTCTCTCTCTCTCTTCATCACAACACTGGTCTTCTCTTTCATACCACACCCTTCTCAATCCATCACAACACAGGTATCCTTTTTCATACCACACCTTCTCTCTCCATCACAACACTGGTCTTTTTTTTTCATACCACATCCTTCTCAATCCATCACAACACTGGTCTCCTCTTCTATACCACACACTTCTCTTTCCATCACAACACTGATCTTCTCTTTCAATCCACACCCTTCTCTCCATCACAACACTGGTCTTTTCTTTCATACAACACCCTTTTCTTTCCATAAAAACATTGCTCCTCTCTTTCAAACCACACCCTTCTCTCCATCACAACACTGGTCTTTTCTTTCATACCACACCTTCTCCCTTCATCACAGTACTGGTATTCTTTCATACCACACACTTCCTTCTCCATCACACCATTGGTCTCTTTCATACCACACCCTTCTCTCTCCATCACAGGACTGGTCTTCTCTTTCACATCACACCCTTCTCTCTCCACAACACTGGTCTTCTCTTTCATACCACACCCTTCTCTCCATCACAACATTGCTCCTCTCTTCCACACCACACCCTTCTCTCAATCACAACATTGGTCTTCTCTTTTTATACCACATCCTTATACCATCACAATTCCGTACACATGTATTTTCATGTGCACGTGGGGGGGGGGGGGGGGAGGGGATAATCAAAGTCACTTTTTCAAGAGACACTCCACGACTGGAAATATTTTCCGAGGAATATTCATCAAAAAAAGCCATTTTCGCTCTTCCTCATCATAATTTTGAATTAGGTAAATTCAGATCTCACACTTTACAGCAAACTGAAGAAATAACAAAATGCACTAGATGTTTTTGGCATGTAACTGAATTTTATTTACATTACAATGCCTGGTGCATCTGTATTCTTGTGATGCTGATATCCCGGAATCTGTGAACATGAAAAACAAAGCAGATAGAAATTACAGAAAAAGATAGAGAAAGAAAGATGGAGAGGAAAAGAGAATGAGGAATTAGTTATCACTGATTGCAATTATTATTCACAACTACAAGCATTCTGCATGCAAATGCTCAACACTAGTATATGTCTGATACACCAAACAAAATGGTGTGCAGCTCTAGTTGTACAAATTCAAGAACTACCCTTTTGATATTTATTGCTTTCTTCCCATAGCAATTAATGATTGAAAAATGAGTCTGTGATATTGAAATACAAAAAAGGTGGTACATCAATGTATCTGGTCTGTCGGCACAAGACTACATGGCTGTCAGACAGCACGAGTAACCTTGCTTCTTGGACCGGAATTTCTTTACTTACTCTTAGCCATTTGTTTGGAAGTCAACTGACCACTGAACAGGTCAAATGATGTGGCAGAAACATGGCTATTTTTAGTCTACACTGTATTCGCAATAATCAGAGGACCCATTGAACATTAATTAAAGTCATGTATTATAATTCTAAATAATGATCAAAATGGGGTACATTCTGTACCAGTAGCATGCCCCTGCAACAGGGAATTTTCTAAAATAATAGAACTGATCTAAGTGAGAGTAATGTGAAAATGTCACATAACAATACAGTCAACTGTCAAAGTCGAATTTCTTGGGACTGAAGAAATTGCTTCGATTTAGAGAAAATTCAACTTATGAGGGGTCAAAAACAATAGAAAATAAAGGAATGGGACCCAATACAGACCTTCGACTTAGGCGATTATTTGACTTATGCGACTTTGCCCTATGCAGAGTTGACTGTATTTGAATGCAAACACATTTAACAATTATTCTGAAAAAATTTTCCCACCAACTATCCTCAGTTAATGTCACCATGAAATCATGTATATAAGGATCACTCCGTGGAGACAAGAAACATGAGGCCTGTTTTTCGAAACTGTCTAAGTTCTTGGACAACACACAGACACATGTTGCAATATTAACATGCATTTACTGAATGCTAGTCAACAGAAACAACAACAAAAAAAATCTGTTCAGACAGGTGGGTTTTCTGTACAGGTGGTTCATGACCTAACCTTTCGTGGCAAAGATATGATCTCTCAAGACAAGATTATGAACACAGTAACTTTTGTGTGATTTTTCTTTCTTTCTCCTGCCTTCTGTTTTTTTTTTAAAAAGAGGGAATCTGGAATTCATACATAAGTACTGTGGAAACTCAGTATAAAGAGATCTGATGTAACAATATTCCTGATATAACACGGTAATATTCTGGTCCCAGCTCTTCACATTCTATTGTTTTTTAACCCTGATATAGAGGTTCCTGCTATAACAAAGTCATTTTGAAGGTCCCAAGGACCTCGTTATACTGAGTTTCCAATGTAATGAAGTCCCTTTAACAGGAATATTTCCTCCAAAATAAGAATGGTTGGCAGCTTGAATTCCTTGTTCAAGAGGCTTCACTTCTACTACTCACCATGTTGACAAGAGAGAAGTTGTTCACATCATGGGTTGTTGTTGGGGTGGTGGGGGCTGTTGGGCTACCGGGGCAGCACCTGGCATGGGTTGCTGTGGTGCAGGGGGCTGCTGGCCAGGCTGGGGTGGCTGCTGGGGTTGCTGGTCCATGGGCTTGGCGGCTCCCTGCATATCAAGCATGTTGTTAAATATGTACATGAATCTTTCTAGAATGAAGACTGCTCTAACTATAAATACATAACACAATTCGCAAGTCAGGAAACTTTGTAATTTCTTGTTTTATACCCCTAATATGACAAGATTTCAATAAAATTTGGTAGTATTCATGACCACATTGAATTTGTCTTCATGAGGTTTCACCGAATTATTTGGAAACTGGGAAGTTTATACCACAGCTACCTGTAGTTAACGGAAGCATTACAGAAATAACAATTATTATAGTGCATTGTCATCCTAGTTTTAGGATACTGATAATGAATGAAAAATGTAAACTGTGGTATGCTTTCCTCTCAAGAACAATCACATACCATGAGTTTTCTTATTACAAGGAAAATTCTGCTCTATTTTAGCAGTCACAGACCAAAAATGTGTCTTATCACTAAGGCTGGGAGGTTTCTCATCCTTGGATTCCAAGATGCTGCTGACATCTGGGAGGGGCTTCTTTGGTCTAGTCTACACCACATCGCTCTTCACAATGCCGGGACCTATCCCTCACCCTATACTACCCTCAGCCAAGTTATTTTTTTTCCCTGGAAAACTGGGTTAAGCCTTGAGAGGGTATTGAGGGCTTACCTTCTGTTCAGACCATGGCTGGCTGGGTGGTTCCTCGTCCTTGGGCTCTGAGATACTGATGACATCGGGGAGGGGCTTCTTGGGTCCTGTCTTACCGGTCACGTCGAAGGGACGCATGATCTTCACCTTGATACCAAGAACACCTAAGAGTACACAAATTGAAGAAATTTCAGATTAGAGAAATTAAGGCATTACAAGTAAGATTTACCCATCGCATTTTGTTGCATCTATACCATCAAAACAATCAAAGAGGTAAGTCAGGCAACTGACCTTACATTAATGTGAGACAATGCTCAGAGCAGTGCAGAGCATATTTTCTAAACATAATTGAGGATTTATAATCTTCCCTCCAGCTGCAATGGCAAATTTCATCCATTTGTTTTGACTTTCTGCAACATCAGGCTCTCTCATAACTGCACCATGTCTGAAATGGAGAAGCAGTATAGTTTGATTAAACAAATTGTAGCAAATTACAGAGGTCTATTAGCATTAATTTCTGTTACAATACAATACAGAAATACAGAAGATAACTAATTTGTTGTCAATTTTTAATTTTCAAAATGTTCCACTAACAATAAAAACTATGAAATCAACATTATGCATCCCAAGACCTCTTGTAAGTGCGGATCAAAGGCCACAACAAACATTCTTAGAATTAGTCTGATAAGTTCTTAAACAGGAAGCATAATCCATCTATTGGCTTACCCTGCCTCAACATGACGTGCCTGATGGCCACATCCACATAGTCTCTGACTGGGGCACCACTGTGGATCATGAGACCATCCACAAACTTCATGGACTTGGCCCTCTGACCACGGAGCTTGCCAGAGACGACCACCTCACAGCCCTTGGCGCCGCTCTCCATGATGAAGCGCAGGACTCCATAGCAGGCCCTCCTGACAGCCAGACCCCCAATCAGCTTGTAGCGGAGGGACTCGCACTGGGCGATGGCACACAGACCACGGGTGGCAACCTTCTCAGCATACAGCTGTAGATGGCAACAAGAGTACAAATGATTTTCAATGAATTTCTTCTACATGGTGGTGAAATGGCGGTAGAGGGTGGGAAGAGAATAACGTGACTCATCAGAATTGTTTTGTATAAACAAGATTTGGTGTTCCAACTCTGCTCTAATCAGATCAAATTCATTAGCGGACATTCCCCTGAAAGAATACCTTACAAAATCCTTCTAAAGAAATGACACCTATAACTTGGAAAATATCTATGTCTCACAAAAACATTTTCCAAAAGTTTCCAGAGCTCTTTGGCTTCGAAAACAAACTAACATCCTACTTCCACATCCCAGTAGGGTATTGAAAAAAAAGGCATTATTCTTATTAAACCTACTTATTCGACAGAGGCTTCAAGGAGTAGACTATATGACATGGATTGTTCAGGGGGTGTTTCACAAAGACTAAGATTGACTCAAATTGCTCTTAACTAGGCAGGCCTTTCATGCCACTGTTTGCTTTCACCATTGGTCTCTCAATGGATGCGCAAATCATTGTCACAATTTTGAAGAATTTACATTTTTTGTTTTCTTCATCAATGAACTATAAAAATTTTTTGTCAATTCTGCAGATTTGTGACCATGATTTGCAAATCCTTTGAGATGCATGGTGAAAGGAAACAGTGGCATGAATGGCTAGCCATAGTTAAGTGCGATTTTAGTCAATCTTGGTCTTTCTGAAACACCCCCCAGGTCTTACACCTGGTCATCCACAACCATACCTCGACAGTGTTCTCAGCGAAGTTGAACCTCTTCTGCACCACGGCGGTGAGCTCCCTGATGCGCCTACCCTTCTCTCCCAAGACGCTCTGGGTGCGCGTGGCCAGGATGATGATCTCCGTCCTGGTAGGGGTCACACGAACCTCCACACCGCTGTACCCATCCTCAGCTAGTTCCCGGGTCAAAAACTCGTTCAGTTCGGCGCGGAAAACACCATCTGCAACAAACTGCAGAGAATAAGACATAGCACTCCAATTATCAACTCATCTTTTTTTTTTGCACTTAGAAAGGCCTGTATAAAGCATCCTATAAATGTAATTATTATTTTTTTTTTCACCAGAAGTAGCTTTTTCTTCATGGGGGGAGGGGGGGGGGGACAAGAAATAGGGTGTGCTTGCAGAAATCATATTAAGAGTAACTTACAATTCCAAACTGACATACACAAAAATTAATTGTATTTAATATCTGCGATGTTTAGCAGCATGTTGTGAGAAAAAAATTCCAGTTACAAAAGCAGTTAAAATTTGTCATGTTTGCAAGCTTTTAATTTTTACACTATTAAATCACAAACATGAGACATGAGCAAACAAAATATTAAAAATTCATCTGAAACATGGTTTCTCATCATTCTTCTTAATAAAAATATATTAACAAGATTTATGTGTGATTCATTTGTGATATTGGAAAAATGGTTCATTTTTGTCGACAGTTAACAGCTGACAGTCAGGCATCTTCTCGGGAAAAAAAAAGAAGAAATCTAGACACTTTTTGCTAACAAATTTCAGTTTCTTTATTCTAAAGCCACTTAAGCTCATGTCTGACAATATTTCAACGATCTATCACTGAATTGCAAAAGTTTTAATCACAGTAATTCAAGTTCCTTTTACCACTGCTCAGTGGAGGAGCAACCCCAATGTGGGAGACTCTCTCCTATTACGGAGACTGTCTCATATTTTCTTTGTTTACATAATTAACACTTACAGTGCTGATGGCACGTATATGTGCCCATGAGACTTAACATTTTTAATCGACCATTACTCCACTTAGAATAATGGATATGGTCATGAAAATATGGTAAAGTTTAGAGGATAAATATAGTATTTAAAATATCTATCTGTCACTATGTACTACCATAGGATATTTTTAAGAAAACTGCAGATTTTGGGAAGGATCCATTCTTATTTTAGCATAAAACAATAGCAAACAAATGAGAAATGAAAACGGAAAGGTCAAGAGGGAAGTTCCTTTCTATTTCCAAATAATTTTCATGCAAGACATTGAATTAATGGAAATATTTGGTATAGTCTGAAAGGGTAATAAATTTTCTACAACTTTTGTGACAACTTATCTTTTGATAATTTGACATTTGAAAAGCAAGCATTGTTCATGATTTGGTAGAATATGGGAACAAGCAAAACCCCTTGGCACCGTAAGAGTTAATATTTGCTGCAAAGGGACTTAGGCTCAAATAAAAAATGTTGATTACTGACATAACTCCAGATCAATAAAGGAACCTAACAAAGGAATTCTGGATCATGAAGAGTCCATTGTGTATTTATTCTTGAACAGCAGCAGGCTACTCAGCTAGCCCCGGTCAACCAGTTCTCTTCTGCATGCACTTGGCAATGTGCCTGGATACATGCAAAATATGTAGTCTAGGTTACCACAATTACTTTTAAAAAAATATTAAAAAAACCCTAGTCACCACAGTCACCATCTACTTCACAAATTCACTCTCTTTATGGTTTCTTCAACATCATTGAAAAATTCACACGCACACAAAAATAGTAAATGGGCTTCTGACTTCAGTGAGGCAAAAAATTATAGACTCTAGGGCTGAAATCTGATAACAAACTTAAATAACTACTCTATTGTTGATGGCATTTCTTTTGCCCTTTGTAAGCTTTATCTTCCATATGGGAGACTAGAGTCTTGAAGTGAGACAGTGTCCTAATTCAGCCATGCACCTCCACTAGTCACCTGCAGTAATTTCATTCACGTCATTTTCTGAATAGTTACCAAACATGCTTAACCCATAGACGTACAGCGTCGCCTAAAGGCGACGTTTTGCGTGTTGTGAGAAAACTAGGCCTTCCCATGACCTGGGACCTGGACAGGGAGAAAGAGCAAAAATTGGCCAATCAGGAGGTACCTCTCATACCTCATGAATAAATTTGCATGCTGAGCTATTTATTTTAGAAAGGCCCCAATTGGACATTTCACTCTGAGTCCGTACGAGCCTGGAAAATGTTGACGTCGCTGCATAGAAACCGCGCGTATCCAGGAAAATCCCCTATTATCGATATTCGCGATCGCAATATTGTCTGACTGGGACTCAAACATGGCCACCAGTTTGGCTCTGCGATACGCAGGGGAGCTAGATTTCTCCTTTATTTGCATTGTCTAATCATTTTTTTCAGTTATTTACATCTATTTAAGCCTTTGTTCAGGATAATTCTTACTTTCTGTGGATATATTAGCGTTTGATTTTTTGTCTAGTGGAGTTTTGGTGAGTTGTGGTTGAGCATTGTGTTTCTTTGATGCGACGTTGATCTGTGCACTGTGACTAGCACAAGAGTTTTCAGTTTGACCAAGTCAGTGCGTGATTTTTCCCCTGTAGTTTCTGCTTTTAGTTTTGCTTCTACACCCCTCTGTCGTCACTGTGAATAACTTTCATGTGATGTATCTTTATTTCTTTACGGAAAATTGTGTTCGTTTGTTGTGTATTTTCCATGGTTTACCCTGAATTTAGCCTAAACCAATAATCTGTTTTATTTGTGCAGCGCCATGCTGTGACCTGTGTGTGTTGGACGCACTACGTTACGTGTCGTGTTGTATACGTTTGACTGAAGTGTGAGTGTAAACAACCGATCGATTTTGGTCTCAATCTCTGCAATCCTATGTTTAGTAGCCAAATTATTGATACATCTGGGAAATACAGGTCCTAAATGTGTTGATTCTCGTTCCTGGTTTTGTTCCAATTGAGAATGAAAAATATGACATGAAATATTGTTATGTCTCGTACATCATTTTTTCATCGACATCGTGAATCAGTGCCCTGCATGTCTGCACATGCACCAAGCTGGTGGCCATGCATTCCAACACCCAGACTATATGGCTTTGCCATTTATGAAAAATATAAATAACCACCCCTAATCCTAATAAAGACAATCACAAAAACAATTCTACTTCTCTTCCAAAATTTTCCCCTGAATTTCTCTTCCTCTTTGATAATAGAGACAGTGTATCGCTATGGGGAAAAATGGGGAGAGGAAAACTTGCTACAAGTCTGATTCATAATCATTCAGGCTTTGTTTCCCATTCTCAACCTCTCTTATCATCTCAATTTCTTTTCTGGCTGGCCAAGACCGAATTTGTTTATAAACAGGAGATAACGTTTCGATAGACACCACCAAAAATCTGTAAACACAATGCAGCTGGCCAGAGTACTGTGCACGTGGCCTGGCCTGGGAGCTTGATCTAGCTGGGGTCGCTAGTCTTTATTTCTAGTAATTATTCCCTTACTATTTATCCTAATAAACTTCTTTATTACAGTTTTGATGTATTTTCATTCATATGAATGTCGAATGTAATTCAGACAACTGTGTCACTTGCTCAAATTTCTTATTACAATATCTGCCTCAATAACATGTCTCTAAAAATGCTTACATACATTTGAAAGGTTTAGAAGACAAGACTACACATTCACGCTTCGTTCAGATCACGATACACATTCACTGCACTGCACAATGTCTGTTATCGGGCGGGAAAGTGATAAGCGTATGGCATTGTCCTAAAATTTGCATACGCAGTGTGGGTTGTTCTATTTCCTTTAGGGGGGTAAAACTTTCGGAGCTCATTGATTTTGCATTATGTATAAATCAAAACATGATTTCATGTACATAACTATCCATTTTTCACGTAAATAAATTCGAATAATACAACAATCCATTCTATAATTCTACATTTTTATGATCATACTTTTGACGTAATTGTCTGATCCCTTTGTGAGAAATAAACTCTGCCGTCTGGACTTTTTCGTGGATTGGAGATTCCATGATCGTATGGGGGTGAAATATGCAATAGATTTGGAAAATGAATGGACAATAATGATATATTGCACTATATGAAGAACAGAGCAGAGTGGAAGATGTTTGAATTATTTCATTCTTTTGACTAGACACAGAAAATGAAGAGATACGTGATGGCATTGTTTTTCCCCAATGAATAAAATCATTTTCTTGAGCGCGGACCCTTCAACTAAAATGCAGATGCCAAGGGCTAAAAATAGGATGAGACAAGAGTTGCCGGCGGGAAGGTGTGTACTTTTTGAGTGATCGATGGAAAATATAGTAAAGGCTTGTACGTCTATGGGTTAAATCAAACTCTTCAATCTTTTTAGTCCAGTCAACATCTCTAGAAACATCATGGATCAGTTCAGTCTATTACCTCTTTGTAGTTCATTCTCTCAACTCCTCAAATACTCAATGAACAAGAATATCAAGGTTTGCCAAAAAGAATAAGTAATTTTCATGTATTTCTTGTGATACTGTATGATCATTAGTTAGAAATTCAGGTGAAATTTTACACCAGTCAGTTTAAAAATCAAGATTTCCATTAATTTCTTTCATGTGTGTAGCTTTAGGACACCTTCATTTTGCCAAACAAAATTTGACACTGGCTTTAATACCGACTTAGAAACGTGTTGGTGACATGCGTCCGTCATAATCGTCTTAACAAATTATCTTTAGAACAGATCTATGTAGAACCAATATAGACTCTATATCTAACACTTAGATCTATAAAAGAAATTCGCACAAACCAATGAATTTTGTGACTATGAGCTCCTGAAAACAAAGTGCATAGCTTTTGGTCCCCCCGTCATCAAGTACCCATTTTCATCTGCCTGGCCCCAACGTTCATCCCACAAAGAAGTTGGCAGTTTAGCAAATGAACATGAGCTGGTGCCCCATATATGTGCAGTGCCCAACAGATCTACTCATAATATGCATTTACTTTGGCAATTCTAACATCACAAAAGATGCAACAAACACAAAATCTTCATCATTTTTAGTGATACGCACATGAGTGCAAAAATTTTGAAAAACTGATGAGAAAGTTTTGCATATACCTTTACTCATATGCCTTGAAAATGCTACCAATACCATTCATACAAAAAAAAATCCCAAACTGCGTGTAGGCCTAGTGTGCAGACACTTTTTTTTTTAAACAATGTCAAATTATTGAGTCGCCATCGCGTTTTCTTGCGAAAATGACATTGTTCTAATCTTGTGGAATTTTTCTCAAGATATTTGGCACAATTACTCTCTACAATACGAGGATTAAAATGAGGTTAGGCAAGAGGAAAACCAGTGCTACTGCACTTTCATATCCAAGGACCAGGCGCAGCCACTCATCTTGTGTACACGGTCATTGAATTGACTTAGTCCCACAAAAGTGACAATTCTGTACCGAAACTACATAGCATGCTTTTCTATTGGTTACTCGACGGAATGCTGTCGACCTACGAGTCTGATAAGCGTCGGTTTTCTTCTTAAAATTCACCATTTTCAGTTCATTCATCAGATATGAAGTAGAAAGGGGAAAATTGAGAGCCTCTGGAACATTGCTGGTAAGTAGGGTGTAGATCTAACCAAGTAAAATCAAAACTTTTCTTCTCTATTATAAGATCTAGACTCTAGATCTAAGTCAATATATTTTGCGTTTGCGTCAGCAATTAGTTTCGCTATTCAAAATGCCGTTTTGAAATACGGGTGGGCGCAGCCTGACGGAATAAAGCACAGACAGTCGCACACATCACCGTGCTGTGCATGCACCAGCACTCAGCAGCGCTTTATTCCATCAGCATCAGTCATCATGGATACGACAGTGCATTAGTGCCAGGAAAATCATAGAAACAGCTTGTCAATTTCAGGGGAAATATCAGGTGCGCAGATATAGCCCCCCCCCCCCCCCCCCCCGCATCATTCATAATCATAACTTGTCTTTATTTTCTAATTTTCACTCAAAGCCAATGCAGTAAAACACAAGACATGCAAGACAATTAGGATTATGGCAGGTCTATATTCCTTGATAAGGCCAGATTATCAACAAACATAGTACAGTTTCATTTGCACCAAACTTCAAATACAGACTGAGACAGAAGCCCAAGCTAAGCCAAGGGCAAGGCCCCATTTTTCGTCTCTGCCTCTACTGCGGAGACTCTGCTCACGTCAACATACTACACAGCTGGTCTACCAGTATACTGCAGTATTTGTATGGAATTTCATATCACTACCACACGGGGACCTTGATAGAAATCGGACAATATCTTTCTTTGGGTTTACAATCTGCTCGATCTCATGCACTTTACATACAATAATATTTTCATACTATCTCAAACAGTGAGTATTTTAAAAAATTTTGTCCCTACAAGGATAAAAATTGCTATTCACCTTCCTCTTCTTTGATATCTGAGTAGCCATTTTGGAGGCTTGTCTCGAAAAGGAAGATTGTAAAAATTTTATCGTAGATGGCGTTAAACCTGAGCTTTCGCTCTGCACCGCTGCGAATGGAGAGGGGGGGGGGGGGGGGGGGGGAGGGGGGGGGAGGGTATTTGGAAAATCAAGACCATAAAACTTGTTTCTATCTGTATTTTCAGGTAACAGGTATCACACTGAATAGCAACTGAAATTAAATTCCAGAGATTTTTTCCAATATACTTCCACGCAATAGGTACAGGAATTCATTCACAAATTCATTTCACTCAGTACATTTGTATAGTAAAAAAAAAATGCCAGAGATCTGAGAACAATAATTTCCGGGAATAAATATTTCAAAAGAAATTCTTTAAAAAAATTTGTTAAAAAAGCTTTGGTAAATAGTTCCAAGAATATAAATAAATCCAGAGTAAGTGAAGCAATTTCATGCTCTTTTGCTGGTAAATTGTCACTTGTACCCTATATTAGTGCACATGATGAAAACACTCTCTCTGGAAATATTTTGCCTCATCTAGAACTTGATTTATTTCACAAATTTTTGCCTATTCATTGCCATAATATTGCTTTCATATCACTCCAAGTGCCAACTCGCTTCTATCTTTTTTCCTCTTTCTCTCTATTCTGTCTATCAGGCAGTTCATGAACAGCAATTATTGAAAAAGAAAGAATATAAGACATAATTATGCTGAGTAACTTCAATATTTTATTACCTTCAATATTTCATTACTTACAAAAATAAATAGTTACTATATTCAACTATATACATACAGACACATACATCATATATGGAAAAACTTTCTTTCACATGACTTCTGAACTCCAACATCTTGTCAAATACCCCCACAAAACAATACAATTAACATTAAATGAGTCACCACCTTTGCACATTAAAGATCCTACTGCACTATTCGTATAAGAGTAGGGGGGAAGCCCCAGTGTATGTGGTCCACCCACACCCCCATTCAGTGATATCGGGAGGAGAGACCTGCGGGTTACAGTGATTCAGTTCACTTTTTGCCTCCCAGGTACAGGTGATGCCAAACTAAATGATACTGATAATAACAACAATAATAATAATAATAATAATAATAATAATAATAATAATGTTAATAATGTTAATGATAATAATAATGATAATAAAACAAAAACAAACTTGCCATCAGCAATTTTCATGCGCTTTTTTTTCAAAAATTCTCTCTAAATTCTGGGGGGGGGGGGACATTTGACATTGTGTCCCCCTGAAAAATATATTGTTCCGTGGTACTCTCGCCAATGAACATATTTCCCATGAATATATTTCACACTTTCTATATAGCGATATCACTGAAAAATATATATAGTGATGCAGGGATTTTACAAAAATAGGGAGGGGGTGGAGGCTATTGCCAAGTGTATTAAATGGAAAGATGTTTCATTTGGATTTTGATTGTGTTTTTGTACAAGCACTTAGGGGAAAATATCTTTTTGTTGAAAAGTTTGATAATGCACTAAATCAATTACATGACATAAATCATTAACTTAAAACATTAACCAGGCCAAGTAAAAAAAATATTAGTTTCTTGTTCCCGCCCACATCATTTTTTGCTGCCGCATCAAAAAAAGTTGTTAAAAAAAAAAAAAAAAAAAAAGATAAAATTTCAACTGATTTTTCGCTGTTTCCAGCCATTGAACCTCGCACATGCACAGCCTACATATCGAACTGTATTTAAAAACGACTGGAAATTAGACTACCCGAAAAAATGTTGTTTTGGAAAAGGGAAAAAAAAAGTGCCCTCATCCCCCTTTTTTCAAAAAGTTAGGACAAGAAACTATTAATTTTTTTTACTTGGCCTAAACACTTAACTAATCATTATGTCCAACTAAAAAATAAGATCAAGCATACAGTTAATGAATTATGTGCTCAATACACACACAAAAAATATTCAAAGAACAGCAGTCTAATCAGTCACCAATTCATTTGGAAATTTACAATCTTATTGCCCCAAATTCTCTCTTATTTACTACAGTATATTCTGTTAGGATCTATTCCAATCTTAGTATTTTCAGGGGGAAATAAACCACCATAGAAAGTATTTAAAGAAAGTAAACCATTTCCTCAATCTTACTAGTGTAGATTAATAGCACAATACTAATCAATTTCATTCTACAAAAATGAATTATTAATGAATTATGTCAGAAATACATTTGCTGAAATATTGGTAATTATAAATTATATACAAATGCATAACGCAAATTTTTATTCTCATGCCTACATATTTATCATGTTGATCATAGCATATTTTTAACAGCTGCAGATTAGTCTCTTAAAAAGATGTTTCAATTCACAGAAATAAAAAAAAACTACTCAAGGAAAAAGGAAAATTAAAAAATGAAATATTTCACATAGCATTTTATTACAGAGGAATGTTGTATTTCAATACATCAAATTTACGAAATATTAAGGTGAGCAAAGGGACAATTACAAGCAATACAACAAAATAACCAAAAACAATCATTCCCTTCCATCCTACCTTCCTTGTCCCTCTCTCCCTACCCCCTCTTTCAATCTCTTCCTGTCTCTGTCTGTCTCTGCCTCTGTTGTTTTGTTCATCTGTTTTGCTGTCCATCCCTCAATCTCTTTCCCTCTCACTATTTCTTTCTTTTGAGCCCTTTATTTCTCTCTCTCTCTCTCTCTCTCTCTCTCTCTCTCTCTCTCTCTGTGTGTCTCTGTCACTCTTGTCGACGTTCTTAGGGTGTGCCTGGTGGAAACTGCTTACAGATGCAGAATTCTATGGAGACTCTGGGGTCAAGGCACTCTTCATACTTTTGGTATCGTGAAAGTTGCTTTAGCTGTGGAAAGAAAAAAGTAAAGAAACTTAATAAAAACACAAGGACAGATGCAAATACACCCCCCTGTACTCTACTGCTTATGAAAGGTCTAAATGTCTGTGAATCACAGTGGTGTTAGTCTAGTCGCAAGAATGTCCTTACTTTTGAGCCAATTTCGCCATTCCTTCAAGTGGAAGGCCTGTGACACCTCATACCGGTAATCTACTGTATTCATATGACCACCGGAAACTCTAATAAGGAAGATTTCACATGTCCAAATCTTAAATCCAACAATATTTCCACATTCCTTCAAAAATCAGTTTGAAGATAGCAGTCAGGTCTTGCAATGTGTGATGGGTTAAATTTGATGGCAGCGGTAGGATCGAAACAGTGGCAGGAAACACAAGGGGCAGGAAACACAAGGGCCATTTCTTTTCAAAAGCAGCCAAGATTAAACTTGTCCATGGTTTTGGGGAAGAACAAGAAGCGACCATTAATTTCTGTATAGATTGCTGTGATCAAGTGAGAAGGTGAATACATATAAATGGTTTGGTCATGAAAAGAAAAGGACAAATGTATTTTATAGGGGACAAGTTTTTGTATTTCCAGTAAAGAATCATTCATATAGGATGAAGAGGTTGACGTTTTGGCACTCTGAAAATTGGCACACTAATTTTATGCACTAAGGTGGGGTTTGAACCCAGCCATTTGGTAGATAGCCTTTCAGAGTATTGACCTAAGACAACTATAAGAAATCATGATATTTTGCACACTCACCGAATCTATGTGACCATCTTCGGTGATGCGGAGGTCCCATCTGGATGGACCCTCCACCGCATCAAAGGTGATGATGAACATGGTGATCTGGAGACGGGCGTAGTCATGGTGTATCCTAGCAACAGTAACAAGGGAATCAAAATGGAGGTCCATGCAGGAGGTGGATGCATTGCTGTTAGGAGAGTCAGCTAGCAGGGATTCCTGTAAACAATTACACGGAATTAGAACATTCTTACTGATACCTTTGCTTACACTGACTAAAAATAATAGTGTGAAGGCTCAAACACCTATCCCAACCTTGATATGGATTATAAATTCATTTGGGCTGAAGATAAAAAAGATATTCAATCTGTACTGTAACTGCTTATACAACAAGAATGACATGGTTAATTTCTAACATTACATAAAGCACATATCAAGTTGCACTTGATCAGTGTTTACAAACAATGCTCAAGGTATCACATGCACAAAGGCATGATAATGAACTGACATCCACCACAATAAAACTGAATTGGACCACAAATGCCTAAATACATGATATGCAGGTGTATAAAAGCAGTTTGAAAAACATCTGATAATTCTGCAATTACCACTAGACAGACCTGAATTTTTATCGTTAGGAGTGATCTGGCTAATTAACCCATTGAGTACGACTTGATTTCAGTATAACACCCACTTTCCACCAACCTTAGCCCAAGTTATCTTGGGCTTAGTGCCCAATGGCTTAAAATTCTGTTTTAAAGACAAATTCAGCCACAAAGGTCTCCCTCTAGGCAAAAGATGCATTGTTTGCCATGTCATCGCTCTATCTCACCTTTGAATGTTTGGCATTGATATCGTCTAAGGCTTGCTGAGCATATAAAACGTGATTTTCAGTCCATTCTGCTTCCCTTAGGATCTGTAAAAGTGGACAGGAAAGAAAATCAACTACAGGCTGCAGTTTTTGCAAGTAAAGGAAATGTCTTTGGATGCAATATCAATTCAAAATAGCATAAAGTTAAATTTAAATTTTTTCACAGACACTGGTTCACAAGTTTCAAAGTCTCCAGTTGCTGTTTTCCTATGTGCTAAATCTTAAAAGTGACAATTTTATGCTATCAAACATTTGTTGATTCCTCCCGAAGTATGGTTTTTAAACATTTAAAGCCAAAGCATCCTAGCACCCCTGTATGAGATTTCAAAAATAGCGCCATCTCAGTCCTGAACTACTGATTCTGTCCTGCTTTTTTTCTCCTAGCATGCACCATTCTGATCAATGCAAGTAACTAGTCTTGAAAATATACCCACTTGAATGATTACAGCTTTATTTGCTACTCTTTTGAGTCTTTACCACATACATACCACGCAAATATTACCAAGTACTAAATTAGAAAAATTTCCTATATTTCCAATCATATGCTAATTTACTTGAACATTTTTTCTTGAAATATTTGTCAAAATGTATATGTATTCAAACTAAGGCAGTTTGCTTGAAGCCAAGAAGGGCACGATGTTTCTGAGAGTCGTGAGTAGTCGCAAGTTGGCGCTGTTTTAAATACATCATTTCAGAGTTATGTACGTGCCAGTTCACTTTGGCTTTAAGAAAATTGTTACATACCGTTGGACCTCCACATGCACAGCTCCAGTTAGGTATCTTAGCCTCAGCACAAGCACGATCACTATCAAAATAAAATTGAATGAAAATTAACTGATGAAGTACATAACTCATTCAAACTAATTACTTTAAAAGTAGATCATAAATTTGTCAGCTTTCTTTTATTTCTTGTAAATTGTTTTCACAGTGCGAAACCACTTTTTCATTTCAGTGATTATCATAAATAAATGACCATCATAAATAAACATTTTACTAATAACTATAAATTTTCAACTAATTTCAAAGAATTAGTTAATATTGTTGCAAAATTAAAAGATAAAAAGAGTACTGGTTACGATGGCATTAATAATGTCGTGTTGAAAAATATCATTACAGTTATAGTGGATCCATTGGTTTATTAATTTAACTTATCTTTAAGTAACGGAAATGTTCCACAAGATATGAAAATTTCAAAAGTTATTCCTATATACAAAAAAGGCAAGAAGGAAGATGTGTGCAATTACAGACCTATATCGTTATTAACTACACTTTCTAACTTACTGGAAAAAGTTGTGCACTCGAGAGTTCTAGAATTTTTAAATGCAAATAATATCATCTCAAATTTTCAGTTTGGTTTCCGACAAAACCATAGCACTTGTCATGCTATTCTTACTTTTACTGACAAAGTTGCCAAAGCAATTGATAAATATCAACACACAGCAGGTGTGTTCCTGGACTTCTCCAAGGCCTTCGATACCATTGATCATGAAATTCTTTTATACAAATTAAATCATTACGGTATCTGCGGGAGGGCCTTGGAGTGGTTCAGGAGCTACCTTACAAATCGTAAGCAATTCGTATCCATAAACGGTCAATGTTCTTCCAAATTAGCTGTAAATTGTGGTGTCCCCCAAGGTAGCTTGCTTGGCCCCTTGTTATTCATACTTTACATCAATGACATGAGCAATTCTTCAAATATACTCTCCTTTTTATTGTTTGCAGATGACACTAATGTTTTTCTTTCGCACTCAGATCCCGATATATTAGTGAATTCATTAACTACCAAGCTTAAGAAATTACTCAATTGGATAAGAGCTAATAAACTGTCCCTCAATCTGCAAAAAACTAAATTGATGACATTCAGTAACTCTTTAGATAATTTACATAATATTGTTCTAGATAATATAGCCATAGAGGAGGTGTCTTCTACGAAATTTTTGGGTTTAATCATTGATAATAAACTTTCTTGGAAATTCCACATAGATAGTGTATGCCAGACTATTTCCAGAAATATAGGAGTTCTAAATAAACTAAAGTATTATTTTCCCAAATTCACTCTTCTTACTTTATATTGTACATTAATATTACCTTATCGAAATTATGTTTGGTAGCTTGGGGTAACACACATTATACTTACCTTGACAGAATTTTATCATTACAGAAAAAGGCCGTCCGAATAATAAACAATCTTTCCTCGAAATCGCACACGGACACACTATTTTTTAAAAATAATATCTTAAAAATTAATGATTTATATCGCCATAATCTCGGTCAATTTATGTACAAATTAAACAACAATTTGTTACCCTCTGTTTTTGATGATATATTTTGCAAGAATAATTTATTCATAGGTACCCCACCTGACAGTCAAATGAATTCCATTTACCCCTCGCTAGAACCATCTTGACCAAGTCTATATTCACTTTTACTGGACCCAAATTTTGGAACAATCTTAATTTTGATACTAAAGATGCACCTAGTTTACATTCTTTTAAAAAACAGACTTAAGGCTTTTCTTTTCATTTCTTATCGGGAATCTATTTGATTCTTGGTGGGAAATTGAAGATTTCTTTCTCTCGTCTCTTCCTTTTTTCTCTCTCTCTCTCTTGAGTCATAGATCATCATCATGCATATCTTCAGGTAAATTTCTTTCATTTTCATTTTTATTTCACCTTACTTCCACTCATACGCAAATCGTATTCTGGGGCACCCAAAGACTGCGCGTGGTTTCCTTTTATTTTTTGTAAGCCAGCGGTCTCGGTTTTCGTCCTGTATGTGTGTGTATTTTGTTTCTGTCCTGTGTGTGTGTGGGTGCGTGTGTGGGTGTGTGTGTGGATGAAGGTGTTTGCCTCTGTGAGTGTACATGTTACTCGATTTGTTTAGCTTTTTCCTTTTGTTCGTCTTTATATTTATCCCTTTTATAATCCTTTTTTAATCAATTTTTTTTCATCCCTTGAAACCATTAAAAAAAATAAAAATTTATAAGTACAATTCATATTTTCACACATGTATTTTCTTTTGAGGGGTTTGCACAATACAAGCCTAGCTTTTTAGCATTCCCCTCCATTTTCAACGTTTATTTATATGCTTAATTTGTAAAATTTCACTTTGACAATTTCTTATATAATGATTATGTAATTATTTTGTATGTACAAATTTATGTATGTTGTACAACTATGTATGTTATTTTGAGTTGAAAATTATGTATCTTATATCTGAGTTGAAAATGGAAAAACAAATGAAATGAAATGAAATGAAATGAACTTTTCTAAATAATGAGCATCATCTGATGCAGGACTACTGCTTTAATTCAATTCACGATTATAATGCTGTGTGAATATTCTTACTCTCCTTCTGGTATAACAGTTTGTATCACATATGTAGCTTTATAATATGCATGAACAGCTTCATCACAATAGCTACATAATACTGAAGTTTATTCCATCTCAATTCATTCTATACAAGCATTACAAAGCTTAAAAAAAACACAACAAATAATTCAGTGTATATTGCTCTTAAATTTGATATACTTACCTTGGAATTATTTGAGTTATTACATTGTACGAACCCTCTGCAATATGACCTTTGACCTGATCAAGGTAGGGATAATCCATGAGTGACTTCATTGTATGGTGCAAGTCATAGTGGACCTATACAAATGATAGAGAGATACATGTAGAAAAAAGGAAAGAAAATGGAGGGAGAGAGTGCAAAGAGAGTGCAAAGGAAAGAAAGGTAGAATACATGTATGTCAAAGACTACATGTAGAAAATTTTCCTAGAGGTGTTGTGGCTCAGTCGATAAGTTTCCGGACTTTGAACCCCGAGGTCCGTGGTTCGAATCCCTACCACGGCACTGATGTCCTTTGGCAAGACATGAATCTACATTTGCCACGTCTTTCGGATGGTGACGTTAAAGGTCCGTCCCAGACGTAAATAATAATATTTGATTGATACACGTCTGTAAAAACCTAATTCAACAACAACAACAAAAACATCCTATTAAAAATACAGACAAATATCCAATCGAAAGACTGATAATAAACTAATTGATTTGCAACTGTATACATAAATGCCAACATAACTTTTGTTTCAGTTAAAGGCAAGTTACTGTATAGAATGCTTTATCAATATGTTCTGATATCTTTATCGTGGATTTTGATAAAAACCACAATACTGCAGGGGTATCATTTATGGGAATATGCCCATCTGCAATGCTGCCTTTATCAGCTAGTCTACATTATCTAAAACTCACCACATATCTTTGACTGTTGATAAGGAGGTTTCTCTCCCAATCAGGATGAGATCTGATCACATGTTTTGGGAGGATGATGGCCAGGAAAGGCAGGAGGATCTCCATGTAGCTGCCCGGATGATTGGCATCATTGCCATGGTAACGGTCCCCATGGTCACCAAATAAAAACTGCACAAGAGATCACATTAAAGATGGTAAAGGTGTCATACCAGAAAAGTAACAAAATTAAACAAACAAACAACTTTTAATTATCCACACATTATCTATCAATCTGTTAACATTGTTTTTTATTTGGTTCAAATTATTTCACAATCTATAGAATAGAGAAGAGAGTTTATACAGGGGGTAGGATGAACATGTTCTATGAGTTTATTATTCTACCTTTCAGCTAGGATATGTTGAAGCATACTGTGAAAATTATTCTCTTTTTCCTTTCATTAGTTTTCTACTTCTACACTGCAAAGAACTAAAAGAATAGGGCTAAAACCAGAAAATTAAAAATGGGTTGAAATGAACTATTATTAGGGTACATCAAGTGCTCACAGGTTTTAACACAATCAAAATTCGCTAGGATGATTGCAATTTGGCTGAATGTTGCCAAATTTATATGAGAATGACAAGAGAAATGTAACTCACAATTGCAAGGTTTGGTTGGGTAGCCATCAAAGATTGAAGTGTGTCTGCAAGAAGAGCATCCACCTGGTTGGCCGATTCCTGCTCAGGTCTAGGTGAGGAGGGAAAGCAGAAGAGACGGATTTAGAAGCAACAGATCTATTTGAAATGTATTCCTATTTCATGCATATTTGTTGCCAGTTCATAAAGTTGCATGGGACCAGTCAAGCATGGCAGTAAAATTTGTAGTTACAAATATCTTTAGTACTGTATATATATATTAAAATAATAATATAATAATAATAATAATAATATATAAAATTAGTCTGCTTGGCATGTAGATAATACAAGAATCAGAGTTGGTAGTAGAATGCCATTAAAAAATAAAATCATAGATTTTAAAAGAAAACGGAGCATAGCTCTCAAAAATGAAAGGCGAAGTCACACTCTTCGTCAGTGCCCACGGTGTGACAAAAAGATGTAAATCAAAATCCGTTTCTGAAACAGATGAAAAAACCATGAACAGACGTGTTTTTTCGTCTGTTTCAGAAACGGATATATATAAACATGATGGATATTTTGATACATTTAACATTCCCAACATATCTGAATCTTTGCAGAAAATGTCAATTAAAAAGGAAAACATCCTGGAAGAGAAACAA
Source organism: Echinometra lucunter (assembly GCA_029962745.1). Taxonomy (NCBI): domain Eukaryota; kingdom Metazoa; phylum Echinodermata; class Echinoidea; order Camarodonta; family Echinometridae; genus Echinometra; species Echinometra lucunter. The sequence continues at coordinate 12,392,674 of CM057161.1, read as the reverse complement.
GCAAAAATGCAGATTGAGAGTCCATGATTAACAGAGAGTTTGATGAAGATGAGAATAAAAGGGAAATCAGCCCCCTGTTTCATCAAGTGTCTTATCAGTGATTTTTACTGACAAATTTGCTCTCAGCCAATCAGAAGCAAGGATTTCAGTAGCTTTCAACAGTTGTCGGTAAAAATCACTGACAAGACAATTGATGAAACGCTCCCCAGGTAAGACAACTAAGAGAAGGAAAAAGAGAGAGGCAGAGAAGTAACGGTGCAAAAGCAAGAGCTATAGAGAGAATTAGAGGAAAGAAGGGGAATAGACGGGACTTGAGAGTGAAAAATAGAAAGCGGGAAATAATAAAATCAATAAAAAATGTCTCCTCACCTATGTTTGGCATTAAGATCAAATGCAGCCCACTTGGCAGGATAGTCATAGTTCAGTAGATCCCTGGTGAAATTCATGATGTGTTCATGTATCATGGTATCACCATCACAAAGACCACTCAGTACTCCTGGTGCCATCTGCATCAAAAGAGATTTCAAAAGCGAATCTTATTGTTTTTAAAGATAAACTTGGGTTTTGAACATTATATTAAATTAAGAGAGAAACTGTCCCATTGTCCCAGGCAACTGGACAAGGTTGTTGTTTGTTTGTTTGTTTTTTGTTGTTGTTGTAATTGTTTGTTTTATTGAATAATGGGAAAAGGTTGATAATGCAGTACATAAGAACAGGTTGATATCCTGAGATCATACACAGAAGTGAGTATATTTTGAGACATTTGAGACATTTTTAAGTGAGACATTTTTACCATGACATTTTTCAGATCTGACATAAAAAACATGAGAAAGTTCACAAATTAGATGTAGAAGTAGATGTACAAATTAGAAAATGTATCAGTTATTTCGAATTTTTTTAGAAAAGAAAAGAATATGTATCACGATCGTAGAAAAGCAGGAATATCAAACAAAAGTAGTGAGATAATACACATGGACAAATCATTAAATCTGACCTCTTTATTCTCCATCTTGACCCAGTCATGCTCCCAGTGAGGTAATTCTACTGGAAGATGATTACAACCCTGTGATAAATATTTGAAGAATACAAAAACAAACAACACAAATAATTCCTTTGCTGACCATAAGTTGGCAAAGAAGTGGGTAAGGAAACAAATGTAATCCTACCTGTATTTTGGTAAGTAAATTGCAAGTGAAGACATTATTATTTTCCTATTAAGCTGAGTCTAGGACAAGTATAGAAGGTTTAATTTGAAAGGTGTTTTGTACACAACACAAGTGTCAGTCTCTGGATGTTTCGTCTTATTCTCAATAGTCCTAACCTCAATAAAATCTTCATATATTCATAATGAAAATTTACTTCCTGCAACATTTGCAAAAGTAAATTCATCTAATTGAAAATTCACTTATTGAAAGTTCATTACAGCAATCAGGAGTTCAAATTTTAAATATTTCCAAAAAGCAAACGAGCATTTTGATCAAAGGTGGGAATACATTAGAATAATTTCTTACAACATCTTTCACAATTGAGATACTATACTGAAGATAATGTTTCTTTTTATGAAAGCATGCATGAAGTGAAAGTAGTCTACAGCTTCACGATGAAAGGTAAGCAGAAGAAATATCACTATTTTGGAGAATTGAATGAACTTTTCCATACTGCTTCTTTTTTTCTCTACAGATGCCTGAACACAGATTTTTTTTTCTTTATAGAACAAATGAAGCTTTCAAACACACATAACAATACGATAAAACAACTTACCGAAAGTATCTGCACAGATGAACATTGATCAAATATGGGATGATTTGAGAGTAACAGGGATGAGTAGCATGAATTTGAGCTGAGTTGTGGTGGTGGAAAGAATCTACATGTAGGTAAAAGCAATGAGAAGCAACACTGACAAATGGAGAAAAACTTTATCTTATGAGAGCTCTTCCAAGATTCACCATTATGAGAGACATTTTAAAGTGATTTATTGGGTTTATTTAATAACAGCATTCTGGATCTATCAGAGCTAAAGTACTTGTACTTCCTTGTAAACTTTTTTTTTCATTTTCACAGACAACTACTTACATAAAGTGGGGATAGACAGTAACAATGAAGTGAATGAAATATGAATCTCTTTGTTTGTCTAAAAAAAAAAAAAGTATTCATTCCGGATTATCATATTTAAAAAGGAATTTTGTTCATAGAATAGCAAATAAAATTGGGGACTAGATCACATCACTGTCATACACAGGTGGTAGAATGTAGAACTTGGACAATGAAAGTGGGGTGCACGTTTTGTCTGCCAAATAAAAGGTGCCCCTCCACTTCCAATCACCAAGCCCGATGTTCCACCATCTTTGCTTTCATGATAACGAGAATACTTGAAACACACAATGAAGAATGAATGACAGTGCACACTGTACGATACAACTTCCTTGACAACAGCATGAACTTGAAAAAAAAAAGTACTTGGGAACACTCTGATTGCAAGCTAACTCTAAGGGCCACTGACTTCACATGTAATTTTTTTGCTAATAGTACTGACTAAAATAAATGAATCAATACACATGTACAGTGGAAGGCAGCACTTGTGATGAAATGTCACTCAAAATAGCAAGAAAAGCAACAAGTCATCACAATATTTTCTACTCACAGGGCAAATAGTCCTAGTTCCCATTATACCATTGCCTGTATCCATCGCAAAGCTAGTCAGGTAGCCATGTTGGTTTGCATAGTCCCACATCCATTCCTTGATGGGCTTGGTGTATCTAAAGAAAGATTACATGAACCATAAAGGGGGTACCTCACTGGCCTGGAACTAGTTCACGACCTGAGTCTCTGCTGGCTGCAGAGGCATCTCCACGAGACTAGCTGGGCCTCCAGGGAGTCAAGGAAAATTTAAACAGGTTCAATTTTTTTCAGACCTTTTCCCCGTCTTCACCAGGTCTCAGAGCTGTCTTTGTCAGTTTATCGCAACGTCGCGGTGATGTCTCCCCTGGTGACATACGGCCTGAAGAAATCATTCTTCTGAATTTTATGGTTTTTGGATTTTACTTTTCATTGTCAAGAAAATAGTTTCATATTTAAAATACCCAATTTTCTAGATATCATGGAAAATTATAATGTAGCTATACTTTGTAGATAAAAATGCCAGCATCATGGAAATCAAATACAAGAAAATAATTCTCTTCAGAAAAACCCTCACGTTCATGTACACGTTTATCCTCACGGTATCTGTTTCTTGTTCTTTATGACCATCATTCAACAAAATATGATCAAATCAACTTAATCAAGAACTTTATGTCATCTTATTTCTACATTTTTAAAAAAATGGTTGTCGAGGTTACCTGTGAATGAGAACTCTTTTTTCTTCATCTGCCTGTTTAAAATAGATTCCTGTAAAAAAAGAAACAAGCCAACATGCCATCTTCGTTTTTTTGTTTGTGTAGGTCTTTTTTTTTTAAACCATACATTACAAAACCAGCATCTCAAGTGATGGGAATATTGCAATATTTCAACTCATGATAAGACAGATAACACATAGTTGGCAATTAATGTCAATATTAGTTTAGATAGTGATAGTCAGACATTATGTGCACATCAGTAATTATGTCTTTGATAGCAATTTTCTCCTCAAGGCTGCGACAACTGTATTCACCCACAACTTCATGTATATGTTCAGTGAACATATCCGTATATAAAAACTTTACTTTAAAAAACATTACGAATCACAGAAGAATAAATGAAGGAGTAACTAACCTGCATACAAGGGTGTCAAATTCATTGCTGTTACACCACCAATTGAATTCATACGATTGAAAAGGAAGGCTTGATGACTTGACTCTTGACCTACAAAGGAAGAATTGTGCAAAAATTAAATTATATTGTGGGGCAAAACAGGGTTAGATACTTTTTAGGAAAAAAAGAATGCTAAAAACAAAATTGAAATACAAGCAAACCAAAACTATACCTTATTGAAATACTTAACCCATTGGACACCATAAAGCCCTAGATTTACCCAAGAATGCATTTTATACTGAAAACAAATCAAACTCAACATGTTAATACAGTTGTATCGTTACAATAATTTCCAGAATAAACCTTGGTAAATGAGGTCTTAAACAATGTAATTTATGCAACCCCATGTCCTGCACCAATGAGTATACCCTGAGGTCATACTTCTCGAATTTAGTAAACTATTGCACTGTACTACCAGGAGAAGATAGGCTATAGGTAACGTTGACATACTTGCATTAAAAATCCCTTGTAAGACTTGTCTTGTTCTTGGTAGCCCACATGAGCGATGGAACTGAGCCCTGGACAGAGAATCCACATTGATGGACAGTATGGACAACGGCTGCCAATCCTTCTGCTTCTCTCTCTGTCAAAATAAAGGGATACACAATCATTCAAACTGCCCATCATTGCACTTTCAGTTAGCGGTATGTGAAGTGACCAAAACAACTTACATCAGACACATTGGCTCAACTGGCAGAGCATGTCTGTCAAATTTTAGGTCTTGGGTTTGAGTCTAATGCCGGTGGATAACTGGAGCCTTTGATGTGGGTAAATGTGCCTCTCCCTTGCTTCATATATGCAGGCTGGCTTACAATGGAAAACGCTTTATCCTGCCACAAGATGTAAAGTGGGGGTCCAATGTTTGAGAGATTCAACACCTGAACATCCCAATCAGCTATACCAGAAGAGATCCAGTGGTTATAGCAATGAAGTTTGCTAAATTCCCCCGTCAGGCACAGGTGACACCAAGTACGTACTATTTCTACTACTACTTCTACCCCTCCTAATGATGACAGTAATGAAAGCCTGGTGGCAGTGGTGGGATGCAAACCAACAATACAGGGCCCTGTTTCATAAAACTTGTTATCAATAAAAAGTTACAATAACTGTTATAATCTACTGAAATCCTTGCATATGATTGGCTGAAAGCAAATTAGTCATAGAAATGTGGCAATTGTTATTGATAACAAGTTTTATGAAATGGGGCCCTGAAAGGACTGGTGGATAGTGGTAAAACTGTTGCAGAGATGTACTTTCCTGATAATTGGCTCTATCATTTCCTCACACAAGTATGGCAATGAGTTGATTCCACTGTTCTCATTTTGCCTACATAATGTTTAATTTTCATAGTGCTCAATTCTCAGTGATACTGATATACATTTGGTATTCCTGGTAATGGATCACTGTGAATTTCTCTTTCCGTCAAATACAACACATTTCTGAATCAATCAAAAACAAATTACCCTCTGATTCTACATATGAGGGCAAAGCAAAGATGGTTCTACCTTTACCTTTCCATTGAAGATTTTCTTTTGTTTGACAACAGACTTTGTGTTAGGAAGAAATTGAGTTCGGTAGTTGTGGTGAATCTTGGGGCTGTTTTAAAGAAGAGAAAGAAAAGAGTAACAATGAAGTAATCATACACTTCTTGAAACATGATATATATCAAAATAATCATGATACCATAAAGAAAGCATTAAAGTACCAGTAATAAATGAACTGAGATGTAAATGTCGGATTATTTTGTTTTTCTTCTCGCCTGAAAGCTACATGTATTCACAGTGAATTCAAATTGCATTCACTGATGAATCTATCAATTTTGTTTGGCACCTACACTAAAGCATGATGCAGTTTTAAGCATAGCTTACAGTCTGTTAGATATTTGAAGTAACCATTCAATGATTTTTCATCCTTGGGAGCATTTTTTCATAAATAAATGCCTTAAAAGATCTCATGCTCTTTAACCTGTTGCCTACTGGAACCGGTTGGTCCCTGTATTAAGTCTATGGGTATTCGAGAATTTAGTTATCAACAGGTTAAGTTCTTACCCGTCCTCTGTGTCAATTCTGCACAGAACATCAGCATACTGGGTTTGGAATGGTATGTTGATAGGTTTAGTCACATGACTCCAAGCTAAGTACTGATTGGTATAATTCTTCATGGCATCACTGGTGAGGCCCCCATCTCGTTCAAAGTACCAGTCTATGCGGAATTCTCCAGGGCAGCTGACTGTCAGGGTTCTAACATGGAGAGAAACATTTCATTCAGTCCTAAAGCAGGAACTACCATAGGAAGCACTTAAGAATCTGTCCATGTATACATGACATTCACTGCTCCCGTTCCCTACTATTCTTGGTGAAACTGTTCGTGTGGATCACTGAATTCATTCACTCCCATATGTTTAATACAGGGGCCATCTGTTTCAAGAAGCTAATGGGTTAAGAATAGATCAGGCTTGATGCGTCTAACTAGTTTTCAGTGATCATCTTAACAAAACTTTCATGTGGTATATACTTTGTACTGCATACATGTACTTATATCACATGATGTAAAATAATACAATCTGGATATCGTAACGCTGCAAGACAAGCTCCAGGAGTTTGTAAAAAGTAGGGAAGAGAGAACACTCAGGAAAATTAAGAAAGGAGCCAAATTCTTAAAATTCTATATATGAAAAAAGGATTGATTTGGATCGGTTAACGTTAATCCTTATTTTCTTAAAAATTTAGTTTTTCACCTATTATGTCTATGATGTTGCGTATAGGTGGGACTATGTCTACACTCCCAGTCATAGTGACGACACAGAGACGGTGGTGCTTCAACTTCAGCTATAGAACAGCAGCTGTCGCTCACTGAAGAGAGGTTCTCTGTAAAGAGACTTGGTTGAAGGTTCCTCCGCAATCTCTGTCTTGTTTCTTCTGACCAAGGTGATTGAATAAGCTTTGCTCTTTCAAGAAGAACTGGGTTTGTTTCTGAATAATAAGCAGAAGAAAACAAATACATGAATTATCACAAAATGTGTAAGTTGAGAATGATGGTTGATGGCACTATAATGTCATCAACCCTCTCATACAGGCATTTCAAACACACTCTTTGAGAAAAATGAATATAAAATTTTATCATACTCATGTTATTACAATGAATTTACAGCTTTACCTGGAAAGGAAAGGACTCACAATTCTATAGAGAAATAAATTGCCCTCCTGGGGGGTGTTCATAATGCTGTTCGTAAGTTATGAACGACTTTACGCATGACTGGTGATACCTTCTTGTGCTACATGTAAATGAATGAGAATCTGCTTAGCACCCAAGAAGGTATCACCAGTCGTTCGTAAAGTCGTTCGTAACTTACGAACAGCTTTATGAAACACCCCCCAGCTTCCTAATGATTATTCATATTTCTGTTCATGATTAACATATTTTATATAATTACGAGCCTTCACAAATTCAGAAAATGCACAAAAATTTTCATATAACCAAAGATCTATAATTGGGCTTTTCTCAATGATTTGAGGGAATGACCTTTCTCAATTCTGGAAGTGTTGTCGGACAGACTTACCATTCTTCATCAGATAAGACTTTGAAGCAATCTCCTGCTCTCCACCTTCTATCTTCTCTTGCTTCAAGGCATTTAACTTGGCTAGAAAACCACCTTTAGCATGTCTCATCTCCTGTCTCCTTCCATAAGTCCTGTTACCTCGATCCCTGATGCGATGTTCTCCTTTTGTATCAAGCACGATTGCATTATTGAAATCTATCTGGTTCTGAGCTAGCTTTGATCCACTGCTCAAGTAGACGGTGATGTTGTTGGATGGCTTAAAGGCCACAAATATCCACAGGGTTAGCTGAAGTGTCAGGACAAGAAGAATTGCTATCAGGATGTGGTGTCGCGATGGTAGACATATGAACTTCATTTTCCCGTTAGGGTCACTTGGGTATAACTAACTGCATAAAAATCACAAGAGAGGTACCTACTCTTCCTGTGATCTATCTTGCATGAAGATAGCCATTGTAAGATTAAACAAAATGTTTGGCAGTAGTGTTTCAGGGTTTTTCTTTCTTTATATCATGTTGCTCCAGATGTCACCAAAACCTGCAAAAAGAAAGAAAAAATTAGATTTACCACTGAATGAAAAATAACACTTCTTACAATTATTTTGAAAGACTATATACATGATATAATTGAAATGAACCTGATTAGGTACTAGCTGTGATCTAATGCTCAGGTAGATGATGTTGGTGGATGGTAAATACCATAAAATTAGGTGAAGTGTCAGGACTAGATTGCTATATGTGTTATCTAAACTGTGCACAAAAAATTAACTAGTAAGTCTCCCCTAAAACAAACTGTAATTATTTTTTAACTAGGGTCTAGTAGGAGCTATAAGAATCTAATCATATGTCCATGTAGCTAAACTTTGTGTAAAAGTTATGGAGAGGCTGAACATATTAAAATCAATGGAAATGCGTTAGAACCTTGTCCTTAGTCCTTACCTTTGTTACAACCATCTCTTTCTAATTCAGCACGCATTATCCATCAAGTTCAGAATTAATGAACACTAAGTAATCATTTATTGTGCAGCTCAACTTAGTTCCAAACGTGTCTCGACTGTAGTGTTTGATGCTTGCTGATTACGTAATAACGCGGAAGTGGGTTTGGATTTTGCGGTTAGCTAGCTAGCTTTAATATAGCACGCGCGTACAGAATCGTTCACCACATCACATCACGTAGGCTCCTATACAGGTTCACCACAATTTTCAAAGCAAACCTCATCAGCTGTGAAGATGTGAGTATAAATAATTCTAGCTAGTATCAGTAGTGATGAAACCAATATTATTAGAATGCTATATGATTGGGACTCAGAGTCTGACGGCTTCATTTTACAATCTTCTTTACAACGTTATTTAACGCTTAAAGTTAAGTTAAATCATTGGTAATTTCTTAGTTTAGCGCCAGGTATCACGTACGGGCCCCGGCATTGCCCCGGCTTGACCCGCCTGTACATGTGGTTGGGCCCAAGTTTTTATTTGATTGAGCTTGTGCTTGTGCCTTTTATAAAGTAGATCTATACCAGTATATTTTTTTTTTTTTTTTGTTGTGGTATTTGTTATATTGGGTTTTTTTTTTGTATTTGTTGTAGAACTGTGTAACTTAGTTGCTTGTTTTTTTATGATTGTAAGCCAATCATTATCAATCATGTTAAGTTTTGTGCAACATGCAACTCGGATCTGCTACTCTAAAAATTGATAAATTCTGTTTGATTGTATTTTTTCACCAGAAGAAGTTTGTATGAATACAATGTAGGTCTAATATAAGAAGCTATAACTTTTCTTTCTTCAGAATTTGGAATGATTGTTGACAAATCAGAGCAAATAAATTTGGTTTTTAGTTAGAAAAATTTGTCTGTTAGGAGGATTTTCATAACAATAACATTTTCTGAGTTTTGAGGCTCTCCTCCAAGAGAGAGGGATTCTTTGAAGCCAGACACAGTCTCAGCAGAACATATCCACGAACGAAATAGACTGATTTTTTTTTTCTTCTTTTTTTTGTCTAGTGTTTAGTGTGGGTGGGTCTGCCAGCTGCCTTACTGATTTGTCTTCAATGTTTATTCAAGAAGTTAACTGTTAAGACAATGTAGTTAAGTACGGTACATGTACTTGTGTCAAATTTTCTTTTGTATGAAAATAATGTGTACTTGATTTTCTTGAAGATTTTTTTTTCTTCTTCTTTCTTTTATCCACTGGATTTCTAGCACACATGATGTTTATTCATATATATTGTGTAATATTCTGTGTGATAGAGAGTGTAAGGTTTCATTGTGAAGATCTGTTTAGCATTTGATCTACAGTTCTTTTTTCTTCTTTTTTTTTTTTTTAGCTGTCATGATCAATATCCCTATATATGAAGATCTTGTTATTATAATCTCTTCCTTGTTCAGAAGAGGAATGCAATTTTTTTGAAGTGGTATTTAAGAATATGTCAGTGAAATGACTATGGAATATGAACAGTTTTAGATGAATTACTAAGGATATTTTGTAACAGTATGAGTCAACCTTGCCAGTCATTGTAAGCTTTTGGTAGTTTTTTTTTTGTTCAAATGTAATTTGTTAGGAGAGCAGAAAGCTATTTTAAAGCTGAATCTCTTCAACAAGATTAACAGAATTAAATCAGAGTAGAGGTCAAAGTAGCTTACATGTACATGGACAGAAGCACAAAATGCAGGCAGATGTACATGTATACATGCATGATAAATCATCTGTAACAGGATCAGGGTATCGAATGTCAGTGTAATGAAACGCATGATATTAGGCACGATTTGTAGGAAGGGTATCAATCAAATGAGAAGGGGCGTTTTTTAAAAGTGATCAAATAGATATTAACCATATACAACATGACCTTTATATCGGTTTATTTATTTATATCGGTACTACATGTACTTTATATGATTTAGGTTGGGAAGAAGAAAATGAAATATAGCTGATTTAGATGTTTGTTTTCTTTTTTCCTTTTTGCTTTGAAATGGTAATTTCTGTTTATTCATTTGCATGAATAATTGCATTTAGATTACAGATTTGAATTAAATTTTTGAACAAAAAATTATCATGGTTGCAGTAGGACAGGCTCTTTCTCTGACCACTTTCCGTTTATTACAAGGATTGTCAAGAAATTGCTTCAAACTATACCATCACATTTCAAAACTTTACCAATGATAATCCATCACTGTGTTGAGACAATAAATTGACAGGTCAGCAACCAGATAAAATGGTGACAGACATATGGAAAATGCAGATACAAGAACAGGAAATTAAAAAAAAAAAAGATTACATGTTTTTGATATGGGAGCATATGAGAAAAATGATCATTCACTTTGAAAGCAGACCCTTGACCCACTTTTTTTTTTTTTTTTTGGTAAGTATGTTTTATTAGGTCAATAAAAACACAATATGAACATATAAATAACAGATCAAACAGCAATTGCAATATTTCCAGCCGATTATACAACCATTCAAGAAAAAAAGAAGAAGAAAAAAACAACAACAACAAGGAGGAAAGGCAGAAAATTTATCTCACTCATATTAGAGTTCTTGACAACAGAAAATGAGACACCTTCAAGAAGAGATGCTTTTACACACTGTTCTAGTAGAATGAAAGTTCTGGCCCGAAACAACCTGTAGCTGACCAGATGTATTCCAAATAAATTCAAATAAATAGACCACTTTTGAACACAGCATGGGGTCAGAACTCTGATGGCATATATTATACCCAATGGAGAAATTGAGAATCATGAAGTAAACAGGATAAGAGTAAATGAAAATCTACAATATTATATAAGGAAAAAACTAAACTTAAATTTAAAATCTCCATTTCTTAAAATGAGCAGGGAGGTTTTTGTTCGTTTTTTTTTTTTTCTAATAATGCTCAGTTTCCTTTTGCTTCTTAACAAAGGATCTGAATGCACCAAAATTTGGTACAACTTTGTTAAATTTACAAATAAAGATTAAATACCTAAACAATAAAAATAAGTAAGATATAGATTTATCATTTGGGTCACCAAACATTTTTTTGAAATTAGACAAAGTAAAATTGGAATTATACTTTTGCAGTAAAATAGTTCGTCAATCTTGCCACTGGGGGGGGGGGGGACCATTAACAATCTGACATCTTGATGTACAGTATGCATTATATGTTTGCTTAGTTTTGAGGTGAGGACACTTGCACTAATGGTTGGTAGGGGAATAATTCTTTATTTTTTTAAAGCAGGTTTCTACAAATTTGATGATTAAGTTACAATTTCAAATATTTACCCATATTTTTCTTTAGATACTGTGATGTCTCGTATGTTTTATTTATGGATATTTCATCATCTGAATATTAGATTGTAAAATATTTGATAGTACTTTAGGCTTTAACATTATACATGAGTCATGTGAGACCAACCAGTTTGTCAGTTTTGATCCCTGGACATAGTCTTGATTGTATATTCATAGTTTCGGTTTTCTTTTCATCCATTGATACATGCATGCAATATTTACAGTCACACCATGGCCGACAGGTACATGTACATGTATTTCTGGTTTGTATGACTAGAGTGACTGCATGTGTATACATCAAGTTAATCATCAATTGAATGGACTCTGTATTCATGGCAGAAATAAAGGTTTTATCTTTTCATATTGACTATATTGTAGATTAACCAATATAATTATTGTTGAATTTTTCTCCGCCCCCCTCTTTCTTTTCCTCTCTCCTCTATCTCCCTCAGCCTTTTTGTTTACACGTTCTTTCTGTCTTTCTCTCATCTCTTGTTATCCCCTTTCTCTCTCTCTCTATCTTCCTCCCTCCCTTTCTTGTCAACCAACATATTGTTAATTATTTGTGCAGATTTACAAATAACCTGTTGACAGTTTTTGTGATGAGGATTTTACAAATCCAATTGATCAAATGAAAGTCTTTTGAAACATGAGTTGGCAAGTGAAATTTGTGATCATGTGATTGCAACTTTTTCTTCTTCTTATCTTTTTTTTAGCAATAAAGTGAGTTTAAGGAAGCATTATACATGTATGATGAATATACTAAGTAGATGATTGTTTATGTGAAGCCCAGTTTGTGTATTTGTTTTTTTGTGGAATATATGAAATACTGTTTACAATGATTTCATTGTTTTGCTTAGTGATGTATGTTTTGCTGGTTGAAAGCCTGCCAAATTAGAGTCATGAGAATTGGGCAAGTGCTAAAATATGCAGGGAAAGGGAAAAAAAATCAGCTACAATGGTTCACAATATCAGCATTGGTTAATTTGCAATTGTATTGCAGTTTATCAACTAAGTCAAAGAAATTCTACCAAATTAATTTTTGGACCTACCAGCACTTTACACTAACTTTTATGATGAGCAAAATCTCCATAAATATGCTGTAAACCTCCCATTGTGCCTCTTCAGGTTCCCACACTTCATTGCTCACAGATTGTTGTTAACTTAAGCCTACACCTAACAATTGAACTGATATGTCTTTATGGCTTTATTCCAGTAGCACACGTGATAGAGAGTCATAAAACCAGATGAGAGGAGTAACTCTGTTCACGCTGCTGTCGGTCCTCTTCCTGTCGTCTTTCCTTGTCATTCCAGCTAGTGCAAAGAGGTCGAATAACATGGCAGACCAGAAGAGAAAATGGCCTGAACTGTTAGGAAAGGTTGGTTTTTCTCAATTTCTTTTACTTGTACTAGCTTGATGATGCTTGTAAAAGCTGCATAAAGGACAGTTTGAAGTACATATTTCTTTGGTTTGTACATGTACAAACCAAAGTGTGCATGTGTACAATAGTCACAAAACATGGTGCCATGGTGGCAGATCAAAGCCTCTTTATCATGGGAGAGTGGGGGGGGGGGGGGGGGAGTAATGATGGTTACAGATGTTTGTAGGAATACCCGGTGTGACTTAGTTATGACAAATGATTAAATACGAAGAGGAACCAAAAATACTTTGCTTTGTTTTTGGTAGGCCTAATGCAGATGTTAATCCACAGTATGATTTTGTGAGTACCCAGTGCAATTGCTTTTTCTTTTATGGTTTGGTAATGTAATGATGATAGTAATACATTGTAGATGTATTTATTGAGCTTATGAGCTTGCACTTCTCATATATACTTCTGTCTCCTTCACATTTTATAATACAAAGTATCATGTCACTGTTTTTAAAATGTTTTTCATTTATTATACATTGACAGACTGGAGATGAAGCTAAGGCAGCCATCTTGAAGGATAGACCTGGACTACAGGTAAGATTTTTATTGTTGCTTATGTGTATCTGTTTGTCTATTTTATTTTGATTTGTTTATTTTTTTTCTTGGGGGGGGGGCATGTTGAATGTGCAAGTACAAAACTGTTAGTCTGCAAGATCAATGCATGATCACAATTGATATGTTCATTTTCAAATTTGAAATATTGCATTTACATGTCATACTCAGTGTTTATGATGAGCAAACTTAGAACGCTTCAAATGATGTATTTTGTTATTTTGTTTTCACTTTTATTTTGAGAAAAGAGTCTCATCTTTTAGGCTGTAAACATATGGAAGCTTTCTTTAATGGATTTCTTGTACGACCCTGTATCTATTATTTGATATTTTCTTAGTAAACTCCACATACAAAGAGCGTTATACATCTCTTATAAGCAGCTTATCCATTGCATTTGCATTTGCAAAGTCTGTAATGCCATGAGGAGCTCAAAATCCCTGCAGTATAATCTGAGTTAATACCCTTTGACCCTGCACATCCTGTAATCTAATACCCAGTTCTCTCTTTTCCACTCTTTCCAACTATTCATACACTAATTCACTTGTACATAACTGCACAGCCCCTGGGAAGACCTACATGTAGCAACCCCAGCCCAGGCAGATACAGGGGGAGGGAGAGGCATATATTAGCCTCACTAGGTTGATGGAAAAGTGAGAAAGAAAATCAACCACTCAAGGATGGATGTGAATTGATTTGATTGAAATAATTTTAGTAATGTCAGGAATCATGTTCACTGAAAAGCATAATTCACATCTTGACATGGATACTGCATCTTCAGTATAGTCTCTTACTGCTCATCTCTCAAATTTTTGTTAAAATTTCATTTGATGTCTTGAGAATTTACATGCATTCAAACCAGCTCTCAGGATTTTGTAATTTTACTTGTACTTGAATTCTTAGTTTCTCTTTTCTCAATTCACCTTCTAGATGAATTTCTTACTTCATTTAAACCATCATAGTCATATCAAATGTCTAAATCTTTGTTGCAGGTTCAAGTTATTCCAGAAGATTCCATGATGACTATGGATTTCCGTGAAGACCGTGTCCGCATTCTGGTCGATGCTGCGGGCAAAGTTGTGAAGGCTCCCTCTGTTGGTTGAATCTTGTCAGCACTCATTGCGTCATTCCAGTTATCAGACAACATGTACCAGTGAATTATTCTGTTTTATTGGAACTTTAACATGATTGTAAAGAAAGTTTTCGAATATGCCTGTGATATGAGTATTACAGAATATATTACCATTGTCATGGGTAAATTATGCATGTACGCATAAGAATCAGGGGGAATTTACAGCATTGCATATTATTTCTTTTGTTTTTTTTATTAATTATAATTACAATAAGCCAATAAAATCCAAATGCAATTTTGATTTGAAATAAACATCATTTAAAATCATTTCATTTGAATTAATTTTACTTATTTCTCATAAAATAGCAATAATTTTTAAAAAGCGTTTATGCAGGCAATGCATTTCAGTGGGTAGCCCTTGCCTGCTGCTTAATAGAGGGTTTTATGCCAATTTTAGCTTTTCTTGATCATATCAAAAGTATTTGATGCAATCAAAAAGCATATGTTCTCTGTTATTTGTGCTACTGTCATAATAGAATAAAAAGTACCATTCTGCTCAATTTTTTCAGTATTTTAGTATTATTTCCATTTTATTTCAGTTTATTCACTCTATATCACTTGGTGCTGCAATAGTTTGTGCTACAATTAAGAATATTGCAGGCTTAAATGTTTTACTTCAGAATACTAATAAACTTGAATTGTTTTCAAAAGGAACTACCACAATTTCTATCAGGATAACAAATTTTTCTGTCATAACAGTACTAGAAATACATGTAAGTAGATTTACACAATACAGGTGTATATGTATGATAAATCATATAAAGAGATTAGTCTAAATTATAACTGTTTGTGCCTTGCAAAACCTATGTAAATCCATATAAGTGGCATTACTTGTTGGACACCGAATATATTCATGAAAGAAATATATCTGGTATACTATGATCAACTTCTACAGACATGTAATAAGAATTGTGATTTTATATCATATTAAAAATGTAATCACTATACATTTTATAGACTGGATGGTGTTTATGTTAATTGACTGTGTTTTGGTTGGATGCCCTGTGAGGAGAGTGAGGGTCAGGTCATTCTACTTTAGAAACTACGTCATAGGAAAATGCCATGGTAATGAAAGTTAATACATGAATCTCCAACCGCTTAGTCCAGGTGGTGCAAATATATGTGAAAAATATGTGACATGAAGAAAAATATATTAGATTTTGCCATTACCAATTGTGTGTGTGTGTGTGTGTGTGTGTCAAGGCCGTAGTACCCGTACGTGGGGGGGGGGGGGGGGGGGAGGTTCCACAAAAAATGTGCACCAGATCCTTCAATATCAATTTCAAAAATGCAAAAGCACCCTCATGACCTGGTGTGTGTTGGGGGGGGGGAGGGTGGTACATGTCAAATACCCTTTGTGGAAGACTGATTTGCATATAAAGAGAGAGATGGGAAGAAGAAAAGAGGTTTGTTTATATAGTGAGAATGAAGGAGAGAGGGAGAGAAAAGGGGAGAGGAGGAAAGACAGAAAAAAAAAAGATTTTATAAGGTAATTTTATGTTACTATACAGATGTGCAGGGTACTTATGAGAGAGAACGAAAATATGTGAGATAAGAGGGATCGATGAAAAGATGAAAGCAACATGGGGGGGGGGGGTGGTTTAATTACAAAGATATCTATGGAAACTGTGCTGTATTACGTTTGAAAGTTCCTGTTTAATTTGCTCTTTTGTCAACACCATATCACGGTATTCTCGAAGAATTTTGCATGATAAGCGAAGGGCCAAAGTCAAATATCTAGCTTATTTTTTGAGTTCGTTCCACCATCTGTACAAACTAAGTAGACCATGCTCATTTTCAAGCATAAAGCATAACACACAATATTCAAGAGGTCTACCTCAAAAAATTAGTAGCGAAAGCTTCCAAATCCAAGATGGCGTCCAAAATGGCCGCCATTTTAACGGAATTTGAATTTTTCAAGATAAAATTTGATAGAAACATCAAATTGCAACAAAATTGGTCTCATCTGAAAGAGAATTAAATTCCCTACAGTTTGATGCCATTTGTGAGTAATGTCAAAGTAATTCGGTCCAGATATTTAGTCAAAAATTGTGTTTTTTGACATTTTTTCCCCAAAACTGAAAATTTGCAAAATGCATGATTGAGCATAAATCAAGAAAAATTTTAAGAATTGTCTTGAAACCTTCCAAAAAACTTTCTTGATA
Organism: Echinometra lucunter; assembly: GCA_029962745.1. Taxonomy (NCBI): domain Eukaryota; kingdom Metazoa; phylum Echinodermata; class Echinoidea; order Camarodonta; family Echinometridae; genus Echinometra; species Echinometra lucunter. The sequence goes on along the minus strand of CM057161.1, from coordinate 12,375,800 downwards.
TTCAATCATTATCTGTGGAAAATTAGAAAGCAATACCATTCTCCGTTCTAAAGTTATAATGTCTCAAACTTGAAAACTCATATTTCATAAATTTCTCTTCTTGCATATGCATGTGTTATATTCCCATAGGCTATAAGGCATTAACATGCATGTGCCCTGTACAAAAGTGCAGATGTGGATTTTCGCTCTACAAACCAAGAAGGCCATGCTTATATTTGTGCTTATTGACATGTTTGTAACTAAACTTGGATGGTATATGCCTTACACAAACTCCAGAGTTATTGGGGAGTCAAAGGTCACATATGTAGGTCAAAGGTCAAATGAGGTCAAATGTTAATATTTTCTGTGTATATTTCTACTGGGGTTGGTAAATTTAGAACCATAAATCCATTTGTAACCAAACTTGGATAGTACATGCCTTTCAGGGACATAACTGGTATTTGAGGGTCAAAGGTCATGTATGTAGGTCAAAGGTCAAATGGTAAGCAATTCATGCATATTTCTACTGGGGTTGGTAAGTTTAGAACCGTAAGTCCATTCATAACCAAACTTGAATGGTAATTACCCTTTAAGGACCTCATTGCTATTTGGGGGTCAAAGGTCATGGGTGCAGGTCAAAGGTCAAAGGAGGTCAAATGTTAAAACTTTCCTGGAAATTTTCTATTGGGGTTGATAGCTTTAGAACGATGACTCCAAACTTGGATGGTAGATGCCCTATACAGGGTGGCCCAGAAAGAACGGAAAACCTGTGATCCTTAATTTCAGCGAGATTAATAATATAATGTGATAATTTTTCATTTGGTTTGAAAGACAATTTTCTTTGAAAAACGACAGTGATATTACATTTAACATTCCCAGGACTTATTTTAGACAACAACTAGGAAAACGGCATTTTCAAGAGTTTTCTCCCGTTTCTCCATGATCGCGCCATTTACTGGTTCAGTTCACCTGCATGGTGTCCCATCACCGTGTTTGAGTCCCTTGTTTTCAATACTTATTAGAATAAAAACTAGGAACATTGGGATTGTGTCAAAGAATGCATTCGCCTCAACCCCACTTTGAGTTATGGATAATTGTATTCTGAACTTTATTGATAAAATGATAAAGCAAAAATGGTAGGTATCAATACAGTAGGAACTTATTTGGGATTCCTCACGTGTCTGCATATACTGAATCGCTGTAAAACAAATATCTACATGCTGAAATGTCTGGAAATAGTATAAGGTACCTCTAAACCATACAAATACATCGTATTATTGATATATTCATCCTTTCCTTGAGGATTAAGCTTTTATCTTCATTGGCAACTTGAGTACTTAACAAATAAAGAAGGTTAATGGGAGAAACTCATGATTTGTAAACAAATTTGTTTACAAATTAAGTATTCACCTAGTGAAATTTTCAGCTCCCTGAAAAAAATTAGAATAAGATTACACAAAACATATGAGAAAGTCCTTAAAATTAGCTCATTGGAAGTATGAGATGTAGAATGCTGCGTCTACACTTTTTAATTGCCTGTTGCCATCAATATTATGTACAATTTATTAAAAGCACCAAAATTTCAAAAACAGAAAGGTTACAAAACAGTCCTTTTTGCCATTTCCGATTGCTACACGAATTTAGAGTCAGTGCAAAGGTACAATGTTGTATGTATTTGTATTTTAATTCTATTTTGTATTAACTGGTCCAATTTCTTCTGTTGATATTTGTATGCATGCACACTGTTAATTTTATGTATTTTTATGGATTTTATGGATTGACTTTTTTATGCCGCTGTTAAAATCATCTTCAAGTTAGCTGTCTAATTGAAATTTAGATGTATATAATTATGCTGAATAATAAACTGTAATATACAAATAATGAGTTTTTAACTAATGAGAAATTAGACATTTTTTTTTTTTACTAATCATGCTTATGATAGCTTATTATCTTGTGAAGTCATTTTGTATTAATTTATATTCAATTTATATAATACAATAACCACAACTGCACCAGATAAAGCAAAGAACAACTTCCAATGAGTTGAAAAAATAACTTAATGACACTAGAATATTTAAAGTGTTCTTTGAAAGAGTGCTCTCGCTGCCATTTTACCCTATTTCTATAGCTATTATATTCTTTCCATTAAATGTGACATGTGTAATGTGTAATTTCAAAGAATATAACACATTCAAAATTGTATAGCCATTATATATTGGCTGCGAAGCAAGATGATAAGGACCATTTCGTCTATCTATCATATATCTATTTACATAATGATACTGAAACCTTTCCATCCCGGCGCTTTCTGACCCTACTCTCACTTTCACTAATTTCATGGGGGGAGGGGGGTGGTATGTAGAAAAACAATACTTTCCCACTAAATATAGAATAAATTGCATGGTAACTCAACACCCCTCATGAAGGGCATTCAGTTGTAAAAAAAAAATTCTTTTCATCTGAGACCTACATGTGTATTTAATTCCAATTTGAAGTTTCTAACAATTTTTATGATATAAATATATTTTCTACTTATGGCTCCCTGCTTATACGTGGAAGAGTCACAATGATTATGTCAACAACAAAATGAAAAGTTGTGAAGAACATATGTACATGTATCTCATGCAAAGTTTGCATCCATATATTCAATATCAAATGATATAAACCTACAAACCAAGCCCCATAACATGTGGAATTGAGGTCCCTATATAGGGCATCTACCATCCAAGTTTGGAGTCATCGTTCTAAAGCTATCAACCCCAATAGAAAATTGCAGGAAAGTTTTAACATTTGACCTCCTTTGACCTTTGACCTGCACCCATGACCTTTGACCCCCAAATAGCAATGAGGTCCTTAAAGGGTAATTACCATTCAAGTTTGGTTATAAATGGACTTATGGTTCTAAACTTACCAACCCCAGTAGAAATATGCATGAATTTTTTACCATTTGACCTTTGACCTACATACATGACCTTTGACCCTCAAATACCAGTCCCTGAAAGGCATCTACCATCCAAGGTTGGTTACAAATGGACTTATGGTTCTAAAGTTACCAACCCCAGTAGAAATATACACAGAAAATGTTAACATTTGACCTCATTTGACCTTTGACCTACATATGTGACCTTTGACTCCCCAATAACACTGGAGTTTGTGTAAGGCATCTACCATCCAAGTTTAGTTACAAACATGTCAATAAGCACAAATATAAGCATGGCCTTCTTGGTTTGTAGAGCGAAAATCCACATCTGCACTTTTGTACAGGGCACATGCATGTTAATGCATTATAGTCTATGGGAATATAACATATGCATATGCAAGAAGAGAAATTTATGAAATATGAGTTTTCAAGTTTGAGACATTATAACTTTAGAACGGAGAATGGTATTGCTTTCTACTTTTCCACAGATAATGATTGAATATCAAGAAAGTTTTTTGGAAGGTTTCAAGACAATTCTTAAATTTTTTCTTGATTTATGCTCAATCATGCATTTTGCAAATTTTCAGTTTTGGGGAAAAAATGTCAAAAAACACACTTTTTGACTAAATATCTGGACCGAATTACTTTGACATTACTCACAAACGGCATCAAACTGTAGGGAATTTAACTTTCTTTCAGATGAGACCAATTTTGTTGCAATCGGATTTTTTTATCAAATTTTATCTTGAAAAATTCAAATTCCGTCAAAATGGCGGCCATTTTGGACGCCATCTTGGATTTGGAAGCTTTCGCTACTAATTTTTTGAGGTAGACCTCTTGAATATTGTGTGTTATGCTTTAAGCTTGAAAATGAGCTTGGTCTACTTAGTTTGTACAGATGGTGGAACGAAACCCCCCTTTTCTGCTTTTGGCCCTCCGCTTATGAATTGCTGAATAATATTTGACGAATAATATTGACGAAAAGGCTTTTGTATAACTATTAAACTGTCGTATTTTTAGGTGAGTTTCATTTTCAATACTTTATAACTCTATGATATTTTTTCATGACAATAAAACGTATTTATATTGTTATTTTATGTGTTATACGCGGATTTTAGGCGCTTGTGCGCCGTGTGGGTTTCCTCAACGAGTTATACAATACAGGTTTCATTTCAGTCCCACATACTCATTATTATGTTAGAATATTTCTTGCCTTGTTAAACTGAAAGATGAAATGATAAATTTCTGACAAATGAGAATTTGGAGTTAAATGCACTTTTGTATTCATGTGCATATCTCGGAAAGCTTCCTTTTGCGACAACCACTCAAATTTGCTAATGGAATAAAGCACACCTTGCAATGTTGGGTGGCTGTCGCAAAAGGAAGTCTTGCCCATAGACTATGGCATCATGGCATAGATCTAGATCTAGGCCATATCTCTAGTTTTTATAAACGAATCTGCCTCAAACTTTCACAAAATCACCAACGTCATCATGCATCAACAAGCAACTGATGGTGTAACCCGTACGGGGCTTTGCCATTTTGCAGCGGAGCCCTACGCTCATCTATTGACAGTGCCGCAAACCCTGCGAACATGGCAAACCGTCAGTTTGGTTCGCTTATTTTTCTAAATATATGTCTAAAAAGAAAAATTTGTGCTTATATGGTCTCACCAACTCTTTGGCCAACCAGCAAATCCTCTGAAATCCTCTTCTGAAGATGTTTTGGAAGAAAAAAAAACGCAATTTTCTTGACCTATGAAAATAATCAGTGTTGTAGCATCCATTTTACAAATCGAAAATCAATGTGTGCATGCGCAGAGCAATATGAATATTCACATTTTAGAGCGCGGTTCATTCAAAATTATTGAATATGCATGAAGACGTTGCGACATGGATTGAGCCGCACATGCTACCTAGCGTGCTCTGCACTTTGAGATATGCATATTCAGCGATACATGTTACTGATAGTGATAATCGACGCGACGGCCACTGACACTGTCATGGCTGTGTGCTTCGTGCTCGACTCTTGTAAATTTTGTCATTTTGTAATTGCTAGCTTTATTTTTTTCAGTTTAAGGGTTGAGTACAAAGCACACAGCATAGTAACCATACTGAACGATGACATCATCATTGAACAGTGAAGCCGTAATCAAGTTCCCTCTGTCTGATGTGATTAGATCTAATCAGGTGAGATATGCGATATATGGTGGTGATTATTTTTTGAAAGTTTGCTGCAAATTTGTTCATTGCAACTGGAGATATGTACATGGATATGAAAGTGCATTAGTGCTGGTTAGGCTTATTCGAAATGAAGATTTCCAGACCCTTGTCCGATGATTCATACTTTTTTTTCACAATCGAACCAGAGTCTCTATCTCTTTTTCATTATTTGATCTTTTGAATTCTTTTCTCAAGGCAGAATGTGTTATTTGTACATTGTCATGGATGTTTGCATGGCTGATGTGTATATTTTAACATTCAGGGTGGCTGGCCCTGCATTGCAAAGATCTTTGGCACATTGTCTTTATAGCAAAGTTACTCTGAATGATGTAGCACAAAAAAATTCAAAAGTAGCACATCAAGGAATATTTATCAAAAACTGATTCCCACGTTTTGAAATTCTCTGTTCTGGGGCCCGTTGCATAAAACTTTTGCCAGACTTTTTTTCTGGCAAAAAAAAGTCTGGCAAATTTTTATGTAATGGAAAACTGGCAATTCTTTTTTTGCCGTAGTTTCCTCAAATTTGCCATAAAAAAACTCCGGCAAAAGTTTTATGCAACGGGCCCCAGGTCAGAAGTTTCAAAACATCATGAGTTTGGCTGCAAAGATCAGAAAAGATATTTCATTGAAAAAACATGGGATTTATTCATGCAAAATCAATTGTTGTTGGAAAGGTTAGGACCTACATGTAACTTATTAATTTCCTGCTACCTTTTTTCTGCTGTTTCAGGTATTACAGTAAATTGGGTGATAGTGTCTTTTCGCCATGCCGACCATAGAAGAAGTGAACGATGATGCCCCAGGGAACACTCAGCCTGGTTCTTCAAGTGCTAATGCATCAGACAGCACTAACACCACCACCGATGGGACAACAGGAGGGCAGTCTGGATTTGGGAAGGTGGTGGTAAGTATTAAAGAGACTTTTGAGTTCTGCGAAAGGTCAAAGGTGAAAAATAGTTTGCGAGCTTTCGTGTTTCTTGTCATATCAGTGTGGAAGAATATCACAGTACAAAGGTCCTCAAGGAAGGATTTCTCTTTAAATGGCCTAATATTGGAAATATGTCAAGAAATAGCTGAAAAGTTCAGGCTAAACGATTCATGCCAGATATGTGCTCGGTACGTTCCATCATAAACTCATTTCTGTCTGCAGTTGTAAGTACCTTTTGTCGAAAGTCAGTGAATTCATTTAGTAATCTCCAAATCTCATACTAGACAATTGTGTTTATGTAAAACTAATCTAACTTTTCCATTTGCTTTGGAACAATTTCCTCCACATTGTAATTACATGACCAGAACTCCAGTTTATCTTGAAGAAACTAGTAGCATCTCACAGACTATTATAAGTAGCGATATATACAATCACTGACATCCCACTGAAATGCTTGCAAACTTAACTTGTGCTTCATTGCAACTGTGGCCTGCTGGTACTTATGTTTTCTGAAATAATATCAGTGGATTCTATGTTTGAAGATAAGAAATAATATACAAATAAATGGGAATAATTGATAATACATTTATAAAACTATATTATATATATAATGTAAGATTTGTAAGGTGCCAAATCCAATTTGAAATATACGGGTAATACTAGAGACACATGAGTGTCCAAGAAGAAATTACATGTACATCAAAGCACTTACACAGAAGTACAACATGAGAAGGAGAGAACATGAAAAGGAAAAGAAGACTTACCCAGACCAAATTAAACAGACATGTTTTGAACTATTATTTGTTTTATGTGTATTTTCTCTATTTTCTATGTCAAATTGACCATTATAAATCTTAAATATTTATGTGAAGCAGTGTCCTACTTGGAACCATCAAATACTAGTCAGTATCAGATTGTTTTGTGTTTGTGTTATTTTCATTGTTATCATGATTATCATTACAGTTGTATATTGTCATAGACATCATGTAATGAAGTAGAAACAGAAATAGTTTAAAGTTTAATTATTGTATCAATTATTTTTTCTTCCCAGGCTCACTTGACCGAGTTCAAAGTAGACGCAGCTCTGTGGGCATCCCGTCTTGCTACAGTTGTGTGCAGTATCCTCTACGTATTCCCACTTCTTGGGTAAGATTATTCCATGCTCAATTAAAGCTTGAAAGTCTCCTAAATGATGAAGTATCATCTCTGTGTTACATTCCTACCTATTAGTTGATATTACTCTGCATTTAGTAAAAGATTCAAAGACTGCATGAACAACAGTATTTTGAAAGGTCTTAGTGTGATAGACAATTTTACCTATAACTTTATAACCCTCTAAAATAGGAGGTCGTAAAGAGACTGTTCAGATGTTCGAAATAATGTTTTGTGGGGGGTTTTTTTCAATGGCTTTGTAAGAACCGGTAAGTACCCTAATAACTACCTTCTGGGCTACTGTACCCCTTTGAGCATTCCCGCATCTGGTGGCATTTTCAATCAGTACTTGTCCATGTAGTTAGTCTTGATTATTGATGTTCAAGCGGTAATTGTTCTGAATGGGTAACGCATCTGGGGGAAAGTCTCCGAGATGGTCTAATTTTGATTTGGGGTTACTTTTGAACTTACATATGATAGATGAAGGATACATTCTCAGTGGTTGGATTTCAAGTTTCATCTTATTCTCTACAATACTCAGACATGCAGCTAGCATCAGCTGTTACCAACGAGCCCTTATCCTCAATGGTTTGACAAGTGCTCTAAGGCTTCATCAGCGTATGCCACCTCTTCAGTTCAACAGGATGTACCTTGGACAGCTTCTCCTGGAGGATAGCTGTCACAACCTTCTCTACTCTCTGATCTTCATCAATAGCTACCCGCTCACATGTATCCTTTCACTCATCTACTGAGCCCTCCAACATGTTGTTTTTTGGGGTGGTTTTTAGTTTTACCGAATGCTAAGAAAAATGTTAAAGACATTGGTTAACATTTTTATGATATTTTAAAAAATCTTGTTTTGTTACTCGAAAATGGGATAAACATAAGGGTTATAGTGTAAAAATATCAGTCAGAAAGTTTCAAATATAATATCCACAGGAAGTATTTTTAAATATAAAACATGTGAACCAACGTTTGAAAAATATACGAGGGTCGGTTGCTCAGAATAGACATAAGGAGTGCGCATGCGCGTATGACTCACCTTACCATACTGTGTGTATTGGCGTATCACGCGGCGGGAGGAACATAACGGCATTTTCAAATTCAAGCAAAATGGTCCTCTTAGCGATTGTCTCGTGAGACGAAAGATAATAAAATCGCCGTTTGCGTTTAACTTACACTTTTTCATTCCAAATTTTGGTTGCTTTCAGGGTTTTTGAGTACAAATACAAGTACTCATACACATGTTTCATGTTAGTTTGAGAATTTTTAAAATCAGCTACTCACAAAGTTAGCCAATGCCTTTAATGATTGTAAGCAGCTAGAAGACCAGTGGCTTTAAGTCCTCTCTCTCTCTAAGGGATTTGGTAGAAGTGTTGTGGTCTAATGGATAAGTCTCCAGACTGTGAACCACACAGCACAGGGTTTGAATCCCTGCCACAGCACTAATGCCCTTTGGCAAGACATTACTCTGCTTTTGCTACCATCGACCCAGTTGAGGTAAATGGGTACCTGGCAGAATTCTGTAAAATACATGGGAGTTGTAATGGCAGCTTGGCTAAAGCTAGAGTAACGACATCCAAAGTTCTTTTGAAGCGCATAGGGACGTTAGATCATAATGTGATATACTCTATACAAGAATGGAATATTATTTGGTAATGATGATTAATGCCATGAAAAAGGACACTAGTACATCTACTTGGCTTCAAACCTGATCACTCCAAGTTATGGGACTACTGCTCTACAACATAGCCATCTTGCCTCCTTTTAACCCATAGCAGTACAGAGCCTTCTTTAGGTGTAAATTAATCATCTTCAATCCTCAAATTGGCAATACAATTATTTATTTCCACGTTTACATAGCTTGAAAAAAATATATGGATATAACATAAACCAAAATGAAATATAATTGTAAAATTGAATAAGAAATTGCCAGTTTGAACACAGAAATAGTGATTATATATTATTCACTGCATTGCCAATTTAAAGAGTTTAATGATTAGTTACACTTAAACTGCTCTAATTCGAGAATGCCACACCATACAGCGATGGGAATTGGCTCAAATTTGTCAGTGCATTTTTCTCTTTCTGCTCATGTATGATATGTACTGCCCAACATTCTGGACCAACAGATACTGCAAATGTATCTCCTATTTTAAGATCCTTACATTGGCTCCCTGTAAAACAGCGTATTATGTTCAAGATTTTGTTGTTAACTTTCCATTGTGTTCATGGCTCATCTCCCCAGTACCTTATTTCACTGATCAAAAGTTATACCCCTTCAAGATCCTTACGTTCCTCCCTTTCCAATTCTCTTGTTACCCCCGAAGTTTCCAAAACCTGGGGTGAAAGATCATTTGTTTACTCATCCTCGAAGCTATGGAATAGCCTCCCTCATAACATCAAACAGTGCTTGACTTCTGAAACTTTCAAAAATTACCTCAAAACATTTCTGTTCAATTCTTCTTAATTTCTTTTATAATTTCCTGAAAAGCGCCTCGAGCACTCTACAGAGTGGATTTGGCGCAATATAAGTCTTAATTATTATTATTATTATTATTATTATTATTATAAAGGTGACAGTGTACCTCTATGGGTTAAACGTGTGCTCAGGCAGCGGTTGCTGTGGGCTATTATGTATCAAAGGTATAAAGTTACAGTATTTGTTGAAATCGGGTCTAAGGTTAGATTTAGGTTAGCATTTGGCTTGGTTGTAGTGGTGGTCTTGGGTTGAAATGAAGAATTTGTTTAGGATAGGAAGTTAGGGACCATGTAGTAATTGCTGGACCATGTGTTGTAGAACCACCTGGCCAGCTCAAGACTTGTGGAGGAATTTGAGATTATAATACATGTATGTGCAATATTTGATCAGGATAAGTACTGCCTATACAAATCATTGATGAAATTTGTTTTGGGTGTTATTATATACCACTATTAAAGGAGAAGAGCAGTACTTAACCCATTGCTAATGGGAAATGGGTGGCCCTTTTATAAAGTCTAGGGCCGGAATTCACAAAGGTGGTTTAAATTAGTCCATGGTTTAGGCAAATTTTGTGGTGTAGGTGCGCTTGATTTAGCGCGTACACTAAGATAAACGCGCGCGTTTGGCAAAGGGCGCTAGATTTACGCTTGTTGCCATGGTTTAGACCACGGTTTATGTAAATTAATGCTTGTTGCCATGGTTTAGACCACGGTTTATGTAAATTAATCTAAGCATGAATTTACATAAACCGTGGTCTAAACCATGGCAACAAGTGTAAATCTAGCGCCCTTTGCCAAACGCGCGCGTTTATCATTGGACCTATCTTAGTGTATGCGCTAAATCAAGCGCACTTGTACCCCCAAATTTGCCTAAACCATGGACTAAATTTAAACCACCTTTGTGAATTCCAGCCTAGGGGAATAAAAGAATTCAGTAGTCAAGAGGTTAAATATTTTGAAGTTTACGGTGGAATTGATGAGGCACATGTTACAAATGTTCGAACAGGTAAACTCAACAAAATTCATGACACTTGCTGCATGTTGGTCTAATATACTTATACAAGGAAATGGTAGTGTTTCTATGAGAGCATTTGTGCTTTTCCATCTTTCCTTGACTTATTGAATTCAGTTGTGCTGACACCAGTGTTCTTGTTTGCTGTTTTACATGCATCTAGCTTCACCAAAAAACTTGCCAATGTAAGTAGCATCTTCTTCTACTGACACTTGATATTACCATGAAGGGATTTCTAATATTATTTATCCTGTCTAGTAATTGATTGCCTTATTGTTGATTAAATATCATTGTTGCCTATTAGCCATTTCATGTGTTTCCCTATAATGTAAATTGTTTACTAAAACACATAACTGTAGGCAGGGCTCGACACAAATTTGTCTTCCTGCTTTTTCTTTGAAAATTGCTTGCCCAAAACATATCTTGCTTGCCCCAAAACATGTCTCACTTGCTCATTTTCCACAAACTATGAAAATTCATGACAGTCTGCATTGAATTTTGCAACATTGATATTAATTGGCCATTGCTAAAGATGTACTTGCACTATGAGCATTGTTAATTTGAATTTTTCTTTTGTTCTCATGATTGCTTTGATTGAATTTACTTGTTCTTTCAGGCAAGTGACTTCAAAATTCACTTGCCTTTTCATGATTTCTTTTTGCCCTGGGCAGTATTTTCTCTAGCATTGTTTGATAAACATCAAGCAGGTTGCTCATGATGACGGTCTCCTGCGTTCTGAAATTCAGTTAAATGATATTTTTCATATACTTTTTTTATGTTCAGAAAGAGATTGTAAATGATTCATGTGTCTAAAATGTATACCGGTATGTATAAAATCTATGTAATAATTGATTATGTTGTATTGTGTTGAACATGTTGAACGCAGAAATGCACAACCAAACCTAAAACGGATGGGTATTATTGAACAATAAATGCCTGTCATGGGGAAGAGTTCATATCATGAAGCAGACAGACTTATGATGAATGATAGTCCTTACTCCATGGTGTAGTGGCTCATTCACTTTACTCTGAATCAAAGGATTGAGGGTTCAAATCCCAGCCAGGCTCTAGCATCTTTTGGCAAGACATTTGTCCATGTTTACCACTCTCACCCTGGTGCTAACTGGGTACCCAGTAGATTACAAAGGTCATTGTGATTGGATTAACATGTGCACTCCCGCAAAATGGATGACTAGCTTCGATACTCCCGGGAAGTGGAGAATGTGCACAGTAATGTGTGGAGTAGTAGTTGAATCCAGTGACCAAGAGGGTGTTTCATAAAGCTGTTCATAATGTTACGCATGACTTTACAAGCTACTGGAATATGAATTGCTAAATGGGATGACCAAGGTTTTTCCTGACGATTTAACAAAATGTGACTGCCTTTCCCATTACCTCAACTAAATTGTGGCCAAAAAAAATACTTCACAATAAAAATGCTTGTAAATAATGGTAATATCAATCTATGTCTGCCTATTTTACTTTTCGCTGATGTGATTTATAATGATTGAGAATCCCATTTGGCTTGGAATATTCCAGTCGTTCGTAACTTTACGAACTCCTTTATGAAACACCCTCCAGGGTAATTATAATACTGTAAGCACTTCGGTCAGTTTATAGGCCTACTCTTAAAGGGCATTGTAATGGTAATTTATATCATTTATATCGTTAATAATTAAATCGACACTTGCCGAAAAAAAGGATTGTTTCCATTCTGCTTTCATAGATCGCTGGACCAAACAGCATGCCATTGGTGCGGCGACTTGTTGATAAAATCATCTCATATCAGGTAGACATCTTGCGATTCATAGCTCTTGATGAGATTCTCATCATGCCTGTTCTCATCTTCATGATGGCCACGTAAGTATCAGAAACAGTTCGTTCTTTGTACAATGTTGGACTTAAACACCATGTCACCCCCCCCTCCTTTGTTCCTGATCTTTCTGTTTTTTATTCTTTCTTTCTTTTTCATGTGATTCTAAAATCAAGTTATTGCTCTGCCAACTAAATTTGTCAGAAATTCTTATATAAATCTGCCCTACTTTAGCAAAGAGAAGCAAGTGACAAAAGTGACATTACTTGTAAAAGAGCAAAATGTATGTCATTTACACCGACATCAATGCAATACCATGGTGCCTTGCCTAACATAAGAGTAGGATGAGTGATCATCCATAAAATTTGGCCCAGAAGAAGAGCACACTGGGTAACATATGAAAATATCAATAACTCAAATTTGATTGATATGTCACTTGCTTCCTTTTGCGAAAGTAGGGAAGAAATGTTATCCCAAGTTCTCTGCAATTTAAATGGATATTTATCCATTGCAAATGCACTCCATGAAAGTGAGTGATAAAGCAGATACTCCAAGACTGACACAATGATATGGACATCACTTTTAGCCTGGTGATATGGTTTGATGATTATTATTAAACCATTGTATCACTATCTTTCCTTGTATTTGTGTGACAATAGATTCATAGAGTGTTAAATAGGGGGGAAAATATGTCTTTTCTGGAATCTCCTGTATATTTATGTCTTCCTCAAGACCATTTGTATAATATCTTTAACATATCTCCATCTTCATTGTGAATGTTTATTTTTCTTTCTCTTCTTTTTCTCCCCGATTGCAGTGGTCGTATGAGTCTGATAGCACCCTTCATGTACTTCAGATTCTTGACATTCCGCTACGCTTCAAGAAGGAATCCATACTGCAAGTAAGTGGCTTAAACAATCGCCAAGAAAAAAAAAACAAATCTCATTGCTGTTTCAAATAACTTGAAGCATGTATCCTTTGCGTAGGTGATTACATCATAGGATTCACCTCATAGTAAAGAGCACATGCACAAAAGAGTGTAGGTCCCAGACTACATCAGAGACTCCAACCCCAAGCACCTCTGAAGCGGGAGATTCTCCCGCCGAGACCTCCTAGCAAACGGGAGACTCTGACTCAATGTGCGCATAGCCCACATCACCAGCGAAGAGAAATTCCTTGCAGCCAGAGGCCACTTTTAGGATTATAGAAGCTCTCTGGTGCTATCTTAGGCTTATTTTTAAACATATGACAACACTAAATGAGGTAAAATCCAATGATTGAGATTCATTTTTTTCAAAAAGGTGGTTAGGCGGGAGAAAAAAGGAGAAACACAGCTAGGGCGGGAGAAATTCGAACTCAAGTGGGAGAACGGGAGATTTTCTCAAAATGGACTCAATGCGGGAGATCTCCCGCCGAAAACGGGAGAGTTGGAGTCTCTGCTACATGAAAAACTTGAATTTGTAATCTCTGGATTCTGTGCCAAGAGGATCAAACCCTTTTGTGCACTACCTATTATTATTATTATTATTTTTATTTATTTTTTTATCATTATTATTATCATTATTATTAATTATTACTATTATTATTATTAATTATTATTATTATTGTTATTATTATTATCATTATTATTATTATTATTGTCATTAATTATTATTATTATTATTATTATTATTATTATTATTATTATTTATTATAATTATTATTGTTATTATTATTATCATTATTATTATCATCATTATTTTTGTTGTTGTTGCTATTATTATTATTAATTATGTTGTAGTAGTAGTAGCATGTTATACAATGTTTGACAGGAGCTGAAAAGTGAGTGCCATCACTGTAACCCTCAGGCATTGAGCTTCCTCACGTACATTGCACGTAACAATACAATGATAAAATATGTATAATTATGAATGTCATTTCCTGTTCTTTTCTTCTTTTTTTTCAGACAAATATTCCACGAGATGAGGTTACGCACAGAGCAGTACTGCAGCCAGCCCAACACGCCAGCATTCCTCAGTAATTTCCTGACAAAGTGTATTGCCATGCTTAGCCGCTTTGCTCCTCAGGATCCGTACCAGCAGCAGCAGTAGCATCCCAAAGTACCTCAAAGAACCTTGCTTAACTCATTCTTACTTATCAAGTTTATTGTTATTTAACAGTATGAATGACACTTCATACCAGAAACATGGGAGAATCTTAAAGGTCATTCTTACTTGTATCATTTTAAATGATGTTTCAAGCCACAAAAATGAAAATAAAAAGCTTGTAACTCATTTTTACTTCATGTATCATTTCACGTAATGACTGCTAAATTCTCTTCTTCTCAACCACTCGGTTCCTGTAGGCAGTCCGTTAAGATTATAAGGGACTCATCAAACCAGGGATGAGTAGGATCTTTCATCTCATTCTTACTTTTATTTTCTTACATTTATGACAGTAAAGAATACAGGTATCAGACCTACAATTCAGATCAACAAATTGTGTGCATTGCATTGGTGCACATTTTTGAAACATTTGATTGTTAAATATGCAAACACTGATTGAATAGTTGGAGGAAATTAGGAGGTAGAATCAAAGACACTGTTTTTCAACTGGAAATATTTAGAAAATTGTAAGGAATTTTCCTCATACTGGTAGCCATTACCTTCTTGTATCAGAAAAAAAAAATGCACATAATGGACTACATGTACACGAGTGAATTTACATAGTGTGTCTGCAGTTTGGGTTTTTATTGACGTGTATAAATCGAATATGATTATTTACGTCTGGGACTGACCTTTAACGTCACCATCTGAAAGACGTGATTCAGACTCAAACCTAGATCCGATCAGAGTCAGTTTGTAGGAGAAGACAGAGCTGACTGCGGAGGTTGCCGCTAGACCAGCTCCTGCTCCCCTGATCTGCTGCTGCCATTTATAATCTTATTTCGTAGCCAAGAAAGAATTGCTAATAATTTCATCCTCCTTATTAGTTAATAAAATTCCTGATTTCATCGAAAAATGCGTCAAATACTAATTTCAGGCACAAAGTTACCGAGGATAGCCAAGTCCATCGTACTTGAGAGCTCTTGAACGTAGATACAGAATGTCCTTTGACTAGCCAGCATATTTCACATCTCGCAGCATCGCACCCTCATGAATTTTCATGTGGTATTCGTTTCAGGGCCAGAATGGCTGCGCCGAGGTGTGAAAAAGAAGTTTGGCCAGGTTCATTGCTGTCGTACATGTAAAAAAGACACATGTTGCATCATCACCTGCCCAAATGGCCCGATATCCCCATACTGCGTTCATAATTTGTGAGTGCCGTGACTCTACATGTACGTTCTCCTGCTGGATGAATTTTGAGGTGCAGTGAAATTTTCTTGCTCGTTACCGCTGGAATGATTACCGATCTCTTTTTTTCTTCTAGGAGCTTGAGAATTAGCTCGTCTTATTTAATATCGCTATAACGGGTTCATGCCACCATAGAATTAAATGCAAGTGCATTTGGGGCCATGACACTACCCTTGTTATTACCGTAACGTTATTGTAGCCAAACTTGTTAGGTCAAGTTTTCCTTGTATTATGTTATGGACATTATAAATACGTTCAGGTTTCCATAGACTCTATTCTTGAGACTTTCACTTAGAGACACTGCTTGAGTAAACTGTACCAATCAGATTGACCTCTTTAAGAAATATCGTCGTCCGGCTGGCAGAAGGGCATTAGCACGTGCACATGTGCGATTTTATAAATCCCCCCGGCTGGCAGAAGGATGTTAGCTCGAGCGCACGCTATGCGAAAGGTACAGTGTGTGCACGTGTTAAGCCCTTCTGCCAGCCAGGTGACAATATGTTTGTATAAAACATGTGTAACATGCTCTAAAGATGGTAACCTGGTATATGCTATGATATGCTCACATATATTTCAAATTTAGAGT
Source organism: Echinometra lucunter (assembly GCA_029962745.1). Lineage (NCBI taxonomy): Eukaryota > Metazoa > Echinodermata > Echinoidea > Camarodonta > Echinometridae > Echinometra > Echinometra lucunter. Next base: position 12,359,375 of record CM057161.1, on the reverse strand, counting down.
GAGGCATTCTTGAAAGTAATGTTCAGTTCTGCTTTCAGCTTACAAAATCATCGTTATTACATGTATGAAGCAACACTTTTGGAGGAAAATAGCTTGTCTTTGAGCTCTAATCTTTTTGTTGATGGTTTATGCCACAGATTTGATTTTGAAGTATGTTTCGCTCTAAAGAAGCAGTTTAAACTGCTGAAAAAAAGTTGTGGTTTACTGTGTGTTTGTGTCATGTGCACAAGTTTATGTTTTGAGGACTAGAAGCAATGATTAATTGAGTACAAGTTATCCAACAAAAAATATTGTAAAGTGCATTTGAATATTATGGAAAATGTGCTATATGAATACATAATTGTTAAGACTATTATTATTTTTATTACTATTATTATTATTTTATTTCTCCATTTGTCAGTTTAATTCATTTAGCAACACTTTGAAATACATGTGTGCAATTGCTGTTTAAGAATATAGTGTTTGATATTGCTTCAGTTTAATCAAATGGTTACTCTGTTTTGAAATGGTATTATTCACAATTAATAATATTAACAGTATATTACATTACTAGAGTGCTTAATACAAATGTTTCTAAGCACTTTACATAAAAAAGAGTGAAATAGTAATAAAAAGTAATACTGACTACAAATGAATACATTACTGAAAAAGAAGATTTAGAAAACAGTTGTAAAAGGTAAAAAGTATATATTTATATATGACAATTCAATGGTGTAATTGAATACATGCAGTGCGCAATGAGTACATATTTTGCAATATTTTATACACTATTAGAAAAGTGATTCAACTTCCGAGTGGAAAATCTTGTATTAGAGTTCATTCGTCATATTATGTGTAAGCCATATGCACTTATCTGTACACATGTCAAAATGAACAATATTTTGGAGTTAAAAACTGGAAAATTGGAATAAGTCATTATTTGTTCATCAACAAAGTTGCAGGTTCTGATGATTACCGGGTGATTGATATATTTTGAAATGTCTTTGGGTTTTGCACCATGTAATTACTTTCATTATTTCTGGATGAAAACTAAGCTTGCATTTAAAGGGAAAACTATCTCATTTAGAAGTGTCTCATTATTTTAGCATTTTCATATAAATGCAGATAAGCGCACTTCAAACGAAGAAAGTTCGATTTTGAATTATTACAGTTCAGTTTGAATTAATAAAAGAGCCTTTGAAGGGGGAAAGCAAAACAATAAGGAAAAAATGGATTAGAAAAGACCCTCTGTAATCTGCAAATTTACAAAGACATAGTATGTATGAAATAGTCTTCTTTAATGGGAATTGGTAGAAAATGAGGTCTTGATTAATTTTTTTTCAAAGATTACTCTTATATTTATATTACACAATACATACACTCTGTTATTTATTGTACTCGTATACTTGTGAAATATTGTTGTGTTTGTGGTAAACTATCTTTTTTTTTCTTCTTTCTTTCATATTGTTTGGTTTAAGATCTTTAAGCTTAACAATACCAGTTTTTACGATGAGTAATGGATTGTTGAATTGTATTGATTATAAATAAATCCCATACAAAGTAAAGATGGTTTATGATTCTCTTTTTTTCAGCTTTAGTCATGTTTCAGGAGTCATACAATTTTGGAGAAAAAAAATAGATATGGATGATGCATGGGTTAAATCTACTTCATCTTTAGTAGTTAAAACTTAATTACATCAAGTGACCTGGCATGAGCCCAGCCCCTGAGATCAAAGAGGACACTGGCTTCATGCAGAGGGAGAGAGGAAGGGGGGGGGGGGGGGGGGGGGGGAGCCCAGTCTTACTAGATGAATGAAACCTGAATTTACAAGAACACCAAGTTACAGGAAGGGTTTTTGTGCTTGTGTGTGTTGGGGGGGGGGGGGGGGGGTCCTATCCTCTTACTTTATTCTCCCCATCTCACTTTCTCTTTTTCTTTGCCCATTTTTTTTTCCCGGGGGGGGGGGGGGGGGGCACAAGCCTGCTGTAGCTACCCCACCGCATATATCCTTCACAGACATGCTAATTCAACCGTAGGTCGAGCGTAACATTGCTCTCTGATGTGAGGGCATATTCTCGCTAAAAGCGTAATGCTCTTATCAATATTTTCGAGAACATTGTAAAACTCATCAAAATTACATGACGAATGAATTTGATAGTTCTGCCCTTCATTGTTAATATCGCCATGGTGATTAGCAGATGGCAGCAAGTAATTGACGGGGGAGCCAAAATTCCATCTTCAACATGGTAGTGGATTGTCGAATCTCTGAAGGTATACCAAGATCCATATCGACAAGAACACGCATTTTAATACTTAGAAAATATTTTCGAATTGTCATATCACAAGCGAAAATCAATTTTATAAATCGAATAACCCGTCGTCTATTAAAGAGATTGAATAGATACTCTCAAAGCAAAGCCTCTTGGTTGTTTTGCTTCTTGCAAAATTTTCCGCAAACACATTTTGCAGATTGGTCCTTCATTCCGTAATCATTCAAAATATACAAGCGGCGCCCCTACCAAACAACAGTAACACAGAAAGGAATACATGAAGGAGAATAGTAAAGTGTCTTTTAAAGCCAAGTTTGTTTGTTTGTTTTTTTCAAGAAACGCAGCAAAAAGGCCCTGTAACTTAACTAGTTTACATTGTATCGAGAGAATTAATGAGAAATCAAGGGGAGATCGGCCGAGAAACGTGTTTCTTCATAAAAAGAACTCACGAAAGAAACAGAAACTATGAGAATGAACTGGAACATTTTCATTTTACATTACTCTGTCTTGTATATTCCGGTCTATCAATCAAACATGGTTCAGTTACATACAGGCTATAAAGGTGGAGTCACGAACGGAACAAAAATAGTCATATCATGAGATTTAGTCATCATTGTCACGAAGGCACCCAGAGCTGAGCATTTCACCTTTTTTTTATAATTCATGCATTTCTTTATGAGTTATCATGGATTTTCACAATGATACTCTGACTTACATTATCGTATTCAGGCTTATTAACTCAATGAAAAAATGAATTGACCGACTATGTATTAGTGAAGATGATGATGATGATGATGATGATGATAACAATAATAATAATAATGATAATAATAATAATAATGATAATAATAATAATAATAATAATAATAATAATAATAATAATAATAATAATAATAATAATAATAATGATAATAAGAATGATGATAATAATAATAATAATGATAATAATAATAATAATAATAATAATAATGATAATAATAATGATGATAATAATAATAATAATGATAATAATAATAATAATAATAATAATAATGATAATAATAATGATGATAATAATAATAATAATGATAATAATGATAATAATAATGATGATGATGATGATGATGATGATGATGATGATGATAATAATAATTGATTCTAAAATGGTACACCTGATTCTTTTCCCAATGATCTCAAACAAATGCCGTCTCCTTCCTACCAATCAAGGACACATTCTTAAAATCCACTATCCAACTTGAATAGTGTGACACGTGAAACCCTCTGTCCACGTCTATGCCTTTTGTCTTCCCCTTTCTTCTTTCTCTCTTCCCTTATGCTCTCGCTCTCCCCCCCCCCCCTCTCTCTCCCTCTCTCTCTCTCTCTCTCTCTCTCTTTCTCTCTTTCTCTCTCTCTTCTCATATATACCGCATCACTTTTATGTTATATTGTAATGTTTTGCGTTTCGATACATGAGAAATAAATCACTTGAACTGGACTGAAAAAAATAAAATAATACTTAAGATTTATATAGAGCTTAATGCAATGTTTCTAATCTCAGGGGAGCATAAAAAGAATGAAGAAAAGAGAAGATAGAGATATTAAGATATTCAAGATCAGCACTTGCTTGAAATGTTTAATCAATGCAATGGGCAACAATCAACTTATTAGTGATTAAAAGCACACATCTCTCGCTTCTGTCTTCTAGTACAATCTACTTCATTTCTCTTTCGTCGAATTATTCATATCATATTAAAGAGGTTGCCCAAAAGCCTAGATAAATCATATGGACTTTGAGACGATCGCAAATGACATCGTCTGCTCAGGATTGCGGTGATAAACGCAAAAGGTGTGCGCGCCAAATAATGTTGACGCCTCCGATCGACTAATCGTCCTCATGAGATATCGTCACAACTCTATTCCCGAAAATCTCTTCTTTCTAAATAGTTTCTAACATTCTGTTTCCTGTCTGCGATTAATCAAGGCCTTCATATGTCACGGTGAATCAAAGCAGTCAATCTCATATCTCTATTCCTCCCCGTCACGTGACCCGGTGAAATCAGAACAAATTATAAAAGTGTACATTTCAGCGCAGAGCGATAGCAGACGTTTTCGGTTTTAAAACAGAAATAAAACAATGATGGAGATTGTGTGTATGGCAGTTGCTTGACAACAATCATTGTATTTTCATAGCGACAGGAAACACTAATCAAATCTCCACTTGGTTTAGGATTTATGACTTTTTTTGAGGTTTGCTGACTGGGATGCGAGCACATGGTCTAGGATGACCAGAACAATTAAGGAAAAGAGGTGTGATTTAGCGTCAGTTTGCCGCTGCCATGTATCACGGAAATATAGGGGAAAACAGTACACGTTTGTTGATTGTTTGTGAAGCAAGCACGGAATATCAAAGCATGTGTGCTTTATTTCTATTCTTACATTTATGGAGAATAAGCCATCTTGCACTTTTCTTGAACTCAGTGGGTATGCTCGGTGACGCCCTTGTGTATATCAGAGTACAAAATGATTTTCAGAAACATTAAAGAGTGTTTAATGAAAAAGATATGCGTCACTGTCCTTTTTTTTTTAAGTGTCTCTCAAGGCTATTTGATCCCTCTCTCTACTTATGTCGTCAACGTTTTCCCCCTTTCCTTGCTATTCTTACAATTATACCTATCTCTCCTTCCTCCTATTCTCTACTTCAATTAAATCCGAACAATATTCATAATTTGCCTATTATAACTGTTCCCATCGCTTCATTCCTCTATTTGTTTTTTTGGTGGGTTTTTTTTTCTAACCTTTGATTTGATGAAGTTTAGGTCCGAGTATGCGAACCCATCTCTTGGCTTTCAGCCAGTGAGCATATTCCATTGTCATTAAAAAAAAAAAAAAAGGAAAAAAAAAAAAACGTGATCTCTGTGCAGTGAAGTAATGTAGGTCATTAATAAAATGGTAATCTTCCCATCACATTTTTAATATCAATATCCCATGATCGTACCTCTTTTTGAAGAAGTTCTTGTCATATCATTACTTCCTCGGATTGAAACGCAGCCAGACTTCATAAACAATAATTTCTGACAATATATTGATGCGTCTGTAGCACATCATTAAAAGAAACGCCACTTTCTTTTCTCGTCGCATTGTAACATTCTTTTGTCTCTTCTCATTCACAATAAACCACCAAAAACAGCTTCATGATTACTCACAAGTCCTCGCACGCAATGCATTCATTCTTGGACAAATATCTTTTTCATACTCCCCTTATCTTGCTCTTATAACAATTCCATTAAAAAGTGTTGGCATACACATATCTCACATAATTTGTAGAGATAGGGGTCCATCTTGCATAATTGAATGCTTGGATTTTCGGTTTGCCCTCAGTATTTCAGGACCTGTTCAGGCCTATTTCAAGACTTAAAAATTCATCACAGGGCAGGGATTTTTCCTATTTTGAAAATGAAATATATTTCTACTTGAGCTAAGAACTTCGATTCTGCTACAGGAACCACAGCTATATCTAAACTTTAGGCAAGTCATACCTTCTCAACAAATTCAAGACACCTGCAGTAAGCACAGCACACATTCACCTTTTATATCAAGAGATCTATTACTAAAGTTTTAACCAACTTTTAAGGAAAAAAAAAAAGAATAAAACAAAACAGCCACCACAACTTTGTTACACTGAACTCAATGTGGGTACAAGGACCCCGACTTTATTGCAATATCGCTTCCCTAATAAATTAAAAGAAATTATTTACTTTGGAAAGAGCAAACAAAACAACAAATGATAACAACGTTTAAGATGATAATGATGATACAACAAAATATTAATTATGACAAAAATAATAAATGAAAGAATTTGCACTACCTAAATAATAATGAAAACCAATTTACATCTACAATCTACAATGACAAGACAGAGGTTATCTACAATAGTTTTATGCATTTTTTGTTTCTGTTCCTAGTTTCAGATCTGTAAAGTTTGTACACAATTTTGTTACAAGATAAGATGTATACAGCAAAGTCAATAGTCACACATTTATACCCTTCTTAGTAAGGTTTCAATAAAGGTGGTTTTTAAATGTAGCAGAATATTTCAACAAGCAAGCACCTTAAATCCACAAGAATGGGGAAAACACTAAATAAATTGTTTTTATATGTATTGTTTGTTCTGTACATATTCAAGTATGATTTGACCTTTTGGCCTCTTTTTACCTGCATTTTAAAGTGTTGGATTGTTCTTAGTTTAATCAAATATTCTGCATGGTTCAAACTTCAGAGTGCCATGATTTGCAAAGAATGCATTTCAAAGCAAGAAAGATGGAGAAGGTCCTACTTTGCATAATTCCAGTCGTGGTGAGTTTCGACTATACATACAAAAATAACAGGTAACTAACATAAGTTTCTTATACAATAACGAAACTGCACCAACATTCTTGACATAATGCCAGAACATTTCTCTCAAATTTCACTTTTCTCTCAAGCTGATATATTGAGCAGTTTTGTCCAACTTGAAATTTTTAAAGTGCTGTTAAAACATTATTGACAGTATTCAAAAGTGTACTGCAATTTCTTATCAAGAAAAACCAAGTACAATAAACTATTCATCTATACATACATAATGTTGTGAATAGCTGTAGAGACTGGGGTAAACCCTGGCGATATTTGTCTTATCTGAACCTCTGCCACCCTGAGATTAAAAAATATAATTAGAGCTACAACATGAAATCAAATATAAAGACAAGTAAATTATTAGTGGAACAGAAAAATTATGCAAATATCAAAAATCAATTACAAGAAATGAAGAGATGAAGGTGCAAATAACTACAGATACCGAAATGGATGATCATAAAAAAATCTATTATGGTTAATTACAAATGGTATAATATACAAATGGACACAAAAACAGGAATGTCTATAATCAAACAGCTCTCTAGGTCATTCAAGCAACACATGCCTATATGTCACCAAATAGGAAACTTGCAGGTACAGCTAACACTGGGCAACTTGGTAGATCGAAGGTATCAGAGTTGTCATCTTTAGGTTACCTGGGAGTGCGAAAGTTCAAAGGAGAATGGTATCCGTATCTAGATCTTTTAATATTCCCTCCTACTTCAGAAAATAATACTGAGAATGGTTTTCAATCTTTGTCTCTTCATTGTTAAAGACACTTGACTGAAAACTCTTCTAAAGAGACAGCTTTAGAACACACTATTCAGCATATTCTAGACACTCAAAAACATAAGTCATAATCATTTTTATAGTCTTAATAGTCAAGAGGTAATTACACCTAAAATTTCAAATTGCTAATATGGCTTTGATACAGATGAAATGTCTCTTCTTTTTACAGATTTTTTTTTTTCAGTAAGATGAGAAAAATATCAACACGTCTGTTCTTCTTTTATTATTTAGTACTACATCTAGGTATTTCAAAATGAAATAGTTCATAAAAAAACACAAATGTTTACACAAAACAAATATATCATTTAAACATGTCATGCGCCTAAACCCTGTTAGTTTCTTTTTCTCACCCTCTAGACTTTGTGTAGCATATATCTAAATTACATACTCAATTGCAGGGTAATCGTAATACATCTACTTCCATTTTTGTACAGCATATAAACTATACAGTTTTGATACACAAAATATAACTGGCCAAAGTCTGAACAATTAGTAGTAGTACCCAAATTTGTCCAAAATGTCCAAAATGCAAGGGGAATTTCAGCAAAAGCAAAAGGGATAAACTTACAATGGATGCTAGCAATGAACACAGTCTACAGTATTGAATAAATATGATATGAATCACAAAAAAGAGGGAGGAATGAGGATGTCAAGTTTATGTAGTAATAGAGTCAGTTGTAGAACTTTTAGGGTTAAATGAATATAAATCGATTGAAGAGAAAGAATTCAAACACCCATCATAGATTGGCCGATCAAGACTGACATGATCCCTGCCTATGGCTTGTATTTGAATTGGAAAAAAAAAGAGAGAAAAGCGTATCTGTAAGCATGAGCTACTACTCTCACAAAACAAAATCAAACATAACGAAATAGTAGCTGTCCAGAGCTCAGTTGTAGCACAAAAACTAGGAATATATATTTATATATAATGCAGTATGCTATTTCAATGAATAGAATGGCAATTGCGAGATGTATCGAATCTGCATAGCTTTATGGCAAGTATGTCATATTACACATCTTAGTTTAGTTATCCATAATTAAGAGGAGAAAATTACGATTTGACTTTTCAAGGGGTTGAGTTGCACTGAACTTACATTGGAAAATCTGAGTTTATTTTCATATTATCATTAAGGTATGTACGATGCAATCAGACGGACTGGATCATAGTTTGAAAGATGTCTCAAAAATAAATTACTAAATCATGCCAATGATCACATTTTCCCACGATGTATATTTTACGAGTACTACATATATTCAAGAGGTGAAATTCTTGCCCTCTTTAGAAATACTTGCAACTGAAAAAAAAATAACGGGAGTTGTTCAGTATGGTGGAATCAAAATCTGACATCTCACATTTTACAAGGGAAATTTGTAACCAGGGGTCAGGGGTCAGGGTCAAGAGGTCTGACACAATAACTTATTAAATAATCTTTGCAGTACCAGCTGCTTGTAATGCAGATTTGACACTGGGGAAAATAAACCAATGAATTTGTCAAATTTAAGTGAAAATGAGATCATTGTGATAAAGAAATCCAAAGAAAAAAATAGTAAATTCTCTTAACCCAATTTTCTACAAACACATAGGAAATGCAGACAATCCATCACATTGCCATCACTTTATCTAGCAGAGGCAATTGCAAATGATTAATAAATAATAAATATACAAAGTTAGGGATTTAATGTACAAATAAGCAATGTCCACATCTGAGAGTTCTTAGCTAAAATTTACAACTTGTTATCATTAATATAGTTTATTTTTGTTATTTTACCATTTTCCCATCTTGCACTTGAAATACTTTGGTCTTTTTGTCATTTCTTTTGGCATAGCGAAGAGATGATAGCTGTTGGTAAAATAATTACTACAAAAATCTACAGGATAGTAAAATGCTACAAAACCAGATTTTAAAATCTGATCTGGTGGTACACCAACAAGATTTCACATGAACATTTCAGAGTAGGTCATACAGCAACTGAATGCTCACGTCTTGGTCATCATGTTGGTATGGTTCAAGTTATTTACATCAATTTACATTGGAAAAAAAACCAAACAGCAGTGCTGAAGTGGTATCTATGGACTATTACTGTACCAAAAGGTCTATTTTTCTGTCATATGCCACACGTCGATGGGAGGGTACGAGAATACCAAAAAAGAGCACACATTCATTACAATCTGCAATGGCCTCACCAAATACTATGTACATCCTCTAAAAGGGTTCTTTATCTTCCTCCCAAGTCTTGTATCACAAATGGCATTTCTGTTTCCTCCAATAGACATTTTAAGAACCTGCAAACACCACAATGTCAAAGATAGCTACTTTAATTACAATGTCTTTCGTTTGTACACCCAACTTATATTTCACCTTCGCATTTCTCCTTGCCAGGCCTCCAAATGTTCACTTTGCATATTTTTTTTACAGAGGAATTCTCCTTCATTCATCTCCGTAATAATCCCCCTCTCTCTCTCTCTCTTTCCAGTGATCCATGTACGAGTATATGCTCCTTCTTCATGGACAGAAGTCATTCAAGGTTAAGCAGTACCTGTACATTTCTTTTCCTACATATGCATGACTGCGAATGGGCCTGGAGAACGTTACCATGGAGACCAGAAGAGGCATGGTTTACGTGGCCAATCCAGGATTGAACAGGAGGGAGTTCTTGAAGTACATTCTGGCATCTGTAAAAAGATAAAGAGAACAGAAAGGACATAGGGTTGAGATGTAGACAAGTAAATTGAACTGATGAAGGAAATAAATGATTTATTTAAGATCTATCAGTTGAGGTGAAGTTAAAAAAATACCAGAATATCTCATACAATGACAGTGTGCAATCGAGGAAAGTTAACACTAGTATGTAACCCACTGACATAAAACAAACTGAACTTCAACCCCAAAGACATTGACATCATTTAGATGTTACTAGTATTATGGGAAGAACACTCATTGCAGACTGCATGTAAGACTAATAGTATCATTCTGAGAAAACCCCCAAAGATCTGACTAATACTCATTGAAAACCAAATCACAAACAAATGCATAGTTCATCCAAGGCTGTGTAATGCACATACAACCACAGTCTCATGAAACAACAGTTTTGTCATTTACCAAATGCATTCTAAATTTACACATAAAATGGTGGCAGCAGTGGGATAGGACAAGTAAATGAAACTATTATACAGTCAAATATCTTTGTCATTCTATTACACATTTACCAGTGCACTCTAAATTTATACATAAAATGGTGGCAGCGGTGGGATAGGACAAGTAAATGAAACTATTATACAGTCAAAAATCTTTGTCATTCTATTAAACATTTACCAGTGCATTCTAAATTTATACATAAAATGGTGGCAGCAGTGGATAGGACAAGTAAATGAAACTATTATACAGTCCCAAAAAATCTTTGTTATTCTATTAATCAAGTACTTGATTAATCAATTGCTAAAAACATTCATTCATCCAATCATTCATTTAATTATTGATCTTTTATATCTATTCATTTCATTCCATTTTATTACTTATCTTTTTATTCATTCATTTATTCATTTATTTATTCATTTATTAATTCATTTATTTACTTATTCATTCATTCATCTGCTTATTTATTTATTCATTTATGTATTCATTCATTCATTCATCTATTCATTTACTTTTTTGACTACATGTATTAATTTATCATTTCTCCTACAAGAAAACTTAAGATCTATTGGAGCAACCCTTTCATGAGTAGTATATCAAGGTTAAGGACTTTCAACCCACGTTTAAGTTTTGACCTTTTGAACACTGATATTGTGTTGGATATACTTTTTCTTCCATTACAAAAAAACTTCAACATGAAAATTCAACTGTGAGGAGAGTGCAATGTTCCCCCAAAGACCTCTAAAAACTCATCAGGAAATTCATTACAACACATTGTTTTACAAATCCAATCCTTGAATGCTGAATTTGTTTCTTAAATCCATCAACAGATTCATAACACCTCTTCCATAGGAAAGTTGTAGATTAATTCACAGGCATATCAAAATGAACTGCTGGAATGACCCTGACAATGAACCTTTTTCTACTTCCAACCAATAAATGTATTCCGCTATGATAAGCAAGAATGAGAATTTAATCATACAGAGTGCTTCGCAGCTATCATAGTCTCATTGCTACAATGGAGCAATGAAAAACAATAGCGCAATTTTCTATTAGCATTCAATTGAAGAAGATTGCCGTGCAATTTGAGTGTAATTAAACCCAATCACTCAATTAGTATTCAAGTCATGTCGTCACGGTGGCAGATCAGACAGAGGAACCGGGAGATATTAATGTTTAAACTGTCATCCCTTTAATACTTAATGCAGTAGGAACTAATTGGACTGTCACTTCACATCTGTAATATGGTAGTTGGGTTTTAATTGGCACCAAGTTATTACATTCATTTACTTTACACCATGTTAAATCTATTGCTGAAATGTGCGTAATTAAGAAAAAGTCCAATTAATGCCAACAGCAACCATCATTAGTTATGGTTCATCGCACTCTACTGTTAACAAAATTTCATTTTCAGCCTCAATTACTTTCAGCAGTAACTGAACAAAGTCTCATTATATGATGATGATCATCAGTATGATGACTGTGAATGTAGCTATTGCCCTAATGCAGCATATGGGAATCACTGTCAATCTTATTGTTTCAAATTTATCATCATACTTTATATTCATTTCGAATAATCAGACGATCATTCTTACGGGAATAACAGCATGTTCGAATCTTTAGCCATTTAGTGGTTGACTAATTAGTGACAAAATATATTGTATGCTAATAAATGAGGCTTGGTCCCACAGTCATTGTTTAAATGGCCTTTGTATAAATTTCAATAAATCTTATCGCATATTGATGCTACATAAAGCTTGGTGATGAAAAAAAAATTGACACAAGGCTCCACATGATAATTCCCACATACTGGTAGACTAATTAACTAGGTTTGATTCCCCAAAGATGCATAAAACAATAGCACTGCTAATTGCAGTATTTCTCATTAAGACTTTGCGCAAAACATCAAAAGGGATCCGAAATGTGTTCACAAAACAAAATCATAAAGAGATGTTCATGTTCTCTGTAGCACTTCATAATCCATCCCTGGTAAATTTACTAATAGAGTTTACACGTTAATGGGAACAGTACAATGGCTGTGTCATATTACATATAGCATGTATACCTAATCATCCACCATCAGCTTCTAAATGAGTCTGATTTTGTTTTTGTACAAGCATGACCACGGGCCAGGTTCCACAAACGATTATCCATCTAAGCAAATCATTCTAACTACACAAACGTAACAAACCAAATTTTAAGGTTTGCAAAGTTAAAAAAAACAGAGAAATGATAAAAAGATCATATTTTAAAAAGACGAAAAGTTCATCCCGGACAGGTAAAACAAAGGAACTGAACTGCATTTGTTACAAATATCACCAAAAATTGTCACCGATACCAAACATGTACATATTTGCAGGTATGTATTTTACAATTTTTTTTTAAACTTCCATGTTTTGCCAGTTGGTCAGTTGGCTCGCTATGGAAAGGGAGGGCTTGGGGATGAAAAGAATCACAATGAACAGCAAGATGACATAAACAACACTCATTTACACAAAAAATTCTTCAAAGAAGTTATTCTATCATTACAGCATACAAAAATTATTTCTGCATCCTTTAATGCAGTATAATACAATGCACAATACAGCTATTTTGTTTCTTTCTTTTTCGTTATCTGTAAGGGTAGTATATTATTCATAACTTGGACTTTAAATATCACACTGCTCAGCTAACACATAAGACAGAAACATCACACGTAAAGCCTAACATGAAAAAGACAACTGATGCATGCATGCAAACAAAAGGTAGGATTATCATCACAAAAAAATAGTGAAATCTTATGCTTTGCCAAAAATCTGTCAACGTGAAGTAATTGATATTTTGATTTCAGATTTTGAAATCTGGCTTGATTTCCATGGATAAGGGAGATATAGGAGTCAAAACTGAGGTACTCCTGGAAATATATTTGATTCAGGAAATTATTAATGTACATCTAAAACAGTTCCACATAGACAAACAAACATGACGCACAATGAAATAAGAAAGCATAAGCTGACACAAGAAAATATGAAATGGAAGACAGAGATTTGGACAGCAGATGATAGCCATGAAA
>CM057161.1:12325186-12345282 GCA_029962745.1 Echinometra lucunter | reverse complement strand
GGGGGGGGGGGGGGTCCTATCCTCTTACTTTATTCTCCCCATCTTCACTTTTCTTTTCTTTGCCCATTTTTTTCCCGGGGGGGGGGGGGGGGCACAAGCCTGCTGTAGCTACCCACCGCATATATCCTTCACAGACATGCTAATTCAAAACCGGTAGGTCGAGCCGTAATCATTGCTCTCTGATGGTGAGGGGCATATTCTCGCTAAAAGGCGTAATGCTCCTTATCAATATTTTCGAGAACATTGTAAAACTCATCAAAATTACAGACGAATGAATTTGATAGTTCTGCCCTTCATTGTTAATATCGCCATGGTGATTAGCAGATGGCAGCAAGTAATTGACGGGGGAGCCAAAATTCCATCTTCAACATGGTAGTGGTTGTCGAATCTCTGAAGGCTATACCAAGATCCATATCGACAAGAACACGCATTTTAATACTTAGAAAATATTTTCGAAATTGTCATATCACAAGCCGAAAATCAATTTTATAAATCGAATAACCCGTCGTCTATTAAAGAGATTGAATAGATACTCTCAAGCCAAAGCCTCTTGGTTGTTTTGCTTCTTGCAAAATTTTCCGCAAAACACATTTTTGCCCCAGAATTGCGTCCTTCATTCCGTAATCATTCAAAATATACAAGCGGCGCAACCCTACCAAACAACAGTAACACAGAAAAGGAATACATGAAGGAGAATAGTAATAAGTGTCTTTTCCCCAAGCCAAGTTTGTTTGTTTGTTTTTTTTTTCAAGAAACGACAGCAGAAAAAAAAGGGCCCTGTAACTTAATGAGGTTACAGCCTGGTATCAGACGAGAATTAATGAGGAAATCCAAGGGGGAGATCGGCCGAGAAGAAACGTGTTTCTTCATAAAAAGAACTCACGGAAAGAAACAGAAACTATGAGAATGAACTGGAACATTTTCATTTACATTACTCTGTCTTGTATATTCCGGTCTATCAATCAAACATGGTTCAGTTACATACAGGCTATAAAGGTGGAGTCACGAACGGAACAAAATAGTTCATATCATGAGATTTAGTCATCATTGTCACGAAGGCACCCAGAGCTGAGCATTTCACCTTTTTTTTATAATTCATGCATTTCTTTATGAGTTTCATGGATTTTCACAAATGATACTCTGACTTACATTATCGTATTCAGGCTTATTAACTCCATGAATGAAAAGAATTGACCGACTAGTATTAGTGAAGATGATGATGATGATGATGATGATGATAACAATAATAATAATAATGATAATAATAATAAATGATAATATAATAATAATAATAATAATAATAATAATAATAATAATAATAATAATAATAATAATAATAATGATAATAAGAATGATGATAATAATAATAATAATGATAATAATAATAATAATAATAAAATAATGATAATAATAATGATGATAAATAAATAATAATGATAATAATAATAATAATAATAATAATAATGATAATAATAATGATGATAATAATAATAATTAATGCTGATAATTGAATAATAATAATGAGATGATGATGATGATGATGATGTGATGATGATAATAATAATTGATTCTAAAATGGTACACCTGATTCTTTCCCAATGATCTCAAACAAATGCCGTCTCCTTCCTACCAATCAAGGACACATTCTTAAAATCCACTATCCAACTTGAATAGTGTGACACGTGAAACCCTCTGTCCACGTCTATTGCCTTTGTCTTCCCTTTCTTCTTTCTCTCTTCCCTTATGCTCTCGCTCTCCCCCCCCCCCTCTCTCTCCCTCTCTCTCTCTCTCTCTCTCTCTTTCTCTCTTTCTCTCTCTCTTCTCATATATACCGCATCACTTTTATGTTATATTGTAATGTTTTGCGTTTCGATACATGAGAAATAAATCACTTGAACTGGACTGAAAAAAATAAAATAATACTTAAGATTTATATAGAGCTTAATGCAATGTTTCTAATCTCAGGGGAGCATAAAAAGAATGAAGAAAAGAGAAGATAGAGATATTAAGATATTCAAGATCAGCACTTGCTTGAAATGTTTAATCAATGCAATGGGCAACAATCAACTTATTAGTGATTAAAAGCACACATCTCTCGCTTCTGTCTTCTAGTACAATCTACTTCATTTCTCTTTCGTCGAATTATTCATATCATATTAAAGAGGTTGCCCAAAGCCTAGATAAATCATATGGACTTTGAGACGATCGCAAATGACATCGTCTGCTCAGGATTGCGGTGATAAACGCAAAAGGTGTGCGCGCCAAATAATGTTGACGCCTCCGATCGACTAATCGTCCTCATGAGATATCGTCACAACTCTATTCCCGAAAATCTCTTCTTTCTAAATAGTTTCTAACATTCTGTTTCCTGTCTGCGATTAATCAAGGCCTTCATATGTCACGGTGAATCAAAGCAGTCAATCTCATATCTCTATTCCTCCCCGTCACGTGACCCGGTGAAATCAGAACAAATTATAAAAGTGTACATTTCAGCGCAGAGCGATAGCAGACGTTTTCGGTTTTAAAACAGAAATAAAACAATGATGGAGATTGTGTGTATGGCAGTTGCTTGACAACAATCATTGTATTTTCATAGCGACAGGAAACACTAATCAAATCTCCACTTGGTTTAGGATTTATGACTTTTTTTGAGGTTTTGCTGACTGGGATGCGAGCACATGGTCTAGGATGACCAGAACAATTAAGGAAAAGAGGTGTGATTTAGCGTCAGTTTGCCGCTGCATGTATCACGGAAATATAGGGGGAAAACAGTACACGTTTGTTGATTGTTTGTGAAGCAAGCACGGAATATCAAAGCATGTGTGCTTTATTTCTATTCTTACATTATGGAGAATAAGCCATCTTGCACTTTTCTTGAACTCAGTGGGTATGCTCGGTGACGCCCTTGTGTATATCAGAGTACAAAATGATTTTCAGAAACATTAAAGAGTGTTTAATGAAAAAGATATGCGTCACTGTCCTTTTTTTTTTAAGTGTCTCTCAAGGCTATTTGATCCCTCTCTCTACTTATGTCGTCAACGTTTTCCCCCTTTCCTTGCTATTCTTACAATTATACCTATCTCTCCTTCCTCCTATTCTCTACTTCAATTAAATCCGAACAATATTCATAATTTGCCTATTATAACTGTTCCCATCGCTTCATTCCTCTATTTGTTTTTTTGGTGGGTTTTTTTTTTTCTAACCTTTGATTTGATGAAGTTTAGGTCCGAGTATGCGAACCCATCTCTTGGCTTTCAGCCAGTGAGCATATTCCATTGTCATTAAAAAAGAAAAAAAAGGAAAAAAAAAAAAAACGTGATCTCTGTGCAGTGAAGTAATGTAGGTCATTAATAAAATGGTAATCTTCCCATCACATTTTTAATATCAATATCCCATGATCGTACCTCTTTTTGAAGAAGTTCTTGTCATATCATTACTTCCTCGGATTGAAACGCAGCCAGACTTCATAAACAATAATTTCTGACAATATATTGATGCGTCTGTAGCACATCATTAAAAGAAACGCCACTTTCTTTTCTCGTCGCATTGTAACATTCTTTTGTCTCTTCTCATTCACAATAAACCACCAAAAACAGCTTCATGATTACTCACAAGTCCTCGCACGCAATGCATTCATTCTTGGACAAATATCTTTTTCATACTCCCCTTATCTTGCTCTTATAACAATTCCATTAAAAAGTGTTGGCATACACATATCTCACATAATTTGTAGAGATAGGGGTCCATCTTGCATAATTGAATGCTTGGATTTTCGGTTTGCCCTCAGTATTTCAGGACCTGTTCAGGCCTATTTCAAGACTTAAAAATTCATCACAGGGCAGGGATTTTTCCTATTTTGAAAATGAAATATATTTCTACTTGAGCTAAGAACTTCGATTCTGCTACAGGAACCACAGCTATATCTAAACTTTAGGCAAGTCATACCTTCTCAACAAATTCAAGACACCTGCAGTAAGCACAGCACACATTCACCTTTTATATCAAGAGATCTATTACTAAAGTTTTAACCAACTTTTAAGGAAAAAAAAAAAGAATAAAACAAAACAGCCACCACAACTTTGTTACACTGAACTCAATGTGGGTACAAGGACCCCGACTTTATTGCAATATCGCTTCCCTAATAAATTAAAAGAAATTATTTACTTTGGAAAGAGCAAACAAAACAACAAATGATAACAACGTTTAAGATGATAATGATGATACAACAAAATATTAATTATGACAAAAATAATAAATGAAAGAATTTGCACTACCTAAATAATAAATGAAAACCAATTTACATCTACAATCTACAATGACAAGACAGAGGTTATCTACAATAGTTTTATGCATTTTTTGTTTCTGTTCCTAGTTTCAGATCTGTAAAGTTTGTACACAATTTTGTTACAAGAATAAGATGTATACAGCAAAGTCAATAGTCACACATTTATACCCTTCTTAGTAAGGTTTCAATAAAGGTGGTTTTAAATGTAGCAGAATATTTCAAACAAGCAAGCACCTTAAATCCACAAGAATGGGGAAAACACTAAAATAAATTGTTTTATATGTATTGTTTGTTCTGTACATATTCAAGTATGATTTGACCTTTTGGCCTCTTTTTACCTGCATTTTAAAGTGTTGGATTGTTCTTAGTTTAATCAAATATTCTGCATGGTTCAAACTTCAGAGTGCCATGATTTGCAAAGAATGCATTTCAAAGCAAGAAAGATGGAGAAGGTCCTACTTTTGCATAATTCCAGTCGTGGTGAGTTTCGACTATACATACAAAAATAAACAGGTAACTAACATAAGTTTCTTATACAATAACGAAACTGCACCAACATTCTTGACATAATGCCAGAACATTTCTCTCAAATTTCACTTTTCTCTCAAGCTGATATATTGAGCAGTTTTGTCCAACTTGAAATTTTTAAAGTGCTGTTAAAACATTATTGACAGTATTCAAAAGTGTACTGCAATTTCTTATCAAGAAAAACCAAGTACAATAAACTATTCATCTATACATACATAATGTTGTGAATAGCTGTAGAGACTGGGGTAAACCCTGGCGATATTTGTCTTATCTGAACCTCTGCCACCCTGAGATTAAAAAATATAATTAGAGCTACAACATGAAATCAAATATAAAGACAAGTAAATTATTAGTGGAACAGAAAAATTATGCAAATATCAAAAATCAATTACAAGAAATGAAGAGATGAAGGTGCAAAATAACTACAGATACCGAAATGGATGATCATAAAAAAATCTATTTATGGTTAATTACAAATGGTATAATATACAAATGGACACAAAAAACAGGAATGTCTATAATCAAACAGCTCTCTAGGTCATTCAAGCAACACATGCCTATATGTCACCAAATAGGAAACTTGCAGGTACAGCTAACACTGGGCAACTTGGTAGATCGAAGGTATCAGAGTTGTCATCTTTAGGTTACCTGGGAGTGCGAAAGTTCAAAGGAGAATGGTATCCGTATCTAGATCTTTTAATATTCCCTCCTACTTCAGAAAATAATACTGAGAATGGTTTTCAATCTTTGTCTCTTCATTGTTAAAGACACTTGACTGAAAACTCTTCTAAAGAGACAGCTTTAGAACACACTATTCAGCATATTCTAGACACTCAAAAACATAAGTCATAATCATTTTTATAGTCTTAATAGTCAAGAGGTAATTACACCTAAAATTTCAAATTGCTAATATGGCTTTGATACAGATGAAATGTCTCTTCTTTTTACAGATTTTTTTTTTTCAGTAAGATGAGAAAAATATCAACACGTCTGTTCTTCTTTTATTATTTAGTACTACATCTAGGTATTTCAAAATGAAATAGTTCATAAAAAAACACAAATGTTTACACAAAACAAATATATCATTTAAACATGTCATGCGCCTAAACCCTGTTAGTTTCTTTTTCTCACCCTCTAGACTTTGTGTAGCATATATCTAAATTACATACTCAATTGCAGGGTAATCGTAATACATCTACTTCCATTTTTGTACAGCATATAAACTATACAGTTTTGATACACAAAATATAACTGGCCAAAGTCTGAACAATTAGTAGTAGTACCCAAATTTGTCCAAAATGTCCAAAATGCAAGGGGAATTTCAGCAAAAGCAAAAGGGATAAACTTACAATGGATGCTAGCAATGAACACAGTCTACAGTATTGAATAAATATGATATGAATCACAAAAAAGAGGGAGGAATGAGGATGTCAAGTTTATGTAGTAATAGAGTCAGTTGTAGAACTTTTAGGGTTAAATGAATATAAATCGATTGAAGAGAAAGAATTCAAACACCCATCATAGATTGGCCGATCAAGACTGACATGATCCCTGCCTATGGCTTGTATTTGAATTGGAAAAAAAAAGAGAGAAAAGCGTATCTGTAAGCATGAGCTACTACTCTCACAAAACAAAATCAAACATAACGAAATAGTAGCTGTCCAGAGCTCAGTTGTAGCACAAAAACTAGGAATATATATTTATATATAATGCAGTATGCTATTTCAATGAATAGAATGGCAATTGCGAGATGTATCGAATCTGCATAGCTTTATGGCAAGTATGTCATATTACACATCTTAGTTTAGTTATCCATAATTAAGAGGAGAAAATTACGATTTGACTTTTCAAGGGGTTGAGTTGCACTGAACTTACATTGGAAAATCTGAGTTTATTTTCATATTATCATTAAGGTATGTACGATGCAATCAGACGGACTGGATCATAGTTTGAAAGATGTCTCAAAAATAAAT
Organism: Echinometra lucunter; assembly: GCA_029962745.1. Lineage (NCBI taxonomy): Eukaryota > Metazoa > Echinodermata > Echinoidea > Camarodonta > Echinometridae > Echinometra > Echinometra lucunter. Next base: position 12,338,496 of record CM057161.1, on the reverse strand, counting down.
TACTAAATCATGCCAATGATCACATTTTCCCACGATGTATATTTTACGAGTACTACATATATTCAAGAGGTGAAATTCTTGCCCTCTTTAGAAATACTTTGCAACTGAAAAAAAAAATAACGGGAGTTGTTCAGTATGGTGGAATCAAAATCTGACATCTCACATTTTACAAGGGAAATTTGTAACCAGGGGTCAGGGGTCAGGGTCAAGAGGTCTGACACAATAACTTATTAAATAATCTTTGCAGTACCAGCTGCTTGTAATGCAGATTTGACACTGGGGAAAATAAACCAATGAATTTGTCAAATTTAAGTGAAAATGAGATCATTGTGATAAAGAAATCCAAAGAAAAAAATAGTAAATTCTCTTAACCCAATTTTCTACAACACATAGGAAATGCAGACAATCCATCACATTGCCATCACTTTATCTAGCAGAGGCAATTGCAAATGATTTAATAAATAATAAATATACAAAGTTAGGGATTTAATGTACAAATAAGCAATGTCCACATCTGAGAGTTCTTAGCTAAAATTTACAACTTGTTATCATTAAATATAGTTTATTTTTGTTATTTTACCATTTTCCCATCTTGCACTTGAAATACTTTGGTCTTTTTGTCATTTCTTTTGGCATAGCGAAGAGATGATAGCTGTTGGTAAAATAATTACTACAAAAATCTACAGGATAGTAAAATGCTACAAAACCAGATTTTAAAATCTGATCTGGTGGTACACCAACAAGATTTTCACATGAACATTTCAGAGTAGGTCATACAGCAACTGAATGCTCAGCGTCTTGGTCATCATGTTGGTATGGTTCAAGTTATTTACATCAATTTACATTGGAAAAAAAAACCAAACAGCAGTGCTGAAGTGGTATCTATGGACTATTACTGTACCAAAAGGTCTATTTTTCTGTCATATGCCACACGTCGATTGGGAGGGTACGAGAATACCAAAAAAGAGCACACATTCATTACAATCTGCAATGGCCTCACCAAATACTATGTACATCCTCTAAAAGGGTTCTTTATCTTCCTCCCAAGTCTTTGTATCACAAATGGCATTTCTGTTTCCTCCAATAGACATTTTAAGAACCTGCAAACACCACAATGTCAAAGATAGCTACTTTAATTACAATGTCTTTCGTTTGTACACCCAACTTATATTTCACCTTCGCATTTCTCCTTGCCAGGCCTCCAAATGTTCACTTTGCATATTTTTTTTACAGAGGAATTCTCCTTCATTCATCTCCGTAATAATCCCCCTCTCTCTCTCTCTTTCCAGTGATCCATGTACGAGTATATGCTCCTTCTTCATGGACAGAAGTCATTCAAGGTTAAGCAGTACCTGTACATTTCTTTTCCTACATATGCATGACTGCGAATGGGCCTGGAGAACGTTACCATGGAGACCAGAAGAGGCATGGTTTACGTGGCCAATCCAGGATTGAACAGGAGGGAGTTCTTGAAGTACATTCTGGCATCTGTAAAAAGATAAAGAGAACAGAAAGGACATAGGGTTGAGAATGTAGACAAGTAAATTGAACTGATGAAGGAAATAAATGATTTTATTTAAGATCTATCAGTTGAGGTGAAGTTAAAAAAATACCAGAATATCTCATACAATGACAGTGTGCAATCGAGGAAAGTTAACACTAGTATGTAACCCACTGACATAAAACAAACTGAACTCAAACCCCAAAGACATTGACATCATTTAGATGTTTACTAGTATTATGGGAAGAACACTCATTGCAGACTGCATGTAAGACTAATAGTATCATTCTGAGAAAACCCCCAAAGATCTGACTAATACTCATTGAAAACCAAATCACAAACAAATGCATAGTTCATCCAAGGCTGTGTAATGCACATACAACCACAGTCTCATGAAACTGTAACAGTTTTGTCATTTACCAAATGCATTCTAAATTTACACATAAAATGGTGGCAGCAGTGGGATAGGACAAGTAAATGAAACTATTATACAGTCAAATATCTTTGTCATTCTATTACACATTTACCAGTGCACTCTAAATTTATACATAAAATGGTGGCAGCGGTGGGATAGGACAAGTAAATGAAACTATTATACAGTCAAAAATCTTTGTCATTCTATTAAACATTTACCAGTGCATTCTAAATTTATACATAAAATGGTGGCAGCAGTGGGATAGGACAAGTAAATGAAACTATTATACAGTCCAAAAAAATCTTTGTATTCTATTAATCAAGTACTTGATTAATCAATTGCTAAAAACATTCATTCATCCAATCATTCATTTAATTATTGATCTTTTATATCTATTCATTTCATTCCATTTTATTACTTATCTTTTTATTCATTCATTTATTCATTTATTTATTCATTTATTAATTCATTTATTTACTTATTCATTCATTCATCTGCTTATTTATTTATTCATTTATGTATTCATTCATTCATTCATCTATTCATTTACTTTTTTGACTACATGTATTAATTTATCATTTCTCCTACAAGAAAACTTAAGATCTATTGGAGCAACCCTTTCATGAGTAGTATATCAAGGTTAAGGACTTTCAACCCACGTTTAAGTTTTGACCTTTTGAACACTGATATTGTGTTGGATATACTTTTTCTTCCATTAACAAAAAAACTTCAACATGAAAATTCAACTGTGAGGAGAGTGCAATGTTCCCCCAAAGACCTCTAAAACTCATCAGGAAATTCATTACAACACATTGTTTTACAAATCCAATCCTTGAATGCTGAATTTGTTTCTTAAATCCATCAACAGATTCATAACACCTCTTCCATAAGGAAAGTTGTAGAATTAATTCACAGGCATATCAAAATGAACTGCTGGAATGACCCTGACAATGACCTTTTTCTACTTCCAACCAATAAATGTATTCCGCTATGATAAGCAAGAATGAGAATTTAATCATACAGAGTGCTTCGCAGCTATCATAGTCTCATTGCTACAATGGAGCAATGAAAAACAATAGCGCAATTTTCTATTAGCATTCAATTGAAGAAGATTGCCGTGCAATTTGAGTGTAATTAAACCCAATCACTCAATTAGTATTCAAGTCATGTCGTCACGGTGGCAGATCAGACAGAGGAACCGGGAGATATTAATGTTTTAAACTGTCATCCCTTTAATACTTAATGCAGTAGGAACTAATTTGGACTGTCACTTCACATCTGTAATATGGTAGTTGGGTTTTAATTGGCACCAAGTTATTACATTCATTTACTTTACACCATGTTAAATCTATTGCTGAAATGTGCGTAATTAAGAAAAAGTCCAATTAATGCCAACAGCACCATCATTAGTTATGGTTCATCGCACTCTACTGTTAACAAAATTCATTTTCAGCTCAATTACTTTCAGCAGTAACTGAACAAAGTCTCATTATAATGATGATGATCATCAGTATGATGACTGTGAATGTAGCTATTGCCCTAATGCAGCATATGGGAATCACTGTCAAATCTTATTGTTTCAAATTTATCATCATACTTTATATTCATTTCGAATAATCAGACGATCATTCTTACGGGAATAACAGCATGTTCGAATCTTTAGCCATTAAGTGGTTGACTAATTAGTGACAAAATATATTGTATGCTAATAAATGAGGCTTGGTCCCACAGTCATTGTTTTAAATGGCCTTTGTATAAATTTCAATAAATCTTATCGCAATATTGATGCTACATAAAAGCTTGGTGATGAAAAAAAAATTGACACAAGGCTCCACATGATAATTCCCACATACTGGTAGACTAATTAACTAGGTTTGATTCCCCAAAGATGCATAAAACAATAGCACTGCTAATTGCAGTATTTCTCATTAAGACTTTGCGCAAAACATCAAAAGGGATCCGAAATGTGTTCACAAAACAAAATCATAAAAGAGATGTTCATGTTCTCTGTAGCACTTCATAATCCATCCCTGGTAAATTTACTAATAGAGTTTACACGTTGATGGGAACAGTACAATGGCTGTGTCATATTACATATAGCATGTATACCTAATCATCCAACCATCAGCTTCTAAATGAGTCTGATTTTGTTTTTGTACAAGCATGACACACGGGCCAGGTTCCACAAACGATTATCCATCTAAGCAAATCATTTCTAACTACACAAACGTAAACAAACCAAATTTTAAGGTTTGCAAAGTTAAAAAAAACAGAGAAATGATAAAAAGATCATATTTTAAAAAGACGAAAAGTTACATCCCGGACAGGTAAAACAAAGGAACTGAACTGCATTTGTTACAAATATCACAAAAATTGTCACCGATACCAAAACATGTACAGATTTGCAGGTATGTATTTTACAATTTTTTTTTTTAAACTTCCATGTTTGCCAGTTGGTCAGTTGGCTCGCTATGGAAAGGGAGGGCTTGGGGATGAAAAGAATCACAATGAACAGCAAGATGACATAAACAACACTCATTTACACAAAAAATTCTTCAAAGAAGTTATTCTATCATTACAGCATACAAAAATTATTTCTGCATCCTTTAATGCAGTATAATACAATGCACAATACAGCTATTTTGTTTCTTTCTTTTTCGTTATCTGTAAGGGTAGTATATTATTCATAACTTGGACTTTAAATATCACACTGCTCAGCTAACACATAAGACAGAAACATCACACGTAAAGCCTAACATGAAAAAGACAACTGATGCATGCATGCAAACAAAAGGTAGGATTATCATCACAAAAAAATAGTGAAATCTTATGCTTTGCCAAAAATCTGTCAACGTGAAGCAATTGATATTTTGATTTCAGATTTTGAAATCTGGCTTGATTTCCATGGATAAGGGAGATATAGGAGTCAAAAACTGAGGTACTCCTGGAAATATATTTGATTCAGGAAATTATTAATGTACATCTAAAACAGTTCCACATAGACAAACAAACATGACGCACAATGAAATAAGAGAAGCATAAGCTGACACAAGGGAAAATATGAAATGGAAGACAGAGATTTGGACAGCAGATGATAGCCATGAAACCCTTTCATGATGGGCACAAGGCGGTTTCAGGAGGTTGTTTTGTATAAAGAGGATGGTGTGAGTACAGGGGGAGGGGGGGGGTGGGGCGGTAGGGCAGACAATTCTGGGTCATTCATGACATGTTGAACAGTGTAAATGTAACACTGTTACAAGCCATGTGTAGAAAAATATAATACAAAGATAAAGATCATTAAATTTTCTGTATGATTTATGCATAAAATTTGACGTTTGTTGTTAGGGATTGTCACTGATTCATGAAGAGATTTCATCACAGTTAGAATGCCAAAATCTAATCTTTTTGATGGTGACCTAACGTCTTATTAATTCTTGCATTTTTTTTTTTAAACCAGGTATAAATTTGAAACAAATAGACTGCTGGTGTACATTATTCATTTCGTAATACATAGAAAAGCTGAAGAAAAAATACAAAATGACAACAAATATGCAAAGCTAAAAAAAGGGTGGCACAGGGCAGCATATTGTAGGGTGGGTTGGATAGAATGGGGGTGGTACAGGTAGCATAATGTAGGGTGGGGTGGATAGAGTGGGGGTGGTACAGGGTAGCATAATGTAGGGTGGGGTTAGATAGAATGGGGTGGTAAGGGGTAGCATATTGTAGGGTGGGGTTCGACAGAGTGGCGTGATAAAGGGTAGCACATTGTAGGGTAGGGTTGGATAGAATGGGGGTGGTACAGGGCAGCATGTTGTAGGGTGGGGTTAGATAGAGTGGGGTTTTATACGTAGCATATTGTAGGGTGGGGTGGGATAGAATGGTGGTGGAACAGGGTAGCATATTGTAAGTTGGAGGCAGACAGAGATAGAGTGGGGGTGGTACAGGGTAGCACATTGTAAGGTGGGGTTAGAGTAGAAGTAGCCAGGGAAGCTGAATCAGATAGGGTAGGTTAAGACGGAATAGGTTTTGATTTAGTATGGTATGTGGGATATGGTGGGGAGAGGAGGTGGCATGGGGTAGGGTAAAGTAAAGTAGGGGTGGCATGGGGTACAGTAAGAAGGGCAGTGCGGGCAGTGTAGGGTACTTTGGGGGTAGGGTAGGGTAGGGGAAGATGAGTATGATGGTGTAAGACGGGATAGGGAAGGTAAGACATGACAGAGTAGATTAGGGATCAGGGTATGATAAAATATGAAACAGGAGGGTGTGATAACGTATGATGAGGTATGACAAAAGGGAAGGGTATGGTACGGGGTAAGATAGAAGTGGGTAGGGTAAAGGAAGGGTGGGTTATGAGACCAAAATGAGGGGGATGGGGGAGATTAAGGGGGCCACACCTGTCCGCCTTAAGGATGCGTGCTTCCGTTAATACCTTGGAGTCGGCTGACGGCCTCGTTCCTCACCACGTTGTTGGCTCTCTCGCGATCAATCTCCATCTCGGGTGACATCTCCTCTGAAAAATGCCAAACAAGGGTCAATAGTTTACTAACTTCTGTGTGACTAGTCATTTTACTATTTCACAGTACATACATTGTAGATGGGGAATAGTTTTTGCTATTTGTAGACTTACGCTAATAGCTGGCTCTTCACCATCTCTTCTGTGACCAAAACCACTTCAAAAGATGCCTATAACGGGATAAATAACACCCTAACAATTACAGAAAAATATCAACTTATCAACTTGATCATTGGACATGACAGCACTAAGAAGGCCTTCAGGTTATCGATGATGGCATATGAGGTAAACAAACATTTTTTTTTTCAATGTATCATATCAGTTTGTACGAGATTAGTATCTCAATACATATTGTACAATTAGAAAAAGCAAGAAACTTGAAAATTTGCATATGACCACAATTAGACTGGTCAAACTGGAATATATCAATTATTTTCTTTTTGAGAGAATCATAAGCAAGGTAATGATGAATCTATCTAAGCTACATATTCATTAAATGTCATACTACTTGCAACAAATCATTTTGGGGGGTAAAATGATAAAAATGAAATACTTGTCACTTTAAGCTACTAGTACAACACTCAGCCTGAGAAAATGAAATGAGCAATCAGCTGTTGATTGCAGTAGTGCAGCGCCACCTAGTGCTAGAGTGGCACCAGGCCAGCCAACACAACCACTGTTAATTTGTTCACCACTCATCACACAAGTGATCCGAAGGTCGCCAATGGATAATTACATTTCCAAACACGCAATTATAATGCCTCCAATTTATCTCTTTCTTTTGCTCGTTCCCCACCAGTTTAACCCTTCATCATTTTCACACATATCCAAACACTTCAGTTTTCCCTCTCTTGTGTTCTCTCTCTCTCTCTCTGTCACTCCACCCTTTTCATTCTTTTCATTATCTTTTTTCTTACAGCTGTCTATTCTTGCCTATCTTTCTTTCTCTCTCCTTCTTCCTCTTCTCACACCATTAATATTCTCTTTTTTTCCCCCCATCATTGTGCTTTCCATAGAAGAAAGTCACGATTGGAGAGCTTTTTATGCAAAAATTGATAAATGCCATTTTGACAATTTTAAAGCAAGGTCACCATCATATAATACAAAATAAAACTTTTCAAATAATACAATGCTCATTATATACAAAGTATATTGTTGAAGTTATGGCCAAAGGTAGCATATATTTTCCTATCTTTTTCTAACTTTTTCTTTATTTTTTTTTCTTTTCTTTAATTGCAAATAGTACTGAAGAGGCTACCCTGGATAAACAAGCATTTTTTGCATTCAAACTCTTCAATTCCTTTCTGTATCTCTTTCTCATATTCATCTATTTCAATCTATCCATACATTTGTATCTAATTCTACCTGTACATCTGTTTACTATTTTGTCTGTAATGCTAATATGTGTGTGTGCTTCCCTTTTCATGATAACTTTCCCTATTAGATTTCCCTGCACTGTGCAAGAATTTTGTCTCTCTTCATTCCAATTCTCTATCTACTCAATAATTCTCTATCTACTCAATTTTTTCATCCGCTTTTGTTTGTCCATGTCTCTCTCTTCCAATTCTAGTATTTTCAATATTAATCACACACTTCCATTTCTCTGCAGTCCTGAAATACCTATATATATGTCGATACCACTCTTTCCTTTTCCCCGTTCTCTTAGCACCACTCATGGGCAAATGGACAATATCATTAGCAGCGCTTGCTCAATAATTCATTGATGATGGATATTATTTGTAGATTTTCGTGCAATAAGTCGGCAGTCGTTAGGCGTAGCTTTCATGATTGGCTGATTATTGTCCAATCAAGCCGGTCATCAGAGAGATGGGTATTCCATTACTCGTTATTTCTCATTCCCGTTTCCTGCAGAGGGCTAGACGATTCCCTTCACTTTTGGCTCATTGCCTGGTCTGCATTATAGATGAGAGTTCAAATCTAAAAATTGGCCAAGCGTTCTCCACATACGATATGCACGTACATTGGTTGATTAATGAACTTAAGGCCATATCTATCATCATCTCAGCACTTTCACTGCAACTCGAACACAAATGCATAGCAAAGAAATATATGTTTCTTTCAAAATAGATTTCATTATCTAATATACAGTACATGACCTCCTTACTGTTGTTTCAATATATCTTATAAGGCATATATGTTAGATCAACTTTTCAAAATATACCTTCCCATTTTTTTCTAGACCATGTCTGATAAAAAGCAAAAAACGCATGTAATGACAATGTCAATTTTTCAATAGAAGGTAAAAGTTCAACATTGATTTCTTCTAATGGTGTCATATGATTTTTAAAAACAATGTCCATGGTTTCAGGGCAAAGAATTATTGACCTCTCAGGTTCTCACTTACACCTGTACATGCCACACATCTGCCAACCTTCAACAGAAAAAATTAGGAAATCTCTCCAGACTACATTAGCAACAATCAGAAATAAAGAACATATAGTATGGTTTTGTGTCAAAGTCTTTAAAAAAATAGCAAAATTTAGTTATAGCTGTTAACTTAAAGGCCCCCAAACACAGCAATCATTCCCCTTGAAATTAGTAGTTTGCACTTTTACACCATACCTATAAGAAACCACAATCACAACTGCAACCAACTCATATCAATCCAAAAAGTCTGATGAAAGATTCCTGTTAAGAGACTTGAACCTCTGAGCCACTCACAGAGACAGCTATTAAACACATCGGGAACAGAAATAGCTGGTAGGTACATGTCCATCACATACATGATACAAACACAGCAAACTAATATCAATCAAAAAATGTGATTTAAGGTTCCTGACCACCACGAGTCTTGAACCTCTGAGCCACTCACCTTTCTCATACACATCTGGACAGCTAGGGTCTCCTGTCTCCTCCTCCTCCTCCTCCGTTGAGTGCCCTGATAGACTCTTGGGCCGCTGCCTGGATGGGTTGAATGGTCTGGATGGGCGGGCTCCTGCTGGGCTCCTGGTCCGACAGGGAGCCCTTCAGCTTCTGCTGCTCCCTCTCACGATCCCTCTGCTGCTGTTGGGTCGCTGTGTTCTCGGCTTGCTCCTGGAGACGCCTTCGGCTCCGCTTCTCCCGCTTGAGGCGACGGGCAAGGATAGCTGTTAACATGAATGATCACAGATATATGAAATTTGGCCTTGGAGATAGTAATTTAGTCATAAAATCAGAACAAAATCTAAGAATCAAGTTACATTACGTAGTTGCTTGCAATAAGGAAAGATAATGAAGCATAACAGCATGGAGTGATGTAATAATGGCACATTCTTTGTCCTGGTCCAGAGCAATGTACTGGAACATTAGGTGCAAATGCCATAATGGAGTTTTTTTAAAGGTAGCAAGAATTGGAATGCAGAGTAGCACCCAATAACTTCCTTCCTTCCTGCAGTTATTAGTACTGAGGTATAACATAAAAATTTGTCCCTAGGTTTCGCAAGGTATTCCCAAAAGCAATATGTCACAGAAATTAGCAACCAAGGATACAAGCCTCCCTTATCAACATGAACAGAAAGCAAAGCTTGAAGGCATCAGTCCAACCCTAAACTATCAACATCATCCCTTACCAAATCTCCTCTGTTCAGCCACTAGTTGCTTCTCCATGGACTCTCTAAGTTCACGTTCACGCAACAGCTCGAGCTTCAGTTCAGCTATAGCAAGAAACAACATCAAAGCAATAATTCTCTCTGGTTAATGGAAATGGGCACATGTACAAAGGATTTTACTCATTATAAGGAATATAAATTGTAACATACATGTAAAAGACGTTCATCTCTACTTCAAAGAGAAGCTTGAGCTCTGGGAAGAGATGAAGGATAATCTGTGAGCTTTCTCAATATTTTGATGTCCCTTTGGGAGAATATCATGTCCCCTGACACGGATCAGTCTTCAAATGCCCCCGTATTCAAACTGTGCCAAGAAACCACTTGAACCTTTGGCAAAACACCCGTGCTTGGTCCCATATACCCATTTCTGGTGCAGTGCATTTAATCTTCAACAAGACTGTGTTGAATTCTTCTCAAATTCAAAACCTTGGTCTATACAAAAAAAAATTATCTGCAACTTATTAATCTTTACAGATTACTTTAAAACAGTTTCTTCCACATTGTAATTGCAAATATGCTAATACAACTAGAAGTTCAAAATAACAGTTAATATGTACATTATACCCACTGAAAAATATTTCCTTCGATCACTTCCTTCATTGACGCAGGGCACTAGGCAATGAAGACTTGCCGCCCACCAAACATGATTATTATGTTTCAAAAAGGTATATATGTCACATATCATAGATAAAACAAGATTTAAAGCAAATAAAAAGTTATTGAAAGCAATTTGAACTCCCAATGAAGCAAATTTAGTATAAAGACAATGTTATCCTGACAATTAATGCTCGTAATACATCTAGTGAATTTATAGAATCGAAAGCAAGAAAGTAATATAATTACCTAATGAACTTCAACAAAAAATTGTAATAAATGGAAATTTTTGCTGAGATGATAATAAATCAGTTTTTATTTCATACCTACTTACACATTACAGGATGCAAATGGGGCAATTAATGATATATGATACCCATTTCAATAGATGCTAACTAATCTAGGAAACTATTTGATGTCACCATTAACACGAAATTCCAAATCTTTGATTGATTGATGTAATTGTCATCTATTATGACAGGAATATTATTCTAAGGAATACATGTAGGAAGTCACAGCATACAATCGTGGCTGATAAATGGAGCACAATTAAAATGCCAACAGTTGAGAAAACAATTGAAATTCCCAACTTTCACTTTGCCGCCCTCAAGCCCACGCTAGCGAATGGTGGGAAAGACGAGCATGGGATACGACAATCAATGGTGAAATAAATGGCAAAGAGTTTCCTTCGGAAAAAGCACTTGTAACCAGAAAACAATTGCATGATTTATTGACCTTGTTTTCAGTGGGTATTAAACAAAGTCTAATTGCACTCTTTTTAGAAGAATGAGGAGTGGCTATAGGGACACAACTTAAAGTTGAGCTGGCTTAACTTTATAAGTCAAAATTTTTCTGAGTACTAAAGTATATGGCTGATTGACTGACTCCATTTTTTTAAAGTATAGAGTCTGAGTTGAGACCTTTTCCGAAGGTATAATCTGCTATACAAGAACTAATCCATTCTGTAAATACTGTTGCTATTATTGATATTTAAAAATAAGACTAAAGCAGACCCTGAACGAACTTTACTCAAGTCTAAATGAGCCATTACATGCATAAGAGAAAGTCGAAAGCCCTTGTAATTTACATGTAGACTCACTTATATGTGCACTATTTTTATTGAAAAAGAGCAGAAAAAAAAACATTAACTATGGCAGCAAGGAATGCAGACCCCAAATCAAAAGTCCACAGAAACAATTTATAATGGATCCCCACATGGACAAACAGTTCCTTGAACTATAACTAGCTACACTATGATGTGGACAGGAATAGCTACATTACATTACCAATGACAAGTACATAATGAGCATGTGACCGTGTTATAAAACTGTCTTAAAGGCATTGTACTGACCATATTGGAGGACTGAGTTTCAGAACAGATATATCTAGTCACTTGTCATTAATCAAAAGAAATATACACGTACGATGACTTCTTTGTAATACTGGAAAGTTATTAGTCTCCGTACATACAAATCACAACTCTGTTCACAATCAAACAAAGATCAAGATTATCCCCAATCAATCATTAAAATGTGAGACTTAGATTGACATAAATGGATATTGAGTTTGCATCTCTTTAACTTACTTCATCATTTTATTACACACATTTCTTACACAAAAAGTCCTTTGTATTAAAGTTAACTACTTCATAATCAGTGTCTCACATTAAAATAAACTGTGGTAAATTCTTTTTATGGTATCTGAAGTGGTGTAATTTATGACCGATGTAAGTCAAAAAGTGATACAACTACTTTATCTAAGCAAAATCATGACAATACAGAAGAACGCAAGGTCACATCTCCAATACTAATCTATGTCCCACATTCAATATTTCTGTTACATTTCAAAGTGTATTCCCAAGAATATGTCAATCTAATACAATGTATCTCATATGAAATATACAACACACAAGTCTTAAAATCTTCCATGATACACATAAGGGAGATATTCTGACTCCAAAAGATGTGTCATTTACAGTAAACCAGAACCTGGAGAACAAATAAAGAAGTGAGGAACATGGTTTCCTCCCTCGGACAGCCTCATCATGATGGCATATGTCATTAGGCAAGTAACCTTGATTTCAAAGTTTCAATAATATTTCAATTTGTAGCCAGGAGAGCGAAACAGTCTGAGAGAGAAGGAATGAAAACTCATTTTTGTCACACTCATCATCCTCTCACATCTTTCTCTCTCCCTCTCGATTCGCATCTTTTCCGCACCGTCCCTGACCTTCGCCGGCGATGAAAAGTTTTCGGGTAGCTTCACTGAACTGTCAGCGGGACCCACTTGCTTATTGACATCTCAATTGCAAGACCAAAGGCAACTTTTCAGATATCACTTTCTCGAGTTCTGACTTCTGAGATCTGGCTAAGAGTTTGGGAAGCTTCTTTTTCCAAAAATTTGTGTAGTTTCTGATGTGAAGAGAGTTTGTAAATTATTTTTCTTCTGATTATTTAGATATATTATCTGCTCAGCACCAGAAGAGGATAAATTCTTTAACCCCTTCTATACTTAACCTGAGATGGAAAATTTCCATGGAAAATTTGTGTTATACTGAAATCAAATTGTGCTCAGTGGGTTAAGATTCAAATATAGAGCAGGCATTCTGGCTATGTTTCAAATCACTGGCCTATGTTTCAAATAACTGAATCTATAATTTTTTTTCCTTTCTGTCTGTAA
>CM057161.1:12200186-12320186 GCA_029962745.1 Echinometra lucunter | reverse complement strand
CCAGGCCATCGTCGTGATCATCAATGTCGACTGATGCGTGGCTGTGAGAGCTGGGCTGGCTTGACTGAAATAAAAGATGTAATCAGAGTCTAATGATGTAATGAGGTTGCAAATATTTTCATCAATTTCATTCTAAATATACAACATTCCAGATATGAAAATGTAAATCCTGACAGAAATTAGTTGGTGAGATTTCAATTAATGATAATGACCATCATCATCATCATCATCATCAGAATGATAGTAATGATACATAATAATGATAATGATGATAATAATAATAATAATAATAATAATGCTAATAATGATAATAATGATAATGATGATGATAATAAAAAGATAATAATGAATTGTAATAAAATAGTAATCATAATAATAATAATCATAATATCAAAAATAATAACCACAATGACAACAACGATATCAACAGCTGGGCAACCTTAATGTTCAGGGTATTCAAGGAATAAATCCTACCAAGTGCCAACTAACTACACCTGGGTTGAGTGTGGCAAATGTATATTAATGTCTTGCCCAAGGGCATTAGTGCTGAAGCAGGGATATGAACCCTACACCTCGTGGTTCACAGTCTGGAGACATATCCACTGGACCACAACTGGCACAACACCTCTCAAATTTATGAATTTAGTCAACTTCGATTAGCAGGCAATCGTATTCGTATCACCTTACCCTCGAATAAAGGACAATCTTTGGTTGATAAAAAAATAAAAAGGAATACATGTCTTTAATTGCTATCATTATATCATAATTTTTGACAAGAATAGTTCCCACCCTTCGTTCTTCAAGGTTAATTGCACACCCAACTAAAAATATCTAATGGCAATTGCATTACATTATGTTTTCCACGTAAGATCAATTACAATATTACTTATTTAACATCCCACGGCACTTTTCATGCACCTGGTAGAAGAAAAAAATTAATCTGCCCTTAAAGAAGAAATGGAAGTTAACAAAGCTTTTAGTTTTCTACTTCAACATTTTCCAACATTCAAAAGCATTATGAGATCTCATTTTCAGGCATGAAATTCTTTTTTATGTGGCATGTATCATCCCACTTACTGCAATGCTGCAAATTCAAGCACTTCAACTTCATTATATTTTCTAAGCAAAATATTGTTCACTTGCAAAAATAAATTTTGTTGCAATGAAGAGGGTTTTATGTAGGCTAATGGAGGCAACTGCTTTTATCCATTTGTATGTGATAATTATCCCTCCCAGGCTCACTCTATCATTATCGCTTTCAGCGTTTTGTAAACCAATAAAATACATCAATGACAAGAAAACTCTGGGTATCATCTGTCTCCTGTTGCCACAAACAAAACAGACTCTTCAGAAAACGATCTGTAATTGTACAACCATACACATCCATCTCTCCATGCAGTTGAAACACAGCATCATAAATATTTTCTCAAATATGCCCCGAAAACTTCTCTTCTCTCTTTTCCGTTGCCATTTTGAAAAGAAAGCTGGATTGTCAATGGTTTCCCCCCTCCTAGCTCAGGCATTCAATGTGGTGACACACGGCACACTTTTTTGTAAAGTATCATCAAATTTTACGAGCAACGCAGCCCTCATCTATTATTTGTTGTTCTCGTCTAGTTCGGCGGAAATAAAAGTTCCATCGATCCCGCGGCGACTGGATGTGTTTAACAACGCTGGTATGACGAAGTAAAGAAGTCATGAGGACATTCCAAACCCCAGGGTTTTTTGTTCGAGGTGGGAAATTTGCGGTAACAAAAGACGTTTTCCTAAAATATTAATTCCCATTTCAACTTGAATGATTCATACTTCATGCCGAGCAATCTTTCTTCAATCTCCTCAATTCTTCAGAATAATTTGAAGAGAGTGAAAGATGTAAGAAAAGCAGAACACTTTTACCTATCATTGAATTGTGCTACATTTGTAAGCTCATGATACGAAGGTCAGGAGTATGTGAAGTAATCACTACACAATGTTTCAAGGAACCAACAAGATGTAGACCTGATTTGTTTCATCACCATTAAACTCTTAATTTTTTGTAATTAATAAATACTGTACATGTACCTGTCTTCATTTATTTTTCATTTATGACTCCAGTACAGGAAAATCATTTCCAATTAAACAATACATATACTCTAACAACAGAAAATAATTCTAAATGAAATCAAAATGCCTTTCATAGTAAGTTGAGCAATGTACTACTTTCATATAATTAGAAACATGATTCAAATCTATTTCAATTTGAATCAAGATCACATGAAATCAAACATGGTTCCAAATTACTGTATGTTTTTTTTTTTTTCTCCAACAACAGGCCTATTGTCTAGAATGTTTTTGTATTCCCGAAATGCTGAATAAAAATATATTTTTTTCTCTTCCATTTATCAATTACCTATAAGAAAAGTAAAAAAACTTCAGAAGCTACAATTCATTTGATGGATGGCTTTCATGCAATTCACAAGTACATTGAAATTTAAAACTGGGGGGGGGGGGGGGAGTGGGGGAGTATACCCAACACTGAAAACCTTGAAAAATTAAAATGGACAAACTTTAAAGCTCACAGAGAAAAAAAATGTAAAAAGGAAAGAGGATGAGGAGCAGAAAAACTAAGTAAATGACAGACTTTTTGGAACATATTTGGATAATTTTGTTCAAGGGTTGGTTAGCCTTGGCCTTGGCCTTGATCTATACAGTCCGTCTAGACAAGCAGTCCAATTACAGTCAGGTGTATCACAAAAATGCCAGGTATAGGAAGGAGATGAAGAAGAGAGAGAGAAAAAAAATGATAGCTCAAAGAAGATGAAGGGCAGATGACATGCTGAGAGAAGAACATCAGACATATGATAAAGTAAAAAAAAAATAAAATAAAACAGCACTGTGAAATAAAGGTACAAAATTGTAGAATCTTATTCTTTTCTTGCAATAAATAAAACAAAAATGAATAGAAAAATATGACAAAATTATGTATATCATGATATATTTTGACATCTCATTTTTCTTTCATTAGCTTGATTTAGTTTTGAAAAATCTAGAATACACCATGAAGTTGAACACCCCCCCCCCCACTGTAAAACCACTGTCAAATATGCCATATCTATCATCTAAATTACAACTCACTCAACCTAACACTTTTTCTCACTTTTGAATAATTCAACTCTCAATTACATTAAACTTGGATATCATGCACATAGCAATTAAGCTTCACCCCGGCTTTCATCTAATCAACGATTCAGCGTTGTATGATCTGCAAATGGAGCTGAAATTCCCTTCCTGTATTGCATAGCTTTTTATAAAGAGACTTCTGCCTCACAACACTACGAATCAACATCATTATTTAAACTTCGAATAGATATCAGACCTGATGCATTGATCATTCATGATACTGAATTAAGATTCCAAATCTGATATTGACTGATTGCTATCCATCTTTGTTTAATACTAAAACTGTATGATCTACTCTAAGAACATCTGAGTCATTGACAAACAAAAAGTTTACATAATTCTTTATCACCTTGAAGGTTTCTGGTAGTATCAATTAGCTAATTGGCTCCCTCTATGGGTGTGTTTATCGGGGTGACTAAAGTTCTAATGAGCGATCTAAGTACCCAACTAGCTTACCCGTTACCCTCAATAAATACGATGGCCACATGTCTACCTAATAAGCATCGCGGACTTGAGTTCTACAAAACGGGGGGATTTGATTACCGGTTGACCAGATCTGTGACTCGAGTCGTGGCGATAAACACAGCGCCATTTGAGTTGTGTGTGTAGCTGCACAAAAGCAATAGGCTCGGGCCAGGTTTCGGAAACTCGAATTGCGACAATAAACACGACATCCAGAGAGACCGCATGTTATGAGCGTGTTTTGTGTTCGCGACTCAAGTACCCGTTTCTAATTTCTAGAAAACGAGTGGCCCTTATAAACAGACCCTATGAGATAATGAAGAAATTAGCTCAAGTGGGTATCAACATTTACCGATTAAACTACATGGTAGAGGTAAATGACGACTCAGTTATGAGTTACATGTATGGAACAGAACAGAGGATTTCTTCAAAATTCTTGACATCGTCAGATCTTCTCTTTTACCTGTCAGTTAGTTTTTATTCATACACTGTTTATTGTAGAAGCATTTTTAATGATACAACTTACATGCTAATCAAGAATGTTTAGAATGCAGCAAAATACCTAATGTCTCATTAAATCTCATCTAAATGGCCTTCATTCTACTCAATTCTTCCCATTTCATGAGAATTAATAATGGGGGGAAATGTTGCCGAAGTACGCTATATCGAGTAACAGCAAAATTCGCTTCACTTTCATCCAAATTCATTACCGAGAAATGTTTGTTCAGTAATAGTTTTTAATGTGGAATCAATCTCCAATGTTGTAGTAATGACTGCTCATTACGACGTAATAGCATACCCGTGGGATTTAGAAAGAAAGAGAAAGAGATAGACAAAACTAATCAAAAGTTGTATTTCACTGATCCTTTTTAGTGTAAATGGTGATTCGTTGCTCACGGCTGATTTTAATGATTTCGGTCACGTTGAAAGCATAGCTTAAGCGGGCAGAGAGCTCAAAAGTGCATCTCCTCGAAACGAACATGAATTACGCATCCACGACATCGCTATTCTAACAGACACAAGAATTAATGAGCCGAGGGTGTATCGAGACTTCTGAACTTTACGTCTCTTTCCTTTTGTTTCTCTCTCTCCCTCCCCTCTCTCTCTCTCCCTCTCTTTCACTTTCTCTCTCTCCTCATCTCTTCAGTCCTCTTCCACTCTCTCTCTCTCTCTCTTTCTCAGCTTTCCCCCTCCACCTCCAATTCTTCTGCAACTGTGACAGCATGATTGTGAAATAATTATGGTGATTAGGAGGGGAATGAATATTTGAAGAGAGCCCCCTATTAGTCCGCGATCTAATGGCCCTCATGAATATTAATGAGGTTCATGGCTATAAGCGCTGCCTTGCGATCAAGGCTCAGGGTGAGATGTACTAAGGGCCCTCTGCCGTGGCAGCAAAGCTCTCATTATTTCATGTACGTCTCCTTGCATGTTTCATACTCAGTACTCTCTGCATGAGGTTTTTCGCCTGGTGCTATTAATTATTTGACATCGCGGCGTAGGGTCTCATTGCTCGTCTTCCATATGACATGATCTTTCATGGGTAAACTCCGCAAAAAAAGTACACCCCATCATAAATTCATTTTCCAATGCATAAACAAGAGTCCAGCAATTTGCTCCTGATGATTTCAATCATATTTTTGTCCTGCATGTTTCAAACTACCCTAGTCAGCCTCGTCATTTTTCTCCCTCTTGTTTACGTTTAACTCCTTTCTTCAATAATTATGGTACTATAAATATAATCAGTAGCACAGACAACATTAATTTCGGTCAAGAGCAACCATGTATTGAATATTGTGTGGAAAAATTCATTTTTCAAAAGAAAATCCCATCCGAACGCATTCGAATCAGCTATATTCAGATTTAAATTAATTAAATCTTGATATACATTATCCACTTTTATAGCTGGACTTATATGACTATGATCCATCATTATTCTTATCTCCTTGTAAATATTGTTGCCATCACTATCATCATTACAAGCACAAACATCATCATCATCCTCATCATCTTCATAACCTTCATCATTCTCATACTCCTCCTCCTCATCCTCCCTCCTCATCATCACCAACACCAGCACCACCATCACTATCTACATTCTCCTCACCAGAATCATCATCATGTCATCATCATCATTATCATCACCAACACAATCTCCATCCTCCTCTTCCTCATCATCATCTTTATCAACACCATCATCGTCCTACTCCTCCTTCTCATCACCATCCTCCCTATACCAGCTCCAACATAATCACCATCATCTTCTTCTTACCGATCTGGGGATGCCGACAGACAGCTTGTGCAGGTTGTGGAGGTGGGCGGCGCCCAGGTCCGCGTGGTGGAGGTGGTGCATCTCGGCAGCCTTGGTGGGCGAGGTGCTGAGATGGTTGGTCGGCATGGAAATGGAGGATGGGAGGAATGCTGGGTGAGTGGCCAGGAGATACGGGGAGGCTGCAGCCAAGTGCTCGTATCCATTGAATGGCAGACGGTGGTGGCCTGCCAGAGGGGAATAGAAAATATTGATTTCATTTCCTTTCAGTAATTTTCATCATAAATAACAAAATAATTAAATACTTCTTGATTTCTCATTACAGTGAACAGTACAGAAATTTCTTATCACTATCAATTAATTATTTATCATTCTTTGCTTCTTTCTACCATTCAAAACATACTGAAATTGTGGCAATTTCTTATAAATACAAAATAATGATCAATCATTTTTTTATTTCATCCTTATAAAATAATTCTATCATGAAAAATTAATCTCCAATATATTCTCTGGTTTTGTTATAAAATATAATAATATATCAATATGAAACAATCAGATTCATTATTTTCATCTCATCAAAATTTCAAACAAATATAAAGCAATTAAAATAGAAATATAAGATGCTCAGACACTCAAAAGAATGACAAAAAATGGAAAAACTACTTCTTTGTTATAAAACAAGAAAACACCATAACATGTTCTAATTCCTTAAAGTGCAATCATGAGAGTCTCCATATTGAAAGACAATGTAATTATCTCCTTCATTTAATCTAAACTAATCCTCATCGAGAAGCGGCAAACTCGGAAGTGGGTGTCATAATCAATTCATGAAGGTCGAACGTACGAAGCATAGTAATGCATCCAGGCATTTCCAAACAATACATATTGGCAGCGGTAGAAGCAATATACGCAGCTCTATGTTGCATCTAATTACCTAATGAGTGGCGCAATTTTGCAACAAACTGATGAAAATGATGAAAACTCATGCGCCCAACCAATCATGAAGGCTATCTACCATAGGCAATTAGCACAAATTGACGATACGAATGATATTCAACGAGAGGAAGAAATACCAAAGTTTCTTTCAAATAATCAATTCTCCATGAATACACATCATATTGTCTGTTTAGAGCCAGAAAGATGCTAACTGTGTATAAAATGATGCAAGTTAACACCTTTTTGGCTGTAAGCAAACAATATGTCACAAATACACATCTATGTATACATGTGTATACTAAAAATAAGTAAAATGCAGTTCAACATTTTCTTAAAAGCCCTTAAGTATCTACTTAAGTATTTGGCGGGTTTCAAAGATGCTTTAACCCATAGACATACAGTGTCTCCTTTAGGAGACGCTTTGGCAGTATCTGTTGGGCCAGAATGCTGGGCAAGACACATTATACACGAGTAGAAAGAGAAAAATTCGCTGAAAATTTTGTGTCCATTTTCAATGCAGTATGATGTTGCATTTTCAAATTAGAGCAGTTTAAATGTAACTAATCATTAAAGTCTTTAAATTGGCAACGCAGTGAATATTATATAATCCCTTTATCCTCGTTCAAATTGGCAGTTTCCGCTTAAATTTTACAATCACAATTCATTTTGGTTCATGTTACATCTATTTTATTTTTTTCAAACTATGTAAGAGTAGAAGAAAAACAATAGTTGTTGCCAATTTGAGGATTGAAGATGATTGATTTAGACCTCTAAAAGCGCTGTACTTCTATGGGTTAAATATCAGAAAGAAGTGCTAAATACTTTGTATCAAAGAATACACCTCAACACTACTGAAACAAGTAAGTTTTATAAAAGACAGTGCATTGTGGCTGAGCCTTTCTCTACTTTTGTGCTTAAACAATGCAGACTTCCAACAATCATTGACTTTGATAATATCATCTCATGTTTTCTCCTTTAATCATGGAGAAACTACAACTCAAGCCCAGTTTGCAATAGTGTACTGCATTTAGACTGAAAGATATTGGTTTCAAACAAAGAGGAAAAAAAGTGTAACTCTGAAGTATTGACATTTCTGCCTGACAAAGGGGCTCCATTTTCAACCAAAGTTATCCTCGAAATGAACAATTCCGAAACTCTAGAGCAGCACATGATCTTGTCTAAAGCTCCAAACAAATCTAAGGATTTTTCTCTTTTTTTCTCCTCTGAGATTTCGCCCGACCAGAAGTCATTGACCCCACTCCTTGAAGTCCGGTCATCAGAAGTGATTAGAAATGACACTGATTTCTCTTTAGACTCTCTCAAGCATTTTCGCACCCTGACTATATCAATTCCATCCATCCATTAAGCTTTACACCACAAGTTCAATCTTAACACCTGGGTTACATTTGTTTCTATGACTGTCAAAACTGTAGTTTTGCCAGAGGTAAAAAAGATTTACAATAACTGGGGTCCTCAGGGATGGATGAATAATAACCAATTTTTCACTCATTTTTATTAAGATGGGCATAAACTTTTTTCTTCTGATTATCCTTTTGGGGGGAGGGGAGGGAACAAGGCACTTGAATAAATGTCTTTAAAATTAATGAAAAGATGTGGATGGATAAATAGATGGGCAATAGGCAAAGAAATGAATTGGGAACAAAAGTAAAGGGAACTTAATGCAGTGAGGATATAGCTATATATATATATATAGAGAGAGAGAGAGAGAAAATATCTTTTACATGAAAACAAATATAAAACAAAATCAAGAAAGGGAATGGGACATTGTTTAAAATAAAAACTATTATGTAACACTAACACAGATTCAAATAACTATGCCACATTTTCCACTACTTGGTTTTGCTACCTCTCAATTCTTATTCCAGTGAATACTGTATGAAATGTTGGAAAGTATTTACTTGATTGTTTTATATTAAATAAATTAAGAGAAGTTTGCTTCCGAATTAAAAGTAAAAATGTAACTTTACACATGTGGAATTTAGTGTGAACCTAGCCCTGATTATCTACAAGTTTTATGTATCACTTAGTTGTTTAATCATTTTTTATCTTTAAGTCCACAAATTCTAATTGGTAGGCCTGTTTGTTCAGTAAATAAAAGTAACTTTCAAATGAGAAAGAAAATAGGAGAGGTGAAGTGAGTTTGTAAAACGGAATGTGAATAAGAAACTTGTCTGATATAGGTAACTCCAAGGCGAGGATCCAGCTAATCTGGGCTCGGAAGTGAACATGACACATACTTCCAGAGTTTGTAATCTCATCTTGCTCTTTCAGCTTTGCAATGTAAATGATTCAAATTGGATCAGCAATCTTCAGGGACCCTCAAGATTTAAATCCCGGCAGGTTTTGTTATGATTTATGTCTTTTCCCCTCCTTCTCTCTCTCAGCCTTTCTTGATTTCAATCTCTTGCAATCTTCACCAAAGTCTTGATGAATTCTCTTTTCAAATATACTTTTGAGCACAGTGGAAGTTAGGAAAGGCTAAGGAATTGAAACAAGGATGTATATTTGTTTATCTTTGAATTTCATTGATTTATCCTGCTCGGCTGCATTAGGTTCCAGAACTGACGATGAATGGTTATGACATCCCATCAAACATTTTGATGATAATATCAAAATGAACCATTTTCACCTCATGACTAACAGAAAAGTATTATTTCCAACACATTACAAAGGACAATTCTTGCTCATTACTAATCAATCATACACTTCAAGGATAATTAGATGCATATTACAAGGGTTTCATTAGTGTATCAGCCTTTTAATTTCATAATTGAGCAATTTCATTTGGAGCATATTCTACAGCTTCAAGAAGTGCAA
Organism: Echinometra lucunter; assembly: GCA_029962745.1. Lineage (NCBI taxonomy): Eukaryota > Metazoa > Echinodermata > Echinoidea > Camarodonta > Echinometridae > Echinometra > Echinometra lucunter. The sequence continues at coordinate 12,310,522 of CM057161.1, read as the reverse complement.
GGAAATAATACAAGCAGAAAAAAATGAATTGTTTCTCAAGGATAGTATTAATTTCAAATTAAATGTGAAACTACAATTCTGATTTCATTTTCAATGGATAACTGTTCCCAGATCTATTGTTTCCATCAAGTTTTAATTTGCCATAACTGGTTAAAAAACAATAGGTATGAACTACACAAAGTGAGTACTTACATATCTATGATATAATTAAAGTTTAATAACAAGAAAGCAGTGATATTCTAGAAACTAATTTCTGAAACTGATGATGTATCTAATTACTATAGTGGAAGATATTACCAAGGGTGCTTTGACACATTGCTCCAGGCTTGATTTCCTCAAATATCTGAGTGGGTCTAGGGTGCATTCAAGCGACCATTTTTCACCCTAGAATCATAGTTTTCAAAGACGGTTAGTTTAAAACCACAGTTGTGTTCAATTGATTTTTCGCAGGTCGTAAAAATAAACGTCTTTCAAAACACAAACATGAAATGCTGAAAAAGGTGCATTTTGAATCGTGATTCTGCAGAACCACGGTCGCTAAAAATCGATCGAATGCAACGGAGATCTCAATCATGATTCTATGACGTCATTATCATTGTCTGTTTCCGGTTCGGGCGCAAAACATAAACAAATCACGCCAAAATTGACTTTTACTTCTTGGGTCAAACTGCGCACTACGATGCGCAGTGGGTGGGCTTGAAATGATCGAGAATCAGCGTTGATGAAAAATCGCTTGAACGCTCTCCCACAGTAACCATGTTTTGTAACAGCGTTTTGATTTGTGATTCATGTTTGTGATTCTAGCTTCAAAAAAATCGCTTGAACGCACCCCTAGTCCAATACATGAATGTATATTGCAAAACTACCAGCTGGATATACGATCATACTCAGATATGATTTGTTTTTTCCGAAGAGAACATTCTATTTGGGTTTGAAGGAGAAAGAAACTATGCACTGAATTGTCTTCTTATTGTAATCAAGCAACAGTTATATTGGTATAAGTTAAATAGTAATCTACCGAGGTTAGAGATGATAAAACAAAACATAATCCAATACTATGTGGATGGCTTATACTTCGTTATTTGTTTAAAGAAAATGTGAGAAAAAAGTGTAAATTTTTATATCATGTTGTCAAAAGAGAATATCTGTGATTTCATTTTGATGTAACCGATGATTTATGACTAATAAATAGCCTGTGGAGGGCTAAAAAATTGTTGAAAAAAAAAAATGAATGTCTATTGCTCCTCACATACAAGACCAGAAAAACATGTGGAAAGGGTTACAGGAGTCAAATAGCCAAATCAGGAAAAAAGTATGTATGTTGAATTTCAAAATTCAAAATATGCCTTAACACATGCCTTAAAATGTATAATTTTGATGGATTTATAGAAAAATTATACTTGTTTAGGGGTGATTTTTTTTTAAAAGTGTGGAAATTTTTTTTTCAAAAAAGGTATGATTTTGACCAATGGTCATGGATAAAAGTCATTTAAGGTGGTTTTGCAAAACATGTGGTCATGCTTGTGTTGTAGAGGAATATATTTGTACTGGCCCCCACCCCCCCCCAGCAATAATCACCGCAGCATGAAGCATGTGTCATACCACCGATGCCAAGGTTACAACGATTTTCATCCAAGACAAATGTTTCAGAGACATCAGGTTCACAGAAGCCTTTTTGGAAAAAAAAAACCCACGGGCCTTATAAAGATGTTTGTGTTATCTTCCTGGATAGGTAACAAAAATATCATGAGCCAAGCGTAAAAAGGACATTAACTCATATCTCCCACAAAGAGTTAACGACCTTCTGACTCCCAACAAATGATATGATGAGCACAGCCCTCACCTTTTGAGCATGACGTACTTACTGACTTCCAGGAGAGACCCTCTACAAATATTTTCTGAGAGGGTTTATCTAAATTTGTTACGGAATCACTGTGACACAGCAAAACACCCTCCCTTTCTAGTAATTACATTACCGCAACCTAATAAAGCAGCCGAGCATAATTTAAACGGAAAATGATGTTTCAGATCTTGTTTTATCGGGTCTTTCCAGCCCCTTCCACGATAACGTTCAACTTTCACGGCCGCGGGCGAAAATGTTATGTGCACAGCAACCCTATCGCTGTGAAATAATATCACATGGTTTTTTTATCCACCGAATGACAACAGACTAACTTATTTGTTTCTCTTTTCAGAGCAGCGAGCGACAAAATGTAACCAAGAGACTTTTCAAAGTCAGTGACACTGTTGAGTGAAAACAAGCCAATTTTTGGATGGTAACTATGGTTACGGCTTGATTGAGATGCGCACTGGGAGTTGAAGCATATCACACTTTTATTTTCTTTCACCCCCAACTCATATTTTTGTTTTCCCACTTTAAATTTGGCATCACACAGGGAATTAGGGGGGAAGAGAGATAGAGAGTGACAGAATATCTGGGTGAGAGGGGAGAGGGGAGCAATAAAAAGGGAAGCAGAGAGACTGACAGAGACAGAAAGACAGAGAGAGACAGAGAGACAGAGACAGAGAGACAGAGAGAGACAGAGAGAGACAGAGAGAGACAGAGAGAGACAGAGACAGAGAGACAGAGAGACAGAGACAGACAGAGACAGACAGAGACAAAGACAGAGACAGAGACAGAGAGACAGAGAGAGACAAGACAGAGAGACAAAGATGGGATATCTAAATCATGAGAGAGGGGAGGGTGCACAAGGGGGGGGGGGGAGGGGAGGTAGACAGAAATTTATGAAAGGAAAAAAGCAAAGAAGATAGGCAATTAAAAAGAAATGCCCTAGGAGTAAAATGATGAAATAAAAAAATAATAAAGAGACAAATACATAGCACTGTCATTCAAATGCAGAACTTATAGAATAGATAATTTGTTGAATAAAGAAGGATTTTTTTAGAGAGACAGATAGAGAGAGGGGGGGGGGGGGGCTGAGAGATACCAATAAAAGGAAAATGAGAATCAAAGAAAACAGCTTGGTAAGGAAGGGGAGAAGATACTGAATTTCTGATGAAGAACTGAAAGAAAAAATTTGACAGAGAGCAGAGAAAGAACTGCTCAGTGAGAGGGAGAGTGGCTAATTCTTAACCATGCCAGGAGGAAGAGCACACCTGATACAGGAAGTTTTCATCTCGTCAACAGACGAGGCGGGATGAAGGAAAGGATCGGTTGTCAAGAAAGCAAGACAAATTACATCAAAAGGATAGTTAGGAAGAAAGCTGTAAAAGACCCCCCCCCCCCCTCCCCTTCTTTGCAACCTACATGTCTCTACATGGTCAGTGGAGATCCACTCTTTGTGAGTAGTTATATTAGGGATTTCAGGTAATTTTGGAATCAAAAGTCATGCTCCAAATGAGTGAATTCTACTTTTTTCATCCAAAGTGGACTTAACTGTTTTGAATGTGGATTTCCACTTCAAAATGATGCAATCTCTTAAAGAGTGGATATCTAACATGACTTCTCAAAGAGTGGATCATTACTCCTAAAAGAGTGAATCTCTAATATGATTCCTAAAGAGTGGATCTCTTATCATCTCCTAAAAGAGTGATCCCTCATATGACTCCTCAAAGATTGAATCCTTCATATGAATCCTAAAAGATTGGACCTCTCATACGACTCCTAAAAGAATGGATCTCTATTATATTAGTACTCCTATAAGAGTGGAGCTCTAAAAAGGCTCTTAAAAGATTGGATCCTAACATGACTTCAAAAAGAGTGGATTTCTCATACAACTCCTAAAAGAGTGGAGCTCTAATACAACTCCTAAAAGAGTGGAGCTCTAATACAACTCCCAAAAGAGTGGAGCTCTTATACGACTCCTAAAAGAGTGGATCTCTAATGTGACTAGTCAAAGAGTGAATTTCCACTCCTGTTTTAGGAGAGCGGGTCTCCTTGAGTGTGAATCAGCAGAAAGCAGCTCGGAAGCCGTCTGTCCATGGCCCGTGTAAAACCGTGTTTGTGGAGGAAGGCGGTGGAGATGGGGTATCGTAAGCGGCTGGTCACAGGTGCATGTGACCCTTTCTTCCAGGGAGGGGGTCTGATGATATACACATGGATAGTGACAGAGATGGGGTACAAGCATATAACCAGTCTGGGTTCTTTTCCTCTATAAACTTACATTTAAAAATGCATTTCTAGCCCTGATTGACATCTCTTTGAATGACTTGTCTGAAGTGAAACTATTTTGAAAGGTCATATAGCTTACTCTATATAGTTGTTGTTTTTTCCCCCCACTGTGGGTTTACATGTACCTGACTACTGATTTACAAATACAACTGAGCAGCAATCATGTGATGACTTCTTAGACCACATGCAAAACCAGTTTTTAAAAAAATGTCCAATTAGTGATGGTGAAGATAAGATGGGGGAAAGTGATGAAATTGTTTTCAATCCATGTTTTCTGATGGACGAGATTAAAAGGAATGAAAAGTGACAACGTCAAAGTCGAATCGTCACAGGCGTCTTGATGAGGAAAGTGACTAAGGCATCCTTCCACATTGCCTCAAAAAGTGCTTTACAATTTTGCACGTATTCATGCCCCCTCTGCTTGAAAGTGTTAAATGCGCAATCTGATGATGATATTGCTGATATTTGCCTGTATTTTCAGAGCAATTCTTTAATTTTGTAATTAATAACAAAAGGTAGTCCTGATTGCTGCTTTTTATGAATTTTATCTGTCTGGCAATCAATATTTATAGAACTTACATGTACTTCAACTGAAATGATTTCAAGCAATTATCCCCAAAATAATTATTATATTATGTACATATATCACAAAGCAAGTTCCCTGATATCAACCCAGCACAAAACATTACATGTAACTCTAACCTTAACCCTAAACATATCCTAAAACCAAATGCTTCACTAACCCTTGCCCAACAAAGCCCCGGTAAATGTAGCCAGCACACATGTCAGAGCACAGTGACCATACTTACCATTTTCCAGTTTGGGTCTTTTGAGCAGGTCGAGGGAGGGTCCCATGCGTGCGAGTCCATGGATGGTTGGTGTGAGCGAGAGAGGAATGTTGCGTTTAGGAGGTCTACCTGGCCGACTGCTGAGAAACAGAGAAACAAGAAAAGACAGAGATATTAAGCATGCTATAATTTTAAATACATTAGAAATGATATCAATCATATTCTATTACATTAATATTTATCATTATCTGCGGTAATATTCTCAATATTTATACAACTGTTACTAACAGTTATGTGTCAATTTCTGAATGTGACAAACTGAATTTGAGGCAGTTGAATATTATTGCATTTCAAATTGAAATTGACAAAGATTTACTGTTTATTTACAACATCAGAAAGTTTTCCCTTTTGAGGTCAACGTAGACCCCATATATGTACTTATTATTAGATGAGGAAAAGTGCTGCGATTACCAAAAAATAACACCAAATTCAACAAGAGTTAACCATTTTTCATTCCCTGTACATGTGTGCCAATCAAATTACAACCCTTAAAAGTACATTGCCCTTGAAGGAAAGAGAGAGAGGGAGAGAGAGCCCACGACTTTGAACTCAGTAGGGATTCTTGCTCCAGTTCAGATCACAATGACAGGAACTGAAGAAAGAGAAAATCAGATATTCCGAATCTCACAAAACGGTAGTTTACCATTTCCCCAAATGACACTTTTGTGACCAGTAGCAGTTAGCCTCCATTCAGAAAATCTAACTCAATAAGACACCTCAAATTACCAGGGCGGGGTATCTGAACTTGGGGGAATAAGGAAGAATATGGAGTAGACAAGACAGGAGAATAGTGTGTGGAGGAGAGCCAGACAAAAGAGAGGGGGGGGGAGAAGATATTAAAGAGAAGACAGAGTATTAGAAAGAAAGAGAGAGCAGAAGAGAAGGGAACTGCTTTAAGTGACAATTCAGAATGAGACAGAGAAATGAGATAGAGCAAGATTTATTTGAACAAGAGAGATACATAAAGAAACAAGTATTAATGAAGTTATAGACAGAGGGAGTGGTACAGAGATGGACATAAGTGAGAGGGATAAAGATTTGAAAAATGCAAGAGAGAAAGAGAGAGATAGACAGACATTTACCAAAGGGAGAGAAAAGTATTAAGGGGGAGGGGAGAGGGAGGAAGATAGACTTTTACAGCAAAAAGAAGAGAAAGTTTAAGGGGTAAAGGAGAGAGAGAGTTTAAGGGGTAAAGGTGAGGGAGAAAGAGGAAGAGAGTTTAAGGGGTAAAGGTGAGAGAGGGAGAGAAGAGTGAGAGAAAGCTGTGAGAGTTTGGTGTCAGTGAACCTGGCGTAGTTGTTAGTAGGAGGACGTAGATCGGAGAGTCACTGATACATCTAGACTGAGCAAACATACCGCATTATAGCAGACTAGGTTAGACAAACTTGCACACGCTCGGTTTACGTATGCCAAACTTGTCGATTCCCCTTCCAAATCTTTCTCTTCTCTTATAAATCGAACATTTCTCGCAAGGCCCGGAGAGAGACGCAGAGGGAGAGGGAAAAAAGCCAGTCGGGGGGCACCTGACACCGAAAGCTAAAAACGATGAAAGAAAGGATCTGTTCATTTGCACAGCGATTACGACCCATGACGAATGAAACGTGTATTTATGACAGAAAGAGAAATTGGAAGAAAGAGAATGAGACGGAGGAGAGGGAAAAAAGATTGACCTATTTGCTCTTTCTGCTCTTGGATGCTACCTGCAAGAGGAGCTGTGCAAATGCAAGGACCAGTTTATGATTTCCCCTTACACCCAAGGGTTTGGGGTAAATGTTCTGGGGAGAAGGGCGAGGGAGAGGGGGAATTCAAAAAATGGCCGTATCTGGGCCCCCTATGTCAATGACATTCGGTAACTGGAGCGCACCGTTATGTACACAAGTGTTAAAAACTGGCAGACTGGAAAGGCTGTGGATGTTAAGATATGAAAGTATGAAATTGATTGATTGATCAAGTGAGTAAACTTTGCCCTTTTTAACTTCAGTTTAGAAAAGGAAAACAAAAGAGAGCAGAAGGGGGGGGGGGTCAGGAGAACCCAAATAATCTGTGACAGGATCTTTTGCTTTGTTTCTATACACTTTGGACTTGATTGTTTGAGCATTTCCCCTCATCAAACTGACTTTCATTTCGCAAAGGAAATGAGGAGTTAATAGTTTACTCCCCAAGTGAAATCCCTTACACAATTGTCCAGCTGAAAAAAAATGGTAGCTTTCCAAGCTTGGTTATGGTAGTAGATAATCCCTCTGTGAAAAATCAACAACATCTTGATAAAGAATAATCAGAGTTGCCTGGAATATTCATTTACTTAAAGTGTGACAGAAAGAGATGGAAACTGATCGTAAAATGAGTGTCCTACAAAAGGAGAATACAGGCGTTCCCTGCTAACTTGATCTTTAAATATTTCTTACAAAAATAAGCCCCATACAGCTGTATCTTGCAACCCAACAATCAGGATATGCACATTATCATTACAGAAAGAAATTGAATTGTCTTTTGTTGACAGTGATGAAGTCAGTATTTGGACTCCCTGCAGGCCCTGTACTGGACAAGACATTGTTAGCTAAATGAACGTAACTGGTTAACCACAAATGAAATCCCCCACAGCTACCATTGTCGTAACCCTGCTACAATGCATTACTGCACAATAATAATAATAATAATAGTGGGCTCTTTTGTACAGTTGCTCATATCATCTAACTTGACGTTCTAGCTGGCACTCCACTGTTATCAACCCAGCTTTCTGTTAGTATACAAGTAGCTGCTATTATGGCACTTTCAAAGAATTTCTTCCTGGGTGGAGAGTGGCAATTGTAGATTAATATCCTGCCAAAAGACAACCAGTGTCACCGCGTAACTCGAATCGCAAACCATAATGATCTACAGTCCAGTGACATATCCATTTGGCCACGACACCTCTAAGTTATAAAGGTATATCTCAAGTTGTCCTCGTCAAGTTACCTTGATTGATAGTGACAACCCTTTCCAATGTGCATCTAGAGATACACAGCCCCAAACCCCAGGGTCCACGCACCAGACAACCCCCCCCCCCTTCCCTTCCTCATCATCCATGATCCCTCATTTTCCCGCCCTAATTTCCACTAACTGCCCATCCATTTATCTCCCCTGTCTGCTTCTCGGCAAATGAAATAATGAACGCCTGTCATCAAATGACAAACCATGATAGGTATGAGGATGTGTCCTTTCATGTAAGCTGAATCTCGGATAATTGCGACTAATTCAAGAGAAAAGTGAACTTCCACTATTTTGGCTCTGTGATGGGACACTATCATAAGAGTGGTTTATAACTGATGGCAGATCATACCACTTATAGTGAAATTAGTACAACCATCCATCAATTCGAATGCAGGTGCCTGTCACTACATGGCAATTTTCTTTTCTTCTGGATATATTATTCAGAGAAAAATCAAACTGAAGTAAAAAAAGAAACTTAAGTATAATATTTGATAGGCATGTAATCCAAGCAAGTAAGGTGTTTTATCTTTATGTTGCTGTGAGAAAGAACACATCCGGAACGCAAAGTACAAAAATGCAAAAATTAAAATATCTATTTTGACATACTGGAATAGAATTTTAGCAAAGATCATGCCACAAGAAGATTTTATATCAATTTACAAGGTCTACATGGCTTCCCATGAAATTATCAATTATTGTTTGAAAAATCTGATTTTTCAATCATTTTCCATTTTGCGTTCCAGACGCGTCCTTTCACACAACGACATAAAGATAAGATGCCTAATACAATATCCACTTTCTGCAAGTACATCAAGTACAATAAGGATTAACAATTTTTGGAGGTGCTTTCCTTCTTCAATGATGGCAGAATCAAATCATTTTTTAAATCACAAAGACAACCACTGGCCCTATTCTGACACTCATCATGATTTAGTATTAACGATTCTCAAAACATGTCAACAAGTTATCAAGTTTCAGTATCAATTCACTAGTATCCAGACATTGTGTTTCCTGTCTTCATCTTAAATTCTTAATAACTAAACTGACCCAAGATGGACAAAGGACCAAAGATTGACATACAACATTGTAGAAACACAAACGACATCTTTTGAATGTCATCAAATCCCCCTTTCCTGTTATTAGAGCTTATTCAGTAAGATTATGCCCGTTTCTAATGAGTCATGTACAAATGTTTGTGATAAAAACAAACATTTCAAGTAGGTGACCACAAAATTTAATTAGTGGACATTGAAGAGAACTACACAAATAGTATTTTCCACATTCATTGCATCACATTCTTCACATCATTTCCTTGGTGATAAAAATATCTGATTAAATTTCCCTCCACAATAAAATCAAATATTCTAGAGCAGGATAGCTTTCCTTGAAATGTGACACGATTTCCCTTTTTGCTTCAGGACTCTTCGTTCCTGGTACTTTGTAGAAAAGAGGCAGAGAGAAAAAAAAATAGTAGCATCATTAAAATCTTCAATCAACAATGCACACCTGATGTAGACCATTAAAACAAATTGAGATGACAATTTAATCGCAGAAATAGAGTCTAGGCAAGGGAATATCTCATATTCATACCTTCATTTCTCTATAAACTTCTTCACCTCACTTCCCCTACTCGAGAAAGGAGGTTGAATGAATAAGTCTCCAAGAGGTTTTTGCCACAGTGATATGAATTTTTATCACTCCACACAAAACTTACATGAATGTTTCTCTTTAAGACATTGGTTAACATTGTTATGATTTTTAAAAATCTCATTTTGCTACTTGAAAATGGGATAAACATAAGGGTTATAGTGTAAAATACCAGTCTGAAAGTTTCGTAGTATAATATCCACAGGAAGTATTTTTAGATATTAGAAATGTGAACCAATGTTTGAAAAATATACGAGGGTCGGTTGCACAGACCAGACGTAAGGAGTGCACATGCGTGCATGGCTCAACGGACTGTACTGTGTGTATTGGCATATCATGCGGCGGAAGGCAGATAACGGTATTTTTTAATTCGGGCAAAATGGTCCTCTTAGTTTATTGTCTCTCGAGACGAAAACTAAAAAAATCGCGGTTTGCGTCTAACTTACAGTTTTTCATTCCGAATTATGGTTGGTTTCAGGGTTTTTCAGTACAAATACAAGTACTCATACACATGTTTCATCTTAGTTTGAGAATTTTTTAAATCAGCTGCTCACAAAGTTAGCCAATGCCTTTAAGCAGTCTTTTATGCAAGAAAACAATTTACATGTATTAATATCAGACATAAATATGCTATAGGTTCACTGGTTGCTTTCTTACTTTCTGAGCAGTCAGGTACATTTTGTATATCTAATTTACATGTTTAACAATTGATCAATAACAAGGTGAAAATACCATTTTCTAAATAATATTACGTCATACAAGAAGTCAAACGTAATTTATCCAAAAGAAGGGCAATCACTTTATCATTCAAATGTACATTAAACAAGGGATGATGTGATTTCAAAAATTTAACTTTAATTTGCTAAGGAAAAACAAGAGAATGACACATGAAAGAGAACATAACGTTTATAAATTGCCTAAATCTCCCATTCTATTTCTCACGCATATTAGAGAGATACCCCATCATGTGAACCATTTTCCAACAATGCATTCATTGTCATTTCCTTCAAGTTGTTTTCCCAACTTGAGCATTAATGGTAGAAAAATACAATCACTAGTCGAAAGAAAACACAAATTGGCATTAGACAAATACAGCAAATCCTCTAAAGAGGAAGACGAATTTTACACCCAAAAAGTTTATGGGTTACGGATAAAGTGAAAGAAAACAGCCAGCCGCAGCACAAGTCAAAATTCATGATTTCTTTTAGAGGAGAGTCGGAAGGGAAAAACAGGCACTTGTGGAAAACAGAATAGCAAGTGAAATTTTCTTCTTTTGTGTGAGGAGGGGAGAACATCAACCAAATTTCCATTTCAATTACATCAAGTCAGTCCTAGCTAAACATCTCGCAGGACTTTTCCAATCCTTTGTCGAGTCTCTCTCTGCTTCGTTCCTCTTCTCCGCAACGTCTTCCACAAAGGAGATCAACGTTTGAAAAGCATGTTCCACTGTTACAAAAATACAACTTTCGCTTGTTGGCCATTGTGTGTTGTAGCACAGCCCATAGCAACACTTGGTTCGGCTGAGACGAGAGAGAGGGAGAACGGAGGGCGAAAAGGGAAAGCTAGAAAAATAAAGTCGGAGGACTGACAAAACTTTGGAAAGCTTCTTACATGGAACGGAAGCCCTGAAGTTAAACACTGACAAGAGGTTTTCTCTTTTTCTTTTCTTTTTTTAATCCTACATGTGATTTCAAAGGAGAACAATGGCTTATGCTTTGATTTATGATTCAAAGTGAAAACTGTTTCAAAACAATATTGTTCAAACTCTAGTAAAGCCAATAAAATGGTTGAATCTTTGCCAAACAAATGGAAATCTTATTGCAATATTCAGCCTCATGAAGGTATTTCAAAGTAATAACCTACATGATAAAGCAAGTAGAATATAACAGAAAAAACAAGATCATTTTATTTTGATTTGATATAATAAACTCATTAATAAACACTCTCTTTCAAATTATCAATATGAGCTTTAAAATATTCTTTCTTTGCAGCTTCAGGATTATGAAAAATCAAACTGATGTTATACATCATGACATCATACATCACAACTAAGTCCTGATTTCATCCTTCTTAATTCTGAATAAAAATGCTTTAAAACATTAATCCACCAATAAATTCAATGTTTTGCCCTCTTCCAGTAACATCTCCTATGTCAGACAAGATTTCAGAGACATGGATTTTTCTGAAAGAATGATTGAATCATGTTGACTTTTCCAAATTGACTTTGCTTTGGCGTAATACTTTTGTTTACATGTCATCACTTGAAATATGTAGCCCCCGGGCTTTGAGACGAGTTGATGGGTTCCAAGAAAACAGACGAGGGTAAAAGCAATGTCCAAGCATACTCCCCTCCACTCCTCCACAAAATATGATGTAGATTGGGGAAACTTCATCACTGAGTATTTTCATGCAAATGAAAATCTTTCAAAATAGTGATCTCATGGTAATTTTCATATGCATTTTCTTTCATGATATCTATAACAGAATGGATTAAATGCTCTTTAATTCAACTTATTCATGTAATCTGACAAGTGTATGATCTTTTTATAGGATGAAGTCAACACATACTGTGATAATTAATGTTTTTTATTGTGTATACATGTACATCTTTCTTCAATAAAATGTACACAAGGGCTCGACACTCATTTGGATTTTAGATCTGGACCTCCAAATGTGATCAATTTTACCCCAGGACTCTAAACATTCAGAGTCTGAAACTCCAGTCTGGACTCCATACAAAAAAGTTAGTTTGAAGCCCTGAGTATGAAATTCCAGTTACCAGGACCAGTAACCATTTCTTACTGGTTTTCGACCAGTTTTGATTCTTCATCGTAATACTCTAATAAATATTTTCAGGTTACTTGGCACTAAGTGCCAACAAATTACTCAAGACTGAGCACTATATATATCAATAAGAGCAAAAGTATACATGTATCAGTTATTGAAGTCTTCAGACTTCCTCCCCAGAGATTTAGTCTTTATATGGTCTGGGCTAAGCCAACAATAAGATGCTATCTGGTGAATCAAGTAAAATTGCAATAGAGGATTAATCAATACAAGAGTTTTCTTTCTCCTTTAAAACCAATTAAGATTAAGGCAACCGAACCAACACATTAAAAAGGGGGTAAGACATTGGAGAAAAAAAGAAAGAAACTTTGAAAAAAAAAAACCATGTGTACTCAAGCTGAAACATTCCTATTTCAGCTTCTAAGCTCAAACATCAATAGGAATGGATTCTAAATGCACCAATGACCAACAAAAACAAACCTGAACTTGGTCAAATAAACATGTGCAGTACTGGTAATCAAAAAGGAAGAGAAAGAAATCTTGTTGGAGTGAACAATACGGAGGATTAGCAGGAGATTACTCACTGGTGAGCAACAAAGCAGAAATGAACAATTAAAAAACAGCCCCCTCTTTAATCCATCATTTGAACTTGGGATCACAAACAAAGTAATTAAGATTTTTTTGTGGCAGTTCTACCAAGAACGAGGGGGATTAGTGAAATAAGTTTGATTAAGAAAGAAAGGTGGAGGTAGAGAAGTTATTGCTTCAATTCAATGGATTTAAGCCCATGAAACAGTTGGTATGGCAAACACAACTTAATCAATAAATTAAACTTTGGAAGGACACCTGCAAGTTGCCAGTTTGGTGTGCCATGCAATTTTTAACTTTACAACAGCTCTGTAATTGCCATCTCGCTCTGCTAGTTTCTCATCAATTGATTAACTTAAAATGTAAATGATTAGAATGATTAATCAATAGATTGGTGCTACTGCTGGCTGAATAATTAGATGAACATTAGTTACATGTATGCCTATATCATAGCATGGTTCTTTGATGATGATCATTCATATAATTACATTAAACGTATTCCTACCACAGTGAAAGCTGCAGGCTGTAGTCACACAGCTTCACGCAAAAAAAGAAACAACTTTCAGAAACACGCTCGGATAAATAGCAGCTACAGTCTCCAAACAATGAAAGATTGAAAACATCTCCTTTATCAGATTCAGCACTACGTTTTTCATGAAGGGGAGGGGGGGGGGAAATGGGGACACGAAAAGGCAACTTGGAATCCAAAGGAAACAAATAGAGAGTGGCCGGTGGGCATGTATGGGGTGGAATTGTTCGTTGCGTTGCCGGCGATTAGACGTGTTTTGACAAATGCTTTAGTCTCACTGGCGACACTTATCCATCTCTTCACCTGGCAAGGGAGCTGGTTCTACCCTAACACACCGGATTACTTCCTACTTACTTACTACTTCAGTTTTGGCAAAATATTTCGACACTGAGAGACGGTGGAAACGGGCAAACTCCAAGGTGACGAAGGCGTAAAGCGTGTCGATATATCTTACTTCTGCAAGGTTTCCTGGTCTGAAACACTCCCTGATAGATGTATGAGATCTTGACTACTGATAAATGTCCAAAGTTGAAGTTATTTCTTCAGAACTTTCTTCACAATACCTGAAAGAGGAAGAGGCATCTAACTGAATAGGTACCATCAGAGCCAAAGCATGGGACGACTATTAATTTCCTCCTTCTTTACTTCAATCACTGACAACATTTTTGAGATTCTCATATCATCTCTCTAAGATGCAATCTTATTTCCCATCTTTCCCATCGTTTAAGAAGGATGCTCAGCTATCCTTTCTTTCTCTCTCTTTCTCTCCCTCTCTCTTAACCTGACGATTACTGGATTCTCTCCTTCTATTGGTTTAATACAGGGAGTCAGGGACCATATGTATATCCCATAGGTAATGGGTTATTTTCATTCTTTATTAGCAACCATGACTGAATGAAAAGATGCACTTGTGGATTCTATTTCTTCAGTATCACATTTCATAAAGAGATGACATGAAAGAGGAAATATTCTGTGACAAGCACTTTTGTAAAGCAAAGATTTGTTCTGACCCAACTGTATCCTATGTGACATTGTGAGTTTTCCATAATATGAACATCCATGCTCACACATCATACACCCTGAGCATTTCCGCCCCTGCTTCACTGCCTGGCGATGGCGGCAGCGTTGAGCCGTCAATTCCCCATTGAGCAGGAGTTCTCTCTGAGCAAACAGAAACACTCCAGAGATGAAAACCGATATCACCACAAAAGCAGTACAGCTTTCATACCCTGTTTTCATTCTATTTCATTTGTATTTAGTCTACTATTCTACTCCTCTCCCCTTCTCTACCCTTGCTTCATAAATTCAAACTCATTTCATTGCCTTTTTCATTCCAAAGCAACAGTATCTTTTATTTTTTATTACAATTTCATCACTTATTCCATTGTTCACATATATTGAATTTCTCACATTATATTCAATACCATGTTCTAGATTTACCCTATACTAATCAAAATTAGTTGCTACTGATATCTAATTTATTTGATTTTCATCATACACTATCTCTAAATGTGGCACTATAATAAGTGAAGTTATGGTTGTTGGTTCTTTTTTTTGGGGGGGGGGGGAAATTTGGCCTTTCTTCTAGAATGTTTTGTTCTTTTGTTCTTTAATTCATCAGTATGACTGTTAAAGACTTGTAGATATGAGTGTGTCCTATGCAAGAAGGATAAGATACACAATTTAAAATACCCAGTATGCTTTGACATAAAGGACAATGTATGTATTCTCTCAGTTAGGAAAACAGAATGGTACTTTTAAAATAGAGCTTCATACAAAAACAGTTTCACTGCAAAAACCAATAGAGGCCATTTTTTAATTTCTTAAGTAACACCTACACTGTACGAAACAAAACAAAAAATGCCTTCCATTTGAGATGCAACTCAACATATCAAGGAAAAAGTAGAAAATTACATATGATCTAAGGTATCATAATATATTTGTATTTTTTCTTTATATTTTAGCAACTTCAATTGTAAATAATCAAATCTTTTTTTTAAAAAAAGTATCTATCATTTTTTTTTAAATCAAACCCTTCAGATCAAGGAAGGTGTCATTTTTAAATTTCCAAAGTAATACCACCATTGTATAAAACCAAAAAAAAGCCTTCCATTCGAAACATATATCTAGGAAATATGGGAATTACAAATTATTTAAAGTATCATATACATAAATATTTTTTTCTTTATATTTTAGCAACTTTAACTGCAAATAGTCAACAAATTTATACAAATGATCTACCATTTTTACAAAGTCAAACCTTTCATATCAAGTAAGGTGACATCGCTATCATGGCTGAAGAGAATATTTATGTCTCTGTCTGTTCATGACTGGAAGACATCAGGCTTTACTAATGCCCACTGAGATGAAATCGGATTCCTGACCCGCACTTAGCCAGTTGTCATAATTCTATGACACCCAATACCTCTATTCCAATTAGACATCCATTATCAAGGAGTGTTTATGAGGGTCAAGGGAACGGTGGAGGGGTGCAAGTACATTGGTAGAAGGGGTCTCATCGACAAGGGGAATGGAGGGTATATGGTACTGATGCAGGGGTGCAGGGGCATTGGTCCAAGGGGTCTCATTGACAAGGGGTATGGCATGTAGGATGGAGGGGTGCAGTGGCATTGGTCGAAAGGGTCTCACCGACAAGGGGTATGGCATGTAGGATGGAGGGGTGCAGGGGCATTGGTCGAAAGGGTCTCACCGACAAGGGGTATGGCATGTAGGATGGAGGGGTGTAGCTGCGTTGGTTGAAAGGGTCTCACCGACATGGGGTACGGCATGTAGGATGGAGCGGTGCAGGGGCATTGGTCGAAAGGGTCTCACCGACAAGGGGTATGCTATGGTACTGATGGAGGAGGGGGTCAAGTGTTCCAGGAGCCTGTTAATGGTGAGCCCTGCTATTTGCATGAAAAACTGGTAAAAACTCATGGTAATCATTATTTCATGGAAGCCAAAGAATGGTGGAGAAAAGGAGCTGACACACATCCATCACAATGGAGAAATATAAAGGCAATGAATATACATGGAAGAAAAATACACACTTCCACTGCGGACAATATGTTAAACCAACAAAGTTACAAATGTCTGCCTTCCATTAGATAAATGAAAAAGGTCTCATTCACAGGCATATATGTGTACAGACCTCCACCTCAAAGAATGATCAGGCAATATAATTACAATTTAGTAAATAGCAATTAAATATATACATGTATACATGTATATATATCATTGGTGGATATTGCTATGTGACACATGTCTGTCTCAGGAACATCCAGCCACAAGGATTAATTAGAAAATAAATAGTAATTTGTATTTAACTCCAGCAGACGGACATACATGTCTGTTCGTTCTGCAACTATGAGCATGGGATGGATGCCCAAACTTCATCAGATCATAACAAGGTTGGATGATCACATCCAAGTGAAATTGGGTTTCTCCATTTGTTCACTGTCTGACAAGACAACCGTGACATAATTTTTCGTAATGCCACGTACTAAAAATGCTTTTCTGCCTCTTACCAATTCATTATCTGCAATATTGCTAGATCAAAAGGATGGATTTTTTTCAACCAAGAAGCCAAGCATATCCTTCTTCTCATTCCAGATATTACGATAGATTACTCAGCTTTGACTCGACTTGTGACTATCCCTTACATTCATCACTCACTTTAGAATATTCAATTCCATTTTGGGGTTGTTTATAGAAGTTTACTTTGTCACAAAACTTCAACTATAATTTGGAAAAGTGAAATAATAAGCCCTGAATTCATGTTAAATTAATAAAAGTGTAATGGGAGAATGTAAGAATGAAATGCCCAATCTACTGGACCTCAAGGCAGAACAATGTTGTATTTTGACAAGATAGGATTAATTTGCTATAATGGACTATATCACAGCTGTACAAATACAGACCAGTTACGAGAGCAAATGAGATACTGGGCCAAATCAAAATGATTCCTAGTTTCTCGTCCCCTCCTCCTTTCCTTTTTTCGGCAAGCCTCAAAATTTTTGTTATTTTGTTATTTTTGTTCTGAAATGAAATGAAATGAAATGAAATTTAATCTAAGTACATCTTGACAATGAGATGACATAAAAATCATTAATATCATTCATTTTCACATTGTTTTGAGCCTCTTAAGGGCTTACATCAATGAAATAACAACAATAGATATCAAAGAGAAAAATAAAGGAAATTTATATCAAAATTGCCTGAATAGCATATCATGTACAAAAATTAAAAATCAAATATCAAATAAGATGGAACCCCCTCCTCAATTTTAAGATATCCGGACGAGAAACTAGTAATCAATTCTACTAGGCCTTTCTACTAGGCCTTACTGTTCGGGGGGGGGGGGGGGGGAGAGGCTGTTTAATTCATGCACAGACTGGTCATATTTTAAAACAAAAAATATTCATATGCCCATTTTTTGGCAATGGTCAGGAAATGATAAGTCAATGACATCTATTTGGGTTTAAGAAGACAGTGATCTTCCTTTCTTTACATGTACTATGAATCATTGTTATCCATGATATTTGATGACACATTTTAAACAATATGACGGATGTTAAGGTATCAAATCTATGTGAAAACAAACAATAAATTTGTGTCCTTTTTCTTGTCAAAACATTTGTCACTAGTTACATATCAGAATTTTTTAAAATCCTGCCAAGAATGTCAAAAGAAATATAATAATTTCCATGATTTCTATGGTCATTTTGTGTTGCAAGCATGCATTTTTTCTCCATTTAAACAGAAATTCTGAACACCTGTAAAATAAACTGTGTCAAACATTGGCAAATACCATGTATTTACACTGAATAAATATATCATCATCAAGCATAGAATTAGTCCTGAACTTTGCTCACATTGTTCAAATAGGCAAAATGAAAATAGATCTATTAAAACCAACTGTATTTGATTCTTAGCAAATAAAACTAATTCATCATTACGAATGCAATCTAAATGACAGTGCCTGGCACAAATAGAAATCTAAATATTTACACACTATTGCACAGTAAAGCAAGGCATCAGTTCAAAAAGTATCATGCAAAACACCACCTAAACTGAAAAAAAAACAAAAAAACATTAAATTGTTGATATGTGAAAGGTCACATTTCAATTCTTCAAAGTTATCATTATCAGACAAAAAAGAAATAAAAACTATAGAACCGCATTCTTACACAGGAAAACCACAGACATGCTATTACTAAGTAAAAGAGCAAGCTGTCTTTTCCCATACAGATTTTCAAAGGAGCAAAGACAATGCTTTGTGACAAGCAAAAAGAAATGAACAAACTACAAGATTTAGCATGACATAGACATCTCTCAGTCATGGATACTTTGAAAGCCAATTCAAAATTCTTGACATGTCATTAAAAAGAGGAATTAATTTGTATTAAATAAATAGGTATGTCCTAATGTTCATATCCTGTTCAATAAAGAGTGCCACTTTGATTCATTCAATTGCACTTGATCATGGCATTAAAGATCTATGTGAAATTGCTTCTCTTACATGATTTGTTTCCCTGGATTTGATCTAAATTTTTCATATAGAAAAACCTAAAAGATAGCTTTGTCCTACATGCCTTTATATCCTTTGCAATGTTAAGAAGTTATATCACTATGTAATAAAGTATGTATATATTCTCTAAGAGAATAAGCTCCATGATTTAACGCTAAGAAATATATCTGGTACCGTAAATCCTTTCTGGCTCTCAGCTGATGAACTGAAATTATCTAAAAGAGAGGTTGAATTCTAAAAATTGAAGAAATGTACACCAAAAAGACCATTGCAAATTTGTATTTTTGTGTTTGCTACTCATAAACATCTATGATGCTCCTTTGTTTATCTATCTTCACATCTATTAAATTTAAAAACAGCAGACAGTCTTCTTAAAATCACAATATCACGTTTGGCTAATCGTGAAAGCTCCAAACAATTGCCTTTAAGAATGAACCTGGCGACCACATACTCCAATAATTTACGGGCGAGGAGATGAAATTTCATCCACTCTTCCTATCAACAACAATAAATCCAGGTAAACCCATTTTTGAAGAGCACAAAGGAAACGAACACCAGGACTTCATGGAGGATAATAATTCTTGAAATGGAAACAATAAAAAGGGAAATAAAACATTGAGACCCTCTGCGAAAAAAACAACAGTCTCTGATATCAGGCTAAGAAGATTAGTGGTGCTTTTTTAGAAGGAACATCTGGTTGGACTCCTGTAATGGCTCACAGCACACTCCCGTATGCGTCCCCATTACCATCACCCACTACCGGCGGTGGTGATGTGCCCCAACGTGCCCCTCTGATAGTACTTAGTGATCAATATTACTAATAATTATGTAGAATGTTCTTATTGCATCAATTAATTGGGGATGGTGGGACTCAGAGAACACAACAATAATAAATTGCCCATCACCAAAATCGTTTGAAATTTCAGCATGATAATCACAGATGAAATAGAACCCAAACCAAATTTGACCCTTGACCTTTGCTTAGATGCTATTACAAATTCACAATCACAAAGAGAATTATACTTTGAAATAATGTTTGTCATCACTAGGTGATTATATATACATTTTTATGGACATGTGACAGAAAAAAATTCTCTTAAGCAGCGACTATCTTTCACTAAGTAAGAGGAGAGGCAACTAAAAGATACTTCTGCAGTATGAATTTATTCTTCTGGTGACAAACAGTAATTTATCATTCAAAATGTTTCAAGTATAATGACAAATGAGAGACAAAGGATGTCTACAAATGATATGAAGAGTTTTATTGCAAACACTGATAAAGGCTATGTTTTACATTTTTTAAATAACACTACTATTGTATGAAACCAAAGAAAATGCCTCCCATTAGTTGCATGTATACCTAACTCACTACAAATCAATGACAAAGTTTGGAATTATGATCTAAAGCATCATATATCTTCTCAATCTTTCTTCTATATTTTGGCAATTGTAAAAATTTCAAATTTACAAAATCGATGCAACTCTTCATACCATTAAGTACTGTATTAACACAGTTTCTTTCTCAGCAAAAAAAACATTGATGAATATCCTAAAACAAGGGGAAAGTCCATTTCAGACTTTAACCCATTCATGACAGAGGTCCACATTTTGTGGTTTGGCCTAATATCTTTCGATGCAAAGCCCTAAAAATCATACCAAATACATGAGCAGAAAGAGCGAAAAGTTCTACATAAACTGTGCCTATTTTGGTTGTGTCAATATTCGTTGTTTGATGCTGAAAATTTTTAAAAGGAAAATAAGCATTAAAATCCTCAAATTGGCAATGTGATAGAAAGTTTAAAATCACTGTTTTCCCCTGCAAATTGGCAACTTTGTGACTTCTCATCATAATTTCTGTCAATTTATATTCATTTCAGATAAATGACGTTTTATAAGAAAAATGTAGCAATAAAATAAAAATGTTGGTGTTGCCAATTTGAAGAATAAAAGCTGATCAAATTAGGCTTTAAATAATTCCTGTCACGAATGGGTTAAACCTTAACCCTGGCCAGGCTAGTATCAAAATTCTTAGTACCGGTAACTCCCAGATCCTGCAAGTCCTTCCTATTGACTTCATTTCATGACCATACAAACAATATTGTTCCCATTTCAAGTTTCGCCCCACACCCTATCACAGAAGTATGGACATGCTACTGGCCCTTGGAGATAACAGTAAGATGACACCATTTCAATTATCTAAATCCACGAGATAATAGCGAGAAGATTAAGATCATCAAGAGAGGGAGAGACGAACAGAGGGAAACGAAGAGGATAAAAAAGAGTGCGAGGTTATTCATCATTAACAACCTGCGATATCATTATCAATATTAATACTTTACAGACACACAAAAGTCGGCTTAGGATTTATAAGTGATGAGAAGAAGGCGCTGCAAGAAGAGAGGCGCAGTTCTTTCAGCCCGTAGTCCTGTGCTCATGGAGCGCTGCAGAAAAGGGGGCTTCCACCATTACTGTAAATTACGGCCGAGCGACTCGTGGGGAAACTCTATACTCCAACGGCCTATCTCCAGCATTAACCTAAAAACAGTTTTCGTTTTCAATTAGCCATAAGCACCACTTGTTCGGGTGATTCGAGCTGTAATTTGATTCTTTTACAACTTTGGGATGCTTGGACGAGAATTGATATATGGCAATAAGAAAGTATCAAATCAAATCCCACTTAGAACTGTATTTTTTCTCTTTTTTTTCCCCACAAAGAATGGATAACACACCTTTTGATAATTGTCAAGACTCAATTTCCAATTTAAGTATCAATTACAAATATCATCTATCCTCCCTGTTTCAAGATCTTGCACTTACATATAATTTCAGAAACAGAAAGTTTTTGAAGCAGAAACAAATATGATTTTCTAATCCTCCTTCAATCTAGTTCAGAAAATATTGTCTGTTCTGTCCTTCTACATAAATACTTTTAAAACATCAAATACAATAAATTTGATATTTTCACCCAGCTGATGCTGAAGTATAATTGAGTTTGGAATAAAAAGAACTCCATATCAAGTTGGCACACGATTCCGGCTTTATTCACGTGAAGACATCATTTCTAGAAAGGAATTTGCAAAGTGGTCAATCGCAAATTATGGCTAATTCAAGAAAGACTGCAAGGAGTACTGTCACATCCTGATTAATTACATACATGTCCCGCTGAGTTTCTGATTCACCTGTTCAAGCCTCATTCACATTTGCCATTGGAGGCTTTGTTCACATCTGGCAAAAATTATCCCCCCCAAAATTAGAATAGCTCAAAAATATTCACAATAAAACACAAAGAAGTATTACAAAAGGAACGCAATAGTTTTTTGTACAGTTCTCCCCATGTACTCTCAGAAATTTTGATTAAAAACTATTAGGTTGGTTAAAATATGAACCGACCGACTGTTGGTTGAAAAAAAAATCACATAAGTTTTACGTACAATTTTCTTTAACAGTTGGCCAGTTCATATTTTAACCAACCTCATTATTTTTCTTAGAGTGTAGAGATAGAGGAAGAGTAAATCTATAGCTAGAAGAGTACATCGCTCATTAAAAAAGAACAAATACCATATATCTATTTTTGAAAAAAAAAAAAGTCAAATATCAAAAAAGACTAAAACAATCTGAAACATGTCAGTATCAAAAAAGCAACCAGTAAATTCTTAGCCTTTTTTGATCACGTTCCCATGACTCTCATGACAAAACAAAAGGAAAGAGTAAAAGTGAATAACAACTACTAAAGATCCAACTTTAAAAAAAAAAAAAGAGGGAGAGAAAAAAGATCAAATACATCTGTGCTTCGTGCATATCCTGTATGCAGACCACAGAAAACTACAAAGAAAAAGCTATCAAACAATTTCTGGAGACCAGGGTCCCGTTTCATAAAACTTGTTATTAGTAACAATTGCCACATTTCTATGACAAATTTGTTCTCAGCCAATCAGATGCAAGGATTTCAGTAGCTTATAACAGTACTTATTGCATCTTGTTATTGATAACAAGTTTTATGAAACGGGGCCCATGGTTTTCGTCTAAAGCAGGTTGCAGGGATGACTTCACCATGTGATTCAGCTCCTTTCAGCAAAGCGGTATGAAGTTGTCAAGTGACGTTGCTTCATTCGTTCTGACAGTTAGTTGGTGCTTTTCGGAAAGAAAGAAAGTGAGGGAGGCAGATACCGCACAAGTCATATGACCAGGGTGAAAAGCTACTACAGTTCCCTTCCCTGAAACTTTCTAGCAGGCTGTCGTACTTCAGTAGAAATTAGGGGATCTATCATAGTCAAAGAAGAGTTTACTGCAGGTTAATGACAAACTTGATTTTACAGATAAGATGAAAAAAAAGATGAGCAAGAGAAAAGATCATGTTTCCTCTAAGATAGGTCACTAATACAATGTATCTTTCGAATGATTCATCCAAAAGTCAAAAATTTTCCTTGATTATCATTATTTTTCAAAAAAGAAACCCCAGCAACAGAGACACCCTCCTGTTTCATAACAGCCATACAATGTATAGTTAGATAATCAGAAAGGAAATTATCTTTCATATATTTCATGGCAAGTTAGAAGAGCAGGCTATAGGACAGTTTCAAATATCATGAAATAATGGCAAAGGCTATGCATAAATGATTGACCTATGACCTGTCACATGATTGATAGATGAGCCAATGATATTTGTTCATTGCCATTAATGACAATGCTCTGTCACTTTCATGTGACAAGATGCAGGTCAGTTCAGGTAACGTTCAATGATTGATGGCAGTACAATTTTCACCCTCCTAAAACATTCCAAGAAAAATATGAAAATTATCTGGTTATTTCCCCTCAGTATTCATACTTACTCCTCCTTCACAAGTATATCTTTTCTCTCTATCTTTCTGTCTTTCTGCTCTTCTGTTTCTGCCTCTCTCTCCATCTCTCCGTCTTTTTTCTTGGTATCTTTCTTTCTCTCTCTCTCTCTCCTTGCCCCTTCCAACCGACTGTCTGAATCTCTATTGGTTTTTACCCTCTCTTTCTCTATCTTTCCCAATGCTCCCTCCCCCTCTCTTTCTCTGTGTTTCTCTTGTTTTGTTCCTCCTCCCCATCTCTCTCTCTCTCTCTCTCTCTCTGCATGTGTTTCTCTTGTTTTCTCCCTCTCTTGTGCCCTCCCCCATTTCTCTTGTTCTTTCCTCTCTTTCCTTCTTTCTCTCTCTCTCTCTCTCAGCTTGAAACATTGACACATGACCAACATTCATCAGTAGGTTCACCACAAATTACATACGGTCAAGTATACCAAATGCCTTCATCTCTTATCACTATTGACATTTCCACACCAGTTCACAAAAGGGGCAATTTGGCAGGGGAACAAAAAAAAAATGCAACAATACAGGAACAGGAACACAACAAACCAAGAACGTAACAAAACCCATTCATAAGAACAGCAATTACCTGCAGAAAAGGGAGAACAGAGACCCCAATTTTGCAGCCTTTGACTGAAATGTAACAGTGATTTGAAGTTAAATACTGGCTAATAGTTAGGGATATATTGACCTAATCCTTGCCTTAAACAGTCTTATCAGTTGTGGACGGCTCTCTATGAATGGCCTATAGTTTTTCCTGTGCGGTGGAGATCAGTAAACATGCTCCTAAGACTTGAATAGCAGGTCATTCACCCCCTAATACCATCGTCTGGTCTCTCTCTTTTTGTGCTTCCCTTCTGCAAGAAATTGAGTAAACTCCAGCTTTGAACTCAATCTTGTTATGATTAAAAGAAATCATGACATAACAAAGTGATACATTTCCTTATTAATTTCTAATTTTCTTTCTTCTTTTAAATGTTTTGAGCTTCAGCTATGGAGAGCTGTCTCTCTTGCTGATTATTCTATACAAAACAACCCTGTTTCAACTTAACTATTTGTCTATTTGCTTACATCTGAAATATGTATACTGTATCACAGGAAACAATCACCATCATTAATACACTTCCTTTTTAAGACTTTAACCCACAGAATACTAAAATGTGTGCTATTCCAAAACTGAATCGTACTTAATGAGTTGAGACTTAATTCTTTTCGTATTCTGTACAAAAGAGAACAAATTTGATTTTACACAAGAAAAGTCTGCTCATGACAACGAAGACATTTTCACTTCAATCTTGAGTATCATGATAACAGAGAGAGGAGCAAACGCTTTTAATGTCTGCATATGTCTACACGGTACTGCAGGGGTAGAATCAGTTCATAAATAATTGCTCAATTTCAGGAGCAAGTCGTTAAAACAACGCGGCCACCTTGGCGCACCTTGGAAGAATGAGGAAAGAATATCAAAGAATTAAGAAGTGTTTGAATTGTGCAGTTATTATCGGCAAAGCTGTGATTGTGAAGAGCTAGCCAGCCTCGCCTCGTTTCTAATGGCTATTTGCTTAGAGTGTGACTAATTCGAGGATCATCCATCAGATTATTTGCTTTTCATCAATTTTCTGTTTTCCAGAGTCCGCTATTCCTCTTCTGTTCCTCTTATTCCTCTTTCATTTACTTAAAGGCTGGAAGGAGACAACTTTATTTCTACAATTGTCACACATCCGAGATAGAAATCACGGGTAGAATCATTCAGGATACCAAACACTTAACAGGCATCAGTTTGCAAAGAAACTTTCCATTATTGGAATTCTGAACAGCTACAAGTTTTCTGTACTTTTTTTTTCCTAGAGAAAACAAGAAGGATAAATATTCCATTTCTTTTTCTTCTCTTACATTTGTCATTCAACCTCCATTTCTTCCATCCTTCCTCTCTTTCTTTCTCTCTCTCACTCTCTCCTTTTCTCACTCTCTTTTTCTTACTCTCCTATTCTCTCAATCTCCTCTTTCAAATATGAACAAACTAAAGCATTTATGAAAACACAAGTCATGAATTGGGACAAAGACAAGGTCTCGTCTTTAATTTGCCTTCCTGCATCCTCTCCCATTAACCATTAACCAAACTCATTGGTGTTGGATTCCTACCCTCTGTTTGCATTGGGTTTGCATCCAGCGCAAAGCGAGAAATACATTTGTTTGTTTGAGTTAATAAATATCCATCTGGCGAGAGGCTACAAAACGGGGGTTCATCATCCGAACTGGGAGGTCCTCGAGCTATATCCCTCAAGAAAAAGCAAGCTCAGTCAGCAGCATAAATATTATTAGACTTACACTATGGGGAATAATGAAAGGACAAAATATGTGCAGCAAATATGAAAATACTGTAAAAGAAAATATATCTTATGAACTTTACAATGATACATGTAGTATTCAGATTCCTCATTAAAAAGAATTGTCAAAATTTCTATTTTTTCTTCTTTGCTGAGATAATCCAAGCCGTGGCCATACAGAAAATAAGCTAATTTGTTATTTCACTGGCATTGAAATAATCATCATCATATGCACTTTAGCATATTAACACATGAAAATTTAATAGATTTGTCTCCCAAACACTATTCCACTCAATAAGAGAAAACATCCAGGAGCATGAAGATATGTGGAGGTATAAGGAATGTCCTTGTTCCACTCAATCAAATTATCATAACAAGGAGTTTTAACAATAATGAAGGAATATTTGTTGGAATGGTGGATGCACTAGAATTTCTCAACTGGATGGCTCAGTTCTTCATTTTTTCATTGAATTGTACCAAATAGATGGAAAGACAGATGGCAAAATTGACAGATGGTTGAATACATATAGACAGACAGACATATAGACATACAGACAGATAGGTAGGTAGATAGATAGGTAGATAGATAGATAGATAGATAGATAGATAGATAGATAGATAGACAGACAGACAGATAGAGATAAATGGATGGATAGGTGAATACATATAGATGGATGGTTGGGTAGATAGATGGATGGATAGATAGATGAATACATGTATACAGATGAATAGATAGACAGATAGATGACAGATAGGTAGATAGATAGATAGATAGATAGATAGATAGATAGATAGACAGACAGACAGATAGAGATAAATGGATGGATAGGTGAATACATATAGATGGATAGATAGGCAGACAGATGGATGGATGGGTAGATAGATGGATGGATAGATAAACAGAGAGATAGATAGTAAGACCAACATACAGATAGACAACAGGTATCAAGGTTAGCAGTAGAGGGGTTAAGGGCTTCAATCATCTCAATAAATTGGTCGTCATCCCCTCCTTCTCCCCGAATTGATTTCTTGGGGTAGGTAATGACAGGCCGAGGGACAACTGGAGAAGGAAAGAATTCATTACCAGAATACACTTACTCAAATAGAACTATCAAAACCACCGTGGGGTGAGAGAAAATAACCCAGAACAGAGCAAATGATTTAGCTCCAAGACAATACCTGGATCTGTAAATTTGTTTTTCATATCAGGGCCCGGGCTTTATGCTCCCTTTGATTTCGCCCTGCCCTTTTCATTATCTAAAATAAATTTGATTCATTTTGCCCGCTCTCTATTGCCTCCCTTGATTTGTACAGGCTCCTATGAGGATTTCCGTCAATCGTTTTGCAAACCATTTTTTTTTTCTTCCTGTAACCTTTTTCCGTTCAATCACACATTGTGCGTGGCTCAAGGGGGCAGGAAGGGCACAGAGTTGAATGATGATGAAAGGAGAAAGCTAACAAATGTTTGATAAAAAGAAAATACCGCAACTCAGCCCACAGCGGTAATTTCTAAATGAAGTTTTATATGTGAAAGGTAGGCTTTGCTTTGGAGCTATCCAACGGAACATGTAAAGAAAGTAAAAACAGTAAAGTGCCCATAAATGTTTCTTTCCCATTTTATCACCTCTATTTTGATTTTGAAATAAAGACAATATTTCGGTAATTGCGGGGAATAATATGACCTTTTGATGGAAACCTAAAGCTAATTTCTTTGTGTCTATGAGAAGAATAGGAAAAGTTGACAAAGATAATTCCCACAAAGCACTTAGATCCCCTAGGATTTCCTCATTCTTTACAAAGAAAACTAAATCATAAAAACTTTTTATGTGCTTTATCAAGCAAGGAGAACAGAGGCAAGCTAGAAAGAAAGCAAGATTTTACTGAAATTTTTGGTAATGGGAAATTTCAGTGCCTTTAAAAACAATGATTTACTTTCATTAGATTATCATTCTATATAACATTCATGATAACTATATTGAGAAAAAAAATACTTTTTTTCCATTCAGGGAATACCTACATATAGGGTGAATTTAAATTTTGATCAAACTTATTGACAGCCTTAAAGCGACCAATCAATATCAAGAGAAAGTGCTATCAAAGGACAGATGTTGTCATGACAAAAAGAACCACACAAACAAAAAACACTTCTTGAAATATTAATATCTGAATATGAGTCTTTTTGAAAAATCAAACCATAAAAATTGCACCAGAAAACAAAAAGTTCACAAAGCGTAACATCTGCCCCTTTTGTTGCGCAGCAATTACAAAAAAAACACCCTTTTATCACACCTTCGCATCTTTTTGTTCTGAGGTGTTACAGAGTGGTTCGATTTGTGCAAGTGACAGGGCCCCTGCCATGGCAAACGCTGACCAGTTCCTTATCAAGATCAAGAATCTGTTTGGAGATTGCTACAATAAAATGTAATTAATATTTCACTGTTGCAAATGATTCAACGAGGGGAGGAATCTAGAAAGAAAGCAAGAATCTAGCGGCTGATTGATGTACATGAGTACCCCACTTAACGCGCACTTCAAGAAAGAACTCTGTCCAAATGCAATATTGAAATGAGGGCTCGTGTCCTTTCTTATGAGTTTTTGTTTCCAACCGCAGGAAAATCAGATAGTCACACTTTCCATCTTCAGAACGATATTCTTCCTGAGAAATTCATAAATCTGCTACAAAGTGCTAGAATGAAACAAATATCAATCTCTTGCATTTGAAAGGGGTTAAAAGGCGAGGATATTGTGAACTCTTTGTGTTTTCTGATTTCTCTAAATTGCGGTTGTAGGGTGGGGTGAGGGAAAACTGATAGACGTCATGAAAGACTTGCCTTATCTGGGGAAAGAGCTGCGCTGAGAATAGAAGAAAGTGTATCTTGCACTGCTTGCCATCCCTCAAGCAGTTGGAAGTTTGTAATGAAGTTGTCATCTATAGATGCGTGATGAAAACTTCTCAACAACTCTTTTCCTTTCTCCTTATCTTCTTGGCTCTCTTAATTCTCTTTCTCTCCCTCTTTCTCCCTCTTTCTGTTTATCTCTCTCTCTCTCTCTCTGTACCTCACTGACACTTTATTCAAGGACTTGAAAATTTTCTGTATGTGTTTTTTATCAAAGGCTTCAACCCTTTATAAAAAACAAACAAGCAAACAAACAAACAAACAAACAAAATACACATTTCATTCAAAAGACAAAGTGGCCATTTGCAGGAAACAAATCATATTCTATCTGCAAGGTTGAGAGAAGCTTTAATGCTTTAGTGCCAGACTGGGATTTGAACCTTCAACCCTCCAATTGAGAGACAAGTAAATGAACCACTACACCACTGCACCTCCACATATGATTTTGAGAAAGTTAGTAACATACAGCCATATGAACGAAACATGACAGAAGAAGAAAAGATATGCGAGAAAACATCTCTTTTTTGTTTGAGTGTTTCTTCAGCTTCTTCAGTTTACTAGTTTACTCGTTTCAATACATATACGTGTCCTGTACCTAAAATATGTTGAAAGGGGATTAGTTGAATCACTTCCTACTATTCTTAGAGTCAATTTATATATGGTATTGCTATAAATAAGGTTTTTTTCTCTTTTTTCTCTCAAACCCTATTCCTTCCCTACATAGTTACAAAACTTTCAAAAACTGAAGCATGATAAGTCATCGTCTTCGATCTTTATTCTGAAAGACAAACGAAAATTAATGCCAGAACCCTGGCAAGGAAAGGCCTATAAATCAATGCTGATTGGCGGAAAACAAATGAAGACCAAAAACACATTAAAAAATGTCTCACTATTTGGATAAATTAAGAGCAAAGATTTGCCTTCCCTTCTTGTAATTGTCTGCCATAGTGGATGGTATCCTCAAAATGCTGATATCATTATCATAAAAATGAAATATGATTATCATTATAATGAAGTATGTGGTCATTGTGCTGTAGGCTCATTTTCACTGAAGAAGTGCACAATCAGTATAAGCCAAATACACCCCCCTCCCCAAATACAATCAAGACGTCGTGGTCTCGAGCATGGCATTGTGCTAAAATAAAACCATCCATGAAAAATAAACTTTTATTGCACCTAAAATTTTGACTTGTCCTGCCTATCTACCTACCACAGTGCAAATTTTAATGACCTTACTGGTAGAGAAGAGACAAATTTGACCTCTGATATGACTGAAGTTAAAAACATCTAAATTAAAGTTTCTCTGTTTATTTACCTGACTGTATGGCAATGAAGGCCTCTAAACTTCTGCGGATAAAAAGAGTTACTAAAAAAAATTATATGGAAACTGAAAGAGAGAGAGAGAGAGAGAGAGAGAGAGGGAGGGAGAGGAGAAAAATATGATCTGCAGGTTAACGAGAGAGATATGTAACCAAATAAACCTCATCAAATAAACTTTTTTCAAGATGGTTATTGAGTGAATTTCTGCACTTTTGCCCTTGACATGGAATAGGGGGAGGAGAACAATTTATTTTTCTGAAGACATACTCCTCAGCCATTGCAAATGACATCTCTCAAGAAAGAAAAGGAATTTTCGAGGATGGGTTTTGTTTTCTGCCTGTACTGACCTCTATTATTTGGATTTGGATAGGGGTGGCCCTGAAACTAAGAATTATAAACACAATTTTTATCTTGGATTTGGTCTTATTTCTACAGGTAGGTCATTTTTTTTAGTTTGATTGTATATCAATATGAAATGGAAAGAGGTCCTGTATATACATCAATTCTGACCTGATTTTTGCCAGGCATATAAATAAGAGGTCATGATAAATCAAGATTTTACTGGTAAACTCATGTCTCTTTTCAGGGTTAATTCTGACATCTAAAGTGATCTCTAAAATTTTATGGCTGATGCAAACTGTGAAAACAAGTTTTCATATCATGAGGCAAGTTTGTTCCTCTAACCTAACTCTATTGTTCATCCACTAACGCAGGTTTCACAAATACTATTTAGTGCCATTGCCATTTTAATGTATATGTGTATGTTAAGCCAATACGTTATATTTCATCTTGAATTGAATGATTTTTTTTTTATTCATTGTGCTGTAAAATGTTTTTAAAGATGGAATTGCATTGAATGAAGTGAAGTGAAGTGAAATGAACTGAACTACTATTTTAAGTTATGCGTCATCTTCTGGTCTGAAATATTAATAAGGAAGTAGGCTATATATTAAGTGTTTAGTCATTATTTTATCTATTTGGTTCATTGCTTAATATGACCGATTCTTGGTATGTTATAAAGTGCATCATCTGGTTACTTCTTTCGGCAGATTTCTCTTCCTTCAAATCTTTTACAACCAGATTCGAAACTCAATAAAAGATCTGCTGACTCATATTTCAACACAGTCAGAGATCACATAGCTCATGAAAAGAGGGAGGTTTTTCAAATAATTATCAGTAATTAAAACAGCTTATGAAATACCAGCGTTGACACGATATTCCGTTTCAAATGCAGCACTCCCAGCGAAAACAGGAAGAGTGTATGCAGCTCATTGTCACTTCAAGACGGTTCGGGGTAAATTATTTTTGCATCAGGTGTGCTAGATCTACCCATGCCCATTTCCTGCACAGACAGACATTTCAATTTCTCTACACCGCAATTAGTGAGAACTCCACAAACCCACAGGCAATGTGCTGCCAGCCAAAAGGGCTTTAATTGCCTTCCTCATATACTTCAATACAGAGTTAACGCCCTTCTGGCTCCAAGCCGACGATGCATTCCCACCATTTGTCAGCAAGGTGTATAATTGAAGGGGTTAGAAGAATTACAAGGGAATCTCCCTGATAATTTCATCGCTAATAACGCCTTATATCGTTTTACAGGAAATATCAAACTGACTGTAATGGATGAAATCTAATAAGATGAGAATTATCATGACATCATGTCATATTTTTCTCAATAATACGAGAGCATTCTTATTAGGATATCCTTCACTTCTTAAGTTATTTTTTCCGCTGTTACTCAAAACTTTGTTTTGTTTGTTTTATATTTACATCAGGCAATTTGAACTAAAAATGTTACAAATGGCTACATACCTTTATCAAATTCTGTGGCATACTGCCAATGTTGGGCCCAATTTTTTTCTTCTTCTTCTTCTTCGATTTTTTAACTCTTCTCTGATTTTTCAACTTTTCATTCTTGTTCTCCATCTGTCAGTGAAATTTTTAATGGAAGTTGAGGGCAAATAACCCCTTAACTTCTTATGAGCCCCCCCCCCCCCCCTTTCATCTCATAAGATTTTTGCTAATAAGTGGTGTATTTATACTTGCTCAACAAAAAATTTGACTAACAAAGCAACAAAAAAATATTGCAGGCCTATTAAGCAAATTCATGGGATCCTCTTTCCAGAAACAGCAATGACACCATAAATACATATTCTTCACTAACAAAATCCAGGGAGTTGGCAACTCCCTGCCAAACCTGAACATGGCCCTCCTTAAAAAGTTACAGTCATTTCTGAGGTCAATAACTTCTAGCCTACAGACTTCCCAGCGATGAAAAACTCCCCAGCTGAAGGAGAAAATGACATGACCTAACTGAAGAGAGCGAACGGCATATTCCCTGGATGAAAATATACATCACACCTTGAATGGATGACAGAATTAATTGATAGGCAGACAATGAGCAGCGGAAGTATTCGTAAAAAGAAAATTTAAAAAAAAACGCTGGCATGCTAATGAACTCATTTGCGGATAATGACGCATTTAGAAGCCTTTCCCTGTCTCCTTTTCCTATATGTTTTGATTTTCTACATGCAAGTGTAGGTCTCACTGGTTAACAGAGGTGTTTGGCCAACTCAGTGTGCATGAACCTTACAGAAGACTACCCCCCCCCAAAAAAAAAAAAAAACAACAACAACAACACAACAACAACAACAACATGTATTCATATTACAATGGAAACACAACATCAATCACTGGTTATCCCTGGAAACAAAGATGGGGGTTTCAGGAAGTATTCATGCAAGGCCTTTCATTATCAACTGATAGCTCTGAAAAGTCTTTCTCACTGAAAGATTAGGGAGAACACATCAACTTGCCCTACAGTTCTTCATATCAAAGCCAAATATTACTGAACGTTGAAGAATTATTTTGATAAAGCTATCTCTACTGTTTGACTGCATGCACATGACAAAGAGGATAAGGACATATCCAGGACATACAATGTAGAATGTTCATATTTTCGTCTAAATTTATCTGAATAAATAAAAACACACGGATATTCACAAGTAAAGGGGGAAAATGTCACTATAGGCCTATATACAATACAAACAAATCATTATCACAGGAATACTATGAATGTTCATAGAGATATTCTGCCTTTACTGTTTTCCACTTTATTTTGGTGTGCAATAGTCAAACACACATCACCCCCATGCTAGTATGTGATTTGGAATTACCATGTCTGCAAATGAATCAGGATAAGAAAGGGAGGAAAGAGGGGGGTATTCTTAGGGTGAGTGTCCGAAAACAATTTCCTTTTGTCGAAGTTAATTGTTCCTGCTTTAATTTGACCTGCTCGAGGTCAGGAGCCAAAGAGATACTTCCTAAAAACAAATCCCTGTTTTGTAATATTCATGATTGTTCAAGGCAATCTCATGGGTGTAGAGGAGCTATTGTGAATGTGCAACATATTACATTAATCAAGCATGGCACTATTTTTCAAAACCTCTAATATACAGATCACAAAATATTCAACAACAAACAAAACTAGATGCAGTCATAAAAATGAATTTCCCAATTTATTTTTTATAGAGACAGCAAGAGAGAAAAGAGCCAGCAAGAGAGAAAAGAGCGAGGGGGGGGGGGAGATAAACTTATTTTTATTGCATGCATAGAAATTCTTCCAAATGTCAAATCTTTCAGCACCACACAATTCCAGATAAAAGTGGATCATATGAATACTGAACAATCATCCTGATCAAGTTTTCCTTACTTTCATTGAATAGAATCCATCTTTGTACTGAAACAAGACATCTTTTCGTGCAGTTCCTTGCCCCTCCCCTCTCCTCAAAACCATCTTGTCGTCTGTTCCAGAAATTCCATTTCATTTGTTGATGACACAGATCAAAGATAAATCCCAGAGTTTCTCATCATGCTCTTCTGAATAAATCATCAAGCAATCCTCCTAATTTCCACCCTCAAATGAGTCCCATTCTTCAATTGCATGATCGCCATAGCAACGGGCATGGCCATAAATCAGAGTCTGTAACCGATAGGGCTTTGCAGTCACCAAACAGACAAAATGACACATACAGAACGGGAAAAAGAAAGACAGAAAGAGGGATGGGAGGAGGATGAAACAAGATAATAATCCTTGAAAAGATCATAGGGTATATGATTTGCGAGGGAAACAATTGCCCTCGACCAATCACAGGATGGCCCGGAACTTCCCGGTAATGCCGTCTTCACACCTTCTTTGTCCGCCCCTCTCTCTCTCTTTCGATGAGCATTTGTTGGTAATTATCGTCTGGATTCAGATGAATCTGTCTGCGCTTGGAAGGGTCGAAGACTCCAAGAGCCCTCCCTGATCCCATCTCTCACCCCCCTCGCCCCTCCTGTAATCCTCCTCCAAGACGAGAATCTACCAATATTTTGCTAGAGTTGCTTATGGGGTCTTGGCCTCTCGTCTGTCTTGGGTTGATGTGCGGGATGAGACAAAGAACGAAGGGCAATAACTGCAGATAGACCGCATGGTGAAGAGCATTTAGAATGAGAGCTTTGCGAATGAAACAGTTTAACCTGATTTATTCAATTCTTTTAGCACATGCACTACCCATCTTCACCTGTCCTCTCCTTTATCCCATGGATGTCTTGCAAAGGACCTGTTAAAATCATCCATCATTTCACGCACTAAGAAGGTACATGTATGATGTACTACTAAAGGAAACTTTCTGGAACTAATGGGCTAAAGAAACACAAGGTAGATATATTTGTATTGCGACTTAACAGGCACTTGTGATTTACAGGGCATGCTGCTTGACAACAGATATGATCCAGCCAAGTTCTTATTTCAATCTCAAAATACAATCATATTAATCATACAAGGTATTTCATGATATCATTACTGCTTGTGATAAATCCCTATCAATGATGATCAGTGACTGATATTCTTAGTTTCTGTCCCTAACATACACGTAGGCCTAAATAAATGATTCACAAATAATGGAAGATTGGTGAATGGATGTGAGGTCAGATGTTTCAAGAGATGTATTTAGAAAAGGCTGTTATTATTCTGGCACTGTGGCCTCTGTCTTAATCAAACAACCAAAGGAGATATAACAACTCAACTATCAATTGTTTCAAGACCCAACAATGCCAAAAGGAACTAATAATGTTTACCAGCACTCGAAAAACAATGTCAAAAATCTGGAGGAAATTCACAATTCTACTTTCGAGTGAAGGATTGTAACAGGAAAACTTACATCCTCAATAACTTTGATCTTGTCAGCAAGCACGTTATTAATCTCACCTGGAAAAGATAAGAAATAGACACAGGATATGGAATAGAGATCTTTCCTTATATTTTTCTGTCTCCCTCTGAGCTCAGGAAGCGTAATATTTACATTTCTTCTCTGCAATGAGCCTTGCTCCAATTTGATATGATTTGGATATTTCGTGCAGAGGGTTTCTGGCTGACACAGACTAAATTTTCAGTCCGTAAATGACACAAGTAAATTCATGTAGATTGTTCTGAGAGACCTAACCTGCACTACGAAGTAGCTATATGTAGTTTAATAGTATTTAAAACAGTATTAGTTTCAGATATCATTTAGCTTGTTCCCAAGTCCATTTTTATTATAAAATGGTATTTGCCAGTAGTATTTACCTGGATCTGGTTCTGTAGGGCTTACTGTACACAGGGTGTGCAGATAAAAGCTCATTACGGTCTAATTTATTGGCAGTTTTTTTAGAATATGATATTTCTGTTATTTCAGTATAATCTTTTGGTACAAATCTTGTTGGCACCTATCTCTATTGTTGGAATGAGATAGAAGTATCATAATGCGAAAAAGTACTCTGTTTTTAAAAAAGCAATGATTGAATTCAGGGCAGACCAAAATTTCACACTCATTCAATGATATGGTGTTGAGAAATAGATGTTGTTAGTGTTTACATGAAGACTCCTATCGAAGGAGCTCTCTGAAATTAGATGAGGCAATGATTAAGGTCTGGTACGCAGACTATCCTGCAGAGGGGAAGGAAGCTGCTGAATAGTGTTGACATTACCATGGGAGTCTATGTCTGTTCAGCGGATATTACTCCAAAGACATTCAATGTTTCTGACCTATTAAATGCCGCATCCACCAACATCACTCAAAAAAAGACGACGAAAAAAAATTGCGAGACAGGAGAATTTAGCAACTCTGTCAGGTTGCATCGCTTATGCGTCCTCTCAATGCCGTCCCAATGTAGATTGAGTTATCTGCAATTTGGTCCTTCCTCTTTTCGGAGTTTCAGACGTACCCCCTCTTGAGCTAGACAGTGTGATAATTTGGAAGACATGAAAGACATCCTTTTAGGGATCACCTGGAACTATCTTGCTGGCAAAGCAATTCTCTTTTGGAAAATTTTCCTCAATGACACAGCACAGCTTTGCTTTTTAGTTACCCCCCCCCCCCCCCCCACCCCTCAACTATGATCAGGTATGTCCGCACATCAAATATTGCTTGATAGAAGTATCAGTTCGGTCATGAAATGATACATCCCATTAAGGCACTAGCAGAGAGCCCTGATTGTCATACACATGCCGAAGTTATGATGCTCTGTTGGCAATGATAAATTGATCAAAGATTGAGCTGCATGATTTAAACTTGGGAAACAAGGGGATGAGATCATGAGATCATTAGTCCGCACTCATCCAGGGGGTCAGCCTGTCAAGGAGAGGTTACTCCAGGGCATGGAGTGACTCCAGGACAATGCTCAAGGAGTGATGCTCCCTCCTGCAATGGTTATCTCAACTCCTCGATGGCAACAAAATGGAACATAAGGGCACCCAAAGATGATGAAGATTTAGGATTCAAACCAAAGGAAGAATTTTCATTTTGTTAGAGGATATGTTCTTCTTCAAAAACCTCTTTATTTTGCAGGACTTCCATTAATCTATCTCCTGAAGATGCAAGGAGTAATCAGTCATCAGTAATCTTGTAATCGGTTGCAAGGTCGCTTTCACGTTTCAAGTAACTTCTACTTCTTTGACTCACATATACATCTCTCTCTTGTTCTTATGCCAGTTACTGTCACTCATGTATTTCTCTTTTTCTCTATCTCCTTCACTCCCTCTCCCTACCCTCCTCTCTTTCTCTCTCTTCTTTCTCTTGCTCTTTCAGTAACTCTTATTCTCTACCTTTCCTCTCTCTCTCTGTCTCTCTCTGTATCTCTCTGTCTCTCTCTGTACATATCTCTTTGTCTCTCTCTGTGTCTCCCCATCTTTCCTATGGTATCAAAATGATACCAAAAGAAAAAAGGAGAGGAGAGAGAAAGCAGACAAAACAAGTGCTGATTTATAGACCTCAATCTGCACCCATGACGAATCCGGTGGAGTGTGAATGATGTTTGGCGATTCATGCAAAATCTGATTGTGATGATCCATTATAACAACTTAGCTCCGGGGCTAGAATCAATCAGAAATCGTATTTTGCACCGTCACAAAAGATATCAAAATATCAAAATATGTAGTCTATGTATTCACACAGAAGATATCAAATCAATGGGAGGCGGGATAGATAGCTCAGTGGTAGAGTGATGGTCTTGTAACCGGAAGGTTCTGGATTCAAAACCAAGTGGATGCACTAGTGACCTTTGGTACACGTAAAGCATTTTCCTCATTACCATGTCCCTCCGCAAGGACGTAAAGATGTCGCTCCCCTGGTTGCTTACTCACAAGCATACGCATGCTGTCTTAGCAGTCAGGGATACTGAACCACCAAACCAAACCATCACCAAATTTAGGTGTCATGGCCAAGTCATGACTGTGGATCACAAGATACTCAGTTCAAATCCCTGCTGCAGCACTAATATCTTTTACAGGTAGTAGTAAGACATGCATCTACATGTGCCACTCTCTACTTAGGTGTAGTAAATGGGTAGCTGGTGGGAAGTTTTTCCTTGAATGCCTCTGGTGCCTTTGGACTGCTTGGCTATAAAAGCTATGATCATAGCGCTATTTTGTACATGCCTTGAGCATTCCTTGCGATGGACAAGTGTGCAATAATGTATATAGCTATAATTATCATCATAAACTTCTGATTTCCTGTCTTATGTCTAAACGAATGGACAAGGGTTAGAAATAGTTGGCTTCCATTCTGTGCCCAAAATAGGACTGAGACATCTGCTGAAAAATACAATTTGATATTTATTTGACTGAATATAGCTGCTAAGATGTACATAAAGACAAATCACCTGTTCATATTTTTTATATTTGGTTTTCACTCACTTATTACGTCAAAACAGGCTGCCAGGCGTATATAGGCAAATAAATTGATACATTTACTCGCGACATCGCCCATAACTACTCTCAACTATGATCTCTTTTCTCACTACATGGAATGATTTTCCCTCTTAAAAAGGGGGTAATTTGTTCCACAAAAAGATGTGATTGATGATATTATTCTGCAAGCCCTTTGAGCTCAGAAAAATACATCAATATTTGATATCTAAGACTTTCTTGTTGTGCCTCTTTGTTAGAAAAAAAAATGCTTGAATTATAGATTTTTGATAAATCTCTCTGACTTTATGAATCTGCCTCAAAGCATTCTTCTCTTTGTCTAATTTTCTATTCTTTATTCCATTTTATCACACGGAGAAATGGAGAAGAGACTTATAAGTCGTAGAACATCATTTATTCTTTTGTGTAAATACATTCTTTTGAAGGGGGGGGGGGGGGGGTAATACTAGTTCTATTTTTGTTTGATAGGTATGAACTGTACAAACATAAATATTATCCTATACTATCAATGATTTCTTCTGTACCAGTATAAGCAGTATGAGATCCTGATAAAAAGTTAATTCTATGAAATACGGTATTTGGTTTAAAACTTATACAAGTATCAAACTTCTATGAGGTAGGATTTTAAGGAAAATGTGGAAAGGAAAACTTATACAAATATTGCTTAATTGTCCACAGTCAATGTGTTAATCTGAAATTTTATAGATTTTTATATAAAGGGCTAATTTGGGTGTATGGAAGTTATTAATTCTGTCATGTTCATCAAGCCATACAATTATCCATGCAAGAATTCCACATTGTGTATGAGTATCAAATATCAATTTCAAAGAGATACTTATTGTAATATAATATACTGAAAATGATATTACTGATTCAATGACCAAAAAGAATGTTATTACTGGGACAATCTAATCTAATCCAATAAGTAAACCAATGTAAATTAATCTGGTTTATTATTACAATTTGGAATTACAGTATATTGTATTGCATAGAAATCGCACCTCCAACCCACAAGATCTGTTATAGTCCAAGTACAAGTTACTCTGTCTAAAAAGAGAACAAATACAGAGGAGAGAGAGCCATGATTAATGAGCAATATATTTATTCAAATAGATTGAGTAAGGTACGGAATGATGATGCATCATTATGTAAACCAAGAAATCCCTCCCTTGCTCCACGAAGGGAAAGAGAGAGAGGGAGGGAAGAGATAAAGATATCGTGTTTGTTTGATTAATTAGAATAGAATTTATGAAAGAGATTAAGAGATTAGGGGGTAGGATGGTGTCTCTGGTAGGTATTGTGAAACATGG
This sequence comes from Echinometra lucunter, assembly GCA_029962745.1. Classification (NCBI taxonomy): domain Eukaryota; kingdom Metazoa; phylum Echinodermata; class Echinoidea; order Camarodonta; family Echinometridae; genus Echinometra; species Echinometra lucunter. The sequence continues at coordinate 12,270,584 of CM057161.1, read as the reverse complement.
ATTTATTGTAGATTGATGTGTGTTGGAATACATTGGGTCTTTTATTTGGGCTATTGGAAGACAGGAAAGGAACACAATGGTATGAAGACTCACTGTCAACTTGCTTGAGTTTGTCGGTCAAATAAAGCCATTGATTGACTTGTTGTCATTGCTTGTCTACACATCTTGTTATGTCAACTAAGGGATATGGAGGAGAGATGGAGAGAGAGAGGGAGAGATGGAGAGAGAGAGGGAGAGATGGAGAGAGGGAGGGAGAGATGGAGAGAGGGAGGGAGAGAGGGAGGAGAGATGGAGAGAGAGAGAGGGAGAGATGGAGAGAGGGAGGGAGAGATGGAGAGAGGAGGGAGAGATGGAGAGAGAGGAAGGGAGAGATGGAGAGAGAGGGAGAGATGGAGAGAGGGAAGGAGAGATGGAGAGAGGGAAGGAGAGATGGAGAGAGGGAGGGAGAGATGGAGAGAGAGGTGAAAGAATACAGACTATATGAAAGTATAAAGATGAAAGATGGGGGGGGGGAGAATACACAAAAATTACAGTATATCAAAACTGAGACACATAAAAAGAGACAAAAGGCCAAGAATTTTAATGATATTTAATGAGCAAGGTATCAGTGATGCTATTTATGGCTCCTTTAAAGGAATATGAGCCCTAAAAAGGGCTGGTGAGCTCCATCTACCATTTTAAGATAATATTAATATACATATGTGTATTTACGAATATCTTCATGAGGCTGCATCTCTGCATTTAGAAAACTGAGAAGAAAAGAAAGGGGGAAATATATATCCTACAATCAATGAAATTAATTCTCCCCTCTCTCTCTCTCTCTCTCTCTCTCTCTCTCTCTCTCTCTCTCTCTCTCTCTCTCTTCATTAATAAAATTAATGTTGGGATATATTTGCACAAGTTCATCTAAATAGGGAGAACGAGTTAATAGCTAACCTCTGAAAAATCACACGCTTTTATCTTTCTGTCCAGTTTTTATTTCCCATTTACACCTCAAAGAGCCTCTCGATGATGATTGCTTTAATTGCGAGGCTGTCAAATATTACTAGCCAAAGAACTGATCAAATTCCAGCTGCCATTTATGGCATTTCAGTAAATACACCAATTCAAACAATACGAGTCAATTCGTGTATCAATAATTGAAATGTTCGTAATAAGGTCCGTTTCAAATCATGTGCGACAGATGGATGCCGTTCATAATGTATCAGCTCTCGTGGACATGCAGCGGGAAGCTGCACTGGGAAAATGTCCAATTTACTTTCTTTCACTTTCACAGCAAATTAAAATTCATGTCTTTTTTTTCTGAATGGAACTGTAAGGATACCCATTATCATATTTTCTTCAATAGACCTACTTCCTAATGTGCCCATGTTCTTTCTCACCATCACAATGCTATGGGCTCTGTGCTATAAGGAAAAGGTGTAAAATGGTTTACAAAACAAGTTGAATATTAAGGTTCTCTGCTCTAAAACTGACAATTTTGAGCAAATTCTTTCAAAATCTGATGCATTGATCATGGGATATGTTATCTTTTAAATTCCTTTTTAAAGCCATTAAATGATAATTCACTTTTATCTCTGCCTCTTGTTCTGAAGTGAGTTCATTAAATCATTCTCACACTCCCCTTATATTCTTTCTTCTTTCCTCATTCTCTCTTCTTCTCTATCTCTCTCAAAATCATAATTTTAACCCCCCCAAAATACATGGATATCATGTACTTGCCTTCTCTGTATATTTTTGCTTATTGGGCAGTATTTGTATTCTATATTTCAATACTAGCCCTTGTGGTTTGAATGTTGAGTCATGGGCCTCTTATCAATGTTCCTTGCTCTTCTCTTTTGGCAGCCCCCTACCCCCTCACTCTTCTACATGATGGATAGAAGACTTGTATCATTTCACATGTTGTTTGCTTATCAGTCAATTATTAATCAAAGTAAAATGGGTCTGATGTGTGAAGTGAAAGCCATGCACTTTTAAGCAGAGTCACCTCTCACTTTCTCTCTCCCTCTCTCATCATCATCCCTTTCCGTCTTCATTTCTCTGTCTCTGTCTCTCTCTCTCTTCACCCCTCCATCTGTTTCTATCTTTCATCTTTTTCTCCATCTCTCTCTCTCTCTCTTTACCTCTCTGTCTTTCTCCCCTATGAGTCCTATTTATCCCTCTTATTTCTTCTCTCCATCATCTGTCCTTCTTTTCTTCAATCCATGTTTCCAGTCATCCCTCTTCCCCTTTCTTTCTTTCTTTCTAAACTGTACTCTATATCATTTTCCTCACTTTCTCCCCCATTTTCTTCTCTTTTTTAAAAAAATCCTTTTCTTGCTCTTTATTTTCCTTCAGCCCAACTTCAATGCATCTCAGTACTGTATGTCCTCATAGATATGCATACATAAACCTACAGGTATCATCCTCATTAGTTTCTGTCATCATATAGATATCAAAGATTGCTCCCTATTTTAAATCCTTCCACACTCTTTTTAGCTTTTCCCTCTCTCCTCTCCTTTCTCTCTCCTCCCTCTCTTCCTTCCTCTCTCCTCCCTCTCCTCCCTCTCCTCCCTCTCCTCCCTCTCCTTCTCCCCTCCTCCTCCTCCTTCTCTCTCTCCTCCCTCTCTCCTTCTCTCTCTCTCCTCTTGCTCTCCTTCCCTCTCTCCTCTCCTGTCTCTCCTCTCCTCTCCTTTCTCTCTCCTTCCTCTCTCTTTCTCCCTCTCCTCCCTCTCCTTCTCCCCTCCTCCTCCCCTCCTCCCTCTCTCCTTCTCCCTCTCTCCTTCTCTCTCTCTCTCTCTCTCTCCCCCTTCCTTCTGTTCTTCTCTACCACTGCACACCAGATCCTCCATCCTCTGAATGGGAATGAGACAGTGAGGCAGAGCATGTCCCCATGTAAGATTGATGCCCGTCCTCTAAGAATCAGTCCCCGCAGGTCCACAGGTAACCCGTTAACTTATTGATCAACGTATTAATCATGTACAGAAACCGGGGTGCGGATCATATTTGCGTCATCAATTCCTCAGAACCCAATTCATTCACATAGTATTATATAGTGAGCTAAGAAGACGGATGCCATTTTCACATGAGACTCTCAAATTCAAAATACTTTAGCTCAGCTCCTAAAATATTTATGCTTTTTACTAATTTGTCTGTCCAATTTTTTTCAGAGAAGAGATAACTTATGTTGTCATTTTCTCCATTTTTTCCCTATTCCACTGTTGTAAGATTAATCTTTTTTCTTTATATTTTGTATTACTGATTCTGCCACACCAGCTTTTGACATTTGGCTTTAATTTCAAAGTCAGTGCTGGATATGTATGAACAAAGAGTGACAATAATAGACCACAGTGGCTTAATCCTACACTGTACATCAAAGAAAACTTGAAAACAAAGAAAAGTATGAATGTATTGCCCAAGAATGACATATACATGAACTGTGTGTTAAGTTCAATTAAAGGCACAAATGAAAAAAAAAATCCATTTTAATAATTCCTCACACATCTTTACTCCATGCCTTAGAATTGGAGAAAGGTTATTCAAGTACGCCTTGGCCATTTGATTTCTAAGAGTTAAAGCAAAAAACCTCAATCAAAATCGTCAAACTACCCTTAAGCCTGTGGCTAGTGGTCAAATCAAACATCGCCTTTTGGCTTTGACTGGCTAACTGACCCCATGATATCAAAGACTAAATTTATTGGATTTAAGATCAGAAGGCCGTATTATGTTTACTTTTGCAACTAGATATATATTACCCAGTCCTTTCAATTTATTTCTCTTTCTCTCTCCCCCATGACAGTCCATCTCGACTTGAGATTTTGAAAACTTCAGGAAAATGGTGGTACGATATCCATATGAACATGAGATACTGGGTGACTGGAGGGAAGAGTAAAAGGCAAGCCTGCCTGAGCTCTTGACCGATTAATTGGTCAATGTGTGTAACGTCCACCTCTATTGGCCTTGCGGCAGCGGCTCAGGCACAAGAATTTGATCAGCGCAGGCCATGGTGATATGGTCATCAACGTCAATGTCTAAGAGAAGTAAGCTACAGACTAGGAGAGGGCTTCCATATTTCCATGCTTTGAAAAATCAAGATAAAAAAGTTTCCCACACCAGATTCTTTCTCTTATCAAAATTTTTAAAAGACATTCACTTTTTTAATCATACAGGTACATCTATTTACACTAGCATTATGTAATACTTTCATTCATATACAAAAATGAGATAAAAGCATTAAACTTCAAGATGAAATGCAATAAAGTGAAAGTAATTCATCTTGAGGTTTTCAACATGGCACGATAGAGATAAACATGGGTGGATGATCCAAGTTGAAAAGTGAGACACATCATATGATTTCCTTTAATTTAGCATTCCCAGAAGCCATGTATTAGATCAATTCTCTCTCTACAAATCAAATTAACTCGCCAGACCTTTCCGCATCATCCCGATCAGATTCGAAAAAATTGAGACCCACGCCCTCCAAAAACGCCACTGGCGATCCTCCGCCGTTCCACTCAGATTGAAACTTCGTGACATCAGAATCGGAAAGATGAAAACCATATTTAAAAGACAAGCTTTTGAAGGAGGGATGTCTTTGATGCTTTCATTCCTAATCCTCATCTTTTACGATGATAAACTGCTTACAAGTGACACTTTCCTGCAACAAACAGTATCTAGGGATCGAAGGTCCAGCAGGAATTCTACATCTGCACTTCAAGAAATCAGCAAGATCTCTAACCTACGACTGACCGACATTTCTTAATTAAATTTGTCTTTCAGGCAACACCATCTGTCCAGATTTTTTCAAGTGAGAGGGATGAAATGGTTTGCGAAAATACAAGAATCCACACTTTTCTTCACATAGTTGAGAGGACGGTCACTGGATGAAAGGTCTTGACGATATTAACCATGAGGGGCCTCGGTGTCAATATTGGACAAAAATATTGTCTTTATTTACCTCCTGTGACAAACAAATTTCTCAGTCTTAATTTGTGGTGTGTGTCGAGTCATTTCTGAGTAAATACAGGATGATGTTGTCACAATTACAAGGAGAGGTTTTTCTCTCTTCTTTACCCTGACTACATAAAGCAAATATTAGGTCATACTGTTATGCAGCATGTACACGACCCGTGGCAGTCTCGGCAAATTCTTTTTAATTAAAGCTGTCACTTGGAGAGTTAGATAAATATGTCATCTTGTGCTATTTAATTAAATTCCACAAAACGAAGCAATTTAATTACAGTTCGACTGACAGAAAGAGAAAAAGAAACAGTTTTCGTTCGGAATACCTCCCCCCAAGATGGAACGGCCGTCCCAAGACAAATGCTTGCTCAAACAATCCTGGCGGAAAATGCCGACTGGCTATCTTGACTGTTGTATCCCCAAACATTGGGATTTGTAAGATGTACCCAAAGACACAAAAATTAGATGTTTCATCAAATAAATCTCCTTAAACTTCAGGCACTGCAGGATTCTTGGAAGTCATGTCATTTGCCTACTCTACCATTATCATTTTTAACTCCAACACAAGACACTTGCCAAAAACATTGGGCATGCAGGAAAAAAGTAATATTTCCTAAACATATCACACTCTCTCTACATTGAATACATTTCTTATCACTATATGAAGAGGCTTATATATTTAATTTTATACTGATGAAATGGTGAAATACTCATTATCCTTTTCTGTTTTTCTTCAAATATGACAAAGCAAATATACAAAGAAATATGCTCCTCATCAATCTCCACTTTTTGAAAAATGGGTTAATCAAATTAAAATTGGAAACACTGAAACATGACATCCTAAACTAAAATCAAGGCTGATACTCTGTCAATTCACAACCTAGATTTTTCTCTCCTCTTTTGCTTCGCAATGACTCTGCTTAATCTGTACAATACATTTGTCTTAAAATCTCACGATCAGGTACTTCTGGGAAAGCTCTCGATCACTACACAAGATCTTCTGCGCGGAAATGCGAGACAATTGTATCACTCAAAGAGGCAGTATTTATGTCTACAGGGCAAAGCTGACGGCTGCTAATTTCTTTCTTAATTTGTATATCTCAGCATCGGCTAATACGGAGGTTTCTCTCTTCTCGTAAAGGGGAAATGTTTTGCTCTGGAAATTAGCAAATGAGCAAAGTCATGAAAGAAAGGGGCCTGGGTCAGATCAGAAGAAATTAGAGAAGAGCATATCCAATCTGATTCTTTTCAGCCATTTTTGTCTCATTTATTACTAACCAAGCTTTCAACTTCAACAACGGCAACAGTCATCATCATGAAAACAGATAATAACCAAGGCTGTCACCTTTTCCATATTGGCTAGTTAATTGGTGTACAGAGTAATTTATTTACTCACATCTACGATGCATCTTAAATTACTATAAAGAGGTCTAAAATGATTGATTACAGAAGCATTGCTTGTAACTTTGTAAAGAATCTGTCTACTTAATTTTTTTTTTTTTATAGCTAGGCCAAATTTGAAAATCGCATACAAACACCTACTTAGAACCAACAAAAATCCAAAGGAAAGGAAAGACACATTGTGCCTCAAACTCAGTAGTCCTAACAATGGATTATTAATTTTACATTTATTTTCTTCCTCTGACACATTCCCCTCCTAATCCTATTCAAGACCAGGAACCTTCCCTGGCTCATACATCCAGAGGATCAAGTCCATGTTAGTTCAACCATGTTGCCTTTGAAAATTAAAAAAAAATCCCTAAAACCAACCACCCCCCCCCCCCCCCATCTTTCTCCCACTTTCCTCCTTCTCTCAAACTGTATTTACTCTCATTTCAATCATAGTATTATTTTGTTTCAATTAAATTTGGTTGAAGCTGATTCCGTCCGCAGGGACCCAGGATTAAAGACAGCTCAATTTTTCTGCCAGCTTGAGTTACTTGGAGCGGCGAAACACGTCGCATGCTGAGAATACAAGTGTGCTCCTTTCGGGACATTTGTATCGCAACTACTACAAGGAAATCATGCTCCTGTTTTTTTTCTCTCTTTCTGTTCACCTCGCTCCTTACATTTTGTCTTCTTTTTTTCCTCATCAGACAAAAATGTGTTGATAAACTTGGTATTCCTCGAGGCTTTGGTGTTTCTGTAATCTGGTTCCTGGCCTTATTCCCCCTTTCCCTGTATTTCATTCCCTAAACTTTAAATACATCTGTTATTTTTTGCAAATATATCATCCATTTGAAAGATACATTTAAGATGTAACCAATGCATTTCTTTCTCTTCGCTATCTTACAATGTGTAGAGTGCAACAAAATATACACACACTTCAAACATCAACATATTTATTTCTTTAAAATCGCTTCTTAAGCCTATTCCTATTGAAATGATTATTTGTGATAACTGTTTATTACGGACTTGTGTAGAACCACCTCCTTGATAATAAAAATTTTCACAAATGCCTCTTCCCAAATCAGTACAGTTTGATTAATAAATCCTACTGTATGAAGTCATAAATATATACATTCAATCATTCTAGAATTTGATTTAAAAGAAACTACATATCCGACCCCTCCAGAACCATTTCCAAAAATCATAATTCCCCAAATATCATAATACTTGAAGTTCCACACAACTTGAAATCGTCACAAATAAAATATTCCAGACGAGTCCTGGGGGTGTTTCCTAAAGACTAATGGGGTGTTGCAAGAAAGTTGCAGTCGATTGCAAATAATTGCTAATTTTGAAACAACCATTCTGACTGGCTCAGGGTCTACCCTTTTAAGAAGACATGCTTGCAACAATGATTTTGATTGGCCAGTGACAATCAGTTGCAACTTGCAATTGATTGCAACTTTCTTGCAACACCCCATAAGACTGACTCAAATTCATGCCATTGTTTGCTTTCACCATTGGTTTCTCAAGGGATGCAAAAATCATTGTCACAAATTTGAGGAATTTACATTTTTTGTTTTCTACATCAATGAACTATAAAAAAATTGTCAATTCTGCAGATTTGTGACCATGATTTTCAAATCCTTTGAAAGATCCATGGTGAAAGATAACAATGGCACGAATGGCCAGCCATAGTTAAGTGCGATTTTAGTCCATCTTAGTCTTTGTGAAACACCCCCCCCCCCCCGATGTACATGGATAGGTAAATAATAGCAGAAAGACTGGTAATAATATCATAGCAGCTGTAACAATGGGGCCAAGATAAACAGCAATCAGGTTGCAGGCCATCTACGCTTGATCTAGCCCGCTCCTCGCTCCACAGCCGACGGACGACGACAACGCTGAGAGGAGGAGGCAGGCAGACTTGAGAGTCTTGCAGAGAGTGAGCAGGAGGTAGAGGAAAAAAAACAGTACTACACTGTTCCAATTCCATTTTGGCAAAAGACTCTGTTTATATTATAGCAGATTTCAGTTTTCAAAGAATGTTTCTTTAAATTGCAAACCCTAAGAACAAAGGACTTGACTCAAAATCAAAATGAACCATATGCTCTCAGAAGATTTGATTAATATGTCATTCTGAATTAGTAATATAAATGGCAGGGATGAAATCTTGTGTGGATTTATGAAATCAGAATAGAAAAAATCGCTCTTTCCATTGTATTTTATTTCATTGCTGACATTTTCTCAAGAATGCCTACAAAAACTTATTTATCAAACATACATTTTTTGACAATGACATCTGTGTCTGAGCTGATTAATATCTGGTATGATTCATAAATACATGTACGTAATTCAAACAACAGCAATACACATTTTGGGGTAAACGTTGATGTGCACATGATCTCAAAACCATTGAAGCGCAAAATTTGGTAACCCCGCATACACAGGCTGTGTGGGGACAGCGAGGATCAAGGTCTCGGTCGAGGAATCTCAAAGAATACCCCTTCCCGCCAGAGAATGCGGAAAAAGAGAGAGGAATCTTTCCATCTTACAGGCATCCCCTGAATCAGGTGGTCATGAAAGGGCTCTAATTTACAGTCATCATCAAAATTTAATGTGGCCTGCCTTTGTCGGCACCGTAATTATCATTCATGAGGTACAGACGTTGCGCAGATAAATATATCAAATAACGGCTGAGAAAAGAGATAGAAAGAGAAAGAGAAAGAGAGAGAGAGAAAAAAAAAATGGTTCGGCACATCAAATATTAACACTTATGACAGCGGGTTGTTGAGATGACCAATGAAATATTCAGATTACGGTGCATTTGATATTCCAATCAGCTTATAATGTGCGTAATGGTTTCGGTATTAGCAATTCTGATGAGCAACCAAAAAGCTGGAAATAGAAAGAAATGATATCACATCTGGAGGAGAGAATGATGGTAGAAAATTGAGATAATTTGGGAGATCAAAGATCTTGCTAATTTTCCTCATTTGAAATAATAATGATCTCTAGTAATTCAATGAGGAATGAGATTTTATTCCACTTGACAGAGAAAATGGAGCAATTAGTCAGATAAAGTGCTTCAAGGTTGGTAGCAATTGACTCATTTTCTTATTCATAAAACAATTTCCAGCAGAGAGAAGATATTTGAATATTGCATCATTAACCCAATTTTTTTTAAATGTCGAACAAGGAAATATCATAAAAATATCATAAAAACCTTTCGTTTCAAGAAATATTAAAACCTTTTAATAGGCCTCTGATTATGAAATATAAAAGACGAGCTGCAGAAAGAAGAGAGTAGTTCTTTGTGTTTCTGAGGACTTTACTTGAGTTAAATGCAGGTTTGATACTAAGAATGGTAGAAAAACACTTACATGCAGATATTCACTTCATAGCACTTTTCTCATAAGTACATGTATATACTTCAAAGAGTGATCTGTTGTTAATGACTGGTTTACAATTTCACCTAAACAAAGGGAAGCATGCATAAGGTATCAATTCTGTGGGAAACTTATAAAAAGCAAGTTTTCTTTCAAATGAAAGTGCAAATACTTTCATTCAATCACACTCATACGGTACCAAATGAATCCAACAAATAGACATGTTCAATTGTATTCAAATTTATGCAAGTTTCTCTCCAGAACCCTTAGTTACCAATAATAATTTATGCATAATACTAATAGCATCTGAATAGACAGAATCCAGTTTGCATACATTAGTTATGTCGAGCAAGCCTCTGGCAAGCTTATTGTCAAGGAAAACTTTTATTTAAAAAACTATGCATAAAATCAGTACACAGCTCTATTCATCCCAACATGATTGCAATCTCCTGCTTACTGTATTTTGATTACAAAAGCTCTCAAACTCTCTTCCACCCATCCTGTAGGCAGAAAAGGACCACCCAATTCTCATTAGGTCACCCAAGTATGAATTATCTTCTGGTAGTTTGATTACATTTGTCCACCAAGTCCTGGTTTTTAATTACTCCTTTGTATATTGGCCCAGTCCTAGTATTCTAAGAAACAAGAAAAGCTAATCAAAGAATTGTTGCCACATTCAAGCTTGTCCACTGATTCAGAACAAAGGATCCCTATCTCAATGGGCTCTGAGTCTGAAAGCAACCAGTCTGCCTCTTTGTATCGCAGTTGCATGAACATTCTCCTTCTTTCTCTTCTTAAGACATCTTCTTTGTTGACCAACACTGGCCTAATCCTCATTCCACTTCAATAACCCCACCACCTCAATAGATCCTCACACTTGGCTGCTAAAGATAAATTGGCAGATGTGTTTGAAATCCTGAACTTGAGAGTTGTATTTATTTTACCAAGAAATTCAGGATGGTCAGGTTAATTCCTCCATTTTTTTTAAGAGGCCAGGGCTAATCAAATAATGGCAAGGTTTTACTATTCAGTTCTCAGAGATAAGTTTGTGTGTTGGTTCAGAGGACTCATGAATCACCCATGACCATTTACACAACAAAACACAGTACAATTATGAATACAAGTATTTGTTTATACTACATAATTTTTGTGTCATGATTTTGAAGTGTCTCGTTTTAAAATAATGTTTCGGTCCTCTTTCTATTCAAGCTTATTAAATTATTGTCTGGTAATCAATAATAAAGGAATATCAGAGGCAGATCCAGAGAGTGGTCGAATCAGCCGTACCCCCCCTTTTTTTTTAAAGTAGAAAAAGCCAAATTTTTCTGGTAAAATACACTAGAAAATGCCAAGGACCTATTTTTTTTCAGGTAAACAGACACCAGAAAAATGCCGACTGCCCCCCCCCCCCCCCACCTATTGAAAAATTCTGGATCCAGCCCTGGAATATAAAGGCAGTGTAATCTGCAATAACAATAACAATTGAATCAATTCATATCACTTTGCCTAAGGGGATGTCAACATGCATGCCATCACTGAATAGTAAATTAAATACTGATTTTGATAAGTATAACAACTGACAAATGGAGGTATAAAAACTTTCTCCTTTCAGTCAATCTACACATGTACATGTGGGCCTGCAGAGTGGGCTCTTCTCTTGTGCATTCATCCGTATGTTATCAAATGTAAATTTCATCAGTGGTAGTCAAAGGCTTAAATAAAGCTTAATCAGAAAGGAATCAAGGGTTAATCCAGCTCTCCTCAACAGGACAAACTTGAATACAATTCCAGAGCTTTCATTCCACCTACCAATTAAATTAAGTCTTTTGTCCATTCAACCCCCACTGTCAATAGTATACGTTTTCTCCACGTCTCTAATCCCACTCCAGCCCTTTTGTTAATGTACAAGGAGATGGGTGTGTTTAGACATATTGGTTTTCACTTTGCTTTTGTTAGCCCCCCCCCCCCCTCCCCTTTTCCAAGAAATACTCGGACTCCCTGAAAATGCATTTTATTGTAAGAAGAGTTCAGGAGATTTTTCTATTGTATTTACTAGGGAAACAAACAATTGAACTGCATAAGTAGGCCTACATGTACATGCAGATCCTTTCAACCATACTTGAACCACTGCAAATTCTATTTAAATGGGTTGGTCTATGACTTCTCATAATTATGTTCTGTACTGGTACTTTTTAATGAAATGTAACCAGTAGTCGTTCATCCCAACTGTACTGTTTCTAACAAAATAGAAAATAAAGTAAGAAAGCAAGAAGTGAACTGCAAATAAGAAATAAATGTAGCAGTACATCTACAGTGTGTAGAACTTGTAATTTAAGAAAGGGTAATGAGAAAATGAATAAAGCACAAAGGAAAAGGAAATCCCTTTCTTAAGACTTTTATACCCGTTAGACTTAAGAGAGCCTGAAACTTAATACATTGTATATTACTTAAAATGCTGGTACTTTTATTGTCTTTTACATACACTTTTTTCACATGCAAGTAATGTATATAACATGAACTGATTAAACATTCATAACACTATTTTAAACATCAGAGTTAACACTAGCATTAAGTTTTATTATTTATTTAAATATCCTCTAACTTACCGGATCACCTTGTTTTTAGTTAGGGTTAAGGTTACGGCATGTGTTTAATTATCTGTAAAAATACATGTATCTTCCTCCTAGATCATAACCTGCTGGTACTAGACTATCGTTTTCAACATTCATTTTTCAAAGTACTTGATTCTTCTTTCATCATGGCTCCATTGAGTGATATTTTCAAAGGACATCAATGACACATCAACATGACACTCCCAGCATTCCAATGTTATTACCCCATGGGATCCTTAACTCTATATTTTAAAGAAAAGAAGCCCAGAATAATAATGTCAGATCACCAAAGATACATCATACATGTAAGTGATAATATTTCATGTATAATTTTTTTTTCTTATGAGAAACTGCCCTGCCACACCCATCCCATTCCCCAAGGGCAATTAGAATTCCTTCTGTTGCACCTTCAGGGTTGGAGGAAGAAGAAACAAGGCAGACAAACCAGAGAGGAAGAGGAAATGGAAAAGTAATCCATGCCGTCTGTCTTTCTCTTTCCGCAGTACAGATGGCAAACCAACCAGCTATGGTGTCTTCCAATAACATCATCCGACCAGAGATCAAAAGGGAACAATTATTACATCTACATGTTGGATTCGTGTCCGGGCCGACCCACATGATTCCCTCTATCATCGTCGCGGATTTCGACAAGGACTTCTTTTATCAGATATTTAGATAATTGTGTGAAAAGGAGAAATGCTGGGACTGGGCAGCTGATTAGCACCTAGCAATTCAGAAGAAATATGTATGAATACGAAAAGGGGTTGTCAAACATCTGTTGTGATGACATGTAATTTATTAATTTTTATGTTGGAGAGTATAAGGATTTTGAGAAAAGAAGAACACTTTGGAAATCAGTAGCTTGGAAATATATCAGACAGAGAATGTGGTGTCCATCAAAATATGGCATTATTTTTCCAAGCTCTTCACATCTTCTGCTTGATTTGATATGAATTGCTGCTTCCATTTGAAAACTGGCTCAAACACTCTTGAACCATTCATGTAAAAATTTCTCAGCTTCAATGCTCCCCCCCCTCTCTCTCTCTCTCTCTCTCTCTCTCTCTCTCTCTCTCTCTCTCTGCCGTCTTCTCACAAAAAGACAGAATCCTCTATAGATATGTGTATAAACCATCACTGCCTGCAGTTGGTCTAGGTGAAAAGAAGCATACATTGTTAACAGGGTTGTGAGAAGAAGATGCGCTACCAAAGTGCAATTACCCGGGATCCCCTCCACGACTCAAACGTCGAGATTCCCTAAACCAGCCATGCACACATGATGATTGTTATTGCATTATGTTGTTGGCTCTGTGTGCTCATTCCTGACAATTATTATGGTATCTGGGCCAGTAGTCGATACGTTTTAACAGTCACGCACGCCGATTGAGCAACCAGAGTGCCTTGCCCGGCAAACATCAAAAAGACACCTACACTACAAAGGCTCCCCATCGCCACTGCGAGCGGAATCACATCTGGCGAAATCCTACTGGTTCCCATTCCACAGATCCAGTCTTTTCCCTGCTGCAGAGAAGAGAGCTACCCAAAAAACCAAACGGGTTCATTTCTTGAGATATCATCGAGAAATAATGACATCCGCTAAGACCCCTTGGAACTTCAGTTTCTGGGGAAAGGTTGCATGTACTATGCATGATCGCTAAACCGTACATTATGATTGAATTAACAATTAAATCCATGTGGCATAATAATTTTACCATAACAGAACTTGTTAAGACTTGAAACGCCATTGGACTTTCCCCTATTTTCTTTTGAGTTCCTGATTCAGTGTGTAACAACTTTTCTCTCATTTTTATGGAAACAAACATCATAAAAATACAGGATATATTCATCCTTTATCGATTCAAATTCAAGTCCCTTAAAACAAGCAGGAAATTACAGTATCTAATTATGCAGGAGACACATTAAATCAATCTTTTAAGCAAATGTTTGCTCCACAAGGGAAACACCGAGCCATATTAGCCTTACATTTTGTATTTACCATAACTCACTCTCACTTTCTAAATCCATCAAACCTCCTTAGTTTTTAAACAAATCAAATATCTCATTCCTCATGTCAAATCAACCATATCCAGAATTAACACCAGTCAAGACTTCACCCTGTCACCACAACAGAAAGATATTTCATATGGAAGAGAAGGGGGAGGGGGATAGAATATGTGAGAGAAAGAGAGAGAGAGGGAGAGGAAAAGTGAGAAATATTTGACTGATTTGCTAAAAAAACCCCAGATTTCTTATGAAAGGTCACGTTCGTTCACTCGTTCCCTAAACAGACCCTTCTACATGTACACACCTCTCATCACAAATAATTGTTAAGTCAATGACCCCAGCGGGGTTGCCAAGGTCAATCGTCGTGGATGACTGGAGGGTAGTAGACATACCCGGGGGTCAAGTTCACTTGACTTGGCATCTCTTTCACTTCCTATTTCTCTAGATGCTAAACTATATACAATGCATTGCCTATCAAAAGACTGCAGCTCACAATATCACTTTCAACGGCACATATCTAACGATCTTCAATTTGACATCTAGTGGTGCTTGTATGACAGTATCAATTTTAATTCCTGCCTTTCCTGGACATGCATTTGTTAAAATGTGACCATTTTTTTCTTTTCAGCTGAATGCACTAGCACTTCATGTTATCACAAGAAAGGATGACAATGATAAAACTTTAATTCATGCATCCTTCAAGATAGGCAAAAAATCCATCCAAATTAACAATATGGTTGGGCATCTTAGTTGGCTAACTCAGCAGACAAAATTATGAAAACCCTCATGCCAATTTCTCAGTCACTTTGTGAAAGTATACAAAAATCCTTAATTTTTTAGCATGTGTTATTTTAGTTTTTATTTTCAGTTTTTCCTATACCTATACTAATATGATCCCCCCCCCCATCTAGTAAAAAGAATCAAATATGGACTTCTTTTATGTCTTGACATTTAAGAACAGCATCTTTCAAATGCAATTTTTGTTCCAAACTTGAGAATGAAATATGTCCTCTAAGAAAACACAGTAAACATTTTTCCAATTCACCCAAGTCCCTAAATAAATGACCATTAAAATGCAGCAGTAAATTTCTTATCCAAATATTTCTGCCTCTGACCACAACCACAACATATGGGTTGACCTTCCCCATACTGGACAATATCAATAAACAGCATTATGGATTGCTGCTTTCTACTAACTGACCACACACATACAGAGCATGTCACTGCACATCATCAGACAGTGAAAGATAAATGGCATTTCAGAGTCCAACTTGTGACAGTAATGTTGCATTGATGCTTTGCCCAGAGCACTCCCGATAAACATGAAGGCTTTGTTTTTCCCATGTTTTCGCTATGTTTCATTTGATTTAGAATGTTTACAGAGGGTAGAGATTTAAGATATACATTCCAATGACAATTATTTGGTCCTCAAGATTGGAGTTATGTTATGCCACACAGTTCACAAAGACCATAAGCCTTGAACCAAACTGAATTCTTTATTTGGACAAGTATTGAAGGCCATCTTGGATGCAAGAAATGAAAAACATATAAATACAAAGGCATGTTTACCACATATTTTGTGACATTTTTGAAATTTCACTATATTTAACATTCCATAGACAAGAAGTAGCATTTTCAACAAAATATTATCTCCTACATGTATTTTAAGTGAAACTGTCAATTGGAAACCTAAGGTTGTCCTTTTCTGTTCTCTTTCCCTGATGTCCCTTTTCAGCCAACCAATACCCCTTCTACTACATGTTTTTTTCAATCTCTATTTATTTATTTATTTATTTACCACTTGTGGGAAGGAACACCTTATCAGCAAATGCTGTTTTTTGTAGGGGTCCATTTTTCACTTTTTGACTCCACATCTTTCTTAATTTGCCTCTTTAAAAAATGGAAAGTTCCTAAATACAAATGCTTAGTCAGCACCAACTATACTCCATAATAATTTACTTCCCAAACATTTCCCTCCACCACATTCAATCACTCATTCCCCATAAACCCAAACCACACCCTCACCCCTCCCCATCCCACTAACCCCATCCAGTCACCCCAGAACAATGCCCCTCCTCCATGCACCACTTACACCTTCCTAATGGGCTATCTGAACTTGACCTTCCATCCACCCCTCCATTACTTCACTCACCAGCCCCCTAACCCCCCAGCGCTGACCGCTACAACATGGCTTGTCATCTTCGATAGCCCCAGGCAACCGTCCTTTTACCAATCTGCCTCGAAATTTCGACTGGCACATCGACCACAACACTAGTCTGATGCAAAAGTCCTTAACCATCATCGTCAGTATCTCATGAGCAATCAAAACTAAGATGAAAATACAATGATGGGTTTGAATTGTACACAGTAAACAAAACTAGCAATAATTGTGAAGTGCATAATTATATTTCTCATTAAACCTTTATTAATTCAAATGAACTATATAATAAACAGATAATTCTAAAACTTTTTTACTTTCAGATCGTCAAGTATCACAGAGCATCAGCTATAGACAATTTAAGTGAAACTCGAGGCCTACCTGTTTTTCTTATTATTATTTCTGAGCATTGCAAAACTAGATACTTTCATTAAGCAATATTGCACATTCAGAGCCAGATGCATGATCACTTTCACATTATATGCGAGAGCTGGATGAAAACTATCAGCTTGATTAATTTTAAAAATATGAATCGACCAATTTACCATTCCTTTTACATGCTTTTAGTACTATTACGAGATAGGGAGAGCATTATGTACATCATCTCAACACCCAACTTCATCTCGGACTTCAACTTTGATTCCTTTCAGACAAAACAAAACGATCATTCAAATTTAAATCATAACTCTCATCAAACATCAATGTTATGAGAACAAATTCTATCAACTCACTAAGTCGTAACAACGGAAAATAAACCGACCATGCAGAAACTTTCGAATAATTTGACATTCATTTCTGAAATCAATAAAGTACACAAAAGGAGATTTAAAAAATGAATGAAAAGCCACAGACAGGGGAACAGCTGACCCCACAATGACACCAATATTGATAGAGACAAGTTGACACAAAGGAAAAAGAACCACTATGGGGGCACTGTCAAAAGAATTTTGCAAGCATGGGGATTCTTGGAAAACTAATTCCATGACAAAAAAAAGGGTTACCGGTACTGGAAAAAAAATCAATGGCAGATTTCTTTATGTAAATTATATCTTCCAGCTGAAAGGAAATCAGATTCCTCCATTTTCTACCAATTTCCCAAAAGGTTTTAAGATGTACAAATCTAGCAAATATATTTCAATAATTTAATAGTATCCTGCAGGGGAAAATTATTCCAAAGGTAATTTCAAATTAATAATTGGAAGTTTGGAACATATTTATAACTACTGGAATAAAAAAAGAAAGTTTGTGTCAATATTGAAAACATTGTTGTTCACCCATCAATCAGAGAAGATAATTTTCATTCAATATTTTAACCATTACCAATTTGATTGAAATTTGTCACTTCTTATTAGATTAAGGCAATATTCATGAAGCGGTTAGTAAAATCTAAAAAGACATATTTTCCTTTCATCCCAGCCTAATGAAATATTAACATTACTGTGAGGGAAAAGTAATTAGATATACGCGATCACCGTTATCACGAGCCCAGCGCCACTCCATGGTACGCAACGGAACTCTCACTAGCTTCTGCCGGGGAAGCACCCCGCTGCTTTGCGCGCTCCGCTGGCCACGATCGGTGTACAATGTACTCCAGCGAAGTGCAACAATCCGTAGACGTGAAACGGATCGCTACACACCAGGCATGAATTGAATGCAAAGGATACATTTCCCAAATAATCATCGCAATTCAACCGGTTGTGACGAGGACTCGGAAAAAAAAAGAACATTGAAAAAAAAGAAAAGAAAAGGCCACATTTTTTTGTCTTAGCTGAATGACAGGTGATCAAAGATTTCGACAACTGTCATTCCCCGATGATGCGCGCAAAACGTGATGAGTCGAATCAATTCAGACGAGAAAGAATCTCTACAAATATTAACTTTATGAAGTAAACAACTCTGTCTAATTCTTACTTTTTACCAAATTACATGAGAGTTTGTTTCCACCATGGAATTATAATTCTTTTGCGTGCTTTTGTTTTCAAGAATAAAGACCCCTTGCTAACGCCTCGAGAAAAAAAAAATGGTGCGTGTTTTGTCTCTCTCTCCCATGCAGGAAGATCCTCCCGACCTTTTTTTGGACAAGGTCAAGTTTTAAATTCTATCGCGAAATTTTCGTGCTCTGATTTTTGAGACATTTCTCATAATTTTTTTATGACAGACAATAAGCAGAGACAAAGAAGGCCCAGGGGAAAGAAATAATATTCTAATCATCCAAATTAAACCTTACCTAGCAGTTGTGCAATCTTCGTAAAGAATATCAAACTGTTTTCTGGTCAGCAGTTTACAGCGGTTCACTCCCGGCTGAATCGCCCCAAGTCCCCGCAGGATGCGAACCTGTTCCACGTTGCAAACCACGGGCGTGATACTCAATCTCTTCAGCTTGGTGTAAACCGTGTGTAGTCCACCCACGAGATGTTTCAGAAACAATTCAAAAGCTTGTGGCAAGCAGATCATAACATCTCCATTTATGTTGAAACTGGCGATTTTTGCCCCTCGATATTCGATTAGTTTGCACTCGTTGTTGGCGGGATCGTTACTGACAGGTGGTGGGGTACTGTAGGCAACCCGGTCCAGCTTGTACAGAACACTGCTCAGGGGAACCTGAGTAGGCGGTGGACTTCCCATTTTAGTACAAAATGCAATCCAAAAACTGAAAACTTCAAAACAAAACTTCTGCAATCGAAGCGATGCACGAAAACCAAGTGCGGAGACGTGAAACAGCGGCGAGGGAATGGCGAGAAATTATAAGAGCAAGAGTGAGCTTCCAATAAATGAATTAATACGATCCACGCGCGGTTTCTTCTCGGAGCTCAGCTGGTAGTGAAATATCGTCTGGCGATTTGTATAGAATTGTTCTTACGCGGCGGCCAAAGCGATCACGGTCCACAAATGACAATAAATGCTCCACATTGGTTCTTGCGTGTAAATCCAAACATCTACAAGGGTCATAATTTGGGTCACTCCACTCGTCGAGAAGGGATGAGTAAATTTCCTGAAGTGTGGTCGTTCTTGATAAAAATAGATCCTGCTCACTAAATTAGCAAAAAGAAACACTAAATCGAAGGGTATTTCCTAGATGTTCCCTATTAATGACTAGAATATCATGTCTGATGTAACTATGGAAGATATAATGCTTTGAGTGACGAGTTATTTTCCGTTTTATATAGGAACAATTACTTCTTGATACCCCATTTTATCAATGAACGCGTCTTAAAAAGTTTATATACGTTAATTTGACTGCACTGTTGACGACCATCATCGAATCAGAGGTAAGCTCTGCCATTAGTTTTCATTGGTGAAAGCGTCAATATATTTTGTTAGTGCTAAATCGCACCGTTCTGCGCAGAATGTATCTTCAGGGATTTACGCAAGGAGAGCGAGGTGTGATCGAGGCACATCAATTAATTATTCAGTCTGTGCTGAAGCTCTTTATATCTCTTCTGCACACATAAAACTGGCACGAAGAGAATCCCTCGTCGATTTTTCTCGCCAATAATAAAGTGAGACTTAACTGGAAAATAGGAATTTCTATCCGTGTATCTGTACCATGGCTTTAGATTGAATTCTCTAAATTGAAATAGTTTTATAGATGTATACGGTGATTTATTCTTCTTTTATGCAGAGAAGGTCGCTTGTAATTGAATAGAAGCAAGTTTCTTCCCTCTCGATTTTTCCTAGGTACTGGTGATACGTCTTTATAAACAATTTCATCTTCGAACATTGTCAACTTTCTTTGGATAGGCTTATCTATTTTGTTTCTTGCATTTTCTCTCCCCACCCAGCCCTATATACTACTAAACTACATAAGTGATTGTATTTGGCGTGAAAATAAAGTGCAACCCTAAGTCCATTCTACGAAGTTGATATCCCCTTCTCCCCCCCCCCCCCAGCTCTCTTTCTCTCTCTCACACACACCCCCTCATCCCCCCCCCCCACACACACACACATTATCTCTATTTCTCTGTCTGATTCTTTTGATAACTCAATTTTGGGTCCCATTTTTATTTTTGTTCCCTTGTTTCCATTTTCATGATCTCTTGCTTCTTCCATTGTCAGACCCTTTATATCCCTTTTATTATTATAATCATTATTGTTATTATTATTATTATTATTATCATTATTATTATTATCATTATTATTATCATTATTATCATTATCATTATCATTATTATTATCATTATTATTAATTATTATTATTATCATTATTATTATTATTATTATTATTATTATTATCATCATTATTATTATCATCATTATTATTATCATCATCATTATTATTATTATTATCATTATTATTATCATCATCATTATTATTATTATTATCATTATTATTATCATCATCATTATTATTATCATCATCATCATTCTTTTTTTTAATAAACCATTGTCATTATCATTATAATAGTGTCGTAAGTATATTAGGCATATTACGATAACAATGCTGGAAAATGATAAATAAGTAAAAGGTTGGGCAGCTGTATCATCAGCACTATGAGGCGGTGGGATGGATGGGTGGGGGGGGGGGGTGTAGAGTACAATTCCCTACGACTGTAGGCTTTCACTCTATTTCTATCCACAGCGTAATGATGACAGTCTTTCACAGTCATGCATCGTTGTTTTCTTCGGGCAGTATCCAGGTATGAGCTCTTCCCTTTTATGAATTATGATTGTTGTTGCTGTTGTATGTTGTACTCTCTTTAAAAAAAGAGTGAACGCATTCACTCTGTAAGGGTGAATTTAAGAAATAAAAAGAGTGAATTTAGAGCGAGAGTAAAAATTTAAACCTTCTGTGCGTTTGTTGTTGTTGTTGTTTTTGTTTGGGGGTGTTTAAATGTGTTTGTTTGTTTGTTTGTTTTTGTTGGGTTTTTTTTTTCAGATACACCAACGCAACATTACTAATGAAGTGCAAATTACCATCAAAATCATGCAGGTTCGACAAAAATATCGACCTTGGGGCAAAATGCTGGGAGTCAATTTCTATTTAATGAGTAAAGTCCTATGGATAGATAGCAGTAAACATTTTCATGTTACAGCTACACTTAAGACAGACAGACACAATCAGGGAGAGAGAGATAGAGAGAGAGAGAAGTGCACATCATTCGTTTTTCACGCATGCGAAGAAAAATGAACTATCGGAAACGAATTCACCCGACTCCAACAGTGCATGAACAAAAAGCACTTTTCCCGGCCTTTTTTCTCCCCTATTTTTTCCCCTATGTGGTTAAATAGTCGGGCAATTATCTCGCTTGAGAACAAATAAAAGCTGCAATTACTAATGCACTTCGCGTTTCCATTATTCTATTGCGATTCGAAAAAGCGAGCAAATTACTTCTGTCAAAAGAAGATAACAATGGGTGGCTTCGAAAAGACCGCAATGGTGGAAAGACAACCGGTTATCAACAAGGGATCAAGGTCGCCGAGATGGAATGAAATGAGTAGATGATGTTTAATCGCCTGTTCAGAAAATATCCTAGTTTAAACACTGATGATGATGATGGTAATGAGCTCTAAAGCAACAAAAAGGAATATATATAGATACGGCTATAATGCGCTTTTATTTGTACGTCAACTAATTACATAATGTATACCGTTCATTAAATGGAGCTCTTAATTTTCCATCTCTTTAACTTTTTGGGTTTTTTTTAAATCATGTTGACGTATTACATTTAACACGGAATATGTCCTCCTAATGTGCACAACCGAGGTAAATGTACTAGAGAGAGAGAGCGGGGGGGGGGGGACCTTTCTGTGTGTATTTACTAAAATTGTACGAAATATTCTTAAAGGTATTGTCAAACATTTTCAATTCAATTCAATTCAAAGAAACATCTATTTTCTTCCACCTGACTTGCAGAAGTGAACAATCTTTTTTTTCTCCAATTGTGTACAGTTTATACATAGTAACATAATATATTACAATAACATAAATCAAGGAAGAAGGCGAGGTCCTTAAGAGTGAGTGCTTGTGACGGGCTCGCCTGAACAACTTAGCACAAATATTAAAATATATAGAAAAGCGGAGGGGAGAGCGTTTGGAGTAAAGAGAAAAGAAAAGAAGAATCCTTTTTGCAGACACGTCGTTTTTCTCAGATTAAAACCTCACAACCATTTATTAACACTCTCCAATGAAAAATCAATGCTAAGTGATACGGAATATAATATGTGAATTTTCTATTTCAGGGGAAACTATGTGCACCACAGATGAAGAAATTTCTCCTCGATGGTAATCTTTATATTTCTTTCTCCTCCAAACACTTCTCTTCTATTTTAACAGCATTACTTAAAAGTGATACATTGAGCAAAATACTGGTATTGCCTTTAAAACGGTTTGCATTATGATTTCTTATCTCGCTTGAGATCTTAATCGGTCTTGGCGCAATGCTTAAGAGTAGATAATTGGAGATTTGGATAAAAAGCCAAGGTCATGGTTGAAATATGGGGCTCTACATTAAATCTTGTCCCATTTGTGGTAATGTAGCGTGCATGGGTCCAGCCATTTCCATGATTGCGGGGCACTGATGTTATGGGGGCATTAGCGTAGACAGGTCCTCATACCTGGGGGGGGGGGGGGGTGATTAACCCTTTTGTACATATTTTTGTACATACATAATATATGAGTCCACCTGAAAATGTGGGGGGGGGGGATGCATCCCCCATCCCCCCCCCCCCCCCGGTTATCTACGCCCTTGTATGGGGGTTACCTATGGTGGCCTTGAAGTACGCTTGATGACAGGCCATGTGCGACGCAAACTTCACGACCTTGGCGCGAAATTGGCGATCTCGGTCACCAATTTCGTGACCCGAGGCGCGAACTTTGCGACAAGGGTTGCAAACTTCACGCCCTGTAGTCGCGGAATTCGTGACTTTGGGTCCTGAATTTCATGACTTTGGGCCCACTTTGGGTCGCAAACTTTGCGACTTAGGTCGCATATTTGACGACCTAGGGTCGTGAATTTTTTGTACATGGCTGAGCGGTGCGAGTGCGAAGGATGTGAATAGATCAACATATCCTGTGTAAGATGAGCACGTGTACGTCTGTGGTGCACGTGTTTGACTTTGTGTCAGCTGTCAACACATGGCCGCTCAGCCATGTACGAAAAAAAAATTCACGACCCTAGGTCGTCAAATATGCGACCTAAGTCGCAAAGTTTGCGACCCAAAGTCATGAAATTCAGGACCCAAAGTCACGAATCTCGCGACTACAAGGCGTGAAGTTTGCAACCCTTGTCGCAAAGTTCGCGCCTCGGGTCACGAATTTCGGGTCCCGAGACATGAATTCCAGGTCGTGGGTCACGAAACTGGTGACCGAGATCGCCAATTTCGCGCCTAGGTCGCGAAGTTTGCGTCGCACATGGCCTGTCATCGAACGCACTTCAGGGCCACCATAGTTACCCTTGGTTGGCTATCCACCCCCCCCCCTTTTTTTTTTTACCTGACTGCAATGGAAAAAACGTGTGTTTATGAGAAGAGTTTGAAAAATAAAGAAAATAACAAGAAAATATGCTACCTTTGACCAAAACTTCAACAATATACCTTTATATGTTGTGAGAAAAACATCATTTGAAAAGTGATATTTGTATATTATGATAGTGACCTCATACTTCGAAATTTTCAAAAATGGCGTTTATCTGTTTTTGCATAATAAACTCTTCATTATACCGGCGGCTTCAAGTCCTCTCCGACCGGCGGACTTGATAATGAAGAGTAACGCCTTACCAAAGGGCAAGAAGGCATCATTTCATTTTCATTTTATTTCATTTCAGCACGGAGACACTTGTTTCAGCCACTGGCTGTTCTTCAGCAAGTCTGTCCATGCATTTGGTTTCGAACCCAGAATACTCCCAGTTATTTGCGAGACCACTGGACCACTATCTTCTTTTTCATGTTGCCTCCCCCTCCCTCTCTCTCTCTCCCCATCTCTCTCTCTTTCTTTCTCTCTCTCTCTCTCTCTCCATCTCTCTATCTTTCCCTTTCCCTTTTTATTTTGCTTCCTTTTTTCTCTATGTCTTTTATATCCATCTCTTTCCTTTCATTCCCCGTTTCTTTTCTCTCTCTCTTCCTCTCTCTCTACCTCTCTTTCTCCATTACTTCCTCTTTTTGCCATTCGATTGGGGCACCTGCCCTTTCATGCTTCCTGCAGCAACGCCGTCCATGTGTATCGATATTGCTGTCGTATCGCGCTGTTGTGGCAATGGGACTTTGGTTCAAATATTTTCATGAAGGGATAAAGAGAAAAGGCACATGTATAACTTTGCTAGTGGAAGATGAATGTGCGCAAAATAGTGACAGACTACATCTTAACACACACACACACACACACACACACACACACACACACACACACACACAAAACACGTTACCTTGGATCTATTGCTATATTCTGAGAATTTATTCCACTGCATTTTGCCAAGTTTGGACCTAAGATATTCTTATATTTTGTTTTATGTTTTCCGAACTTATTGCTGTTCGATAGTCCCGTGCTTGCGGTTTTATTGGTACTAACATAAAAGCGGAGTCAACGTTTTCCGGTCTCCATTCTTTTCTGTTTTCTTTCTAATTGATTTAACCTATTTTACGCTACTATATCAAAGAAAAAATACAGAAATAGAATCAACCGTACCAGCATGTTTTACACTTATGATACCTTGAGGTGTCTTTCGTCGCGAAAACATAATGATTTTATTAGAAATTATATATTTCTAATGTTTTTACGGTCTCTTCCCGGATGTGGGCGATATCATAGTCGCAATATAATATTCATGCTACCTGTAAACATATACGATTCAAGTATCAATGATATGTTTCCATGGAAATTAGTTCCACCATTTTACTCTTTACGTTTCCTTTCGATTCAAATCCCACTTCACATTATCCATGTCAATTTGCCGACCGGATGCAGGAAAAGGTGACAAAGGAACAAAATATATCAACTGAGTATATATCATCATGGAAATAACACATTTAACACGTTTTTGACCGAGGTTTCCATTATGCGTTTGAATTTTTCTGAAACTTATGCATTTTCCATAAGAAGAGAGGAATGGTTCCAAAATGGTGCAATGGTTATCGCGAGATATTACGTTGAAGTTATCATGCTTGCTGATAATTTATCTATTTCATATATTAACATCTTTTCGTATCTTTTCATCATAATTAATCAAACTATGTTCAAAGTCAAAGATATCGAGTATTCTAACTTGAGAATGATTTTTTTTTCTGAAAGAATTCAATAATTTTAGATAATGAATGACAGAGAAATATAACTACTGTTGGTACAAAAATAACATCGAAATCCTATTCAGAATAATCGTTTTTATTTTGTCATTATGCATGAGAAGAATTACATCAGTGTATCATGCGCGGTTCTAGAGGCAAAAACTTGTGGTCTACTGGTGGCTTGGAGGATTGTAATGTTTATTAGAATATATATATATATATATATATATATATATATATATATATATATATATATATATATATATATTATATATATATATATATATATATATATATATATATATATATCAAACAAAGAGGTAAAAATAAAAACACCACGGTGTTTTTATTTTTACCTCTTTGTTTGCTATCTATCTCAACACAACGCCGACGCAGAACTTTCTTGATTTTTTTACGACTTCCCGACGGAGACATTTTTTCAATCTTTGCAAAAAATTCAAAAATGATAGGACAGCTCTGGGGAACTTTGATTCATGCTATGCTTTATTTTTCTCTCAACTGATCTCACATATATATATACATATATATATCATGTGCCCCTATATTGTCCAAATTTTCTTGGGGGGGGGGCTTGAGCCCCTATGCCCCCCTTCCCTCTACCGTAGAACCACGTCTGCAGTGTATGAATTATGACTTTCGAGTTGCAATATATCATATAACCAAAGCTAAATTAATTAATTTTAATTGCTAACGCTTGGGGATGAATCCATCAAAACTATATCATTCTGTAAATACTGTATAATCATTAACCCATGCTATATACATCCACTCAGCATGAGTGTTGTATGAGCATTAGAGTGTTTATATAAATTGTTTCGATCAAGCAATTCTCGAAACAAGAACCAGAACGATATAAAACTTTGAAATTTTCCAATCGGAATATTCTCCCACGCTGTGCATTTTGTTTAATTGAACTATCCCCTTGTTTGTGATCGCTTTGTATTCATTTCTTTTCTAATGGGGGGGGGGGGGGGTCAAATTCATTCATCGGAAACTTTTGTTCTTAGATGGGAGAACTTGTTAAGAATATCATTAGAGCACACGTCATATGTAAATCAGAATGAAAGGTATATATCTTCTCCACAACTTTGCATCAGGTTTCCAGAAAATATGATAGTCAAATGTAAAAGATTATCATAAACTTTTGAAGTCATGTGTATACAGTCAAATCAGTCCAGAAGTAATCATGGTAATGGGAAGTAAGATTTGTGGCAAAGCGTGGAAATATTCTGAAAATTACCTTGCGAGTTATATCTCTTCAAGTAACAAAGGACACTTCGAAATTTGCACAATCCCCAAATGACTTCTATTTTCATGAATTGAATGGCAAGCTTACTCTTGTGAGCATGTTATAAGTGTTGAACGACCTAACCCACAATTTAGACGCTACTTTAGCAACGTAAAATGAAAATATTTACCCCCTCCCAAAATAACCCCTTAATATAGACACTAAAATAATATTACAAACTCTGAAACAAAATAATATTATACACCCCATGCACCCGAAACACCCCTTCCAAAACCCTCCACAAACAAAACAAAAAATGAATATTCATTCCCACCGCCCCCACCCCGGACACATACACACAGACAACGAAGTAAACTGACAAACTACTCGGAAACTATCGACGGCGTATATTTTCCGATTATCAACTGTCTAGCATATCGAAAAAAAATGGTCGATAAAATCATGGATCCTACTAGTGCGTGTATAGGCTTTAATAAGTGTAATGTATGATCTCAGCTTTCATGAAGTATGAAAAAGAAACATTTTGTTTTTGCGAATGATAGTGTAGGCGTCCATGGATGCAAAAGAAAAATATTAAATTTGGTGAAATTATTGTATGAAAGTAACTCACTTCCTTTTCTTCGAATGTGTGGTTTCTATTCAGTTATTTTCTATTCATTTTTTTAAATTTCTAAGATTTCTACAAAGCTGCATCTAAGCAGCCCAAATACTGCGTCTCATTTGATAAAAGACATCCATTCTTGTTTCTGCTGAAAGCTGTAATATTTTATAGTCTTTATAAGTTACTTTTGACCCGAGAAATATCTTGAAAAATTTGGAAGAAGGAAATATAAGGTCGAAATCAAGATATCCATCGTGATTTCGAAGACTGCACTTGGACTTATATACGAAGAGAACAGTTATTTTCAATCATAATTGATTCTTCTTCTTTTCGTTTTTTTTTTTTTTTTTTAGTCCATAATACTTCTGACGTCACAATGGATATTGGGCGAAATGTGTTACCAAAGACTGAACGTAATTGAAGAATCGTCTGCGGTTTTCCCGCGTAAATACTGATTCTCGAGCATCTAAAGCGAGGATTTACAAAGTGACAAATCTAACGGCCTCTAAATCTCCCGCACGCCTCGTCCACAATCCGTACAATTCATTCTGATTATTTCTTCGGCCACAAATCGATGCGTTTCTCTTTTCTACGTCCGTCTTCGAGCCCAAAAGGGGAAGTAATGGGGTTTCAAATGGCTGAATTGGACTTAAATTGTCAAAATTATGAGGAGAAATAGAATGAAGATGAATGCTGTATTTACGCTTTGGAACAAGACGCGGCAAGCGAGCTGCCAAGACGGTGCATCAATTTCGCCAACCAACAATTTATTTTCGAAGGGAGAGTAAAAAGAAAACATGGCGGACGGCTTTACAAGGTTATACTTTCCGATACGTTTGATGCACCACAAAAGAAACAGGAGAGAGGAGAAGAAAAAAAAAGAACGAGGCATTTCACACATTTTTCCATAAGAAGCCAATTTTCTTGACACCTAGATGGGCTATGTGACATTCAATGTTGCCATATCGGTTCATTTATCCGCGCCAAAATGCAATAACTCTCGCACCGAGGGTATAGCGTGGCTGGCGAGCGCAGGCGGGCGGAGAGCAGCAATAACAATTCCGTGTTATCATTGGAATAAAATATTGGAGTGCTATTGCAATGAGATCTGTTAAATTCAACAAAGGCAGGCCAAGAGAATTCCTGATCAATTTTAAGCCGGGAAACCCACCAGGTGTTTATCGCATGAGTTGGTTTTCACGACTGTGAATTATGTTTCCTTTCGTAATTCATCGATTTATTTTTGCATTTGGTTGTGGCCGAAATATAATACTGACTTTCGCAATTCGAGCATGAAGTACATTCATTTTCATTATTTTAAAGGACACAACATTCTCTCTCTCTCTCTCTCTCTCTCTCTCTCTCTCTCTCTCTCTCTCTCTGTCCATCTCGCTCTGTCTCTATCTCAAGTCAGTCTTCGATCCATTTTCAAACGAATACATGTATATATCCAAATACAATATAACATTACTTTCTAATTAAAAAAAGGGGGGAAGAACTTTCCTTTTTGCAGATAATTGTATCACAAACATTTTTTTCTGCTTCATTCTTGATTCAAAGCAATCTATATAACATTACGAAGAGTACGCGTATTACCACGGTGAGGTGAAATTTGATGGTGAAATGTATTTGAATAATGAAATTGCATCCACACAATTCAAATTGATTAAGATTCGTATTTACTCAAAACTTATATGTACGTCATTAATTTTGTTACTCATCTTTACCACTTTTCCCCACATGAACGATGATGATGATGATGATAATGGTGATAATGATAATAATGATAATAATAATAATAATGATAACAACAACAAGAAAGATAATAATGATAATAACAAATAACAACAATAATACGTGAATACCTAAGTGCGCTTTACATACCTCTAGCTGATAGATTTCTGGCCCGCACACGAGTGTGCACCATCTCCACTCCTTAGGGAGCTTTCCAACCATTTTTCCTATTGGCTTTCGGCAATCCTAACGTACAGGTACTAACACTTGCCCCTGGGTGGAGAGTGGCGATATAGATTAATTTCTTGCCGGTAGAATATACCACTTATGTTTGCCCTATAAATATTCATGATGCTTCTATCCTATTGAAAATTAGACAATCGTATCGCCACACCTTCTACCCACAAATCAGTTTTAGCTGATAATCACCAAAAAAATTAAGAAATAGTCATCTTTATCGTCAGCCTAATAACCACTTCAGAAAATAACAAGTTGCGATCTATAGTTAAGGAAGTTTGAAATGAAAAGGATATGAGCAAAAAGTGAGTTTTCTTCCCATTACAACCTCGCCTGACATAGATTGTTGTGCGCTTTGTAGCTATATTTGGGAAAGAAAGAAACAAGAGGGCAAGGAAGTTTTCCTGAGTTTCATCCAAGAAATACAGAATTAATAAAAAGAGGCCATGTTCGTGTGAATATTGAATATAATAAAAGGAAAAGGGAAAAGAGTGAAAAGTGATTGAAAAACAGTCATAAGAAAGCCCATTTGACTCGTTAATGGTTGAAAATGGCCATCGCTTTGTGACGAGCACAGTGCCGCCACATTTTCAAGCAATTTTCCTCTCAGAACGTGTCGAAAATAATCATCAAAAATACATGATCCTGGGTAAAACGGAATCCGAGGGGCGCTCTTTATATAATTTCCTACATTTCTGATAAACTTTATATCTTTTTATTTAAAGTAGAGAAGGAGAGAAAATGGACGTCAATTTTTGTAATGATTGTCATTTAAATGTGTAAAAACGTTAGCTTTCAGACTCCGACTTTGACGATGAAAACCATTTGGTGATAATCACATCACAATGTTACGACATAATAGTGGTCGTGTTTAATCTAATTTAGAGTTGATATATGATGGTACCATTGGTTCAAGTTAGGAGTTGAAAATGGTAAACTGACGCACGAAATTTCGTGTTTTTAATGATGTCGCAGAGAAAAGTTTTCTTTTCTTTTGTTGCCTCAAAAACTGTCACTTTTACTCCGTTTCTCTCTCCATTTTCCCTTTAATCTTTTCATTTCACTTTAGATGGTTTAAGTATAGAATTTATTGACCCAATATATTTTCAATAATACGAAGTGCTTTTAGATGCGTCGTCAATATACGAAACAAGAAGAAGATGCACATTTGGATAATTACTTTTAATATACCGATAATATCTGGATCAAATAGCCTTTTTTCCATTGCTGTTAGGATTTTAGGTTTGCAAAAAGAGAACAGAATTTCAAATGACTACCCCAAAGAATAGCTGCCTTCCTACCCCCCCCCCCCCCCGCAACCTATAGAACATTTTATTGCTTCTAACATTTCAACGTGTCAATTCAGGAGTATAAGAGAAAAGGGCCATTGAAATAAGATAGGGTGACCAAATTTTGATATATTGCTTGCTTACTATTTTGACACGATTATGATAGCCCACAGTCTGTACTGAAAGTTAACAATCCGTCACATATTTTGCTTCTGAATAGAAAAACCAATATCATATCTCGGTGTTTAGTTACGTAAACCCGAACTTGTTTGTTTAAATGATTACTAACGCCCGTACAACGATGGCGTATGAATTCGTATTAATATCGAGTGCATTTGGCCGTGTATTTCAAATAATAAAGCTAAAGAATGAAAGCAACACTACAGTTACAATCGCACACGCACACGCCAAGAAAAAGAAGTCCAATTTTGTGAGCGAGTGCGAAGAAATAACATCACAGCTTTGCAGAATTATGTCTGCTTTTCGGTTCTGAATAATTGAGGTATTGACAGGCCTGAAGGTCGCCGTGCCAGAGCCGATTATTACTGGCTCAGGATTTTCAAAGCTATCGGTATTTTTTCTGGACGTGGTGAAAGGAGGAACAAAGCAATGAAATCACAGAAGAATAAAAAGCGCCAATTATGATACGTGGATTTTGTGACCGAAGGTGATTGTTTGCACAATCATGGCACATCTTCAAAGGCGAAACCGCTTTGAGTAGATCGTTGTCCGTCTAAGCATGTACTAGATGAAATCTCAATCATACTTCTCCCACCCTTCTCTTTCTCTCTCTCCCTCGCTGAAAAGTGTTGTGCTTAATTTCACACTTTTGTGTCAAAATCAATGTTAAGCCCCTTTCCTGTGTCAGACCATGAAAGAGAAATCGACAGACAAAAAAGTCGAACAAAAGTAGGACCATATTAAAACAAAAATCACTGTACATGTCTCTTATAGAACGCAATGCTTAATCAAGGAATTGTGAAGGTCTGATATTAATTCATTTTAATGTTCATATGCATTTTGCTCTATTATCTTGTCATACAAATATACTGTTTAGAGGAAGGTCATATTAAGTAATTTCTTTATCCCATGCATGTTTTAAGAGATATGAAAAATTGTATTCATTGGCAGCGTTACTTTTAGATGTAATCCTTTGCGGTTTGGTAATAGGCCTATATCTAATCAGTAGAGAAAATGACTGGTCCTAGTAAAGTGCCTTGCGGTACAGCACATGTAATTATTTACACCAGTTACAAACCTGGCGTTTCATCAACATTTGACAACTTTATCAGCGGCTGAAAACTGATACCGTATATTATGCTAGTCAGAAATTATCGGTCGAAACAGACTTTGTCAGTGAAAATCACTGACAAGACACTTGATGAAACGCCCCCTGATCTGGTGACAAGATCCGATCATTGACTGCATAGAAATATCTAAGAATTTATTAACTGTCGCATATCAGAAGAGCAGAAAAGCGGAAATCGTTTGCTTGTCTCAAGCTGAACTGGCTATAACACTGAGGCATTAAATGAATTTGTTCCATTTACTACACTTGGGTGGAGAGAGGCAGCACAAGATAACATCCTTTGAGACACGAACACAAATCGACACCCACGATTGGCATCGTTTTAAATGTAATCCTTTGTGGTTTTGTAATAGGCCTATATTTAAATCAGTAGAGAAAATGACTGGTCCTAATACCGTGCCTTGTGGTACAGCACACGTCATCAATTACATCAATCACAAACCTGATCTGGCCACCAGATCTGATCATTGACTGCATTGAAATATCTAAGAATTTATTAATGGTCGCATATCAGAAAAGCAGCAACGGATATCGTTAGCTTGTCTCAAGCTAAACTGGCTTGACAGTGGGACATTCCATTTCCTACAACTGGGTGGAGAAAGGCAGCACAAGATGACATCCTTTGAGATAGGATATTTTGTTTCTGCTGAGAAGATAATAGCAACTGCACGTCTGCGCCGAGAGACTATGCCTCCAAGACGGCTGAACGTGATAACGGCAAACATTTGACAAAAATAATACAATCTGTCCCAAAGTAGCAGATTGTTCCTTTCCCAGAGCGGGAGCTTCTTCTTAAAACTTTACCGTGGCGGCAACCTTACACCGTCAATACCGTGAATAAACACTACTCCAATCCCTTGTAGTCATAGATTTGAAATCATATCTTCATATGTGAGTCTCTCTCACCATCTCTCCCCAGTTTTTCCATCTCGGTTTTCCCTGCCTCATTCGGTTACGGAACGCATATCATATCGTCACCGATACCGCGCGATCGGTATGTTTCTTGTCGTCTGGTTGCATGCAATACAGAGGGGGTGCAGGATTGCTATATTTTTGTAATCAAATTATCCGCGCCTTCTGTTGAATATGTCCCGAGGATGAACGGTATCATATAATGCGCCGAGAAAGATTTAATGTCGCTACATGTGGCGAGATTAGTGCATATATCTTGATTGATTCGTTTTAGTAGCTAAGACACTGAAACTGAGCCCTCCACGAGCGGGTTTTCATTTCGAGTTAAAGATATAAAAGATTCTCTTTTGATAGAGACGATTTCCGACATCATGGCTTTTTTTTTTATCTGGGCTTTCTTAAACTGTTCATTACAAAGGAACTTTTTAGTATTTTTGTCCGTAAAGGGTGATCTTATGTGGAAGAAAAAGATCTCACAAAGAACCGTCGTTCTAAGTAATGAGTAACCAAGTTGCTTAAAACAAAAGCATGATGAAATCAAATGTTTTGGGAAATTCAAGTTAGATTTGTTAACAGAAATGAAAATAAGCAGTCATCAGAATTGTGATCGTCGTCATATTGGTTCAAGTCATGCACGAATTGGGTGAAATCAGTATTTGCGTATTAAAGGAGATTCAACCTATAAAACATGCAAAAAATATAATCATGTTAGATGGGATTGGATGGGAAGCTCATCTAAATCACAGATTCAAATATACACCTTTTCACATCAAATTATGAATAGAACAGCAAAGAAAAATGAAATGGATTATTTGAAGAAGACTGGACTTGAAGGGAGCGCATTAAGAGGACTGCAGGTTTAACCAAGCATTTCGAAAAAAAGGAATTTCATCAAAGAATATAATTATTTCATAAAAAGTGCAAGGAGAGGTTACGTTTATAGAATAACCATTCAAGTTTATATCTCAATTTTAACACTTTTAAGTTTAAGTTCCTGTCTTCATGTCGGTTGCATTAACGACACAACTTGTAACAATGTTGGAGTTTGACAGCAATTAAAAGTGGAAATGGATATTTGTTAAATAAAGAAAAATCTCGCTAAAGACAACATCCGACAATTAAGACAGTTGTCAGACAGACAACTGACGAATCAGTGCGTCAGGTGTATGTATGTGTCATTTTTATCTAAACTATACTCCAAAATCGATGATTTTACATCATTCTTGCGGTTGTTCCGCGTTGCGTGTCTCGCAGAATCATAACCCCGACATGGATCGTGAGAGTTGAAGGAGAAAGGAAGAGGAAGAGGAGACAGAAGCCGGATATTTCCTTTATTTCTCTCTCATTCTTTCCTTCCTCCACCTCATGATCATCCCTTTGCGTTCTTCTTTCCGTTTTTCAATACACCATCATGTATACGGTGATATAGTGTGGACGCGTAATTCGAGTCTTAATTCGAGAAGTTGCCCGATCGTTAATACTAGCTCGAAGTCATGTGATGGATTACTTGGGCAGAAATATCAAATGATGCGATTTAATTATAGCTTTCGACTAGAAATGTTGTTTCTTATTTCAGCTTTACTTGATTGAGTAATACAGTCACCATACCCAGTCTCCTCTCTTTCTCTTTTGCTTCCTTTACTTCGAGGATTAAGTACAGTTGCTGGACTCTGGTCTTTTGACTTGATCTAAGATGTCTCAGAGATGCCCAGAGAAAACATGATGAGAGAGGTCAGTAGTCCCAAGAAGATAACAACCCGATTCCCTCGGTCCTTAATGAGTAGTGATATTCGTTTGTCTGATATATTTGTGTTTTTGTGGGGATTTTTTTTTTGTTTTTTTTTTTGTTTTGTATTTCTCTTCTTTTTCTTCTGTTTTTCTGATTTCAAATTAGTATCGTTATTTTTCTTATTGTGGATTTTGTTTTGCTTTTGCTTTTGCTTTTGCTTTTGTTTTTGTTTTTGTTTTTGTTTTTGTTTTGTTTTTGTTTTTGTTTTTTTTTTTTTGGGGGGGGGCCTCATTTGAAATCAATGTTTTAATTGATTCTAATTGATATAATCACACCCATAACATAATTTTCAAGTTATGAACATTTTCACTTCTCTGGAGCGAACATGCAAGGTTATTATGGAGTATGATTTCCCAGTACAATAAGCTTTGAATGAATGGTTTGTACAATAACAATGTTAAGATCTTAAAAGCACAGCCAACAAGGTTGGCTACTTAACCAAGACATTAATTCACATATACCATTAACATCAAGGGCGGCGCTACGGGGGGGGGGAGAGGGGGCAACCGCCCCCTATGATTTTTCACAGCGATCCCTCCCCCCCCCAAAAAAAAAAAAAAAAGAAAAGGAGAAAAGGAAGAAAAAGAGGAGGAAGGAGAAAGAAAAGCAAGGGGAAGGAGAGGGCTGGGTCATGCAACTATATAATACCCCTATTTGTTCATTTAAAACCTATAACAAACTCACCTATGGGCCATTTTGCCACCCAATCGAAATACCTTAGCGTCGCCCCTGATTAACATCATTAGAGGAGTTACATATCGTTAGATACAATTACTCTATTCACATTCGTAAAAATGACTCTTTTCTTCAAACTGTGAAACTCTAACAAAGAAAGGACGGAAGTATTTCGGTCATAAATATTTTATCTTTTTTCTTGTATTTTTTTTCAATGAGCAACGCAAATATTACTCTCTTTTAACACCCGAATTACACTTTAAATTTTTTTTGAAATCTTCACCAAGGGTAACTCACATTATAAGCAGATGTCCGAAATATAGATTACCAAAATATAGATTACCATGATCTCTCGCCTTGTCATGAGTCATTTACGGATTTCATACTGTAATTTACAATCTGTAGGTTTTCTTCACTACCCATTACCTCTAAATGCATCGAGCACGGGTGCAAGGTCGGTGTTGCGTAATCAATCAGTGGTACATTGAGGGAATGGTCAACAACAATCATGATAATGATACCGGGTCGGTGATTCATTGATATTTTTTTCTGAATAATTGCTATCTGCCAGGAACTAATATGTTATTTCCAAGTATACCAGATGCAACCACGCCCTGTAACTGTAACCTGTTATAAAGCAGTGGTGTTAACTCTGTTCGGGGCATGGGGGCCACCCCCTCCCCTTCCACTAAATGCCCAAAAAAAGGGGGCAGAAATTGAGAAACTGTGCTTGTGTGTACGTATGTGAGTGAATGGTACATCGAATTATGTTAGGAAAACGAAATGAAGATTTGTATTTGTATTGATTTATATATTGTTTTTATTTTAAATGAAATCTCTAATATAAGTAAGCAATATGGAAAACAATATATATATATATATATATATATATATATATATATATATATATATATATATATATATATATATATATAGCGAGAGAAAGGGAATCTCGGTGTAATACAGTGTATATCTCTCGCATGTCACACACCCGGTGAAACTGATGCCCCCTCCCCTATGACACCGGTGCCCCCTGAATAGCTGGATCTACACTACGCCATTATACACTGATACATGTATAGTGTCGACATTTGTCACGTTTGTAGAGCTGAATTTATATGATTATGTCACTTTTCTCTTTACATGATCAGTTAATTAAAGCGTGCGTGAGTTGTTTTTCCAATGTCAGCCAAGTTGCTATTTGTGGATGAAAAGTCATTCTTCGATTTATTGAGTGGGTACAATATTGCCGATCACAGCATTAACAAGTAAAACATAAAAGCGAGTGTGTCTTTTTGCGTCGAGTTGGCACTGAACATAATCAGAATGAATATGTGGAAAGTGAGTGAAGTGACATGATCCCGATTTCTTTTCATGCTCTCGTCAAAAAAGAAATCATTCTTGATAATTCGAAGGGGAAGAGAAAGAGAAAAAGTGAGAGACACACACAAACATGAAGTTGAAATAGACGGCTAGCATTGTGCTGTTGCATTGTATCGACAAGTTAAGCGGTGTAATTGGTGAGGAAAGGAATAAACGATTGGTGATGATTATTATTACAACACGAAGAGAAAGCAACCGTCTTCGTGACTCGCGTTTCCGCCCGAAACCCTCGGCCAAGCACGAGCCCTGCGCCGCGATATGACACTCACCCGCCTTTTAAGAATAGCAACCGTTGCTGTCGTTTTTTGCCAACCTCGAAATCGATTTGCAATCTAATAAATGTCGTACTTTCTTCTCGGATTCTTTTATTTCTTCGGGTTAATTATTATTGCGGGGATCGTGACTTGGTTAAAAGGCAGTTTGACAAGCACAGATTGACTGCTCATGTAACGCTTGTTTTGTTTCGTGTTTTAGGCAGTCCTCTTTTTTTTTTCTAGCGATGGAGTAGAATGATGTATATAGCAACGCAAATACGAGCAAGCATTGATGATGATAACTTCAGACGATAGTTGAAACTCCGCGACTGTATTATATAAAGAGCTGTCGCCAGAATAGACATTTTTCTTATACGTTCTATCCCTGTCAGCCGTCGTCGGGTAGAAAAAAAAAAGTTGTCGTCAGATGCCATTTGGAGAAAAAGCAACGATTCTAAATGGAGGGTAAAAATAACGAAATGGCGTTTACCGAGAGTTTATTTACCGGGAAATGACACTGTACATGCCTGAGACTGCTTCCCAAGTAGCAATTCATTGGAAGACATGCGTCTTATACGCGAGTCGCCGCCGGCTTGTGTGCGTAAGCTAAACCTCCGCCGGGCATGCTTCTTGTCTGGAGGAGAAAAACAGTGGGCACAAGATAATCACGAGATTGGGGTGAAATCCACGCTGACCAGTTTAAAAACCAATTTACTACGGTGACACAGGTAATGCCGAGACTTCAGACAGCTCCATAAACTTGGTATTCTGCCGCGTACGCCTCCCCGATTAGCAAAGAAGAAACAAATTAAATACCACGGTTAAATTTCTCTCATGTTTTCTTCCTCTTTCTCTCCTTCTCGCGCTGTCTGCATCGTGCGCAGCCGGCGCCCGGTTTATGTTACAGTGTAGCAAACCGTCTGCGTGCGATATCAAGACATCTCTTTTTTAAAAAATCCTTCAAATTCCTTTGACAGTCTTCTCTTTTTATATCTTTTTAAGGACTTAACTGACATTTTTGTCTTCAGCTGCACACATGGAGTGATTTTTCTGGTGATTGTCAGGCTTTTTCTGGTGTAACACGAACCGTACAACATGTAACATAAATCAGACGCGTATGAAATGGATGATGAAATAATGAATATCGAGTCTTTATTAGCTTTATTGGTGTGCGATTCTTATATTGCACATTGCCACGTGTATGAGGTATTTGTTCGACGTTATGATTGACAGATCAAATCATAAAAGGAAAAAAAAATGTGCATTTTCAAACGCAATTATTTATTGAGTTTCTCTCTGTCTTTCTGTCTTTCTCTCTCTCAACATACCAAAAATATTAAGTTTCATATCTCTTGCTGCTTACACCTCGACTGAAAAAAGCGTGCTGTTATACATGAATTTCAAAGACAGTATCCCGAGAAGTATGTTTTAAGTAATTCCATTAAAATGAAAAGAAAAAGCTGTAGTCAATCATTTATAACTTTAAAGAGTAGTAAGAGTAAATATTATGCATGAAATGCATTATCGTCTTACTTAGTACATATTACTGACTTTGCTTAAAGTGCAATTTCATTTGAAAAAAAAAAAGAAGAAAAACGCCATACTGTTGGTGCCTGTTGTATTACATCAACGAAAATGAAGTTGTTGTTAGAATATTATTTCTAAAAATTCTGAACTCGCCTCACTAGGCTTCTATTTCATTTTCTTCTATTCTCTACTACAGTACAAATGAAAATATAAATCCTTGTTTTTCGTCCCCTCTTCTTCCTTAAAAAGAAAAAGTAACTAAATTGAATAAAATTGAACAAAATGATAGCAATCTGAGTACATCTGGACAATGAGGTGACAGATGTCCTTAATTCATGCATTTCACAATGCTTTTAGCCTCATAAGTGCTTATAGAAATTATTTTATAAGAGAAAAGGGTGCTAGAATTGACCGAATGGCATTGTTATGTAAAGAAAAATTTTAAATAATATGACCCATGTCCTCTTTTCAACATGAAAATATGGACGAGAAACGCAAAAACCATTTTATTTAGCCTTACATGTATTACTATCTTCAGTAGACGTAGAATTAGAAATCTAAAAATTCAAGCATGCTGGCATGATGGAGATATTCTATCACTGACAGATCTGAGGTGGGGTAAAGAAAGCGTCCTGCTTTCATCCATGCCAGATTTGATAATTTTTATTTGTTTGTTGTTTGTGGTGGTGGGTTTTTGTTATTGTTGGGGTTTTGTTGTTTTTGTTTTGTTGTTGTTGTTGTCGTTGTTTGCTTGTTGTTGTTTTTTTTTGCATATAGCAGATATTTTCATAGCAAACAGATTTCATTAACTGGCAGTATATCTATATAATATTTTAGGGTGTATATGATTAAAAGGGCAATCCAAGAACTGAGTATACTTATTTTTCGACACATTGTAGTAATCCTTATACTGACAATGAAACATATAACAAGAAATCATACGTTGAATGTATTTATGTAATCATGCCGTCAACTGAAAGGTCGATTTAATTAAAGTGTTGTCAGTATATTACATCATCATACTTTAAATAATATTCGTGATATTTCACAAGAACCATGACTGAGAGATGTTCATCGTAGAATTTATCTAACCTCACCCTCTTCAATCAGGAAAAAAAGAAGGAATTTGTACTGAATGAGATAAAAGCCATCCTCAAGAATGTTTAAAAGAATTGCCGCCAATCCGAATCACTTAACTAAAATTGATCTGTTCTCTCTCTCTCTTTCTTTCTCTCTCTCTCTCTCTCTCTCTCTCTCTCTCGTCTCTATTTCTCTCTTATACACAGTCCAGATAAATGTATCTTCTCATTTATAGAAACTGTTTAGAAGGACAAAAATGCTTCAAATCAACACTGATTCTTTTATCTTTTCCGACGACAACGCGGTATTTTCTGAAACATTTTAAGTACCGAATGGTATCTAGACAATTTACTAGACCCATATTTATTGACAGTCTCTTTTTCATTGAATTAAGATCTTCTCGTTAAATGGTTTATTCATTTTATCTTTTTTCCCCCTTCAAGACAACACTGATATCTAAAGACCTATTGATGGTGTCGTCTGCACCTACTGATTAATTACCCTTTAATTCAACATCAGTACTAAACCACACTTTTTATTTGCTGGAAAACATATCATTATCATCAGAATCAAAGTTAGGAGTACACATATAAAAGATGCGGCTATACATACGATTCATGTTCGGCTTTTGTTAACCAGGTTTTGAGGTTGATCTAAAGGTGCTGATGATGTCTGCTTTATAGACTTCTCATCAGTTTGTTTTTGAAGGTTCTGTTTTTGAAAACCATTTCAGTGGCGCTTGTATTTTACCCCGCGACCAAATCCTTACGTTATGATTTACATTGACAAATGGCACCCATTTTATACTTTGCTATATGCAAAAAACAAACAAACAAACAAACAAACAAACAAAGAGCCCCCCAAAAAATATATTCTTAAATGTTCACAAATTGACCGGGCTATAACCGTCAGTAATATCAACCCCATCACCCTCACTCGTATCATCATCATCATTATCATCATAATCATCATCATCATCATCATCATCACTACCGATTGTCTTACCACCATCACCAAAAATCCCATCATCAATGTCATTATCGTCATCATTAGCCATGTTAGCTGCAGGAGCAGCAGGAGCAGCCGTATAGCACTAGCAATGCATGGCATGATCACCACTGTTTAATATCAATCGTCATTATTATCATTATCATCGTCGTCATTGTCATCATCATCACCGGCGTCATCGTCACCGTCGTAAAAACCAAGAACGACTGAACTTTAAAAAAGTCTAGGAGACAGACTTACAGCATTGAGGAATAATAAAGGTATAGTAAGAGATAGAAAGGGGGAAGGAAGAGCTAATGAATTATTTGAGTATCCAAGGAGAAAGACTGAAAGAAGAAAGGCGTAGGTAATAAACAAAAAGAGGAAGAGAAAGAGAGAGCTAATTTTCTGTATGATGTAGCCATGTACACCCCCCCCCCCCTTGCAAGAGAGAGAGGGAGAGAGGTAGCAGACACAGGGCAATACAATCACAACGACCTCTTGACGCGTGTTCCAAATTATGATAACAAGTGACATTAGCAGACACACTCACACATGAAATCAAACTACCATATTTACGTTTCAAAGGGCACATCCCCCATTCCCCCATCTTTTTTTTCTCTCCTACATCCTGCCCCTACTTTTTTTTCTTCTTTTTATTTACACCCCCTTTAGTCCTGTTCTCTTCGAGTGAATGGGCCCAGATGCAAGCGATTGCATAGACAGAACGATTTATTTCAGCTCGGCTGGACGGCTACGTGTACTTTTCTTACTCCGACTCCCAGTTTGCATTTTCTTTCTAGGTGACTTCTTTCCACGCACGATCTCGCCCTTGTCTTATTTTTCTCAACTCGACCTATCCAATCGGTACGCTTTTCTTGTTTCTCTTTCCCCCAATGTCCCCCAACAAAACCAAGTAATTGTAACGCGGATAAAGGTGTTTTGCTTTTAAACTTAAGGGAAAGAACGCGCTGTAAAATGCACTGACAAGACTTTGGTCAGGAGGCAAGGATATCGTTGCCATGTCACCTGACCATATAGATACCACGTGATCATTATTTTTTCTTTGAGAATGAAGAGTC
This sequence comes from Echinometra lucunter, assembly GCA_029962745.1. Taxonomy (NCBI): domain Eukaryota; kingdom Metazoa; phylum Echinodermata; class Echinoidea; order Camarodonta; family Echinometridae; genus Echinometra; species Echinometra lucunter. The sequence goes on along the minus strand of CM057161.1, from coordinate 12,228,749 downwards.
TCGTTTCGAAATTTCTTTCTTTCTTCTCATCGCCCTTGAACGTGGTTGTGGGAAAATAAGAAATGTGAGCGGAATATATAAAATTATTAAACTTGTCATTAATTTTTCGAAACGATCTCTAATTGATTCTGCCAGACAGCATCGTATGATAGTAGTCACTGTCGCTTCACTATAACCTTCTGAAGTTCGCAAATATCACTTATTGTTTATTGATATTTCTTTGTAATTGAAAAAAATGTTTTTCCTTCATGTATTTTTTTTTGGGGGGGGGGTAAAATAACTGATACATGAAATCTTTATTTGCTGTAAGGTTTCATGTAAGCACTGTCGAACTAACAGGAAACGTCATCAAACCCATTTCTGTCTTTAAAATTACTTTTGAAAAGAAAAACGTTTGCGTATGCGTCGTGTGAATTTTGTCTTTAAAGTTTCATCATGTTCCTTCGTTTTGTTGCCTCCATCACTCTCTCACGGACCACTCTTCTTGTTCAATCTTTAATTCTTCAATTTCTCCTCCGGAATATTTCCCCGAGGACATTGTCATCGCTTGATCTCAGCCCGAGGGCAAATCGCGCGTTCTCCGTTTGGTTGTCGTCGTATTCCTACGGCCGCCGCGTCGGGAAAAAAGAGGAAAAAAAGAGTGTTCGCGCGCGGCTAGAGGGGTACGCTCGGGTCGGTTGGTAATTTGCACTTTCCATAGATGATGCTCAGGAGGTGCAAAGAATTAGAAAGCAATTTCAATTCAATGGGATCCGTAGCGAGATAATGCAGTTGGATAGGAGGATTTGAATGATATGTGTCAGTCAAATGATGGGCTGATGGGAAGTTTTGGCGAAGCATTTCTTCCTTTTGGTGCGGGTATTTCTGTTGTTGTTTTTTGGAAGTGTTTGGTGGTGATGGTTGTAAGGTGGTGTATCGTTGACAAATGAAAAAGCAAGAAGAAAAGACACAGCAACAGCACTAGCAGTTGTAGTAATGGATGCAGCAGCATTGAACGTAGATGTAGAGGTGGAAGTTGAAGAAGAAGAAGAAAATATAAGTGAGGAAGTAGAAATAGATGTAGCAGAATTAACAGAAGTAGGGTAATGGTAGAAGTGGTGGCAGTAACAGCGAAAGCGGGGGAACAGTAGTAGAAGAAATATAATATTGATATTCTGCAGTAGATATAGAAGTAGTAGGAGTAATAATAATAATAATAATAATAATAATAATCATAATCATAATAATAATAATAATAATAGATATTTCTATAGCGCCTTTTCCACAAGATACAAAGCGCTTTGAGATGTCATTCCTGGTCAGCAAAGGAGATAAAATATATACAAATTACCAGGAAGTGACAGTGTCAGTCTAAAGTCCAGTGCAATCACGAGGATATTAAAATAGATAATACTTCAAGTTTCGTTTGACGATTTTAGAAGACGAGGGAGCTTATTCCACAGCCTGGGTGCAGTAGAGGAGAAAGCTGCATCGGCAGCTAATTTGTAGGCAGAAGTAAAGGTAGTGCACATTATATGGTAGTGATGATTAGAAGGGGATGAAAAAGGAGAATGATATTGATAATGGTGATGATTACTATGATCATGTTGATGATGACGAAAATGATGGCGATGGCGGTGATGATTGTGGTCATGATGATGATGATGATGATGATGACGAAACTGGTGGCGATAGTGGTAATGATTGTGGTTGTCATGATGATGATGATGATGATGATAATGATGGCGATGGTGGCGGAGATGATTGCGGTTGTCATGATGATGATGATGATGATGATGATGATGATAATGACGGCGATGGTAGTGATGATTATGGTTTTTATGATGATGATGATGATGATGATGATGATGATGGTAATAATGATGGCTGTGGTTATGACGACGATGAATTGAAAACCAATACTGTTATCATTTTTGCAAGTTTCATGTACAACTGTTCAAATGGGTACTGCATACTGCGCTTAATTCCTTAGAGTCAGATAGCTAAGATAATAATTAATACATTCAATTCATTTACATCTGTCCATTAACACGCATTTTGCCATTGACTGTTCTGAGCGGGCAATACAAGAAATTATTGACCGGTCAATAATGATAGCGGTCCAGATCGGGCGATGATGTTTTAAAGTTGCCATGCTAAGATGTCTGATACGGTTGATAATATAGAATATTTGGAGTCACTCCAATGGACTGCAACCAATCAAAGTTTGGGTTTCATTCGCATATACGTGTACATCCAAGCATAACTACAATCATTTGTAAGTGCAATTACGATATAGATTTTTCAGAAACGAGACATTCGTTCATCATCCTCATTGAATCATCAGCGAAATCAATGAGCACTGCTATTAAGGGATGACCAGAAAGCACTGACCGGACAAAAATGACCTAGTGGACATGAACTGGTGTCACTGACCGCTGGAGATGGACACTGGGCAGTGACCGAGCATCGGCAGGGGTGATACACTTCAAGCGTCACGTAAGCGTCATGTAATAATAATAATTATAGTAATAATAATAATTACATTTATATATAATGGTATTGTAAAGGTATTTATCATATTTCAAGGTGTAACCCAGAAGCCAGAATATAATACACACAATGAAAGGAACTGTGTAATAATCATGACAGTGAATATTTTGCAGATAAACTTTATATTTGGAGATTTTGTTACCAATACTCCACTACGTAGCCTACATTATTAATTATTTTGTTCAGAATTGAAATGAGCATGAAAATTTTGTTACTCATGCTTCAGTGTTTAATCCTTTTTCATCTCCTGAAAGGAAGCTTCTTCAGTGAAATTTATTATCATTACTATGGCTATGATTATAATGATTATATAATTTATAATAACAAAATGCCTTAAATAAATATAAACTTTTTACATTCTAAGATAGCTTGCAACGAATTTTAAAAATGGGCACAGGAAAAAATGGGTGACTTATAATCTCAGAACAATCATACAGCCTACACAATTATTGCTGGATAAATTGATTACTAATTTCGTTTCGTCTGAACTGCCTTCAAACACAAAGAGTTCCTTCCAATCTTCTGTGCTTAAGCTTGAATTACAAAGTAATTATCAATGAAGAAAATGCATGGTATATACTCTGCAATCAAGCTCAATAAAAAAAGAAATAAACGACGTTCACAGTTTACAGCTCAAAGAATTCTAATTAGGAAATTATATTGGAATGAATATGGCTGGTGACCTCTTGACTGTTTTTATTTTGCTCGACTCAAATTTAACTGGACCCCCCTCTGTCTCTTTCTCTCCCCCTCTCTCTAGATCTCTCTCATTCTTTCAGATGTTCCCTTCTCTCTCTCTCCCTCTCTCTCTCTCTCTCTCTCTCTCCATTTCAACTCCTTCTATCTTTCGATTCTTATTCTATCTCCTTTGTTTCCCCTCTTTTACAACAACATTTGCTTTCAATCACAAACCCTTGCACTCCACATTTTATGTTGTTATTTTTGTTGTGTGTATCACAATTTTATTTCCTATTACATGTATTCATATCACCTTTCATTCTTTACATCCTCGTCCTCCTCCTCCCTCTCTCTCTCTCTCTCTCTCTCTCTCTCTCTCTCTTTCTGTCTTATTTTTTTTTATATACCTATTATCTGCATCTGTCCTATATCCTTGTACCCTCTCTCATCCACCTTCTCTTCCCTCTCCCCCATCTCTTTCTCATAGTAGCATTCACTCCTTCGCTTTCTGCATCAGTCCATCCATCCATCCATTCGTCCATCCATCTCTCATTTCCTCTCTCTTCATTTTTATCCATCTCTTCTCTCTCTCTCTCTCTCTCTCTCTCTCTCGTGATTCCTTTCTCTACATGTATCACCCTCTCACGCCATCGCTTTCTGCATCAGTCTATCCATCTACCCATCTCTCTCTCACTCTCTCTCTCTCTTCATTTTATCCCATCTCTTCTTCTTTTCTCTCTTACTCTCTCTCTCTCTCTCTCCTGATCCCTCTCTCTATCACCCTCTTACTCCATCGCTTTCTGCATCCGTCCATCCATCCATCCATCTCCCTCACTCAATGACACTGTGGCAAACGTAGGTGCCAGATTAATTATTGACGAAATTATATTTATATTCGCAATTATCCACGCTACTCTACACTCCTCAATTACGTCGATACACAATACCTCTCAATACTTGGTCACTGTGTAGAATATGGTTCTAGTTTTTGGTGTGTAAGTATTAGGGTGTCTATAAAAATTAAGAATTAGCTTTGTTCGTTACTCCTTTGTCTTACCATTTTGTAACGATATTTTCACGCATACACATCATAACCCACGTTCGCTGAAGGAGTTGTTTGCTAAAATTAATCATTAGCAAAGACATGCGAAAACAACTTCTTTTCCTAAATCGCAGTCATGCATAAATACATAAATTTTCCCCCTTTTTTGTATCTTTAAAGATTATACTAGTAAATAGTTCGTATAAGCTATACTTGTAGAGTGTGTCTTTTGTATCAAAGGTCGAGAATTCGGTTCAAATTTGTAAAAAGGTAAAAAAAAACTTAAAAAAAAACCACACATCTGATTTGGGTCAAAATTGTTTCTTGTTACGTCTTTTAGAATTATATTTTTTGATTAGTGATATTCTTTGGCATGATTTTACCTCTACCACTTCGTTCAACTCCTCGGTTGTCTGTCGCCCACATTTTCAAACAGATAATTATCATGAGCGAAAAATGAGTGAGATAAGCCTATTATCAACAAATCCAGCGTATTAAACAAAATACGGACAATGTTCACACGAGCTATTATTGTGGCGCAACATTGAGGTCAAGCTGCTCCGTGTGTAGTCCCACAGCCTTGCTTATAACTCCAACAATTTATTGTGATAATAGTTGTGCTAATTATTCAACCACTTGCGAACGAACGCCGAGGCACCCCACTGAGGGGGATGGTGTGGGTTGCCATATCAGTGGGTAAAATACATGTCGAGCCGTGGCTAACTGCGATCTGAACCCTCCGAAAGACGGTCATACAGAAAGAGAGGGGGGAATTCGGAGAAAAGAGAAGGGAGGGAGGGAGAGAGAGAGAGAGAGAGAGAGAGAGAGAGAGAGAGAGGGAGAGAGAGAGAGAAGAGGGAAGAAAGAGAAAGAGATGGAGAGAAAGAGGTGAAGGTGAGAAATTGAGAAACGGAGATCAACACATAGACAAGACAAATATGACAAAAATGGAAACATAACTAAAACAGAACGCAAGAGAAAGAGAGAGAGAGAGGGGAGGTAGAGACAAACAATTAGACAGGAGCTAAAGAGGCGTGTAGAAAGAGAGAAAATGACTATGTGGTAAAGTTGGAAGAAATAGCCTTGAAGATTGTCTTGTTAAGAAATTTCTTTACGCTAATAATGAATGAAGTAAACTTCTATGCTTAAAAATTAATTGGTACCATTCATTTTCTTTTATTTTGTGTGTTTCTTAAAAATCAACAATTAGGCCCAGGGCAAAGTATTACCCCTCAAGTTATAAATGCTGCATGACATTCCTAAATTTGCTTTTAGGAAGAATTTGCAATGAAAATCACAAGCTTTAGTAAAGAAAGTGAACTTTAAAATTGAATTTTTTTAACCCTCTCGACACCTAGCTGCTCTCTTAGCGTAAAGAAGTGGATATTAACTCTTTGGAATGGGATAACTTTGTTTTTGAAATTGTTTCCAAAAGGGAAATCCTCTCGAAAGCAGTGGTTTAAATCATCCCTTGGAGAACCTATTCAACGTTTTTAGCAAGGTTTTCCAATCCAAAATAAAGCCATTCTTCAAAATTAGGACTCCTAAAAGAGTAGATTTCTAGTTTACATGACCATGGAGAAGGTGAGACCGTGTTCCCTGCGACCAATGCGTGATCGTGTGAGTGAATGAACTACGAACCGGACATGAGGTCTCTGATCTCTCAAGCCTCGATCGATTGACAAATAAAAATCTTGCTTCACCTGGAATCGAGTTCACTCCGCCTGAAGAACGAGAAAGAAACCCAATTACTTTAAAACCAATAAAAACTCTTCAATTATCCACACATTTCAGCTCGGTACTGAAAGTAATCCGGAGCATTTAAAACCCCACAAAGTATTCCCCGGTATTAAAGAAAATAAATCGACATTATTAAATTTGTCAGGTCTCGTTAAAGATGCACACGGGCACACATTTAAGGGTTATAACGAACACACCGTTCCATAATCACCATTAAAATGTCAGCCAGCTTCGCTTCATACACGAATGACCGCACGTGGGACTGAAAGGAGAGACGAAACGAGAGAGAAGGGGGGAGGGTATAAGAATAACTTCAGAGGCATTGGATCTCGAAATACGGTGAGGAAACAGACGGTCCTGCAACAACATAAACTCGACCAAGAGAGAGAGAGAATTGGGGGAGAAAATATCAACTCGAGAGAAAGTACAATGACTTCTTCACGAATTCCCCTCGCGTTCGTCCTTTCGAGCCTCTCACAAGCATCCTAATTGATTTGAAGAAAAGAGTTCGACACAAGATGGTTTTGTATCACGTTCGTGTATACAAGCATTCACCATACCAAGTATAAACACAATGTGCTTTGGTTGTATTAATATTGCCAATAGATTGTACACCCCGTTCACACCGGCAATTTACCGACGAAGGTTTATTATTTCCACGCCTGTATAAGGTTTCTTCTTTTGCACTGAGAAAAGTGACAACAGATCTTTTGACATGTCTGTGTCTCTCTCGAAAAAGATACTATATATTTTTTTTTCATCTCTTTAACTTTTTTTTTTGTAATTTCAACGAAATTTTACGAATTCTACATCTACTGTAGACTACATGTTGCGATACCGTGTCTTCCGTCTACATATCCAAAGAAAACCTGATAGCAATCACATTTTACAAATATCTTCTCAAAATTAACAAAATACTATCAAGAAAAAATCGCAAAGGAGAAAAAAAAGAGCCATAGGAAATGAAAAGTTCAATGGGTATTTACACAGACCAGCCATAATCTACATAGATTTCATCTTGCATGTGATATCATATTGTTGTTATGATGTTTTAAGATCTGGAGCATGATAAAATTCATTAAAGTCTTTGTTTTGATTTGTTTGATCTCCTTTCTTTACATTCTTATTACAAAATGACAGTGATGTAAGAATGCCGCAGGTAACTAGCAACAATAATGGGGGGAAAAAAAACCCTGCCACATCCACGAGAGAAAGGTGTTCCAGCTACCCATCCCCATGTTATGCCTAGTTCCAAATTGTCATCATTATATCAATCTTCAAGAAAGAAAAAAGACAGAGAGAGAGAGAGAGAGAAAAAAAAACGATTTCGTGCACGACGTGCTCGACCATATGGTGGATGACCCACCGGCGGATCCTTTGATCGGGTACTAGCCCCGGAGATTCGAATGCTCTGTACTTTTCCCCCACGTCCTCGCGTGCAGTCCTTCTTTGAACTTCACGATTCTTTCTGAAACGACCCGGAACGAACAGCAGAAACACCTCAAACCAGGTCACCCAGGATGCCTCTGACTAATTTATTTTTGAGATTGACTGGAAAAGGAGATGAGGGAAAATATATGGCATGAGATATATAAAGAGATCGCGAGATCATAAACCCAATATGCCACGACCGAGGCATGTACCCCAAATTGCTACACATGACTTATTAGGATTAATAAAAATCAAATAATAACGAATGATTTTGTTTACAGTTCCAGAGCGGTGCTTCTAGTTGCACCACCAATATTCTCACCCACCAAGTTCATCATCTATCTTCAGAAAAAAATAACGATCACCTTCGCAGGGGTGAGTATTATAAGTAAAAGTGATGCTCGGTTTAATGGCATTCACATACGGCAGCAAAGGTCAGGTACGTCTCTTGTCCAATAAGTCATCATCAAAAACCGAGGAGCCGTGACGCAATCGCATTAAGGACGGAGAGTAGAAGATCGCACCAAAGGAACAAATTGTTTTGGACGTCTCCATGTAGTTGTTTTTGTCTTGTTCCTTTCTCTTTGCAGGAGATACCGAGGTGTTCGAATGAAACGACGATCTCCGAAGGACAGACTGCTTAAACGGGTGGTTTGGAGGAGAGTGCACGCGTTTGAAAAGACCGACCTACATTTTTTTCCCCAGTTCCAAAGCTTCGGAGTATAATGTTTATCTTTTCCATTGTTTCGATTGTAACAGCACATCCAAATTACATACTGTATACAGAGTAACAGTGATATGATTAGAAATCAACGGGTGCAAAATCCTTTTAATCTTGATAATAATACTCCGGATTTTATAGCGCCTAATATACACATTTGCAATGTCTCTATAAGAGCTTTACAGAAATATTGTTACCTCTGGTTATCGGATTTAGGCTTTCCGGCACACAATGTATGCACCTTCTCCACTCCCTGAGGAGCATTCCAGCCATGCACCTTTAGCAGACGCTCCCCATGCTAAACAAACCACAAGGACTTTCGCTTCTGCCGGGTACACACGTAACACCTAGGTGAAGAGTGGCAAATGTACATTGATGTCTTGCCAAAGGACACTGGTGCCGCGCGGGGGTTCGATCCCACTACCTTCAAATCTGCAGTCCAGTGTTTGAACCACTCGACTATTACACCTCTTCATCTCTACTAATCCTATGAGCCTGTGACGGGTACGCCTGAGTAGATCTTTGATGTTAAGGAGAGTTTTATGTCATCTTAAAAATCATTGAAGAAGAATAATAATAGCTCACTTTGAAATTTCACACACTTTCAAAGCAAAGGTTTCAAACGTATACAATGGAACTTTAAACAGTAGTATTTCACTGAAATCCAACATTTTTCTTTAGGATTTTTTGAAGATCCTGATGCAGTATACTCATGATAGTTTATTATGTTCTTAAACATAAAATTTAAATTCATATTATTTGAATGAAGTATTTCTCATTTTCAACAATGACCTTATTTTATCTATAAAAAATTAAACTTTCGTTTATTCATCAATTAGTCAAAGAGAATAAACTGGATTCTGGAAAAGGAAAGCGTCGTAAGTATACATACACCCATTTTATACACTATGACTGGACATCTTGTACCGACCTACATGTCCGAACTAAGATATCAGTTCTATTTCAGTGACTATATATATGATAGTGTGAATAAAATATGACACACGAGTGTTGCGTTATATATCACACACCATGCCTAGTCTAATTATTTATCTCTTCTCTCTTCCCCGTTTGCCCTCTCTCTTCTTCCCTCCCTCTCTCTTTCTCTCTTTATCTCTCCCTCTCTTTCCCCTCTCTGTTAAGACTGTGTATTAATTTTCTTTCATCTGTTATGTATGTCTGTCCCTTGTTTCGTTGCTGTTAGTGGTGGTGGTGGTGGTGGCTGCAAACCTTGTGCAAGCTGTGGACGAGAACTGACTTGTGCTTTTTCTTTTTTTGTGTGTCTTATTTTCTCTCCAGCATTCCTCTTTTTTTCTTTCTCTCTCTCTCCCTCCATCACCCCTTTCTCTCTCTCTCTCTCTCTCTCTCTTTCTCTCTTTGTGTCTCTTCTCTCTTTCTCTCTGTCTCTTTTCTCTCTTATCTCTATTCTCCCTGTGTCTCTGCATTCTGTGTCTTCCCCTCACTCTCCTTCTCTCTCTCCCTCTCGCTCTCTCTTTCTCTCTCTCTCTCTCTCTCTCTGTCTGTCTCCGTCTCTGCCTCTCTCCCATCATCATCGTCATCGCCCCCTTTTCAGAATCGTCCTTTTCTATTAGCATCTCTCTGTTACCTTCATCCTTATTAACCTTCTGGCCGCATCTGTCTTATTAGTTCCACGCCATTTCCTCCAAAGGGCGTCAAAACGACTCGACAATGAAAGAAACTCGACGAAACCTTAAAAAATGCATCACTGGGTGACTGGGTCTCGCGATGTACACTGTGCCAAAAGACTATATTTATCTACATTTTCATTCCATTCATGACATCACTGGATCTTCATAGGCTGTGTCTAAACATTTTGCTGGGCCTTGAGAGCGGAAGTCTTTCCATTTTCATTTCATTTACAAGTTTCCAATACACGCAGAATTTTGATATTTTAGCCGGATTTGTAATTTAGAAGGTAGACTTTTAATATCGCACGTATTGGATCATAACATTATACATGTATCTAAAAGTCCTATTTTCTTTATGTTATTTTGTTTTAATTCCTCATGCAATTCTAAATATATGCAGGATTTTAATGTTTTTAAGCTAGATTTTCAGCACAAAATCTGGCATCCAGCAATCAAACTGATGTTGTTATAATTTCTATTCGACTGATCTTAGTCCAAAGTCTAACTTAATCCTAAAAGATTTGTAATAGATCCGATGGAGATGGGTAATAATCATAGTTCTATAATTTTCCTTAAGAAATTTAAACCATGGGTATACCAAATTCACACGTTTTGTAAAAAGTCTGGATAGTTTCCGAAAATCTCGCAATCCTATGTATTGTATAGGTCCTGATTGCAAATTCTCATGGTGGAAATCTTAGATATAAGTATATAGCCCTACAAAAACGTTCAAGAAATAAAGATCCCGATCCCATGTTCAAGGAAATAGATCTTGAAATTTCTATTTTGAAATATACCCTGTGCTGATTTGTCGAAACATAAGACTCCATTCACAATGATCCTATAGGGCAAAACCAGCTGTCATTCTCCACTACAAATATTACAATGGTCGGTTAATTTTTACTTCCTGCCCCCCTCCCATTTTGATTACGCAATACGACAGATCGATTATTTTCCGTAACAATTCCAAACCTCGCTTCTTACAATTTACCCTCACAAAAGAAATATCAAATTCGGACAAGGTCCTGTTACCACTTTTTATTTCTTTTCTCTTGCATGTAGTTTTTCACACCTATGGAAATATACTGGTACGCACATGAATATAAATTTACTGTTTTATTTGTTTGAGTAGGAGTTTCAAGCATTGGAAAGTACCGTTAAATTTAATAGTTTTATTTCTGTTGTAATAGCGGGCGGTTTCATTGTGAAACCCCTTGACATCACCATAATGAATCCTACACGTTTGAAGTAAACGTCCTTCTTGTGTATAATAAAGACGAAGGCAATGTTTAAAAGATGATAGCAATGAAAAGCTACATGTAAATCATTCCAGTCTTGGTATAATGATGTTTGTTTTGGGTTTGAGTTTTATTGATTTATTTCCACATGTTGTATACAAAAATAAAACAGCATAACAAAGTAGAGGATACTACAACTGGAAACAATATTGTAAAAAATAATCAGTAGTTTGTTACATTATTGACAATTGAACAAATATAACAGTTTGAACATTATTGAAAGCAAAACTATAATGACATGTGGAAATGAGGGGCTTATTAAAAGCGAGGCTTGTAATGATAAGCCCCTTTTGGTGGTAGAGTAATAATTATACCTATGCAGGTGTATATAATCATCAATAAAGTAAGACACTGTGTGGGGTTTTACACTCTCAGAAAAAAAATTTTGGTTGGTTAAAATATGAACCTACCAACTGTTGGTTTAAAAGAGTATCCCATATATTTTACATACAAATTTGTTTTAACCAACAGTTGTTAGGTTCATATTTTAACCAACCTGAAGATTTTTAACCAACTTTTCTGAGAGTGAAAACGGTGAGAAAATAAAGAGGGCAGAGGACAAGGGTAAGTGAAAACTAAATAGATTGACAAAAAACCCATAGTTGATTGATGTGTCTCACAGTTAGAGGGAGAAAGAGGAGTAAGAGAAGAAGAAAAGAGAAGTAGATTCAAGAGTCACTCACAATATCATGGAGTAGGATAATGGTTAAATTTCAGTATGGTTTAACATGTTTATGCAATCAAAAGCCGATTTATGTATATTATGTTTGTAATCATTTAGCATGTTAGGTGGTACAGTGTACTTGTGAAGAATATATAAGCACAAACAAACAGCATCAGAAACGAAGGTGAAATATACACAATGGAAGAAAAATATTTGATAATGGTGAGATGATGACATTATAACATGAAGGTAAATAAGAGATCAAAGTTCCTCCTTATTTTCGTATAATGTATGACTGGCAGAAAATCAAACTGGAAAGATTAAGGAAAAAAAATTATCAGGAACCAAATCCGGGTCTTTGGCTTAAACGCCGAAGCCTGAACCTTAACATGATACATCCTCAAGAAATTATCCTTGTCTTTCCTGAACAGAGAGTGAAATTCACATGAATTACCTTCAGAACATAAAACGTGCTCTTAAAACAAAGGAAAATCGTCTGTAACATGATGAAGAAAACCTATCATCAAAAAGAGAGGAGGTTTCCTAACCAAACCGAGTCTGATTTAGCATGTTCAGAGTACTTTCTACTCTTTTCACACGAAAAGATATACAATCGCAGGCTGAATTCCACTTGGAGCGGATAGATATACAAGTAACGATCTATTGCCACTGAAGAAATCCACCTTACTGAAAAAGAAAATCTACCTTACTAAAAAACGATAGGATGATTACAACAGCGATTTCGTCCTTAAGAACGCCGGGCTATCATCCTATTATCACAATCTGCAAATTATCTTCTCCAATTGCTCTCAAAATGTGGATCTATTTCCACCGCCTCCTCTCCAAGGCGAAACAGATTCGCGCACTCGGCCCATATTTATTTAAAGATATAAGTAACAGATGTCTATACCAATGTTATCCATCTCCTTTTTATCTCTTTGAGGGGGAGATGAAAAGAGGAAGACCGATCAACCATATTGGTTTTCTTGTCCGAAGGTGAGAGGGATTTGACAGAATTATTTGGTCTGATCTTGGAACGAACTTGGCCCTGTCTGTCCCGATCAATCCTTTATCCCGTTTAATATTCCGTGGATGTTTCGCAACATCTGGATTTAGTGACGTCATCATTGGGCTTAATCTGAATCGTTTGATTTGAGCGGTGTTGATCACATCATGGACTTACTATAACACATAGCCTCAAATCCCATCATCACCCAATTACATTACCTTCGAGATAATGCCGAGCAGATCTTGGAATCTTGAAGATGGCAAGATAGAATCACGTGGTACCCAACTTCGCTAGATTCACATCCCTATCCATCCAAGTAAAATCACAACCGTTCGGGAAGAGAAGGAAAGAGACGGAAGGAAAGAGAAGGAACAATACAACATGCACTGTACTGCATACAGTTCTTAGAATTACTGTAATGCATCTAATTAAAGAGAAAATGAGAGAACAAAATTACTGTTGTACATGCAATTTGACTCTTCTTCAAAAAAGTATCAGAACTGGATTAACATGATTAATGAAGATGGTACGTATTTCTAACATTAGTTGATTTCTTACTTATCAATTTTTACCATAAAGGCTCTCTCTTTCTCTCTCTTCCCCTCATCCACCTTCTTTCTCTCTTTATAATATTGAAACGAAAAGCCATGAAATTCAGTCCTGGGCCCCGTAACACAAAGATCTGCAATCAATCGCAAAGTTGTAACAGCCAATCAAGACCATTGTGTCATGCGCATCTCGTTCAAAAAGGTGACCCTGGACCAATCAGAATGGTTGTTTTGAGCTTGCGATTGATCGCAAACCTTTGTGTTACGGGCCCCAGGCTAGTTCATTTCCTTTTCAGCTCTTTATTCATTCACTGTCACACGCAAACAAAAGACATACGTAACTTCAAAATAAATTTTGATTGCGTATAAGTATAATTATGGTTAAACCATGCAATTAAAGTTTATGAGGAGCAAAACATATAGAGAATCATCACTCAGAATATAATGTACTAGTAATCAATTAAACAAACATGCATGTAGGCATAAAATATTATAATTATTAGAATGAATAAAGGAAGATACCAGTACATTTTCTTAAAGCAGTATAATGTAAGATGGTAGACCGCATTCTCTCCCTAATCTTTTCGTATATAGTCCGACAAAGAACTTTGATAATATAGTAACGCCTTTCTCCAGCAAATCAGATTGAGTGGTGAGTTGTGGTATAAATGAGATAAGATTTGTGAGTTTTCTCAATTGCTATTCCAGTATGCTGACGAATATCTCGGTATTTAAACGAACTTGAAAAGGGGAAACTTTAAAATGATTGCTTTGAAATGTTGAGATATCCATGTATTCGAAATATGACTAAATATATTTTTAAACTTTGGACCAAGTTTTTTTATACCACAAGCATGTGTTGTCCCAAGTACCCAAAGTAGTATGCATGTTGTTTTTTTTAAATAGATTGAGTCATCTGTTATCGCTAAGTGTTTTATCATTCCGAAACCTCACAATATACAAATTTTCTCATAACTTCATATTCAGTCTTTCTCAATAACTTCTGGTCACTTTCCTTCAATATAAATTAATGACAAGTTCCTAACTTAATGCATTAAATGTCAAATGAATTCAAAATGATTGCTTTGAAATGTTGAGATATCCATGTATTCGAAATATGACTAAATATATTTTTAAACTTTGGACCAAGTTTTTTATACCACAAGCATGTGTTGTCCCAAGTACCCAAAGTAGTATGCATGTTGTTTTTTTTAAATAGATTGAGTCATCTGTTATCGCTAAGTGTTTTATCATTCCGAAACCTCACAATATACAAATTTTCTCATAACTTCATATTCAGTCTTTCTCAATAACTTCTGGTCACTTTCCTTCAATATAAATTAATGACAAGTTCCTGACTTAATGCATTAAATGTCAAATGAATTTTCATTACAATAACATGAAAATGTGTGTGTGTGTGGGGGGGGGGGTATGTGAGGGTGTGTGCGTGTGTGCGTGTGTGTGCATCTCTCTCTAACACCCGAGTAAAGATTAAACACTTGCAAGCCAAGTGTTTGGGTCAAGTTCCTTTTCCTCCTTTTACTTCTTCAAGAGTCACAAGAACAGCAATAATTGAGATAACCTTGTATTACAAATTGAAAGGCCGATGATTATGATTAACCTATCCCCACCTATAGTTTTTGCCGTTTTATTTCGTCTTGACTCTGAAATCCTCCGTAATTCTTCCACCTGTTTCTGGCGCCTCGCTGGTCCAACAGCCTCCTGTGTCCGCATACAGCTGAGCGGCTTTGCTACCTCACAAATTGCCTATTGGCGTTTTTAAAGACAAGTACTGGTCATACATTTAAAGTGTGAATGAAACAATGGGAAAGAATTTTACAAACTTGATAAAGTCGTGAATAATAGAATTCCTGTATACTGTGAGGTTGTGAAATGATAAATTAAAATAAATTAATCAGTCTTCCCGACTGTCAGATTCACTGCACACGGAAATGTGCATGCGGGACTACACAAGCATGTGGCTTGAAAATTTGCTTCAAATTTCTCGGCATTTCTCGTAATATTTAGAATGTCGGGGACTTTGAAGAGCAGTGCTTTTCAGGGGACTTTTCTTGCAAGTTAATCCTCTAAACTGATCTAAAGAAATGTATACATACACATAATAATGTTACATAATGCAATACATAATAATATTTTTACGACTCCCCTTACCATCTCTTTAACCAGGCTCCTCTATCATTCGCGATGGTCACTCAAAGCTAACCGAAAATGAAGTATCACCTCCCCCTGTTCCTCCCGCGTAATATCTGTAACACGCATTTATTTCCTGGACAGCTTAATCTAATCCAGAGCCAAATTATGATGAAATTATTGCAACCCAACGAGAAAAAACATCAGTAAATGATTCGATCATTTGCTTTTCACCTTGGATGATAGGAGGGGTCCAGGAGAGGGGGGCATAAGGGGGTCAAATGTCGCGAGTTAGGGCGGAAATTTGATCTGATGGACCCGACTGAGTCACAAGCAGAAGAAATGAATTTCACGGGCTTTTATTCTTGAGGAAAAAAAGAAAATCATCAGTGGGACAAGTTTGGAGAGTCATTAGAGTATGATAATTACCTGATTCGTTTTACGTTGCTGACTATGACTATATGAGTAAAAACTGCAAGGTGACATATTTTAAGGATTCATGGATCACTCAAAATGAAAGCTGCGGGTAAGGGTTTCATAGATTTCTTTTAATAGTCTTATCATTGATTATGAAATCTTTTACTGTTTGACGTGCATAATATCAGCTTACTGAACACAATAACAATAAAGAATGTTTGATTGACTGAAAAAAAATCTTTGATGATTGTTTCTTGCAAAGTTAGGTATTTTCCTTTTATCACATGGTTAAGGTGAGGCTGTAAGTAATAACACTGATTTTGTTTCTTTCTTGTTTTTCGATGCGCTTGCAATTTTTACATTTCCTTCACTTTTGTTTACCCTTAGAAAAAAAAAGGTTCAATTTTGCACCCTTTAAATGGTACACCAGGAGCTCCTTTAAGGGTGCAACTTTGCACCCAAAGAAGCATTACGCACTATTAAGGGTGCAGTGCACTACATTTTGCACCCTTAAGGGTACAGAATTGTACCATTTAGGGAAGGTGCAAATTCGCACCCCTTTGGATGCAAAAATTGTCTACACCCTTAAGGTGCATAATTGCACCTTTAAGGGTACATATGGGCATTTTTAGTGCAAACAAGTACAAAAGGGCGCATCCCTACAAAAGGTGCTGCTGTTGTAGCATTTGGTGTGTAAAACTACACCTTCATTTTCTTAGAGTGTTCGGTTTCACTTACTCACAAATTAATGAAAACAAAAGGAAACAAACGTCATTGTATCAAATGACATTTGTTGAATCGTCCGAACAAAAGGAACCTTCGTTTTGTTATTGAAATAGAATCATTCCAAAATATCAGCTATATACCACTTGCTTTGTAAGCCACAATTGCCGCCGCCTAGCTCGCCCGGTTGCCCGGCTGCCACAAATTGCTTGCTGTCACTTGTGGGGACTCCCAGAATAAACTCGCTCATGAAACTGTCATAGTCATTAGAATAAGACATGGATTTGTGTTAAACGGTCGAATACTGGGCGAACCAATGAAAACAAGATAGCCAAATTCGAAGCCTTACTTGAGAGATGGCAAGGGTAACACTCTTTGTTCACCCCTATCTAATATGATGGTTATTGGAAAGCAACAAAAAATAAGGGTGATGTGGACAGAAAACGAGGTTCATTAATTTCAATTTGGATGAAATTTTGTGGTAAAAACAACGGATGTTGCTGGAGTCATCTAAGGGTTATTAGATAAAGTCCCTAGATATCAGTAATTGGTATAAACACGTGTCTGCTTCGAGAATAAGAGAGGGTCAAAATGGGCCGAAATTAGGTGTAATGTATGAAGAGGAATGTTTATGGTCTTGTAATGGACAGTGAAATAGACTTGAATCTATGTTCAATTATTGTTTGACGTGTCAGCTGCAGAGAGGCAAAATAAAGTAAGGAGTGATCAGGGGCGGCGCTACAGGGGGAGGTGCTTTTTTTTCTTCAAGCTACCAAAAAAGAAAAAGAGAGGGGAAAAAGAAGGGGGAAAAGGGGAAAGAAGAAAGAACAGTATTGGAAAAAAGAGGGTTGGATCATGTAACTAATACCCCCATTTTTTCCATTTAAAACATAAATAAACTTACCTATGGGTCATCTTGCTCCCTATACCCTGGCGTCGCCCCTGGGAGTGATTAGACAAGGACTAGAAGTAGGGTGAATAAATCATACTGCAAGATATTAACAGTAATCACAGTGGAAACAATGTTGTATAGTGGTGGATGCTCTTGCCTCTTACACGAGAGGTCCTGGGTTCGATCCTCTCTCGGTGCTTAAATCGTTGAAGAAGGTGCATTGCACACATAATGTCCCCCTTAATTGTCCCTGGCGTATCAAAGGGTACCTGGCAATGCTGGGGTAATAATAATTGCAGGGTCCACAGAAAAAACCCAAGTATTATCAGATTCAGATTCAGATTCAAAGATTTTATTTCATTTTCATTTTTCAAAGTACCAATCATAAAACATAATAAAAATACAATAACAAAGAAAAAGAAGGGGAAAAGGGGGACATAAGATATGGAAACCAATATTCCCATGCAAAAAAAAATTCTAACAAAAGGAAGAAGGAACAAGAATGAAAATGAAAACAGAGACCAGCAGAGCTTCTACATCACATGCCAAGGAGGAGAAGAAAAGAAGGAAGGGGAGAGGTAAAGACAGAAAGAAAAAAAAATCAGTCAACCTGATCAAAGCGAAGTGATATTCAAAGATTAGCATGGAAACTTTTTCTGTTCTTTCATTTCATTTTTGTTTTATGTTTCTTAATTCAACGATGAAATACTCGACACCCCAGCAGACTGGCAGGCCGCGAGATCAAAAATGTCGGTCTCTTAAAGCCTTAAAGAAAGTGGTCAGAATACTTAAAGGAAAATGAAACCCTGGGGGAAAATCAATTTCAATGAATAGAGAGGATGAATAGAAGCAAGTTTAAAAAGTTCCATCAAAAAGGGTTACGAAATGAGAAAGTTATGAAATTTTGAAAAGTCTCAATTTACTTTCTATGGTGATCCTCAAATTGGCAATGTTGCTTCAAAATGGCTGGCAGGTTAAGAAGGACAACTCTCCATATGTAATTTTGTACACCCCATTATCTCTCGATGTGCAGCTTGTCTCCTTCTTAGCTCAAGACATATCATGGGGAAAATGTATTTGATGCAACATACTTATGTTGAGTTCATAAAGAGACAGGCAGGGTTTCATTCTCCTTTAACATTTAAAATTTCGGTCTCTTGTAGTGGTCAGAATGCTTAGAGGACCGACATGTCTGCCTTGTTGGTTTTCCAAACTCCTGCGCCTTCGGTCTCGTGCAACCTTTATCTCTATACATTTCAGAAGGCGCGTGAGACTTAGGTCTTATGAACTGTATAACTATAAAATGATATAGCTGTATATGGAAATCACGAGAAATTTGTGGCAGGTAGTAAGAATAAATAAGCACGCGATCCACATACATTTATGATTATTTTGTAAACACTGGTGTAGTGTGTTTCTAGCTTAAGAGAGAGCACTGGTGTCTGGGCGTAAATAAGGATGGGGGACACTGGTCTCTGTTGGTGGGTAACATGCGATAGAACAAGGCTCAAGGGCATGAGGGGAGTGTGCAGGTTTAAGGGGTCGTATGTCGTGTAAAACGACATTAGTGCCATGTTAGGTATCGAATTCATGACCTTTGAATCTCCTGTTCAGTAAGTAACCACTCGACTGTACCACACCTTTGTATTACAAAAGATCATTATTGTCTTGTCCGTTATGACTGACAACCCTAAAAAGTTCTTTTGATATAGTTGTTATTGTATCATTCAGATATGATGGATGACAAGAATTCAATTATATTACATAAAACCGTCTTGAAATAGTGAAGGATTACTGATTTTAACTTTTAGATTCAGCGCATTCGAATCCTTCTTCTTCTTCTTCTTCTTCTTCTTCTTCTTCTTCTTCTCCTTCATCATCTTCTTCTTCATCATCATCATCTTCTTCTTCTTCTTCTTCTTCTTCTTCTTCTTCTTCTTCTTCTTCTTCTTCTTCTTCTTCTTCTTCGGCTTCTTCTTCAATTATTATGGAAGGACACTGCTAATCATTTAACCATAATTTTATTCCAATAATTACACTTGGCGTTTACAATCGTGTTAAGATATTGAGTGGAAGTGCCGTTTGCGCATCGTAATCATTTTATTGCACTAGACCTCATCAGTGCGAGGCGTTCAACATCGACTTGTTGAGATAATGAGTGATATGTAATACCACTAACAGAATAATATACCAATTAAAGTCAGACGTAGGAGTATACCATTCACTTTGTCTTAACGCATATCAAATAATACCCGCATGTATTTAATCCATCTCTATTTCAATTTCAGCGAAGGTTCTTCCTTATATTCTGACACCTTTTTCTACAACCCGAGTGCCTAACAAGTAATCGGAAACTATTCCATTTTTTTTTTCTTCTTCTCTTTCTTTTCTTTGTTCATTTAATTTTTGTTCAATGCTTCAAACACAATGGCCTTGCCTAGTTTTTGAAATGCCGTGTGGCTATCGTCTGCGAGCAAGTCAGAAGAAGTGTGTTACTGTTTCACTAAAATGTAACACAATGAATGGCTTGTAAAATAAAGTGGCGGGAATTAATTTACGTTGTCTTGCCATGTTCATAATTCAGTTTTTGTTTGAATGCTGGAGTGCTATTTCGAGTTTCCTCCCCTCTTTATTTTATCTGATTATCAACACTCTTCACTTTAGAATAAGATATGGAGATGAAATGTTGAAAGAGGGTGCTTTAATGAACCATATGTGCGGTAAGAATCGATAATTATATTTACTCACTTGGTATTATGTCCCGAGGAGTGGCGAAAATGATGTTCAAATACACAAATTTGATGTCGTAATGGTAGGGTTATCCAAAATTCATGCGAAAGGTCAATAATCAGTCCTTCTTTGTCATGATTTCTCTCTCCCTTTTCTCAATTCCTTCATTCATTCTTTTCAAACCCACGTCACCTTTTCACTGTCTTCTAGCCTTGCGTCATCTCTGCATTCACCTTTGATTGTCATGATATTCAGAAAGGGCAACATTATTAAATTATCTTTTCGAATGATCTAAAGCGTAAACCATCCTCATATTCTAAAAGTCAGGTTTTATTGAAGTGTTATGTCTTTATCATGTTTATCAGAACTCACCAGAAATGTTGCTGATGTAACTCCCCCGCTGCACCACTTAAAACATTTCCCATTTTAACACCTCTCTCTTTTATCTCCCAAGTTCCAGTTCTCCCTATCTATCTTTCTCCCCCCCCCCCCCTCCTCTCTTTCCTTCCCTCATCTCTTTCTCGTATCTCCCAAGTTCTATTCTCGATCCCTCCATCACAAACAACACACTCTTCCTCACCCTCACTTCTCCCCTCTTCCTTTCACCCCTTTCAATCTCTCATATCTATCTCTTTATTTCCTTTCTCTTCTTTTCAATTTTTTTGTACCCCCCTTTCTCTCTCTAGTTTCTATACACATACTTTTAAAACTATCTTTACAGCTTAGTCCATCTAAAGATTTTTGAAAAAAAAAAACTTTCGGTTTTCTGTTGGCAATGGATTTATTCACAGAATTATGAGTAACTTTCTCAGTCTGGTTGCGAATGTTATTGACTCCTCTTCTCTCTTTTTCCATAGATACGAAATTATCATTGTAGCTATGAATTCCAATCCACTTGTTTATTGTCGTCATAATTCCCCCCGCATCCTTCTCTGTATTTTTCCATTTCTTCCTATAACTTTGCCACCAACTTGCAGGATCATAGTGTGCTGAAACAGTATGTAGCCAAATCTGTGTTGGAACTAGATAGTGGCTTCTTAATTCACATTACCATTTTCTCTGAAGATCTTACTGTCGACAATTTTACGTTCATCAGTTCGATTGTGGACCATGTAGGCTGGACTATTTGCAGATAATACTATATCATTCCCTTCCCCAATCTAAATGATTGCATTCCGAAACCCAATCGCTTACTCAAACGCTGCCTGGTGTAGTATTTATGTTTGGCTTGGAAGCGCGCAAATCAATTCGAAGCTGGAGAGAAGATAAAGAGAGTGAATACTGCACTCGAGAAAGGGAGGGCGCGAATTACGAGTTAATGACGATTGTCAATTTATCTGCCGACGCCCGAGTAGAAAGCAAAATCATTGGGATTTGTTTTCCAAATTTACAAGTTTAAACAAATAATCTGTGAATGTATATCGAGAGAAACCGATTGCTTTACCGTTCCGGTTTCAGTTCATTAGAAAAATCACCAAAGAGTCGAGCGCATGAAGGGGGATGAAGGGCGCGCAGTCGAGCTTGGGATAAGTAAATTGTGTTTTTAATAACACCTCATGCCAGCATTTTATTTTCTTCTTATCGATTGGAAAGATAATTTTCATCATTGTTAGTGTTTAGTCATGAATCTGTTACTGATTATTTGAGAAGTGAAGACTATCTCATGTTTTAAGAAAAAATATATCTCAAGATAGACTTACATCGAAGACCGATTCTCTTTGTTAACAAAATTTGGATTTGTAAAAATACAAAAAAGAAACATTACTATATCCTTTATACACACTAAGAAAAAAAAGGTTCCAGTTTGCACCCTAAATGCAACACTGGCAGCACCTTTTTGGGGTGCAGTCTTGCATCCTACATAAAAAAAGGTGCAAAAATGCACCTTTTTGTTCTTGTTTGCACCCGGGAATGCCCGTTTGCACCCTAAAAAGTGCAACTTTGCACCTTTAAGGGTGCAGAAATGTTTGCATTCAAAAGGGTGCAAATTTGCACCTTTTCTAAAGGGTACAACTCTGCACCCTTTAGGGTGCAAAATGTAGCTAACTGCACCCTTAAAGGTGCAAAAAGCTTCTTAGGGTGCAAAGTTGCACCTAAAAAGGGGCTCAGAGTGTTGCATTTGAAGGGTGCAAAATTGTACCTTTTTGTGTGTGTTGCATTTGAAGGGCGCAAAATTGTACCTTCTTTTTATTTTTAGTGTATAGACTTAAATAATGTACACTAGTCTACATTCAATTTCTTCAAAGACGGGGTCGGGACTTGGCTTGCGATGGACCTAAGCATAAGTTTGAGTATGGCGTTAGGCTTATTGTTGGAAGTAGGGATTAAGTTGGGACTTTGATTATCGTCTCTCTGTCTCTGTCTCCCTCCTCCCCTTTCTTTCTCTCTCTTTCTCTCTCTTTCTCTCTCCCACAGTCTTCCGTTCTCTTTCAATTTCCCCGCTCTATTTATATCTCACTTACTATATTTCTGTTCTCTCCTCCCCTCTCTTTCTCATCTATTCCCTTGTCTGATCTTTCTGACTTGTATTCTGCCGAATGATACCTAATTAATTTCTTCTATCTTTCCCATCCAGCACCTCGTCGTGTTTGATTGGCAATGCATCGCTCACTGGAGTGCGAGTAAGAGAGAAGACGGTGGAGAACCCAAAGATAAATACCAGGCAAGCTGCTTCGTTCCTGCTGGGCTGCACCCCCGATGTTCACTCAACCATTTTCGCCTCAGTCTCCGCGACCAGCTGTACACTGATTACAGAGCCCACGTACCAGAATAAGAGGATAGTGACGACAAAACTGGCACAAACTGACAGACAGACGCAACGTAAACATTGGGATGGGGGGAGACGAGTGTGCGGTGGTCTACAGCCATGCGCGGCAGCAGTTTTGGCGCGATTATTATAATGAGCAAAATGCAATATAAAAAAATAAGATTATCGCTTCCGTCGATTACGACCGTGTGCATGCGCGCGCTTGAAGGACGCGCCCTAGGTGTGTGCAACGTCCGCACCGTCGTCGAAAGAAGAACAAGATTATTTTACGCATCGGTGCTTTTCCGTATCTATGATGACAAAAAAATCAAACTTTATGAGGAAAGAGAAGACAATTATCAATTTTCCTCTTGGTATCACATTATGCGGGGCACAGAGATAATCAATAGTCCCTATTTAGCAGTTTTGAGTAGAAATGAAATAAGCTTAATCGTCGATAATATTAATCTGGCTAATTCAACTGCTCAAAAAGGCAAAAGTGATTGTCGTTTATTGTGATTACCCTATGATATATATTTATTTGTTTGGTTGTTTGTTATTTTTGGCTCTTTTCTTGTTTCGTTTTCTACGTTTCGTTTAAACCCATTCGAGCGCAAAGTGATAAACTTGCCTTCAAAAATTCTGTATTTAATGAATGAAGTTGAAAAAAAGAAAGAAAATGTAAATTTACTTGAAATGTGATTAACGAAACAGTGTGTACAAATATTACCATTTGGTTGTTGAGGTAAAAAAAGGCCCTGTTGTGTTAGAAAATGTTGCCTATGGTTATAAAAAAAAAATCATAATTTTTACTGTTAGACAGTCCACGGTGAATTAATTCAATTTCTTGCTCATAACTATACTCGTGGTATATGATGGTGGCAGTGGCGTAGCGGGGCTCCAGACACTGAGGGGCACCGGTATGGGGGGCACCCATCTTAGTAGGTTGATGAAATTTAAATTTCAGAAAATTCCTATTAATGAGGATGAGGGGGCGGATCATGGCGTCTCCCTTTGATATTTCCTTCCCGCCCCTACCCATTCTTTGTTATCTCCCATCCCCCCTCTCTCTCTCTCTCTTATTTTCTTGATCTTTTTTCTATTTCTTTATTTTCTTTTCTTCTTTTTTTGCCATTTGAATTGGGGCACGTGCCCCCAGTACCCCCTGTAGCTTCGCCACTGGATGGAGGAATTATGGAATCCTTCTATGCTTATATGGTAACCGCTTTTGGCATCTTCTGTATTCTTTGTGTTTATTTTGTACGATAGTAATACATCAACTCGTGGAAGCGGAATCGAATCTTAACTCACTGACTTAAATACAACTGGCATTACTTCTTCTCTTCTGCCTTATAACCTTAATCAAAACCTCAAAATTATTTTGAGAGTGACAGGCATAGAAATACTATACGCTTGACCTGGTCAAGTTTGGATGACCAGTGGCTTGAGTTAAAGTGACCAAGCTTGATTGTTCCATAGCCCCGGGGTTCCACGTCTGTCTGTACTAAGTGATTGAATAGGAGGGGGAGGAGAAATGGAGAAATTAAGAGCAATATTAATATTGAATAGTTCTTGTTTTTATTCCTGGATGAAAGATTTATTTGATGAAAGAAGATGGCGGTTTGTGTGTGGAAGTAGGGCTCCCCGCCTTCCCAATTCACAAGGTGCTCCAAAATGTTGTAAAGGATAGTAACCATAATAGCATGTTTCCTGGAAGTTAATATTAATGAATGCATATTAACTTACATCATGCGAGGGAGTTGAAATTCAAATAATAATTAATTATGCGTACATACAAGATTTTGAATTAAATCTTGTAAATTTGATCACTGCGTCTTGAATTTCAGATCTTGTGCGATCAAGTATAATATACTTCATTTGCGATGGACGTAAGTCAATAAAGACCGTCTATATGAATTGATTTCCAACTAAATCTTGAGGATGCAGGGGTAACCGATGTGTTGGCTCAGTAGGTAGAGCGTCCGCCTCACAATCGGGAGGTCGCTGGTTCGAACCCCGGCCGCGTCATAACCAAAAGACGTTAAAAGATGGGAGTTGCTGCTACCTTCTTTGGCGTTCAAGAATTGAAAAGGACAGAGCTACGTCGATCTGGCGCTGCTCAGTGGCTGCCGGGCCCACGATCAATTGGGTAAAAAGAATTTCCTTTCTCGGAAAATAAAATTTGGAGATGGAGAAATATTTCCAGTTCTTAGCAGAGGATAGTTCATAAGTCTTCCCCTCCCCCAGCCTCTCCCTCTCTTTCTTTCTCTCTCTCTCTCTCTCTCTCTTCTTGCAATCAATCAATTCAAATTTGGAACATGACCATTACTTACGAGAAACTATACATTCCTTCAGCATGTTCAGTGGTCTCCATTTTTAGGACACCTTATATCCCACAAGCCACTGGACACTAGCCATCAGTTGACGGGTCAGTGGAATCGGCGAGGCGATTGAAATCCAAATAGAAATAATTGACGTTGTTAATTTCTCTATCGAAATAATGGAAGTATGCACCTCACCTTAGTTATTATTTCATTGCATTTCATCGCTTTTACAACTCCTTAAAAACCTCTTTTATTGGTACCTGTTTTAATATTTAAATGACTCATAATCAACACAATAAGTAATAACAGAAAGATGGCAAATATCAAGTACACACCAAGTGCATTATTACTTGCATTAAAAAAGGGTCATATTGGGCTCAGTCAAAATGATGTTTTTTTTGTTTTTTGTTTTTTTGTTTTTGGTCAAACCATGTCGAATTAGCTGTATATTGTTTTCTACTTCTCTTTAATAAAGAAACGATATCAACAAAATAAGAATGATGAAAGATGGAAATGAAGGGAGAGATATAGAGGTTTGAAAAAAGAGGTATAGAAAAAAATATCCAACTACTTAGCCGGTCCTCTCTGAATGTTTCACCTGAACGCCAAGCATGGATCAGGGGAGCGTTTCATCAAGTGTCTTGTCAGTGATTTCTACCGACAACTGTTATAAGCTACTGAAATCCTTGCATCTGATTGGCTGAGAGCAAATTTGTCAGTAAAAAATCACTGACAAGACACTTGATGAAACGCCTCCCAGATTGTATCAATCTCGGCTTGACAGCTCGCCATCAGACAGAATAACAATTTACTTTCAAATTTTGTTACCTGAGCTTTCAAATGAATTCTTATGGAACGGCGAGGGACAGGGAGGAAGAGAACAGAAGAGACCAGTGGTCATCCAAAGGGTCAGAGTGGTCATCTTGGGTTTCCAATTTAAGAGGATTGGGTTTCTTGGTCTTGATGAGGATTGACCACTTGTCAAGGAAAATGTCCAGAGAGAGAAGAAAGAAAGATAGACATGGTGTGGAAGATGGCGAAACAAAAGAAGAAGAGGCATCCTCCAAGCGATGCGCTATTTCACGACTGCAAATGGAGCGCGGAGATTTCCTCCTTTACATGCATGCAGCCACTCACGGAAGAGGCCTAGGTGTTCGCGACAGTGTGAGAAAATTGACGAAAAAGAAAAATACATATTTATACTCCCTCCTTCCTGTATTTGTGTGTTTGTCATTTTATCACTGAAGTTCAGGAACCAAAGTTCACATTAGAAACAAAATTATAGAATACCCTTGCCCCATTCTTAGTTGAATGCATGCAAGGAATGGAGCTGGTGCATATACCTGGGTAATACCTATCGTGAAGGACTTCGGGTTTGTTTTCTTAATACAGGGAAAGTGTTTGAGACTGATTAAAGATTGTCAATCCTTACACACTGCGTAAAATACAGTTACCAAGATTACCACCATTCACCATTATACCGTTACGCTTTTGTGTTCATGTTTTTAAATATAACCATAAAGCCACAAATTTGCAAAGGAAAACATGACATATCGAAGAATTCAATAAAAAGAACAAAAACCGTCAACAGAGCAACTTGTAAAAAACAATAATAATAATAATAAGACACCACAACACAACAGTAATTTTTTACTGTTGTCGTCCAAGATTCAACAATCGATTCAAGAGTAATGCATAATTACGAATATCGCTCTTAATCCTCGGAATAGATACAAGTGTAGATATCCACTTAGTTGGGGAAAAAAAAACCCAGAAGGGATTACTTGGTTTTGGAGTTAAAATCAACTCTCAAACTCTCAAAAGAGTGATTCAAACACCACTTTAGAGTGGATTCCACTATATTTTGGAGTGGAATTAACTCCAAAACAAAGTGATCCCTATATAGTACAACTCCTATAAGAGTGAATTCTGTGTTTATATTCAGATACCATTTGCACAGTTTATTACGGGAATCCTTTGCCATATGAAGCTCTAATGCCATCAGAACATGACGATGTAGAACATGCAAGAAAACCTCATAGATCGTCACTCGCTACATAATGTCATATGTGTTTGTGATTGTGTGGTTTGAGTGTATGATTTAATGAGGATGCGAATGTCATTTTTTGTTGATTTAGTCTTAGAGCGAGTCCGTTGACGTATATTCCGTTTTTATTCCGTTGCGGTTATAGCCTATTCCATTACACAAACATCTTCATATTCAATTTTGTTACTCTTTCGTAAACATGCCTTTAGATTTTAAGATTACGTCATGGTCTTGGGATTTATTTTTCTTATTTCCCGGTTGAATCTCTAATTACGAAATAAATGGCATGATCGTATTCGAAGGATTTGGAGAAATGTAGTTCTGTATTCTTAAATGAGAGTAACTTTCAATAAAAGAGAATGTTTTTCAAACTCCGTTTCATATGGCATGCAGATCTATATGTGGATGTGTTAAATCGCACATTGTCGTCAGTTAAGCAACGATATGGGTAAATTAGCATTCAGAAAAATATCCTTCCCTGCAGTTTCCACATTGAACTGATTATGATACCATCTGTAAACACTGATACATTCAAAAAATCACTTTAGCTGCATAGCGTCATCTTTAGATTACGCTATACTACTTGGTGAGACTGAGCTGATATTATTTCGTCTGTTTTGAGCCAGAAGGACGTTAATTCATATGCTTTAACACATAGTTAATGCCCTTCTGTCTCTGAACATTTCTGAAATAGTGGCCGTTGGAGCATTAATTTTTCGCGAAATAACAAGTCATGCTTTAAACAAAAACTGCGTGTGAAAAAGCACTTATCCCGAATGCTGAACGACGAGATGATACATAATTATTACAGTCTGCTTACCAACCTCATGATTTTAGAAAAAATAACATTTCAAAAGTGATGACACATCAAAACGACTCGATTCTTTTAATAATTCATGGAACTGTACAAGCCATTGTAAGTATTAGACGAAATGCAAATGGTCATTAGAGAGTCGTTGTTAAACCTTAAGTTTTGACGGTGAGAGGCCGTTTATTTGTCATAAACATTGTCTCTGCAGATTAATGTGAATACTGCAGATAAGGACATATTATCCCCCCCCTTCCCCCCTTTCCCCAAAATGAAAAATGTAAGAGAGAGAGAGAGAGAGAGAGAGAGATGAGGGGTAATAAAGAAAAGAAATCACACAAAACATAGTATATAGTCAAGTATAAAGTGACTGATTACGTAGGGCCCTCTGCATAGAGAACGGTACATAGTAC